>JAQPPZ010000159.1:0-1200000 GCA_028583015.1 Wollemia nobilis
TAAATATGAAGAATATATTTAATAGAAAAGAAAATTAAAACTATCCTTCACATCAGGGACTACTACCTTTGTTAAATTTGGCAACATGCCCCAAGGTTTGAACCTGGGTCTCTTCTTGGCAAATACTTGGCCAATCAAACTTTTGCCAATCCACCTAACCCTTGAGGCCCATTCTCATGATACTCTTAACCATAATATTTTTGCATTTCATAACCTCTACCTAAATAAATTGAAAAACCCTCTCAAATAAAGATATAAAATTAATAAATTTAAAAATCTTAAATCAAAACTTCTACTAATATACATATATAAAGATATGCCATACACTACATATATAAATTGAATCAACCTCTCACAAACAAATATATAAAAACTAGTAAATTTATAAATATTAAATTAAAAAAAAAAATTATGTAGGGGTTTCTCACATTACATTGTACTTATTGATTTTTAAACTCATTACAAAATGGAGTAAACTATTTTTCATATAAAATGATTAAATTTTTACAAGTTCATTACACAACATTGATTTTTTTAGAAGGAAGTGTAAAATAGGAGCAAGGTTTATCGTTTGTTGTTTTCTTCACCTTCATATTTAACACCTATGACTCTTCATTTGTTTGTTGTTTTCTTCACTTTTATATTTAACACCTATGACTCTTCACTTGTTCTCTTGATACCTTGCACTCTTACAACTCATACTCTCACATCTTACACTACACATTATTTCATAATATATGAACACTAGTCACACTTTGACACATACATTAGACAAATATAAAACTCTTAAACTAATATTTACAACTGTACCCATGGTACTTTAATATGTCCAACAAAGATAAATTTATAAATGATAAATCTCATCATAAATAATACAAAAAATTGAGAACATATATGAGGATGAAAGTGTCGGTAGGAGTGAAAAAAAGAGGAAGACAAAGTAAAAAAGAAAAACCAAAAACCAAGAGAAAATGAAACTCAAATAGATATTAATACAGAAAACAAAAACAAGTATCACAAGCGCTAGCAAGATGTGGGATTAAGACCACACATTAAACAAGGATCACAAGTGTTAGCAAGATGTGGGGTTAAGGCCACACATTTATATAGAAGGAAACCACTTAGCAAATATTTTAACCATTGATGGTGTTGATTTTCATCTTAACAAAATTTAAAACATTTAGAAGGCAATTGGCTGATTGAGAAATTATTCCTTGATAAGAATAGAGGAAGGAGTTAAATAAGAAAACATAAAAATATATCCAATTAAATAGGAAAACATGGTAGTTTGAAGAAAAAATAAAATATTTTTAATAAAAGACAAATAAAAAATATATCTAATCAAAAGACAAGTAAAATATGATCTAATTAACCTAATAACAATATAATATTTTATTATTTTAATAAAAATAACCTTACTAAAAACCACATATAATATATATATTTTTAAATTAATTTATTTAAAAATATTGATTTTCTTTCATCAACCTAAAAATAATCATCATATAGTGAAACAAATCAATAGTCACCATGCATTGGTGAAACAAGTCGATGATATTATAAAATCCACCTTATTTCACAGCAAGAACCTTATTTATCTTTACACACAAAATAATATTACAAGTCGATAATATTATAAAATCAACCTTATTTCACGGCAAGAACCTTATTTATCTTCACACACAAAATAATATTCTTAGCAATAGAACAATTGTTAACTAGCTTTTAAATCCCCAAAGGAACACCAAGATTCTACTTATCTAGAACTATGTTTTTAAGTTAATAAACAGTCAGATACAACTGGACTTCCTTGCCCCTCATCTAAACATGCAGCATATATTTTATCAAACTTCTCATCCACAGTGTTGTTATCCCTTTATCACCTAAAATCAAAGTAAAAATATGGCGACTTTGTTGAATCCATTAGCTTTATAATAGATTTCTCACATATGTTAAACACCAAGGACATAAACTTGAATAAAACATCCACATACTCAAAAAATACCAGAAAAATAAGTTTGCTTAGTTCTCTCAAATATTCTATAGCAAAAGATTTCTGATCCTCCTCTAATTCAGCCTCTTATGATTTAACCAGTCAACAAATGGCTTAACATTTTTCCAAACAGGAGATGCTTGATTTTCTGCTTTTGGAGAGCCTTTCTCATACCACTGGAAAATATTGTCTTCATTATATCTTCATCATAGATGATTTTAAGAACTAAGGCAACCATCTTCACAGCTTCATGACGTGCATGGTAACAAAAAGCCTCAACAGCCCCAAGCAGCATCAAATGAGAATTTTCACCCTACACAACATCAGACAGGTAATTTTTCTTTTTGCTTAGCTCTTTGGAGAATCTTTTGCCAACACCATCCAAAAGAGCTTCAAAATAAGCTTTTATAATTTCCTATGGATGACCATTTGAAGCTGGCATAAAAGATGCTACTGGAAAATATTGTCTTCCTCCACTATACCTTCATCACAGATGACTTTAAGAACTCAGGCAACCATCTTCACAGCTTCATGACGTGCATGGTAACAAAATGCTTCAACAGCCCCAAGCAGCATCAAATGAGAATTTTCATCCTACACAACTTCAGACAGGTACTTTTTCTTTTTGCTTAGCTCTTTGGAGAATCCTTTGCCAACACCATCCAAAAGAGCTTCAAAATAAGCTTTTATAATTTCCTATGGAGAACCATTTGAAGCTGGCATAAAATATACTAACTGTAGGCTGGCATAAAATATACTAACTGTAGGCTGGCATAAAATATGCCAACTGTAGAGCATTTTATTCTTTATGCTATCCTTAAAAGGAAACACCTTTTCTTCTTTGTAGCCTTGGACATACCCTTGTGGACTTTCTCTTTGGACTCTTTTTTAACCTTTTTCATGTCTTCGTCAACCGCTTCACCAACTTTTAGAAGCTCCTTTTCTACTCTTTTCAACGACCTTTTATCTTTGCCTGTCTGTTTTACTGGAGGATTTTTCAGAATAAGAGTAGTCAGTTTGTCTCTCATAGCAACATCTGAAATATGTCTACATGCACCAAACTTCAAAGTGATCAGCTGGGTTTTTGAAATGTTAATCTCTGTCTTTGGATTACTACATCTAGAGCACTGCATATACTTTTTAATAAAATTCTTGAGAATAAGAGGAGTCAGCTTGTCCCTCATATCAGCGTCTGAAACATGTCTACAAGCAGCATACTTCAAAGTGATCAGCTGGGTTTTTGAAATGTTAATCTCTGTCTTTGGATTACTACATCCAGAGCACTGCATATACTTTTTAGTAAAATTCTTCAGGAGCGCAGCTAGCTTTGCAGTCCAATGAGCAACATTAGCAATAGGAGTTCCAGGTTTTCATCAAATTTTGACTAAGTATCCAATTCACATCCAAAAAGACATAGTTGTATAAAAGCTTAGCCTGCCAAGCGTTTCAACTGCATCTACCATATTTGAAGGTTTGTCCGGATGCCATTTCCTTGCCCCTCAATTTTGGTAATCATATCTTATACATGTAGAAGGGATCATCATGGTTACTTGCACCAATGTTTTGAGGAGACATATTTTCTGATTTGTGACTGTGGACAGCAAACACAAGATTTTGAAGAACCAAATTGAGCTCAAATACTCCTTCCAATCAAGATGTATAAAGATAGGAACATATTGAAGAAACACTAAACAACTGCCAAGAAAAGGGGTTTCTTCTGTGGTAACTTAGCACTATGCCTAGTGCTCAAAAAAAGGGTGAATTCAAATGCAACTCAAAAGCCACTTCAAATTCTAACTTGGATTTGGATGCATGCTGATAATCTCCTCCATCTCGAGGACCAAAATTTTTATTCCTTTCTTTGAGGTAGGATGATATTCTCCTAGCAGCCGAACCAACCCCAAAGGACCCAAACATAGACAAGCAGCTACAGATATACAAATCTTCAACCTGAGCATCCTCTACTTTGACTGCAATGGTCAAGGAATAAACTGTTAAAGTATGATCAGCAAATTCAAAAACAATCTTAATATGAAAAATAGATTTAAAAAATTCTTAACAAAAATAAAAAAGCGATATAAACATTGGCAACACAAAAAGAAATTCAAAACCCAATCTTTTTGGACAATGATGAATTACTATAAAGCAAAACAATATGTAACCAAAAAAAATGGAAGAAGACAGAAAGAACACTTTTAAAGATCATTCAGCAAGGGCTACCATCCAACTGTTGAAAGGACAATATCATGTCAATGTTATATTTAAAAAAAAGATGTTCACATTTGTACATTACTATAAAACCATGAATACATTTCCACTAAATAAAAGATTATTAGCAACAAGATATTTTTGACATTCAAAAATCAAAATAAGATGCTCACCTTTGTATACTATGGTAAAACTATAAGTACATTCCACCATATAAGAAGAAATTCATAGCAGTGTATACAACATATATTCAACGGAAACTAATGCAAGCAGAAGACAAACAAACAACTATCAACACACAACAAAGACAAATACATAGAAAAGTATGATATTTCAAATATGGTACAACACATTGTCTGTCAGTAGTTGTTCTCTTATAGATTTTTGAAATATTAGCATTTATTTCTAATACACCAAAGTTGGCTGGTCTAGCATGCCTCCATAGCTCCTTCAAAAAGGAATACACAAAAAGATAAATCCCCGACTGCTAATAAATCTAGAAATAAACTAGAAGCTTAAAGATTCGATAATTTTGAACCAAAAAAAGAGTATTGATATTTAATTGCTTTCAAAAATAATATTTGATTGTTTCCTAGGATTTTGATGATTATGATTGTATTTGAGATTTATCCTCTACTAATCTATTGTTGAAAAAATAGGAGATACTATAGAATCATAGTTAACCTCCCATGCCACAATGAAAAGGCCAAATTTAGGGTAGGTTTGGGTGAATACTACACAAAATTATTACACTCACATAACTTGCATATTAAATATAACCTAGAGATAATCTTGTGCCAAGAATATGAAGGCAATAAGAGGAGAGGAGGAAGTAAACTCTACCTTCGAAATGGACATTGAATTAGAAGCAAACCCAGGTAAGGAATGGGGGAGAAAAGCAAAGATATATAAAAGCTATATATTCCACATTATGGACTCACCAAAAATACAATACACAATGAGATTGAGAAAGAAGTAAGCATAGATTTTTGCAAAAGAAAATTGCCAAAAAAGAGAGTGAA
Organism: Wollemia nobilis; assembly: GCA_028583015.1. Classification (NCBI taxonomy): domain Eukaryota; kingdom Viridiplantae; phylum Streptophyta; class Pinopsida; order Araucariales; family Araucariaceae; genus Wollemia; species Wollemia nobilis. The sequence continues at coordinate 5,224 of JAQPPZ010000159.1, forward strand.
ACAGATACATGCCCTATAGAATAAGAAAAATCAAAGGGTTTGGCAAATCAATAAGTATCCATTAAAAAAACTATCAAATACTCAAGGTAGCAAATAAAAACAAATGAATGGTAGTTGATTCCTAATCTAGAATACCTACAAACATTTGCTTCTGAAGCATTGAAGCCAAAGGATTGAAAAGCGAAAACCATAAACATGAAAATAGAAGAATATTGTGTGTGATGGACTTTTTCCTACTCATATTAGTGAGCAAGTCTAAACATAATAATCTAGTTGACTGAGTGGTTTCCTATTTAAAAATATTTCCATGAAGAGTTATTTGTAAGTGGGCAACCTATTTAGCCCAGGAATCCACATCATTCAAGACACTAAAAATTCTTAATGGATTTAATTTATCCTTGAATGCCTATGAACCACTTAAAATGGCATCCACATGTAGGAGATAAGCTTCTAAAGAGTACCTGACATGACTTTTACTTGAAAAAAAGTGTGATGTCTACAAGTGGGTGCACTTGAGGTTTTTGGATGAACCAAAAAAAATAATGCATCACTTCTTTCAACCTACAAGATGGCAGAGGCACACAAGATGCAGAGTTGACACCGACGCAAAATATGCATAGAATGCACAAATGATACTCTTTAGAAACATTGAAACTAGATTTGCAATCAAAGCCACCATAATTTTTCAATATCATGTCATGCACTTTACACTGATCATAGGTAACCATGAGAAGGCACATCAACGCTAGGGCCCAACATCAGGATAAAGAAAACACAATATTAGTCTTTGGATGTTGAAGAAAATAGGAAAGAATACAAGGAAACACTAAAAAGGTCCAAAACTAAAAATGAGATGAGGGTTCTTTCAAGGTGTTATTGATGAGAGTCAGAAAAGAAGAGGAAGAATTTTGTTGGTTGCAACTACACATCAATCAACATGGATTTCAATCAAGTACCCCTTTGATGAATATTGTTTCTCCAGCTTTCTTTTTTATTTAAATCTAGAATTTATTGCTTCTTTGACCATTGATGAGCTTGAAACTTTTAGCTTTTATCAATTGAGATTATTGGGAAGAGTGCATCTCTTATTCACCATGATGACAGATGAAGAGTTGTATCAGATGAGTAACCAATGATAGCAAGTTGTTTGTTGAGTAGCACTTTGTCTCTACCTATAATGGCATAGAGTTTGAAAAGCCCGCTTTTGAATAAAAAGAGAACTTTGTAACCATGATATGGTCCTCACCAAATTTCACTTAGATCGTGCTAATAGCAGCATACATCAATACCACTTGTTCTTCTTCTAGTTCTAGTATTTAGTAAAGAAATGAATAACAAGCACAAATATTCTAGTAACATGTATTCAAAAATGATTCAATCACATACAAATAGAAATATGATTTGGTGGTAGGAAGCTGCAAAATACTTAGAATTAGGATGTATGTGTTGGTCATAGACATTGAGAAAATATACAATATTGCAAGCAATAAAAAACCGATCCACTGACATGGATGAAAATACAACCCACTGATTTTGCAAAACAAATTAAAAAGAAGCAAAGAGTTGAACCTTACACATAGAAGATCATTTACTAGTTAGCCATTGTGGATGTTAAACTAGTCAAATAGTAGTCTTGGTATAATCACATGTGGAATGTTGTAACCTATAACCTGCAAAAACCATTATAAATTAGGTTATATACAACAAGACAATACCTATAAATCTTTTGAGAAAAAACAAGTACATGAAATGATATAAAATTGGAAAGGCAAGTCAAAGAAAATGAAGAAATACAAACCTTAGAAACAAAGGCAATGTTTTTTTTGTAAGTCCACATAAAAAAAGAGTACATAATTTTTTCTTTTTTTGGATCTAGAATGCCATCAAACTAACTCTTTGGTTTGCAACATAAATAAACCTGATAAGAAGCAAAAACAAATAAATAATTTAACTCTTATATAATTTAGATAATGACATAAGCAAAGATAACCAAAACTTAGAGTACACTATTCATCCTCAGGCTTACAAGAAATATTTAACAAAACAAAAATATGACCAAAGGACAAAAGGCCTTTCAACAAAACAAAGGATTTGCACCTTGTTTGGTATATCCACCATATAAATATTAATGGATTATTCAAAGAGTTGTGTACTTTTTTACCACAACCAAATGAATAAAATATATCAGGGCACCTTTGCATCTGAGTATGTGGTGAAATTAAAAACTAGTTGCATGAAAACTAGTTAGGACTTATTTATATATTACTTTAAAATTCAAAATAAATTCTAAAAAAATCAATATTTACCTTTTACATTTGAAATGAGAAAACTTTGTTTCATAATGTCCTCTTGTTGAGCCAAGGAAACAAAAACTTCAAAACAACATCAACCTTTTCAAAATACTTCTTCTTCCAACTCATTCTTACTACAATAAGCAATGTGGTGACTCCAAAACCTACTCCATATGACAATCCCAATGTGATCTCATACCATGGAATTTCTGTACTGTTTTTTCTCTTGATAGCAGCGGCAGGAGGAGGAGGAGCAAATTGTGGCCAAGAGCAATTTTTTGGAAGTGGACATCCCCATAAATTTGGGTTTCCTGTGTATGCTGATTCTGGAAGTATATATAATTTTTTTCCTTGGGGTATGCTTCCTGAAAGATTGTTGTTAGACAAGTTCAATACTTCCAAATAGTCTAAAGATTCAAGTTCTCCAGGAATTTTTCCAGACAATCTATTTGAAGAAAGGTCTAAGGACTCTAGCTGACTCAATTTTCCCAAACTATTTGGAATGCATCCATTAAGATAATTCATAGATAGATTGAGAGACATCAACTCCTTCAACTTCCCAAAATCAGAAGGAACTTCTCCTTCTAATTTATTATTTGAGAGATCTATGGATATCAATTTGGAACGTATGTAAGGATATTGTAAATCTATGCCTTTGGTAACCATATGCAATCCTTCAAAATATACATCTCTGATCTCGGACAACATAAAGCCGTCTTCTTTTACAATGGTCATTGCTTGTAAGGATAAAATATTTAGTGGGATAAAGCCTGAAAGACTATTGGAAGACAGGTGCAATATGTGAAGCTCTGTTAGTTGGCCAATCTCTGAAGGAATGTTGCCTGAAAAATCATTCCCCTCCATCACCAACACTTTTAACAGTGAAAGATTTCCAATGAACTTTGGAATCTGACCTTCAAATGAGTTGTGTCCTATATCAAGAAACTGTAAATTTGTACAATTTGCTATTAAGGGAGGGAATAGTCCCTTTAGCTTATTATTCCGGACAACTAATGATTGAAGGTGGTATAGTCTACCAAACTCATAAGGCATCTGTCCCTTTAAGCTATTATTTCCCAAATTTAAAACTTGGAGAGTAGAACAATTGGCCAAACTTGGGGGAATGATTCCATTTAAATGGTTGTTTGCCAAATTCAACACTAGAATGGAAGATAAAGTGCCCAAACTTGAAGGAACATTTCCTGTAAACAAATTGTCATTGAGCTGCAACCATTCGGTATTAGGAGACCACAACGATGGAAGGTATCCACTCAATAGATTTATAGACACATCTAAGGTGTACAATTGCATCCACATTGAACTATTTGTAAAAAGACGCCCTTGAGATGATTTGCTGTCAAATTTATGTTGTACAAGGACGAGGAGGTTTCCCATAGCCAAGAGGGAATTTCTCCACTAAGATTGTTGTCAGCCAAAGTTAAGCTCTCAAGGAAGAACTGAGTTGAGATCCAGAGTGGAATTTGGCCATTGATCTTACAGGATACCAAACTTAACCATTGTAATTGAAAGGAAGGAATCCAAGTTGTGCTAATGTTTAAAACACAATTGGATAGAAATAATGTCTCTAATTTCGTGAGGTTGTGAAAAAATGTTTCAGAAATTGTCTGGTTGTTGTTAAGGAGAGGGCAAGACCTCGCATAGAAGACAAACAAACAACTATCAACACACAACAAAGACAAACAAACAACTAATGCAAGCAGAAGACAAACAAACAACTATCAACACACAACAAAGACAAATACATAGAAAAGTATGATATTTCAAATATGGTACAACACATTGTCTGTCAGTAGTTGTTCTCTTATAGATTTTGAAATATTAGCATTTATTTCTAATACACCAAAAGGATGGTCTAGCATGCCTTCATAGCTCCTTAAAAAAGGAATACACAAAAAGATAAATCCCATGCTAATAAATCAGAAATAAACTAGAAGCTTAAATATTGATAATTTTGAACAAAAAAAGAGTATTGAATAATGCTTCAAAAATAATATTGATTGTTTCCTAGGATTTGATGATTATGATTGTATTGAGATTTATCCTCTACTAATCTATTGTTGAAAAAATAGGATCATGCCCTATAGAATCATAGTTAACCTCCCATGTCACAATGAAAAGGCCAAATTTAGGGTAGGTTTGGGTGAATACTACACAAAATTATTACACTCAGATAACTTGCATATTAAATATAACCTAGAGATAATCTTGTGCCAAGAATATGAAGGCAATAATAGGAGAGGAGGAAGTAAACCCTACCTTCGAAATGGACATTGAATTAGAAGCAAATTCAGGTAAGGAATGGGGGAGAAAAAAAAAGATATATAAAATCTATATATTCCACATTATGGACTCACCAAAAATACAATACACAATGAGATTGAGAAAGAAGTAAGCATAGATTTTTGCAAAAGAAAATTTCCAAAAACGAGAGTGAAACAGATACATAAAGGGTTTGGCAAAACAATAAGTATCCATTAAAAAAACTATCGAATACTCAAGTAGCAAATAAAAAAAAATGAATGGTAGTTGATTCCTAATCTAGAATACCTACAAACATTTGCTTTTGAAGCATTGAAGCCAAAGGATTGAAAAGCAAAAACCATAAACACGAAAATAGAAGAATATTGTGTGTGATGGATTTTTTCCTACTCATATTAGTGAGCAAGTCTAAACATAATAATCTAGTTGACTGAGTGGTTTCCTATTTAAAAATATTTCCATGAAGAGTTATTTGTAAGTGGGCAACCTATTTAGCCCAGGAATCCACATCATTCAAGACACTAAAATTTTTTGATGGATTTAATTTATCCTTGAATGCCTATGAACCACTTAAAATGGCATCCACATGTAGGAGATAAGCTTATAAAGAGTACCTGACATGACATGACTCTTACTTGAAAAAAAGTGTAATGTCTACAAGTGGGTGCACTTGAGGTTTTTGGATAAACTAAAAAAATAATGCATCACTTCTTTCAACTGACAAGGTAGCAAAGACACACAAGATGCAGAGTTGACACCGATGCAAAATATACATAGAATGCACAAATGATACTCTTTAGAAACATTGAAACTAGATTTGCAATCAAAGCCACCATAATTTTTCAATATCATGCCATGAAATTTACACTGATCATAGGTAACCATGAGAAGGCACATCAACGCTAGGGCCCAACATGAGGAGAAAGAAAACACAATATTAGTCTTTGGATGTTGAAGAAAATAAGAAAGAATACAAGGAAACACTAAAAAGGTCCAAAACTAAAAATGAGATGAGGGTTCTTTCAAGATGTTATTGATGAGAGTCAGAAAAGAAGAGGAAGAATTTTGTTGGTTGCAACTACACATCAATCAACATGGATTTCAATCAAGTACCCCTTTGATGAATATTGTTTCTCCAGCTTTCTTTTTTATTTAAATCTAGAATGAATTGCTTCTTTGACCATTGATGAGCTTGAAAATTTTAGCTTTTATCAATTGAGATTATTAGGAAGAGTGCATCTCTCAATCACCATGATGACAGATGAAGAGTTGTATCAGATGAGTAACCAATGATAGCAATTTGTTTGTTGAGTAGCACTTTGTCTCTACCTATAATGGCATAGAGTTTGAAAAGCCCGCTTTTGAATAAAAAGAGAACTTTGTAATCATGATATGGTTCTCACCAAATTTCACTTAGATCGTGCTAATAGCAGCATACATCAATACCACTTGTTCTTCTTCTAGTTCTAGTATTTAGTAAAGAAAAATTGAATAAGAAGCATAAATATTCTAGTAACATGTATTCAAAAATGATCTAGTCACATACAAATAGAAATATGATTTGGTGGTAGGAAGCTGCAAAATACTTACAATTAGGATGTATGTGTTGGTCATAGATATTGAAAAAATATACAATATTGCAGGTCTGACCCATTGACATGGACGAAGATACAACCCACTGATTTTGCAAAACAAATTAAGGAGAAGCAAAGAGTTGAACCTTACACATGGAAGCTTATTTTAGCCATTGTGGATGTGAAACTAGTCAAGTAGTTGTCTTGATATAATTACATGTGGAATGTTGTAACCTACAAGAACCATTATAAATTTAGTTAAATACAACAAGACAATATCTGTAAAGATTTTGAAGAAAAACAAGTACATGAAATAATAGAAAATTGGAAAGGCAAGTCAAAGAAAGTGAAAAAAATACAAACCTTGGAAACAAAGGCAATGCTTTTTTTGTAAGTCCACATAAAAAAAGAGTACATAATTTTTTTTTTTTTGGATCTAGAATGCCATCAAACTAACTCTTTGGTTTGCAACATAAATAAACCTGATAAGAAGCAAAAACAAATAAATAATTTAAGTCTTATATAATTTAGATAATGACATAACCATAGATAACCAAAACTCAGAGTACACTATTCATCATCAGGCTTACAAGAAATATTTAACAAAACAAAAAGACGACCAAAAGACAAAAGGCATTTCAACCAAACAAAGGATTTGCACCTTGTTTGGTATATCCACCATAAATATTAATGGATTATTCAAAGAGTTGTGTACTTTTTTACCACATCCAAAGAAATAAAATATATCATGGCACCTTTGCATTTGAGTATGTGGTGAAATTAAAAACTATATGATGCAAGAAAACTAGTTAAGGCATATTCATATATACTTTAAAATTTAAAATAAATTCCAAAAAAAATGAGTATGTACCTTTCACATTTGAAATGAGAAAACTTTTTTTCATAATGTCCTCTTTTTGAGCCAAGGAAACAAAAACTTCAAAACAGCATCAACCTTTTCAAAATACTTCTTCTTCCAACTCATTCTTACTACAATAAGCAATGTGGTGACTCCAAAACCTACTCCATATGACAATCCCAATGTGATCTCATACCATGGAATTTCTGTACTATATTTTCTCTTGATAGCAGCAGGAGGAGGAGCAGCAAATTGTGGCCAAGAGCAATTTTTTGGAAGCGGGCATCCCCATAAATTTGGGTTCCCTATGTATACTGATTCTTGAAGTATATTTAATTTTTTTCCTTGGGGTATACTTCCTGAAAGGTTGTTGTTAGACAAGTTCAGTACCCCCAAATAATCTAGAGAATCAAGCTCTCCAGGAATTTTTCCAGAAAATCTGTTTGATGAAAGGTCTAAAGACTCTAGCTGACTTAGTTTTCCCAAACTATTTGGAATGGATCCATTAAGATAGTTCATAGATAGATTGAGAGACATCAACTCCTTCAACTTTCCAAAATCAAAAGGAACTTCTCCTTCTAATTTATTATTTGAGAGATCTATGGATATCAATTTGGAACGTATGTAAGGATATTGTAAATCTATGCCTTTAGTAACCATATGCAATCCTTCAAAATATACATCTCTGATCTGGGACAACATAAAGCCGTCTTCTTTTACAGTGGTCATTGCTTGTAAGGATAAAATATTTAGTGGGATAAAGCCTGAAAGACTATTGGAAGACAGGTGCAATATGTGAAGCTCTGTTAGTTGGCCAATCTCTGAAGGAATGTTGCCTGAAAAATCATTCCCCTCCATCACCAACACTTTTAACAGTGAAAGATTTCCAATGAACTTTGGAATCTGACCTTTAAATGAGTTGTGTCCGATATCAAGAAACTGTAAATTTGTACAATTTGCCATTGAGGGAGGGAATAATCCCTTTAGCTTATTATTCCGGACAACTAATGATTGAAGGTGGTATAGTCTACTAAACTCATAAGGCATCTTTCCTTTTAAGCTATTATTTCCCAAATTTAAAACTTCAAGAGAAGAACAATTGACCAAACTTGGAGGGATGGTTCCATTTAAATGGTTGTTTGCCAAATTCAACACTCGAATGGAAGATAAAGTGCCCAAACTTGAAGGAACATTTCCTGTAAACAAATTGTCATTGAGCTGCAACCATTCTGTAAAAGGAGACCACAACGATGGAAGGTATCCACTCAATAGATTTTTAGACACATCTAATGTGTGCAATTGCATCCACATTGAACTATTTGTGAAAAGACGCCCTTGCAGATGATTTGCTGTCAAATTTACGCTGTACAAGGACGAGGAGGTTTCCCATAGCCAAGAGGGAATTTCTCCACTAAGATTGTTGTCAGCCAAAGTTAAGCTCTCCAGTAAGAACTGAGTTGACAACCAGAGTGGAATTTGGCCATTGATGTTACAGGATTGCAATATTAACATTCGTAATTGAAAAGAAGGAATCCAAGTTGTGCTAATGTTTAAAACACAATTGGATAGATATAATATCTTTAATGTCGTGAGGTTGTGAAAAAAAGTTTCTGAAATTGTCTGGTTGTTGCTTAAGGAGAGGGCAAGAAGTTGCATAGAAGATGGCAAAGGTGAGGATGGAATTGTCTCGTTGAATGCGTTGTCGGAAGCATAGAGGTCACGGAGAGAGGACAACTTAGCAATTGATGAAGGAAGTGTCCCGCTTAGTAAGTTGTAGGAAATACCTAACCAGAAGAGCGAAGAAAGATTGCCTATGGACTCGGGGATATTACCCTCTAGCTGATTCGAGCCAAGGTAAAGGTATTGTAGAGAAGAGAGACTTCCCAGGGAAGATGGCAGAGTTCCGCTCAACCTGTTGTTGCGCAGGTCGAGCCAAGTTAAGGAAGAAAGGTTGCCTAGAGATTCGGGAATATTACCATTTAGTTCATTGGAACGAAGACGAAGGTATTTTATAGAAGAAAGTTTACCTATACAAGATGGTAAACTTTCATTGAGTTCGTTCCAAGAGAGATCAAGGTAATAAAGATTGGTAAGCAGACAAATAGTAGGGAGAATTGGCACACTTAAATTATTATCGTATAAATCAAGGTATTGAAGATGAGAGAGATTTCCAAGACACAGAGGAAGAGTACCTGTTAATTGATTGCTCCATAATTCCACGTGTGTGAGAGAACGGAGATCGCACAAGCTATCGGAAATAACACCACCGTCCAAGCTTTCGGTAATATTAAGTGTAAGCACGTGGTTGGTCTGAAGATTACAGGATATGCCGTGCCACATGCAACAATCAGTTCCCTTCAGCCACGAAATAAGATTGGCACGGGAATCATTGAGGCGGGCTTTGAAGAGGAGGAGGGCTTGGGATTCCTGGTGACGGCATCTATGCGGCCCACTCAAGTTGTTATTATCCAAATCAAGATATTGAAGATGGGACAGATTTCCAACACTGAGAGGAAGAGACGTTAAAGAAGAAAGATTACCCATACAAGAAGGTAAACTTCCCTTGAGTTTGTTATTAGAAAGATCAACATAAGTAAGATTGGTAAGCATACAAATAGTAGGGGGAATTGTTCCACTGAAATTATTATAGCCTAAACCAAGGTATTGAAGATGAGAGAGATTTCCAAGAGGGGGAATTGTCCCGCTCAAATTATTACCACCTAAATGAAGATATCGAAGATGAGAGAGATTTGCAAGAGGGCGAATTGTCCCAACCAAATTATTACGTTCTAAATCAAGATATTGAAGATGAGAGAGATTTCGAAGACAGAAAGGAAGAGTACCTGTCAGTTGATTGCCATCTAATTGCAGGTGTGTGAGATAACGGAGATCGCACAAGCTATTGGATATGACACCACCATCCAAGCGAGGGGAAATTTCACCGTCGTCCCTAGTCGAGGTGATATTAAGTGTGAGCACGTGGTTGGTGTGGAGATGACAGGATATGCCGTGCCACGTGCAACAGTCAGTTCCGTTGATCCAGGAATTGAGAGTGGCACGGGAATCATTGAGGTGGGCTTTGAAGAGGAGTAGGGCTTGGGATTCCTTGTGATGGCACTTATTCAGGCCATGGCACCGGCTTACACAAATGCAAAGGAGAACAAACAACATTCCACCGATTTTGTAAAGAGCGAGGGCCATTTCACTGAGAAATCGAAAATGGGCAACAAAGACAATATCATACCAGGCTGGGAGAGACAATTTCAGTGAAAATGCATAGGGTGTAAAAGGCTATTTATAGAAGCGAATGCTGAGTGCTGTGCCGATTAGGAGAAGGGGAATAGCAGTGGGAACGCAAACCCTAAGCGCACTTTAGCGGGTTCATCACGCTTTTGACATTTGGGAGAAAACCAAACTCTGTGTTGAAGAAAACCAATCTCGTGGATAGAAAATACGTGGAAACCAAACTTGTGGTTAGAAAATGTGTGCGTAGTTGCGGATAGAAAATGTGTGAAACCAAACTTGGGGTTAGAAATGCGTGGGTAGTTGTGGATAGAAAATGTTTTTCTTTAATAAATATTTCATATTAAAGAAAGGATAAAAAATACATTAGTAAACAACAGAGAGGTACTATTACATTAGTTTGTCAATAAAAGCAAGTAATTAGATTTAGAACTTTTATTTATTTTAAATATTTTTTTAAAAAAAAAGAACAAACAAATATTTTAATAACACCCCAACCCATATAAAACAACCACCCCCACCCCCCCCCCCCCCCCCCCCCGGGCGCCGGGCCCCCGCCCCCGCGCCGCCCCCGCCCCACGGCCCACGCGGGCCGGCGCGGGCCGGGGGGTCCCCCAGCGCCCCCCCCCCCCCCCCCACCCCCCCCTAATTTATTTTAAATCTGGTTGAGCTAGATTTGTTTATGGTGGATAGAAAATGTTAACATAACAGTCAATAAGAAATTGGAAGATATCATGAACACTAAACTTCAGATAGAAAATGTGTGGATAGACGTGAGAGAAAACGGGTGGATAGAAAATGTGTGGATAGTTGTAAGAGAAAATCAAACTTGTGGTTAGAAAATGTGTTGATATTGATGGATTGAAAAATGTGTGAAAAAAATGTTAATAATGATAATTAATTGAAAGATAAAATCAAATTTGTGGATAGAAAATGTGTGGACTAAACTTGTGGTTAGGGATTAGTGGATAGTAATGGAAAGAAAATGTTGTCTATGACAGGAAATTGGAAGATACCATGAAATATGTAAAATCAAACTTGTGGATAGAAAATGTGTGGGCCAAACTTGTGATTAGGAATGAGTGGATAGTAAAGGAAAGAAAATATTGACTATGCCAGTAAATTAGAAATTGGAAGATACCATGAAATATGTAAAATCAAACTTGTGGATAGAAAATGTGTGGACCAAACTCGTGATTAGGAATGAGTGGATAGTAAAGGAAAAAAAATGTTGACTATGACAGTAAATTGGAAATTGGAGTGGACAGTAAAGGAAAGAAAATGTTGACTACGAGAGTAAATTGGAAATTGGAAGATGCCATGTAAAATCAAATTTGTGGATAGAAAATGTGTGGACCAAACTTATGATTAGGAATGAGTGGATAGTAAATGAAAGAAAATATTGACCATAACAGTAAATTGGAAATTGGAAGATACCATGAATATGGATAATTATATATTTTGTTAAGAATTATAATTTCAATTTGATTTAAGAAGCTGGGATAATTATAATTAATTTAATTTTTTTTTTAAATAATATATCTGCATTCAAAAGATATATATTTAAATATTATTTATATAAAAATAAAATAATAAAAGAAATGTTAAAATATATTTTAAAAATGTTATTAAGTATATATCTTATATATTATTATCAAAATATAAAACATATGAAATTTATGAAATTATTATTATATATAATAAAGAATAGCCATGTCAAAGTTGTTGAAGTAAGTATCATCAATAATACAATAATATTATGAAAGCCAATGTAGTCAATATAAACTATCCAAATCATTTAAAATCAATATAACTTATCTTTATAAATGGTTAATAAATTTAAAATTAAACCTTCTTATTAAAAATTTATATTTTTAATCCTTTAAACTAATACCATTTAAAGTAAATTAAATATTAATATAATATATAATTATATTTTAAAATATTTTAAATATGATAATATTTTAAGTTCAAGAGCACCTTATTCACTTAATTTTTTTCCAATCAATTTGACTTTAAAAAAAATCAAATTTGTCTTGACTAAAAATATTTTTATAAAACAAAGTAAAAAAAAAATCAACTTAACTTGATTATTTTTCAATGAGTTTACACGAGGGGTCATGGTCCCCTCATACTAAGTGGGGTTTGAACCTTGGACTTCTCAAAGAGAAACCAAAGTTAACTTGATTATTAAAGCACATTCACTTTTCATTTTTTTCAAAATATATATATTTGGTCCACTTATACTACGTGGGGTTTGAACTTTAAACCTCTCAAAAAGAAACCAAACTTAACTTGATTATTAAAACACATTCACTTTTCATTTTTTTCAAAAAAAAAAAATATATATATATATATATATATATATATATATATATATATTCACTTTATTTTTTAATATCAAGTGCACCTTATTTAGTAATTTTTTTCTTATTAACTAAAATGATATTTAAGTATGTTTAATTAAAAACATTTTTCTAAAACAAAATATTTTTTCTTATTATAATACCCATTAATTTATAAAAAAAAAAAAATTCAAAAAATATTAAGCTTAATTTAAATGCATATTTATTTGATTTTTACTTTTTAAATTCAAGAGCATTTAAATCATTTTTTTTTACTAATAAATAAATAAATATTAAGGTAAACCAAATTTTAATCGTAGAATATACCACTAAACTTGCATTATATTCCAATCATAAAAGCGAATGGGAGTGGAAATTACCGGATCATCTCAATCAATTAGAAAGTGGAAGATTCCAAGGATTTTACCTCCGATTTTTACGCGGAGCCAAACTTTGTATCTCCGTTTTTTTCGGGATGCCGATAGAAAATGTCAATCAATTAGAAATTGAAAATGCATAGGGTGTAAAAGGCTATTTATAGAAGCGAATGCTGAGTGCTGTGCCGATTAGGAGAAGGGGAATCGCAGTGGGAACGCAAACCCAAAGCGCACTTTAGCGGGTTCATCACGCTTTTGACATTTGGGAGAAAACCAAACTCATAGAAAATGTGTCGAAGAAAACCAATCTCGTGGATAGAAAATACGTGGAAACCAAACTTGTGGTTAGAAAATGTGTGGGTAGTTGCGGATAGAAAATGTGTGAAACCAAACTTGTGGTTAGAAATGTGTGGGTAGTTGCGGATAGAAAATGTTTTTTTTTTTAATAAATATAGGATAAAAAATACATTAGTAAAAACAGAGAGCTACTATTACATTAGTTTGTCAATAAAAGCAAGTAATTAGATTTATAATTTTTATTTATTTTAAATTTTGTTGAGCTAGTTTTGTTTCTGGTGGATAGAAAATGTTAACATAACAGTTAATAAGAAATTGGAAGATACCATGAACACTAAACTTCAGATAAAAAAGGTGTGGATAGACGTGAGAAATTGGAAGATACCATGAACACTAAACTTCAGATAAAAAAGGTGTGGATAGACGTGAGAGAAAACGGGTGGATAGAAAATGTGTGGATAGTTGTAAGAGAAAATCAAACTTGTGGTTAGAAAATGTGTTGATATTGATGGATTGAAAAATGTGTGAAAAAAATGTTAATTAATTGAAAGATAAAATCAAATGTGTGGATAGAAAATGTGTGGACTAAACTTGTGGTTAGGAATGAGAGGATAGTAATGGAAAGAAAATGTTGTCTATGACAGGAAATTGGAAGATACCATGAAATATGTAAAATCAAACTTGTGGATAGAAAATGCGTGGACCAAACTTGTGATTAGGAATGAGTGGATAGTAAAAGAAAGAAAATATTGACTATGTCGGTAAATTAGAAATTGGAAGATACCATGAAATATGTAAAATCAAACTTGTGGATAGAAAATGTGTGGACCAAACTTGTGATTAGGAATGCGTGGATAGTAAAGGAAAGAAAATGTTGACTATGACAGTAATTTGGAAATTGGAGTGGATAGTAAAGGAAAGAAAATGTTGACTATGAGAGTACATTGGAAATTGGAAGATGCCATGTAAAATCAAATTTGTGGATAGAAAATGTGTGGACCAAACTTGTGATTAGGAATGAGTGGATAGTAAAGGAAAGAAAATATTGACCATAACAGTAAATTGGAAATTGGAAGATACCATGAATATGGATAATTATATATTTTGTTAAGAATTATAATTTCAATTTGATTTAAGAAGTTGGGATAATTATAATTAATTTAAATATTTTTTTAAATAATATGTCTACATTCAAAAGGTATATATTTAAATATTATTTATATTAAAATAAATTAATAAAAGAAATGTTAAAATATATTTTTAAAATGTTATTAAGTATATATCTTATATATTATTATCAAAATATAAAACTTTGATTAGGAATGAGTAGATAGTAAAGGAAAGAAAATGTTGACTATGACAGTAAATTGGAAATTGGAGTGGACAGTAAAGGAAAGAAAATGTTGACTATGAGAGTACATTGGAAATTGGAAGATGCCATGTAAAATCAAATTTGTGGATAGAAAATGTGTGGACCAAACTTGTGATTAGGAATGAGTGGATAGTAAAGGAAAGAAAATATTGACCATAACAGTAAATTGGAAATTGGAAGATACCATGAATATGGATAATTATATATTTTGTTAAGAATTATAATTTCAATTTGATTTAAGAAGCTGGTATAACTATAATTAATTTAAATATTTTTTTAAATAATATGTCTACATTCAAAAGGTATATATTTAAATATTATTTATATTAAAATAAAATATTAAAATAAATGTTAAAATATATTTTTAAAATGTTGTTAAGTATATATCTTATATATTATTATCAAAATATAAAACATATAAAATTTAAGGAAATTATTATTATATATAATAAAGAATAGCCATGTCAAGGTTGTTGAAGTAAGTGTCATCAATAATACAATAATATTATGAAAGCCAATGTAGTCAATATAAACTATCCAAATCATTTAAAATCAATATAAATTATCTTTATAAATGGTTAATAAATTTAAAATTAAACCTTCATATTAAAATGTATATTTTTAATAAATTAAACTAATGCCATTTAAAATAAAGTAAATATTAATATAATATATAACTATGTTTTAAAATATTTTAAATATGATAATATTTTAAGTTCAAGAGCATCTTATTCACTTAATTGTTTTCTTGTCAATTTGAATTAAAAAAAAATCAAACTTGTCTTGATTAAAAATATTTTTATAAAACAAAGTCAATAAAAAATTCAACTTAACTTGATTATTTTTCAATGAGTTTACACGAGGGGTCATGGTCCCCTCATACTGAATGGGGTTTGAACCTTGGACCTCTCCAAGAGAAACCAAACTTTAACTTAATTATTAAAACACATTCACTTTTCATTTTTTCAAATAAATATATATATATATATATTGTCCGCTTATACTAAGTGGGGGTTTGAACTTTAAACCTCTTAAAGAGAAACCAAACTTAACTTGATTATTAAAACACATTCACTTTTCATTTTTTTTTTCAAAAAAAAACAAATATATATATATATTCACTTTATTTTTTAATCTCAAACACACCTTATTTATTAAATGTTTTTCTTATTAATTAAAATAATATTTAAGTATGTTTAATTAAAAACATTTTTTTAAAACAATTTTTTTTTTTGCTTATTATAATAATAACCATTTATTACCCAGGAGTTGTAGGTGAGTTGGAGAGGAGAGGGCAATACTTCAAGGGAAGTCCCAGGTTCGAATCTCCATCCTACCAAAAAGCTGAATTGGATACCCAAAATCCAATTGATAATGTTGGTGCGGACAGGGCTGAGTGTGACCCCCGGATGATTTTGACGGTGTAGAATTTCGTGGTCTCTTAGACCAAGGCGGCCCCGCAAGGGTTTTTCGCTTAAAAAAATAAAAATAAATAATAACCATTTATTTTTTAAAAACATTTTAAGCTTAATTTAAATGCATATTTATTTGACTTTTACTTTTTAAACTCAAGAGCATTTAAATTATTTTTTTCTACTAATAAATAAATAAATATTAAAATAAACGAAATTTTAATATGGAATATGCTTTGCATCATATTCCAATCATAAAAGTGAATGGGAGTGGAAATTACCGGATCATCACTTTTGACATTTGAGAGAAAACTAAGCATTGTACCTCCGATTTTTACGCGGAGCCAAACTTGGTATCTCCGTTTTTTTTCCGGAAGTGGATAGAATATGTCAATCAATTAGAAACTGAAAGATTCCAAGCATTGTACCTCCGATTTTTACGCGAAGCCAAACTTTGTATATCCGTTTTTTTCGGGATGCGGATAGAAAATGTCAATCAATTAGAAATTGAAAGATTCCGAGAAGACAGAAGACAATTAGATGTTTTTTTCCTCGGAAGTAAGACTTAACCAGTTTTTTTTATTTGAATCTGACCTAAGAAGTCGGTAAAAATATAAATATTGATTAATGTGTTTACATTCGTAGGCATAGGGTTATCACTCTTTTGACATTTGAAAGAAAACCAAGCATTGTACCTCCGATTTTTCCGATTTTTACGCAGAGCCAAACTTTGTATCTCCGTTTTTTTCGGGACGCTGATAGAAAATGTAATCAATTAGAAATTAAAATATTCCGAGAAGACACAAGACAATTATATGTTTTTTTTTTCCCTCGGAAGTAAGACTTAACCAGCTTTTTTTATTTCAATCTGACTTAAGAAGTCGATAAAAATATAAACATTGATTAATGTGTTTACATTCATAGGCATATAATTAAATATAAATTAAATTATATAAAAAAAAAAAAAAAATATATATATATATATATATATATATATATTAAAATGAAGGTTAAATTATATTTTTAAAAAGTGATATTAAAAAGAAACAGACTAGTATCAACCCTTAAAAAAGATCCTTAGGACTAAGTCACGTATGATTAAGAAGAAGAAAAATGATAAAGATAGATTTAGAAAACTGAGAACCATCCGCAATTCTAATTAATCCTTTTCTGGGAATTCGATCTCATCCTTTGAATCTTTTATTTTCTTTTGAATAGCTTCCATCAATAGAGTGACTTTTTTCGTGTAGGTTGTAGCCATCTTGATGGTTCTCCGAATGAAGCTAAAGAGGTCTTTAACACTTCTCATGGCACTTTAGAGGTCTTGAGAGGATCCTAAGATCTCAACTAAGCTTTTTCTTTTACTGAGGAGATTCTCCTTTGGGCCTTAGATGTCTTTCTCTTTAACGAAGATGAGGCTGAATCTCCAGAGTCTTTCAAATATAGAATGACATGTGGAGTTTTTTCATTTTTCATTGATTTTAACTTTAGGCGTTTGGAACACCTCATGGTCTCTTCTTTGTCTCTGGAATTTTTTGTCACCTCAACTCACAAACCAGGTTCTTTCTTGATTTTAACCTCTTCCTTTTTTTGGACTATCACCACTCTTATCCATAGAGGGAGTATGCTTAGAAGAAGCCAAAGAGGGCATTCTTTCCTCCTTATTGCCAAAATTGTCCAAGGAGTTGACTTTATTTTCAATGTTTGAAGTACTTCCATAGTCCAAGCTTAGGTTGACCACCCCAACCTTTTCTCCTTTCTTAGCAATATGGTCAAATAACATCTTTAGAAACCCCTGATGAAGAGGAATTATTGCATCATCTTTCTGGATATGCTTTATGGTCCTTTCCACTGACTTGAATAGGAATGTAGGGATGTTCATCTTCTTCTTGTGTCGAATATGGTTTAGGAAGGCCAAATGAAAACTTCTCACCATCTCAAAGTGGTTGTCAAGGGTGACGAATTCCATTATGACAATGGTCACTCTATCCCATTGAGACGGGAGAGATTCAAAAAGAACCCCATTCTAGTATTTACCAGGGTTTTCCCTTTTTACTCTAAATATTTTGAGTTCCTTGGTTAGGGAGTGCTTTTGTTAGAATAAATTTTTGTTCTCTTAAGTTCTACTAGGATAGTCTTACTTTAGTTACCACTCTTCCATGAGTCAAGTGAACTCTCAGTTTAGACTAGTTCAAATTTGTTGAGTTGTTGTAATCCAACAACTCACATTGATCAACTTTGTTATTTATACAAAGTTGATCCCATGGAATAAATCAATCAGTTCTTGATATTTTAGTAATGCTTTGCATGTCTAGTATCAAAATTCTTACATGGTATCAGAGCTAGGCTAGATTTTGCTTGCATTCAGGTCTTCATAGAGTTGGTTCACCTTATTTTGATAAGCTTTTTTTACTACAAAAACTTACTTAGAGTTAAAAGTAGTCATACTCTTTATTCATAAGTCATTTTTTCAACAAAATTATTTTATTTTGTTGAAAAGTGTTTGAATTTACCTTCTACATATATCTCATTGCATGAATGTAATTTTGTGGTATTACTACTAACATTTCAAGCCTTAATTCTCATTTTGAAGAATTAAAAGAGATTGGTTTTGTTATAAGTTGAAATATTTACCATATGGTATAAATATCATGCAAAGTACATGCTTCAATTTCATTTAGAAGCATGTTCTAACAGTCTTCACAGGTCATTCAAGAAGAAAGATTCTGTTACATTTATTTGATCATGCGCCCATGAATCGAGACTCTCCACTTGAAGCTGCTCATCGATTTCTTTCTTATTGAAAGAATATTTTTCTTGCAACTTTTCTTATGGAAGTTCAATCTCCCTAACATTGATAGTTTTGGCCAATAAGCTCTGTGCTTGGCGAATATCACATTCAAAAATATTGCTCAGTGCCCTTCGAATTTCGTGCCTCATTCTCTTGGCACGATCACACTCGTTTGCCTGACTATAGCTCATCATCCTTCAAAACATTCCCTCCATGGCAGTGAAATCACCTTGGCACCCTTATCTTCCTTGGCATCATTTTATTGATGAAAAATCATTGGTGCCCTTGAATTACGTGCACCATTGAGTCTTCATCGGTGCCCTTATCTTGCACGTGTTCCTAGAGACTGCCGTGTTGGAGCTTTTTTAGTATTCGCCCACCCTCAATTAGCTTGGCATCCATCCAACGGACATCTTTTAACGTCTTCCTCCTTAGCGCCTCTACTGGCATCTCTTGAGTTATATTTTCATCGTGGAGGTCTTATTCATCCTATCTCACCCACATTCAAACTATAAATCGAGTCACCCCCTCTATAGTAGCGCATTAGTACTTTTTTCCACTTTGCAAGTAGCCATATACTCGACCACAAGTGAGAAAATATTTTAAATGCTCTAATGTTTTATTGATTCAATAAAAGGATTAAAATTTGATTCTACGTCAGTAAGGAAGGATTTCAATAGGAACTAGGAGCTTTGACACCTTTAAACCTCACATTCTCCACTCGATAGCAGAGCTGGGACATCATTCGAATGTAGTAGACGCAAACCAGGAGATTTGATGCATTTGATACCTCTCAGATTCCACTTGAGTGTAGATTTGGGATGTCATTCGACTGTAGTAGATGCAAACCAAGAGCTTTGGTACCTTCAGACCTTGTAAGATTAAAATTGAGCATAGAGTTGGGATGTCATTCGAGCGTAGAGCTTGGGGATAAGTAGCTTCACACCAAGGTGACTCCGCAAGCGTAGAGCTCATCGTCATTAGACTATAGCCAAAATAAGATAAAATATCATAGGGTTTGGGCATAAGATTTACCTGGATAATCCAAGTTTGAGGGTGCTATTTTTTGTATTCAGTGAGAGAGCACTATTGTTTTTTTAAAGAATGGGCATCCTTGTTAAATTTGCTGCTACCGGGTGCTAGAATATGTATGTGAGATCAATGTTTTTTAAGCTCAATGTTTCCTCTTCAAGAAGAACAACATTGTATGAGTTTGCTTAAAACACCATCTCATTGTTCTCTGCCTATTTTTAAAGGCATTCTAAGTGAGAATCTCCATGTAAAATCATCAATAAAATATCTTTTGGGGGGGTTGTTTATGGTAGTGTTGCATATTGCACCTACTCTTAATGGATTTAAACCAAAGGGGGGGCTTCTTCATGTGTCTAACTTCATAAATTGTAGACTCTACTATTGCTGCTCTTCTTACTGTTGCATTGTTGCACCTTTTACTTCATTACTACTGTTGTTTGCTTCTTGAAGGTGATACTTAGCATAGATTGCTGCATTGATTTTGACACACTCTCTTGGGAATTTGATGTTTGATGCTTGCACCACATCCTGGAGCATTTCATATATGTTATAGTTGTAATACACTTCAAAAATCACTCTAAGAAATAAAAAATATTCAAGAAAGACACCAAATTTTGCCCATATATTCGATATAATTACCTATGTTCCACATATCGTTCTTTTCATTGACCTATAGTCTCCCTCACATTAGGGTGGGTCATTAAGAAGATTCGGTATAAAGGTCTAGCAGGTTATTCTTGCTTCCCTTTGCCTATGTT
Source organism: Wollemia nobilis (assembly GCA_028583015.1). Classification (NCBI taxonomy): domain Eukaryota; kingdom Viridiplantae; phylum Streptophyta; class Pinopsida; order Araucariales; family Araucariaceae; genus Wollemia; species Wollemia nobilis. The sequence goes on from JAQPPZ010000159.1 coordinate 25,855, forward strand.
CCACATATCGAACTCCTTAATTTAATTATAGTTTCCCTCTCGTAAGGGTAGGTAAATTTAAAAGTTTCGTATAGAGGTTTGGCTTCTGCTACTTTGTTTCACAGGAATTCTTGCTCTACACTACTATTAATGAAGGAAGGTTCATCATTATCTTATCTAAAGCTTCTTGTAGTAAAGGGGGGAATAATTGGTTCACTGCAATATTCTTTTTACAAAATGAATATAATTGACCCACTCACCCCTCACAACTATCATACATGAAAACCAAAAATATTAAATCTCATTTCTCAAAAAGGGCTCACACACTTGCTAGAAGAGAAACAACCTAAGTTTGAAAAAGAATATGAGATATTTGTTCATAAAGGAAAGATGTATGAAACAATGGGTATTATAAGCACACATGTAAATGAAAGCTTATGGTTTCACATTTCAAAATGTAAAACCCCATTTGAAAGTTGATAAAAATTAAAGAACTTGCTTGGTAAAGTGGATCAAATAAGGTCAATGTAGCTAGAGGTAAAATTAACAACATTACCTCCTGAAGACTTCAGCAATATTGTTGACTTTCTCAACAAATTTAAAGAAGTCCTCACTCAACTAAAAGGTAGTGGAAAGAATAAAACAGAAGAAGAATGCATCTATCTTATTCTTTCTAAGTTAAATGGAGTGTTTCAAATATTTTCCACCATATTTTTTTCCATAAAATATGCACTTGGTACAAGTTTTAAAATGCCCTCTTTAGAGGAATTTTGTGATAGGCTAACTAGAGAGGAAAAAAAAATTGCAAAATATGAGATCTCTACCTCTTCCTTAAAAGCATTAGTAGCATCCATATCCACTAAAGGAAAATTCAAAAAGAAAGAAAGAGGCCCTATAACTTGTACACATTACAAAAAGTATGGACACTCTATGAACAAATGTTGGAAAAGACTACATCAACTAGAGGCAGCAATGAAGGATCACAAAATAGAAATCAAGAAGCAGATAGGAAAAGCCTTAAATGTTCAAGGTAAAAATATAAAAACTCCATCAAAATACTAGGTTCTAGATTCAGGGGCAACTCATCGTATGACTTCTTCACATGAGTCATTCTCTTCAATCTCCTCCAGCTCAACTTGTAGCATAGAAGTTGGTGACTCATCCTTTATCCCTGTCAAAGGAAAAGGTGACATATCCATTGATGGTGGGTATATCAATAATGTTCTCTATGTACCAAATATAGCTACAAATCTCCTATCCATATATCAGATTTGTACTTCTTCAAAGGGTAAAACAATTCTATTTTCACCAATAGGGGTTGAAATAAGAGAATTTCAAGAAATTCACTCTCTCATAGCAAAAGGATATATTGATCATAACACTCACCTATTTCACTTCAATGGATTCAAAAATTCAGATAGAGCCTCATATTTTGTTGCACATGGAGATCTTGAAAGCAAAATTTGGCATGAAAGGTTTGGACATCTCGATTATAACTATCTAAAAGAGTTGAATACTCATGAAATGGTAACAAGGTTATCAAAAGTCTCTTCTATTGATGGGGTATGCCTTGGATGTGCTCTTGGTAAACAACATCAAAATCCTTTTCACCCAAGTAGTTCTCAAAAGGCCTCATCCCCTCTAGAGTTAATCCATAGTGACTTGATGGTCTTCCCAAAGCCTTCTTTCAAAGGAGCAAAATATGCCTTAAACTTCATTGATGATTTTTCAAGAAGAACTTGGGTCTACTTTCTGAAATACAAAAGTGATGTGCTATCCCACTTCAAAATCTTCAAAGCCTTAGTTGAAAGTCAAGCCAATTACAAAATCAAGCAAATTCGTACAGATAATGGGGGGGAATACTTCAATAATGAGTTCTCCATATTCCTATCAACTCATGGCATAATTCATCAACATTTTGTCTCCCATAATCCTCAGTAAAATGGCATTGGAGAAAGGAAAAGTAGATCTTTGAAAGAAATGGTAAACTGTATGCTCCACTCAGGAGATCTTTTAGAAGATTTTTGGGATGAAGCTATTAATTGTGCAAACTATATTCAAAATCACACACCTCATAAATCTCTTGGTCAGTTGACTCCCGAAGAAGCATGGAATGACTCCTGTAGCACCCTAAAATTGGTGCAGTAAACCTTAGCAAATAATTAAAATTACCTTAGTAATAATTCAAATTCAAATTTTCAACTTCGAATCGCCTGTTAAACCGCTTTCCTCATTTTCTGCACCATTTTTAAGATTTGTTGTGATCGTTGGATGATATCTTCACCAATAAGATGATATGCTTAGATCGGAAGATGTCGGACTAGAAGTCCGGACGTTGTCCCAAAACTAATTCCCCCGCCCCCCCCGGCGCCCGGCGAGGGGCCCCGGGGGCCCCCCCCTCCCGGGCCGGCCCCGCCCCCCACCCGCCCGGCCCCGCCGCCGGGCGGGCCGCGCGGCCCGCCCATCCACGTTGGATGGGGGCATCATCACGTCCCGCTCCAAATCGCGTAACCGAGCCCCATGCGTAGGTTATCTGGGGTCCGAAACTCGAGTCCCCAGGATGGGATCCCCCTATAGAACGACTCCCCAAAACTCGGCCATCCGTGGAGCTCCACCTCTCCCTCTCCATCCTAGCCAGCTCATGAGCCAACCCCTCCTCCTCGGCCCCCCCATGATCTCTCCAAGGCCTCTGGTGATCCGTGGCAGGTCATCAAGTAGATTCAGACACCGATCTATTCGCCACATACCCTCCGGAGCCACAGTGAAACCAGGCCTCTCCCATCAATCCCTCGTGGGGGCCCTCCCCTCCCACCACATGTGCTCCCCAACACCAACCCATAGTGATGTCATGACTGACATCGCCGCCCTTGCATCGACCCCTGGATCCTACAATCGACAACAAGCTCCCCGCAACCGCCTATGGTCTCTCATGTCACCACTCCACATGGTAGCCACCACTTGATGGCAAGCAACCCACCACCACCCCCCAAACCGCGAAGATGCCCGCACCGGCATAACAACCATGTCACCCGCCCTTCCCTAGGGTAGCTCACTTGCATAGCGCATCACATGTGGCCCCAGGCCGAGGATAGCCATCCTTGATGGGGATCCTCAAACCTCCACACCTCCAAGGGGAGCACCCCCGCGAACTGAACAAGAGAACCGAACCACCCCGGGCCCAAGCCCCACCGAGAACCGGGAACCCCACGGATGCAAGCCCCAGCCAACCCCGCTCCCCAGAGCCAAGCACCCCCCCCCGATCCACCGGACTTAGAACCCCCAACAAACAACAACAAAAAACAAAAAGGAAACAGAAAAGTCACTTCACAAAATAGCCACTATGGACGATACGTCCAAAATTGAGCAAATGCCCATGCAAGAGGGAACACCCTTAGACGAACGCCCCAACCCGATTGCCCTTGGACGAACGGCATACGAATGGTTCGCGAATGCACATCCCAAGAGTCGACGGCCCAAAAATGGCCAAGCTCAACACATCAAAATAACTAAAAGCAGAAATCAAAAAAAGCATTCAAATAGTTGGCCCACGAGCCCTGCGACCTCACCCCGCCCGACCATAGTCTACGAGCTCTAGAACAGAAAAAAAGACAAAGGGTTTACCCATCTTAAACAAAACAATAAAACAAAATGGCGTTTACCCAAACGCGAGGGTAAAACACGAGGGGGCACCAAGTAAGGCGACATCACCAGAACACGCCAAAAGGAAAAGCTTCTCAAGACAGAGACTCATATACACTTGGAAAACGCCAAAGAGGGGGCAAAGTAGCACCCTAAAAGACACCTGCAAAAATTAAAAACCTAGTAATAATCAAATCAAATTCAACTCCAACCTTAAAACACTTTCCCATTTTGTGCCATTTAGGAGTTGTGACGTTGACGAACCGCGACGAGATACCCTATTTCGTCGCAGAACGCCGACGATCTCATCCCAAACTATTTTTTCATAATTAGCTTATGTTCCAACGACGTCTCAACCTAGGCAAAGCGGGTGCATGGTTAGGACTTCCCCATTGGAGATCTCCCAAATTGGGATGATCTCCAACCTCCCAACCTTCTTCCTATGCCTATTTAATCTTAGGCCTTCCCATTGAAATTCCCCCGGCTGAATTTTCCGTAACCGAGTTCTATTTGCATTAGCCATCTTAAATCACCATTTTCCTTCGTATTTCCAAGTTTGTTTGCAGGAATCCATTGTTTTTCATGAGTAAGCTTAGATCGTCGAGACGATCCCCGATCTCGGACGATATCGCCCCATTCGAGACGACTTATTTGGCATCATCAACATTGGGGGCAATCTGCCGAGTTTGCATTCTTTCTCCATTATCTATGTTTTGCTTTGCATTAGTTAGCTTATTACTATTCTACATTTTGGAGTTCACCCAAAGTTTAAGTGCATGATAGACATAATTTGTCATTAGAATACTATAATTTACTTGAATTTTTATTCGTAATTATCATTTTAGTATCTATATTGTCATTTTACACCGTTTTTCTCTGTTAGTATTGCTGCATTTTCTATGTTTTGTATCTATTTCTCTGATTGAAGGTCTCTGACGAATTTGTTTGATGAATTCGTAGATCTCGACGATCTTGTCGATCGTAGATGATCCCGTCATATCGAGGCGATCTGGCCTTCAAAAATCAAAACCTCCATCGACATCCAATCGGAATGGCTTTTAATCTAGCTATTCTCCGTTTTGTTCAAATCTATTTTTGTATTCATTTAAACACATTTCAATAGAACAGCTAGATTCATTTGGCCAAACCTAGGATTTGAATGATTAAAGATAAAATTGAACACATCAAACACATTCCCAACTTAGGCGTGGAAACTGCCATTCAAAAGTTTCTTGGTGAACCCACCATCTGTAAAAAATTCACCTTTATACACCTCCCCTGAGAGGCGGGACCTTCGCAAGGCCTCTCGTCCAGGATTGTCCCATCCTTCTCGCATCCCCCTTCTGGGAGCGGATCCTTTAGCCTGAAGGTAAGGGTGCGGAAAATTTGGAACGATACAACTCCAAACTTGATTTATCTTTTTTTAAAGTTTTTGGGTGTATTTCTTGGGCACACATACCAAAGAAAAAGAGGAAGGCTCTAGAAAAAAGAGCAAGCAACTTATCTTTGTTGGTTATTGTGAGGAAATGAAAGCCTATAGGCTCCTTGATCCCACAACTAATGAGGTCTTTTTTCACAGAAATGTTCAATTTGATGAAACATTCCACCATAAATATCCTCAATCATCTTCCAACAATAATTATCTTGACCCATCTCCAAAATTTGATTCCCAGTATAGTGAAGATACCATCCTTGAGATAGATGACCAAAATGAGGATCCCATTATTCAAACTCCTCCTTAAATTCCTCCCACATCCATGACTCCTTCCACAATGCCTAAATGGGCCCGCACCATAGTTCAAGAAGCCACTCCTTACATCCAAAATCTTCCATCATCTAGATTAAGCAACTCCATGGGTTTTGGTCTTGTTTGTCAATCCATTTCAACAGATCCTCAATCCTTCAAAGAAGCAACTAGTATAAAAGAATGGGATGATGCCATGTTGAATGCATTCTATTCCTTAATCAAAACCAAAACTTGGGATCTAGTCCCACTACCTAAAGGAAGGAAATTGATTCACTGTAAATGGATTTATAGAACTAAGTATGGACCTGATGGAGAGATTGAAAAACACAAAGCTCACTTAGTAGCTAAAGGTTTTTCACAAATTGAAGGCATTGATTATTCTGAAACCTTTGCACCAGTTGCAAAAATGGATTATGATTGGTTAGGTTTAGTTGAAGACAGATGTTCCACCTTTGGCTATGTTTTTTGTCTTGGTTATTCACCTATTGCTTGGTCATGCAAAAAATAATAGGCAGTAGCTTTATCTTCCACAGAGGCAAAATACAGGGCAATAGTTTTAGCCAATCAAGAAGCTCTTTTGCTTCATCAAATACTAAGGGAATTCGGTTTTTTCCATAACAAATCTATTACCCTATGGTGTGACAATCAGAGCATAATTCATATTACCTGCAATCTAGTGGAACATCAATGCACCAAGGACATTGAGATTCACATGCACTTCATTCGATAACATATTCAGCAAGGGGATCTATTTCCACAAAAAATCAAATTGCAGACATCTTCATAAAATCCTTCCCTAGAGAAACTTGAAGTTAAGAAAATACATTAGAAGGGTGCATAGAGGTTTTCACCTCTCTCTTCTTCTTATTGTATGTAATACATTGTACATGAGTACCTCATCAGGCCTTGTTGCTGGGACTCATTTATTTTTAGTTGTTTATTAGAGGAAAATATTCACCATTTGAAGGCATGCCTCTTCTTCTTCTTCTTATTCTTCTTGAAATATGGTTTTTCCCATGGGGTTTTTTCACCATCTCTTTTATAAGAGTTCATTGTACATGAGTACCTCATCAGGTCTTGTTGCCAAGACTCATCTCCTATACACCCCTTGTATCACTTAAGGGGGGGTGTTAGAATAAATATTTATTCTCTTAAGTTCTACTAGGATAGTATTACTTGAGTAACCACTCTTCCATGAGTCAGGTGAACTCTCAGTTTAGACTAGTTCAAATTTGTTGAGTTGTTGTAATCCAACGGCTCACATTGATCAACTTTGCTATTTATACAAAGTTTATCCCAAGGAATAAATCAATAAGCTCTTGATATTTTAGTAATTCTTTGCATGTCTAGTATCAAAATTCCTACAAATTTTCCCTATTGATGCACTCTACTGAAATGGGTAACCCAAAAAACTTTGAGATTACAAGAATGTTGATGTTGAATTCTAAGCCTTTGACTTAACTTTTTGGTCTTGCTATGAGTGGGCTATCTCAATGGATAACTCTCGATCGTATCCATTAAAAATTTTAAAAAATTATAAGGGACCTCCTTTTTTCATGATTTCCCACACATCCTTATCAAGGGTGACAACAACAAGCTCAACTCTTTTTAGCTCATCCCTTATTTTTTTCTTCCTCCCTTTCTTGCTTCTATGATAGCTTTTGATAATTGAACATGGATTATCGTAAACAAATGTACCTGATGGATGACAAAACAAGAAAAAACCATAAGTGATTCTTCTCTCATAGAGACCATGCCATATTTCTATTTCTAAACAACTTCTAAAAATTTCTTCAAGCTTGGAAGGGGACGCATTCCAATCACATAGGCTTTCCCAAGAAAAACTTTGAATTTACCTCAAACTCATCAACAATCTAAGGCATGGGTGGTAAAACTCATGGGGAATATGGGAGGTATTATTGGGAGATGAAAAATTAGTATTTGAGGAGGCAACAACATGATTTTGAGGAGTGATATGTTCGAAAGGATCAATCACAGTAGAGGTGTCATGCTTTAAAATAATTACACCAATCAAGTTGCCATTGGGAGGATACAAAGGCTACTAGTGCATCCTTGAGACTTAAAGAAAACTCTCAATAATGATGAACATGAATGTCATGAGGGAAAAAGAGGTCCAAATCATATCAAAAACATATATTTTATGAGAAATAATGAGCATGTGGGTCATGAGAGCAGAATAAGTCCAAATCATCTTGGATATATAGATATTACGAGAAATAGGGGAGCACATCGTTCTAAGAAAATTAGTACGTTAGAGCTTCCAAGTGGCAAAAAAACAATTTGAAGAGTTTTTTCCACCAAGAAAGTCCAATCCAACTTGGATATGAGTCAGATGGATCCAACTCAACTTCCCAAAGAACCAATTGAACTTATCCCCTGAATTTAGAGTTGAACTCATCCTAAAAATGTAGGTGTTTTGGGAACTAGGGGAGTGCAACGTTCTAATGAAATTAGCCCTTCAAAGCTACAAGGTGGTAAAAAATTTACTACCAAGAAAGGAAAACCTAAATTTGAAAGGAGTTAGATAGTGCCATATCACCCTCCCAAAGAACCAAAAGAATGTTCACCCAATTCAAAGGTTACACTAGGAATTCAAAGGATGGGGAATTCCATAATAGTAATAAACACAAAAACTAGATAGGGAAAATAATGCTTCATCCTAGGATCTCTCCCTTGACAATCCAATGCCCTTCCCTGCAAACATGTCTAATTTGGTATTCCTCAAGGATCTGCAAATTTCTTTTAACTTCATCAAGTTTTCAATGTTCTAACTGGGAGGATTAGTGCCATTTATATTATCAATAATATGCAAGGAGTTTCCTTCTGTGATTACTTTATTACAATCTAGAGATTCAAGAATAGATACTCCCTGAAACAAGGCTCTGGCCTCAATAAAGTGGTTGGTTTGAACCCCCAAATTTTCTATGAAGGCCAAAAGAAATTCACCTTTGTCATTTTTGATAACACCTCCTGGTCTAACAATCCCAAGATTCTCTTTAGTTGCCTCATCAAAATTGAGCTTTATCCAACCTGGAGGGGAGGTTTACATTGAATCTTAGGGCGATCCATTCTTCCTGGGATCTCCATCTGAAGGTTTGAATAGGAAGGCCTAGATTCTCTACAAGTTTGGTCTCCTCCAAACTTTCACAATCTTTATTGAAGGATATGATTGAGACATTTTCAATGAGAGCATTTTTAATTCTAATTCCTATTGATATTGGATCCCTTTTGAAGTTCTTGAATGCTCTATTATTTCTTTCCTTCCACACCCCCATAGAAAATGGGGGAGACTCAAATACTAGAGGGTGCAAAGTATTTTGCTAGAGAAAGGGGGATCCATTGACAATGCAAATCAACCATGTTTTCTGGAGCCACCCAACAAACCCCAAGGTTTCTTAGGAGAGAGAGAAACACTTCCTAGGTGAATGGACACTCAATAAACAAATGATGAGTATTTTATTCTTTCTTCCCACAAAGGTAACATCTATCTGGGATGACCATTCCCCTTTTTTTAAGGTTCTCTATAGTAAGAATCTTATTCTGAAGAGCTAACCAAAAGAAAATTTTGATTTTAAGAATGAGATTTTTGAACCAAACCTGATTACTAAAGAACCAACTCTCAAATTTACCTTTTGCCAAGAAGTATGTTGATTTGACTAAGAAGAGACCATTTTCTTCTTATTTCCATATCCAAAAATCTTCATATTAAGAATTTATATCTTCTTTCCCTATCCAAATTTTTTTATATTAATAATTTATATTTTTAATCACTTAAAACTAATATCATTTAAAATAAATTAAATATTAATAAACATATAATTATACTTTAAAATATTTTAAATATGATAATATTTAAAATTCAAAAGCAACTTATTCACTTAAAAGTTTTTCTTCTCAAGCTTGTCTAATAAAAAAACATTTCTATATAACAAAGTCACAATATTTTTCAAGCTTAACATTTTTTTTGAATTTAGCGAAAAATCCCTTATGGGGTCGCCTTGGTTTGAGAAACCATGACTAAGGGGTTCTACACCTTCAAAATCACCCGGGAGTTGCACCCAACCCTGACCACACCAACATTATCAACTAGATTTTGGGTACCCAATGTGCATTTGGTAGGGTAGAGATTCAAACCAAGAACCTCCCTTGAATTGCCCTACCCTCTAACTCACCTACAACAAGTGGGTGCTTTTTCAAGCTTAGCTCGATTATTAAAGCACATTTATTTTTTTCAAATAAAAGAAAGTCAAAAAAAATTAAAGCTTAACTTGAGTGTATATTCACTTTACTTTTTAATCCCAAAACACCTTATTCACTAAAAAAATTCTTATTAACTAAAAATAATATTTATTTCTATGTAAGTGACATGATTTTTTTACACAAGGAAATCTTAAAGATATTTTAAAGGTTTTTGTATAATAGATATAACCTTTATTTTTCCTTTTGCACTTCAACATTATAAACCTGCTAACTATTAAGATAATTTAAATGATTATAGACATTTAATTTTATTTGTATATAAATAACTTTTTTTTGAAAAATAATTTGAAAAAACTTGTATTAAAACAAAGATCATTTACAAGTTGGGATGAGACTTTTCCCAGCCTTAGCCAAAGAGAACACATGTTTACAATAGTAAAAGAAGGTTTGCATTGGAGCCAAATCTCTTAAACCATATTTCTACAATGATTGTTCACCTGTTTACAACTATAAAAGAAGATCTACATTGAAGCACAAATATCCTAAATAGTATTTCTGGAATGGTTATCCAAATTAGCTAAGCACTAGATTTTCTCACCAACTTGCCTAATCATCTCATTCTCAATAGCCATGTCATTGTACCATTGAACCCCTACCTCCTTCTTAGTACCCATCTTAGCTAGGAAGTCTTCCACTTTATTTAGATCTCTACTCACATAAAATGGAATCACATAATCTAATTCTCTCCATAATTCCTTAATTTGAGTGACAAGAATCCTCAACCTCCATGTTTTCAAAGCAAAGTTCCTCATGCAATCTAGAGCTCCAACTATTATTTGAGAACCTGATTCTAGGATTATCCTCCTATGACCTTGTTTTATTGCCCAAATAGAAGTATATTTGATAGCTAAGGCTTCTGCTTCATTTTTTGTGGCTCTTCCCAAGCCTTGTCGTTACCAATAGACCACTGTTCCAACATGATTCAGACAAACCACTCCAATTCCAACTCTACCTGGATTGCCTTTTGCAGCTCCATCAATATTAATTTTAATCCAACCTTCTAGGGGTGGTTTCCAACTAGCTTTGTCCTGTCCCTCTTGCACTTAAAATTTCTTCTCCATTTCCCCAATAACAACCTGAGTTTCATCTTTAGCATATACTGCCATAGTTTTTGTGACTTGGCTCCAAATGACCTGCCAAACTCCATCTAAAGAAGAAAAAGTTTCTCTAAAAATTTTGGTATTTCTCTCCAACCACACTTGCCACCAAATGAAGTTTAATCCAAGCTCCCAACCAATACAAAGAGATTTAGATTTAAATCTACCCATCTTCCATCTTTCCCAAATATTAATCCGATTCAAATCACCATTAACTTGAATTTTATAATATAAAAACCATCTCTCCCAAATTTGGCATGTGAATGGGCACTCAAACATCAAGTGATCAACTATTTCCTCACTCTTGTAGCATAAAACACATTGATATGGACCAATTATTCCCCTACATATGAGATTATCAAAAGTAAGAATTCCATTATGCATGAACTACCAGGAAAAAAAGTTTACTTTTAGACAACCCTTGGACAGCCAAAAATTTCTCCAATCCTCAACCTAATATGTATGAGAAGGAGGCTCTGGAAGGATATTATCATATCCATCCTTCATTGTGTATACACAAAGGCTCCCATAGCCCCAAGCTAATTCATCCTCCTCATCTCTACCTATGAGAAATCTTTCTACCAAGATTTTAGTCATGATGGGTGTCAAATCTAAAGGGATTGAAATTGGCCACTCATCTAGCTTCTTAAAATTCTTAAACTTATAATCCCCTAGCTTACTAGTGTTGAAATAACTTTCAATTTGGACCCACTCCCTAGTTTTTATGGCTATTTTTATTGGTTGTAGTTCAAGAAATTCAACAATGATAGGTGGGTATTGATCCCATGAATCTATCCAAAATCGTGCCTTCTCCCCTCTCCCCACTTTCCAAAATAATCCATATTTTACTACCTGAGATCCTAACTTGAGAGTATGAAACACTAAGGATCCATTACCATCCAAATATAAACGACCCACCTCATTTGGGTTTACCTGGCCCAAATATTTACTAGTTAAGAAGAATAAATAAGTTGGTTGGGAAATCCACCTCCAGTAAATCTTTCCAGCCAAAGCTTTATTATTTAACTTTGATCTTCTTAGTACCAAACCTCCTTTTACCTTGGGCTGGCTTACTTTATCCCAACCTACTAAGGCCCATTTCCTCTCTCATTTTACTCCTTCCCATAAAAATTTTCTAGCCATCTTGTCCAACTCTTTCCATATGGTATGTGGGGCAGCAAGGATAGAAAATTTATAAATTGGCATGGCTTGAATGACTGACTGTAAAAATTTAATCTACCCCCATAGCTTAACCATTTGTGAGACCAATGATTAATTCTATCCTTGATACAGTCCAAAAAATTCCTCCAGATATCTATTTGTAGTTTTTTAAAATGCAAAGGGACCCCCAAGTATACCATTGGGAGACAAGTCCTTGTGAATCCCAAGATCTCTAAAATCCTATCCTGAAGCCTTTGATCAAGATTGAAAAAGACCACTTTGGATTTTTTATTATTGATGACTTGGTTTGTAGCCCTAAGGTAGACATTAAGTGTATCTCTAATCATTCTTGCTTCCCTAAAGCTGACCACTCCCACCAATCTTGTGTCATCCACAAACTGTAGGTGAGTCAAAACTTCCTCACCCACCTTGATACCTATTAGCAAACCTTGTTGTCTTCTCCTCAAGATGAGTCTACCCAATCCTTCAGCCAATATGAGAAAAATATAGGGAGAGCAAGGATCTCCTTGACGAAGGCCTCGAGTAGCTCCAAACAGTTGTGAGGGAAGACCCTTGATTAACACTGAGTATGTCGAGTAGAAACACAACTAATTACCCATTCTATCCAATCCTGAGAGAAACCAAAGGCTGCCATAAGATTTGACAAGAAGCTCCACTCCACCCTATCATAAGCCTTTGACATATCTAATTTTATGGAAATTCCTCTACTACCAGATGTTTGCATTGAATGGATTGCCTCCTAAGATAGAACCACACCATCCATGATCTACCTACCCTCTACAAAACCCCCTTGCTATGAGGAGATAATGCTATGTAGAAGTGGTTTTATCCGCTCAGCCATTACCTTTGTGATTATTTTATATATGACATTGCATAAGGCAATAGGCCTATAATCTGAAATATGTACCCCCTCCTCCCCTTTTGGAATTAAGGTAATTAAAGTATGATTTAATGATTTAAGCATTATTTTACTACCTTTGGACTCCTCTATAATAGCCATTACATCCTCCTCCAAGTTATCTTAGAAGGCCTAAAAAACTCAATTGGAAAGCCATCTGGACCTGGTGTTTTTCTGGTGCTCATTCCAAAGACTAAATTGTTCAGTTCCTCTATATCAATGGGTTTAAGTAGGGCTTGATTTTATTATTTAGATATAACAAAGGGTATGACAACAATAAATTCTTTCTGACCCTCTTCATATTGCACCATACTTTCCTTAAATAGTTTAGAAAAATAATCCATTGAATGGAAATGCATACCTGGAATTGTATCAAAGGAGTGTCCATTCTCATCTTGAAGAGATTCCATGTTGTTCATATGTCTCCTAGCACAAGAAGTTTGATGGAAAAAATTGGTATTTTTATCACCTTCTAATAACCAAGTGGTTCTTGCTCTTTGTTTCCAGTAGGTCTCCTCTTGGTTGTCAATGTCCTCAACCACTTTACGCAATGCATCATCCTCTTCTTTGATCTGCTCTATAATTGTTCCTTCCCTAAAGTGTTTTTGAACCTCATCCCATCTAGCCACCAATGGAGCTCTTTGGACCTGGAAGTCTATCTTGTTAGCTCACCTCCATTATTTTAGTTGATATTTGACATAATGAAGTTGTTTGTGGAATCTAAACATTGTTGTCCCATATGCTAGGCGACCTTCTTCCCACCACTATGGAATTTTCTTTTGAAGTTCCTCTTTTTGTAACCAAAAGTTTTCAAATTTAAATGGTTTATGATGTTGCACTGTCTTGATCCCTCCTTCCAAAAAAATGGGAAAGTGATCTAAAACTGGACCCTCCAAAATAAGAAAAATTATATTCCATTTTACAAATGCCTCCTTTGAAACCAAAAAATGGTCTAACTTCACCTTCCTGCTATGTGGCTCCCTCCTCTTATTAGTCCAAGTATAGTTGGTTCCATGGCATTTAATATCCACCAAGTGTAATGCCTGGACTTGGGCAATCATAAGTCGATCCCCTAGGTCCAAAATTGGGGTTCCCCCTTCCTGATCTCTAGAAGATAATTTAGCATTAAAATCCCCATCAATAATCCAGTCTAACTCTTCCCTTGAGAATCTCATGTTATGCACAAATTTCCATTGATGCATCTGACCATCTAGGTTTTGAGCCCCATAAAAATTTGTGATTAAAACATGTTCAGCTATGACATTATTTCTAAAATGTGATGTGAGAACACCCCTCCAAGCTATATGTTCTATTGTAGTCCATTCAAGAGAGTTCCAAAGAGTAACTATCCCCCCTAAGACCCCTTGGGCAGCCACTTCCATATGACCAGCACCCCTCCAAAGTCTGTTAACTGTTTTACACATAAGATCCAACGACATTTTTGTCTCCTGGATAAGCAAAAAATCTATTTTATATTTTTCTAAGAGTCTTCAAACAACAGATTGATGGGTTCTACTATTTAAACCCCTAACATTCCATGATTGTATAATCATTGGTTACCTTGAGAACAATAAAAATCTATTGGCCTCACCGATCCTCTAGTGATCAGTTTGTCTCCTTGAACTGCTATCAATTCCTTATTTTATTTTCTACCCACTCCTTGAGAGCTGCTATTTTTTTTCTCTTTTCCACCTGATTTATCCCTAGAGTTGGCCTTTATATATACTTTTTTTCTATGCCCATGCTGACATCCTTAATTATTGGTTTCTCTTGGTTATGCACTATCAATGCCCCTGTACTCTCTAACTGCGGTAACTCATTGTACTCAATTACCTGCTCTATGATGGGGGGAGATGAAAGAGGAGCTCGAACATGTCTGTTATTATTTTTATTATTCCCATCCACTCCTTCCATGAATTTTTCTTCTTCTTGGTCCATTAGTGTCTTAAATATCTAATACCTATTGGAGGGCTTGAGTTGGGTTTATTCTTTACCATATTTTTTCTTTTACCTTCTCCTTCTTTTGGGCTATTCAAAACCATCTCCCTATGCTTCTTTACCCTGAGAAATATTTATTGGTTCTTTGTTGATTGTTGACTTACCCTCCTTAGGAATATTTGACATTCCTAGAGGAGCCTCCATTTTTATGTTCATATTATTTGGGCAAGATCGGGCCAAATGCCCATATTTGTGGTAAACTCTGCATCTAAAGGGCAATGCCTCATAATCCAATTGTTGAATCCAAGATAGTCCTGCAAGTTCAAGTTCCACCTCTACCGGTAGAGGCTGGCTAAGATCCATTTCCACACATAATCTTGCATAAACATTTGTGTTTCCTTCTATTGTGTCTTTGGAAACACCCAAATGTCTTCCAAGGGAATTATCGATAATTTCCAATACCTGCTCACTCCAAAACTCCATTGGAAGTGCATACAAATGGATCCAAACCGGGACAACAATGGGTTCAATTCGAGGATCAAATCCCACTCTCCAGGGTTGAACAAATAATCTTGTCGGACCATGATTCCTCTTTTCTGATTCGAAAGCCCTATTTCTATCGACAAGTGAAGAAAAACTAACAATAAAATATCCATTGCTAATAAACCACAAAGAATACTCACCAAGAGGCTCCCAATTTTTTTGGACCCAAGAATGCAAAAAATTTAGGGTAGGGTGAATACCCATGAATTTACAAATCAAATCATGATTGGCTCTATATAAAACTATTTCTTCGACCATCCTTTGCTCAATGACAATCTTTGGCCTTGATTATGACTGTGGCAAGCATCCATTAACTCGTTGAGATGTTGATCTATTTCCAGCAGCCGTAAAGAGCATTTTTAATGCAATTTTTTGTGCTTCTTCAGTATTTGATGGAGATTTATCCTTTAAAAAATCTGCAAAAGAACTATGTCTCTCTAGAAGAGGATCCGGAGGTGTCCCCATTGGGCCCTCCTGGGGCAGCAATCTTGTCTTCAAATCCACAATAACCAGAAATCTCTTCGGCTACCCAACTGATGCCCTAGTTTTCTCTTCCAGAGCTCTCTAGATCGTATATAAATAATTTTACTATGAAATTTGAATATAATTTAATAAATTATAAATATTTTTTATTTTGGAAATATTTTCTTTCGTTTAATATTTAATAGTAACTATTTTTTAATATTTTAAGTATGTGTAGTTTTTATTGAATTATTTTTATTAAAATAACAAAATGTTATATTTGTTTTTCAATTAGTTACATGGGATTAAAATGGGTCCCACATGTATTACATCATCACTACACAATGCTATTATAACTTTGACATTATCCATGTATTGCTCAAAAAAATTTGAACCTAGGTCTCCTTCTTGAATGTTGAGGAATATAATCGATTGAGCTAATATCATTTGATAACATAACATCTTATATGAGCAAGAACTTTCTTGACCATAACCTTTGTCATGATAGTCATTGCCTACTCTACTAAAGATACATGAACTAGATCAAACATCCCATTAGCATGAATTCACAAACCTATCTCTTGGATAAATGATGTAGAAACAATAATGACAAAAAGACCATCAACATATAAGGAAAGAACTATACTTTATTCATCAATCTCAAAATTGGATGATAGCTAACTGTAGATATTCTCCTAAAGTTGCTCATGAGTAAGAACATGTTGTAAACAAAATATGAAGTACATCTTGTCCATAGAAGGTGGTAATAGAAAATATTACTCAAGCAAATCCAATCACTGGGATCAAGAGTTTTTGAATAGTTAATCCTTTCCATGGAGGAGAACCCCTTAGGAACAATGCATACCTTGTATTTACTATAAAATGCATACTCCTACTCATTATCATTAATGTTCTTACCCTTTAGACTTTGTTTAAAGGATAAATTAATAATAATAATCAATGCTCTTGCTTATGGGCAGTAACGCTATCTTGTAGCAACCATTAGTGTTCTTACTTGTGGGTAGAGAAAAAAATTGCTAATCATTAGTAGTGTTTTTTTCCATTGATAGAGAAGTAAGCCTTGCAGGGAACTCAAGTGTTATTAACTAAATTCAATTCATATTTCCCAAAGAACTAGAGTGAAGGTACTGATACCAAAGTAATAATGTCATCATCCTCAATCATTACATCACCAAAGTCATTCTCCTTGAAGAAATAAAAATATGAATAAGGATTATTAATGTCCATCAATGTCCTTAATCACCCATATCTCACATCAAAACCCCACCTTTTTGTTAGGATGAGTGATGTGATAAATAAAAATAAGGTTAGGTCCTAATCCTAATACATGAATAACATCCTTGAGATATGAGAAACCAAGAATTGCTTCTCCACAATCATTCACCTCCAAATAAAATCCATCACCAATAAGTACATGCTTGGCACAATGTTGTTTGCTATAATTAGCCAAAAAATGATGATTTATTATTATTATTATACAAGAGGAATCTATAACATGTTATATTTTTCTACACCTCTTTCTGGGTTCAAATCAATGAGAATTTTACTTTATTGTGAGTGTACTTTCAATTTAATGCAAGTAATTTTCCATAAAAATGCCATAAAAAATCCACTACTAAAATACAATTCTTGACCCTCTAACATGTATAACTATTGGGTGCTACCTACATTTGATAATTTAAAAGTGAAAATATTAATGATATTCATCACCTTTTAGCATTGTTGTTAGGGAGTGCGACATTGTTAGAGAAGTTAGTCATTCAATACCAATTACTCCTTGTGCAAATTCTTAGATTAGTCAATTGGAGGGACAAACACTAAATCATAGTGAAATTACTATTTTTATTACAGTAAAAAGAAAAGGCTACAAAGGGATTTCATATAAGGATAGTTGTATAGTTAAGGAATGTATTAAAGTATTGGTTTGTAATGAAAAAGTGAAATCAAACTTTACATTTTCTAAGTATAGTGGTTTGTGATTTGTATTAGGTGGTTACTTTTTATATAATATAGTATGTATTTATAAACCTAGCAACCAAAGAGGTACATTTACTAGTCAAAATCCTGAACAAGCCACAAGAGTGAGACATCCACATTGTGAGGTTGCACCACTACCAATTTTTGAGTTACCATAGCTATGATTAATGAGGAAGCCAAAACTTTTGAGGAAGGACAACAATTTTCAACCTTTGAAACCTTGGAATATCCTAAACAAGGATAATAGGAAGGACAACCAATTAGTTCACCACCACCTACTCAAACTATTTAGTATATCCTAAAGTTTTAAAGAAAATTTATAATTTTTGTTGGAAAATTATGATGGAAAAAGACAAGATGATGGGGATAGACAATGATATGTACCATCCTAGAGAGACTAGTAATGCCACTAGAAATTTTCCATATCCTATCCAATTGAAACCTAGCATGGAGACTCCATTGAAAAATATTTCTCCATTTGCATTATCAATTTTTAGGGGAGTTATATCAATAGACCTTGATTAGCTTTTGTTTGATTTAAAAGTTTTGTGTCAAACATATGATTATGTACATGCAAACCAAAACTCAAATTATTTTATTTTACATGTAAAGACTCTACAATGTGATGGTTTATGGGGTTAGATCTAGAATCAATTCACACATGGATAGAAATGGAGAAAGCATTATTGGATAACTATGAAGAATATTGTAGAGTAAATAATAGAAAGGATGTGTTAGAACATAATGTGCACTATACCTTATTCTTGACACTTGTCATATTCTTTAGATACTTATCATGTTCTTCATATAGGCTTATGTCTATATATTGTACTCTTCTATATCAATATAATATCTCATCTATTTGAATCTCAACATTTGGTATCAAAGCTCCAGGATTTTCCTACCCTTGTGAGCTTGAGGGGGAATTTCCCTCATGGAAATCCCTCCCTCATTTTTTTCTACCATTTTTTTCTTCAAGCTAGGGAGTATGCTCTCCATCCTTGATGGATGGATCAGAAACTAGAAGCTTGGAAAAATTAATGGCTGCCATTTTTCCCTATGTATCCGTCTGAAGAAGTAGTTTCTCCATAGAGAATAGAAAAATGGGATACTAGGTGAGCAATAGGGTTTCATTTTTTTCTCATGTGTATCTTATTTGTAGGTGGGAGCAATCTCCAGTTTCTGGAACATTATCATTGCTACTCAAAAAAGTTTTCCACATAGCTCCTCTATTGGCTTTGCCTGATCACATCAAACATAGACCTGATTCAAGACTCGAACCATTTGACACTACGGATGAATCAAAATAAAGTTCTGCTTGTTGAGACCTAATACCAAAGTCAACTGGTGGTCAAGGAAGGTCCTCGCTGATATTTTATTTGTGAAGTAGTTTTAGTTTCGCATATTAAATCTATTTTTTTCAAAGTCGCGGAGGTAGCGCATTCATGGAGGCCCAAGAAAATCATGGTTGACGTCGAGAAATATGTGTACAAGTGACATGTGCATCATATGTGGATTGAGTGACTGCTATTGAGATGAATATTGTGATATTAATGGCCCATAAATAATAATTTTCTATTTTTTTGTGGATCTACACAAATCGCCCTACAACGTAGTCAAAGATTAAGGGGGATTCAATCATTTGCAATGGCTAATCAATTTGCAATCGTGATCGAGCGGAGTGCATGTGATAACTGTGAGATGTTTGCAAGCATCTATATTTTGTTGAGGATGATGATCTCATTAGTGAGTTTGAATTCCATCATCGCCACTGAGCATTTTCTACTACGTCCCTCATTTTTTTATTCTTGTAGGTAGACATGAGTAAATTCAGGCTTGTTGTCATTTAGGCACTCCTTAGCCTTGTTGCTACATTAAGTAGTGCCACATAATGCATTTTCAAATGTGGATATGCTCAACTATGGTGGTAGAAGAAGAATGACCACATTATCTGGTCTTTGCGGATCAGATCCAGGTGCTCCCAGTTTGGCCGAGGTCCACATTGGCATTAAGTGAGCAAACAAATGATTGAAATTTTTCTATTGATCAAGCACCATAGTGGTAGTATGTGCAGTCGTAGTGGCCCTTGATGGAATCCATCGAAAGACCACCAAGATGATGCAGCCTTGATGCGAGCGATTTTCGTAGCATATTTTTTTAGTTGTGGCGAATATTCAGTTTACTGAAATTATCATTGGGTGGATACTTGCTGGTTGGTTTGTGTGAGGCCATTTTGCATACTGTATGTTGTGGCCATTTATTATCTTTCTGATGTGCTCTCAATATAGATGCAACATCCAAAATCCCCCAAAAATACTCTCGACTCCAAGACCACGAGCCCCCAACATCTTCTGATGTGCTCTCAATATAGATGCAATGCATCCATAAAATGCCTCCCATGTAAAATTATTTTCAAACTGTACTTGGTATTACGAGAAGCTATAGAATGCTGCCATTATTTTTTTGTGTACGTGAAGTTATTTTTTGGTTGAATGGTGTTAGTGGAGTTTCTAACACACGACGTAAGGAGACACTAGTAACAGTAACAAGTGTACCTTTTGTTCTACTTGTTGCACTCCATATGACTATGGTGAAATAAATCTCATTTTTTGCTACCACTCGAGCTCATGGAGAATGTGGTTCGGCTATGGATGACAAGCCCAACTCCTCTCATGAATTTCATGGTTACATAGTCCCGATGCAAGGGCATGAATTTCTTGACTTAATCATTTTTTCTGGATTAGACCCGAATGGTTCTACAAATTGCAGTAGGAAAGGCACATAGTAGATTTAGGTTAATGTGTGTGGCTCAGGAGGCCATGCCCACGAAGATGAACCTATAGCAGATATGGATTCTTACGGTGCATGCTTCAAGATCCGATGCGTTCACGACCTAGAGTTATGTAAGTGAACAAAGCAGTCAAGGGTTTGAACCATCAAATTTATATTGTTATAGTTTTATCACAATTTTTATAGAGTTTTTACACGAGGCAGTGATAGTGATCTGGATATTTAGTTTCATTTTTTCCATTGCAAGCAGTGTTTTGTGGCTATTGATTCTAGCCTACCTTAGTGGTTTGTGCGACAAGACATGGATATTTTGTCCATGATTTGATCAGCTTTCGGTATGCTCCATCCTGTCATTCGAAGAACATGACCCAGGAATCCTAGGTATTTGCACTAGTCTGCAGTTGTGATCTGATAGTGGATGCCATGGATTTCAAGCTGAAAAAGGTGATCGGATAATGAAGGATCAAAGTGTGCCTGTTTATTTTTTCCTACATGCCCTCCATTGCTACATTTTGTTAAAATTTCCACAATGACATGTATTTCGCCATGTGATCAACGTATGAGGTGTCTTGCATTTTGTTTTTAGTATTGACAGCTGGACAACACGGGTAATGTTTTCATCTCTTAGCACATGGTGACCAATTTTCATTATTGAGAGTTTGGTGCACACTCATGTGTGGCCAATTTGAATGGACCATGTTTTAAAAAAAAAATGCCAATGATGCATTTAAAAAAATATATGTGCATATATAAGTTAACAAAGGGGTCCACATTTTATTAAAAGGGCATTTAAGGTCATTTTTAAATATTGTATGGGGGATAATAGGGATATTTTAATGGTCGACATAAATTTTTTTTATGGCCCATCAATTATCCTGTGAGGGAAAATTTGAGTTTCTTTTTTCCACCATTGAGCGATGCCAGGAGAATATTCCTGATGAGGTATGTTATTTTTTTCTCAAATGAAGGCCCCGTTGAGACTGGACCATAGGGTTATTTATAGTCATAGGAAAGGTTTTTTTGATATGGACACATTGGTGGTGTCTATTTTTCATTTTGAGGTTGTTCCATATATCCTTTTTGGCCTTGAAATATGTTGTATCATGGAGTGCACTCTTGGTGGAACCCAACACTCTCAAGGAATTTGTAAGTGATCCTAGTATCTAGTTACCTTCTCTAGAGAACCTAGTGGATGTAGCGGTTGGTTACCCATGCATTCAAATAGGATGAGGAGGTCACCATAAGGACACCTACTCTAGGGACTATAGACATAGACACCCTAGACTCTATTCAAGGATTTTTTCGGATCTACTTCTGAAGACTACAGACGAAGACACTTTAGAAGATTTTATTCTCTTATTTCTTCTTCTCCTCCACATTTAGATTCTATGGCTCATTTTATTGTAATTTTTGAGTGTATTTTTGGTAGAGACCAACACTCTTATATGGCTCGTATTTCCTTTGTATTAAGGTGTATTTTCGGTAGAGACCGACACCTTCTAGATTGAGTTCACCATGAGGGGAGATGATATTCATGGTGAATCTAGTCAGTGACCTATGAGAGGCAACATACCTAGAGGATGACCTACAAAGGTAACATACCCAGAAGTGGCTGACCCTGAGGCACATAGGATGACCCTGAGGCACTTAGACGGTTGACCCAGAGGCAAAAGATCCAAGGAAGTGGCTGACCTTATGGTAACAGATCGAGATGTATACACCATTGATCTAGCATTATTCATAGTTGGAGAGCCAAGCGCAAAGAGCATGAGCCTAGACAAAATCATGTAATAAAGGAGGATGATAGGGTTCTTTTAGAGAAGTCAACATTAAGGGGGAATGTTACCTAATGTTGACTTGTTTTTTCTATAGTTAGGATAGTGCACATTAAGGGGGAATGTTAGAATATAATGTGCACTATGCCTTGTTCTTGACACTTGTCATATTATTTTGACACTTGTCATGTTCTTCATATAGGCTTATGCCTATATATTGTACTCTTTTGTATCAATATAATATCTCATCTATTTGAATCCCAATAGGATGCATTGCCTAGAATGAAACAATAAGAGGATGTGATTTTCAAATATTATTTGGATGGATTATTGTTTGTTCAAAGAAAATGTGGGACTAGAATGGACCACGAGTTAAGTAAGATAATATTCTTGTGAGGTTTGAAAGAAGAGGTAAGGGAAGCCTTAGACCTTATGGGAAAAAGAGATATAAACAAGCTTGATTTTGTAGACATTATAGAACTTTGCAAGAATTATTTTTGTATGAGAGTAGGAACTTAAAAGTATAAACATGGTAACAATAATAATGGCATAAAGGAATTAATGGAGAAAATTGCTAATTTAAAATTTGATATTCTATTGCACCTCAATACTACATTAGATGATATGAATACAAAAAATAGATCTACTAAACCTTTAGTTGTGTATTATTTGAGGTGTAAAAAGAAGCATATCCTTCATAAATGTACTTTAAACAAAACTATTGTATGTAGTATTTGTGAAAAGGGACATCCAATAGATCAATGTCAGTTTTTACCATACTTAAAAAATGCAATGGTAAAACAGATTCATCCTACAAAAGAACTAAATTTTGTAGGGTAATTTCTCCTACATTCCATATCAAAATCAGTATGCCCCATAGGTACCTATAACTTAGGTATCTAATCCTTGGTCTATCCTATGGTCCATCCCACCACCTACATAACAATGGGGCCAATATCCATGGTCATCACCTCAAGAATGGTTGTCTCTTGGATGGATAAGTCAACAATGGACATCCCAAAATCAACCATGGACATAATATACTCAATCGAACAAACCTTAATAGGGGCAGCATCGGTCACCAAATTAGCAACAAGATTTGTTACCTAGACTTGCTAACTCTCCTCCTCAAGGACACCCACAACAAGTCAAGCAACCTCCACTTCATGTGCAACCTATGGAAAATCCAAGTAATAATATACATGCTACACTTTTCTATGCAACTAATTTTAAAGACATGGTCAAACTTAATGTAATAGACTATGATATCATTCAATTATATTTAGGAAAACACTCCTTGACCTAAATCTACCAATTATAATAGAGCTTCTTGAAAAGAATATAGAACTGCAAATATCATCTCCTATTGAGTCTCCTCCTAAATATGATGAAATTCATTAAATTATCCTTCTAGTTCTTCTCATCAACCCCCATTTCCAAAGTGTCTCAAAATTAGAGAAGAATCCACTAAAAAATCTAATTTACTGACAAAATTAAAATGTTTAAATATCATGATTCATTTATTACAAGCTATTAAGGATGTGCCCATTCTTAATAAGACTATTCAAAAATCATGTATTAAGAAACCTAGAAGAAAATGAAAATAATATCCTAAAACCATACATGTAGACATTATATTAGTGGAATTACTAGCTGACAAACTTGTTCCACCTAAATATGACCCGGGTAGTCCAATAGTAACAACTTTTATTAGCACCATAAAACACCCAATGTATTGATTGATCTAGAAGCTACAATTAATGTTATGACTATAGACACATTAGACAAATGATGTCTATCAAATATACACCCAACTTCCACTATCTTACAAATGGTCAATCAATCAATAACAACACTTGAAAGCATTTTTGAAGATGTTCTAGTAACCATTGATTTATGGGAATACCTTGTTGATTTCACAATTCTATAATTGAGGGCCAAAGTAATTGGTTATCCATTAATCCTTGGTAGGCCATGGATTTTCACAATTGCTATATTTATAGATTTTCAATTAGGAGATATGACAATTTCAAATGGGATAGATTTAAAATGAATCTCATTATATCCTCTAGACAAGCCTTCATTAATTTTTTTTGGACAATTGTGGATCAATGAATAATATGAAGATAATATCTCATATTTAGCTATAATCACTATTGTAGACACCAAATTACAACCATTAATCCTCCATCCTAACCATCCCACCACACACTTGTCCACCATACACCTTTCCCACCAATTATTTGGCCCAATTCCACCTTTCCCGCCATTTCCTAACCCAATTGGGCTTATTTTAATATTATTTTATATTTAATATAATATTTTATATTATATTATATTAAATATATTATAATATATTTATTATAAAATATGTATTTATAAACCCAATTAACCATAGCCATCCGATCCAATCTAATCTCCACCGTCCATCTTAATTAATCCATGCCACACTTAAAGTACAATCTCAACCCTAGGATGTGATTTAATCTTAGCCACACGATCTAAAGTGTTGAGCTAAAACCCTAAGGTTGGATTATAAGTAAGGGAATTTGCAAATGCCCAAACCCTAGAACCCTGATATTAGAATTTGCATCCTGAAGAGATCATTGGCGAAGCCCTAGCGAAGCAGAAAGAGATAGAGCCCTAAAAATCCAAAGCCCTAGCTAGCCAATAGGACTTATGCTATTCCAGCCATCCCTCATATCCATCCTTTCCACCTCATCCTCCTCCATTGTCGTCATCGTCACTTTCACCCATCCATCACATTCATTGCATCCCCCATGATCTGCTTCTACAGATCCATCCTTATCTACAGGCGCCCTCTTGAGCTTGCAAAGCTCACTATAGAAGCCTTCCAGGCTCCCACCAGAGCCTGCCATTCAATAGGTGCACACCAGAGCCTATGAAGCTCATGCTAGAGCCTACCAAGTGCAAACTAGAGCCTGCGAATCTCGCATTAGAGCCTACCAAGTGCGTGCTCGAGCCTGCTGCATCATGCCATCTACTGTCAGAACTGCAACAACAAAACTAGGTATCATCACAAGCAAGGTATATAATTATTTGTTTTATTCTATTACATGATTTGTATATTTAGCATGCCATTTGATTTATTTTTTTTTAGGGTTTATTGATATCTGAGGGTCTCACACTATGGAGCCCTCATAGGTGTTATTAAACTCTTTCTTTTTTTGTGTGCATGCAGGTCTGTAGATCTTATTTATTGCTGAACGGTTGTTGAAGCTGGAGTGGTCCGGCATCGGATACCTGAAGCCCACTCATTCTGTTGGAAGTGAGGATACACTATTTGAAGACACTTCATTATTGTAGCTAGGGTTTTGGAGAACCCTAGCGTATTGTTAATCATTGTATCAAAGGCTATCTGAGCATGGATTGTATCAAAAGGAGTTTATTAGCTCCCCCCGTTCATTGAATAAATTCATCTATTTGTGCAATCTTGTGTTTCCTTGGGTTATTTGATTTCTATATTATTTAAGTGTCGTATTCTTGTATTCACAAATTGCGATCACGGTGGGACCCCACAAGGGTTTCATTATTTAATAGATCTACCTTGCTAACTTAATTTTACTTTTGTCTATCACAGAATTTTTAGAAGCGCAAAAGTTGTCGATTTCGTCGCTAGAGTTTCTGAAGCAGTATGCAACACTTTTAGAGATTACACAGGTGTTTAGAAGCATCTAAAAACAATCACAAGTGCTATTTTGTGCCTGCATAGGTGCTTTGCTACACCTACACAAGTGCCCAACCACACCTAGCATTGATTTGGAGCAGAGCTAAGGCTTCCAAGTAGGTCCCGTAACCCTGGTTTACCATTTAGCAATTTACGTATTATGTATTCTACTATTTTTTTTCACTATTTTTGGGTTATAAAAAGAACTTAACACTAAGTAATCTGGGAAAGAATCCTTAGAAAATTGCATTTAGGGTTTGTGTGTGTTTAATTACACAAAATTCATTTCTTGTTCTAAAATTGTAGATCTAGGTGATTGTTTGCATTTTGAGTGCATATGAAACAGAAAAGCATCCTAGATTTCATATTTTAGAGTTAAAGATCACTTTAATTTTGCATATCTAAATAGGAACAACATCTTGACGCATAAAGTAATCCTGCCCTAGGCTGGCCCCTTTGGCAGAGAGGTGGACGAACCCTCCGATTGCTCTTGTGGTTTTAATCACTTGTAGGCAGGGGGTTTTGAGCGGTGTACTCCACTCTCTTTAGGTGAAATTTGCATCTTTGTGTTGGCTTCTGATTTAGATTAGTGAAGTTAGTAATATTTAATATTGTTTGCACACCATAGAGAATGAGAAATCTAATAAAATTAATCACACACACTTGCACGGTTCACATTTTTAATAGTAGTGGCTGGATTTCATCACCAGCCATTGCTTGAGATTTGGTGATAGTGGCAGTGATTTCCATCCACCAATATCTGCCATTGAAACCATAGGACTAACCCCCGAGCAAACTTGTTGGAGGTCATTACCAACAAGAATCTCGTTGCCCTGGCCAACCTTAGTTTTTAACTTTGTTTTCTTTAAATAAGATCAAGTTACATCAAAACACACAAGCCAACAATTCTAAAAAGAATATCATATTAACAAAAGAAAATAATTAATGAAAAAGGTAAGCCACACATGGTGAAACCTAGGACTGATTGTTTTCTTTACTTTAAATTCTGAAAAAGTTTTTAGTTTGTGTGATTTAGATTAAACTTTGAATCTTTGGTTTAATTACTTTATGGTACTAACAAGACAACAAAAGAAAATAATAAACCAAAGTAGTTTAATGGAAAAAATTTCCCATGCTCCCGCTACTTCGGTAGCCCCATCCAACATGGTTCAAACTACTTTGTCTGAATCATCACATCCATCCCTATCTCAAGTAGGAACCCCTTCACACAATGTGGAGACAACCACCACCTACATAGACATGGATAAAGTGAGGGCCATATACAAGTCTTCCAACTATGTCTTAGAGCCCCTTAGCCAAGAGGGTTTTGAAGAATCCAAATTGGCTACCTCCTACCATACCCAAGGATATCATAATTTAGGTTATGAATATGGTATGCCTTATTCCATGAGCCAACCGCAACAAAGCCCAAGTGTTCCAAACACTTACCTCACATCCACCTATTCCAACCCATTGTATGAGGAGTATGTCAATGCTACCTCACAAATCCCTAACCACCAAGTTGTCACATCAAATGCAACTTGCCTCATGCCCATGTCCTCTCATCCATCATCATCCACCCCTCCATCATCTCACTTAGCCACCATACCCATGTCTTCTCATCCATCATCATCCACCTTCCCATCATCTCATCCAACCACAACCCCATCCTTTGATACATGGTCAAATCAAGAACTTACAAACACATTAGGGCTCATAAATAGGTTTCTCTCACAATGAAAAAAATAAAAACAATTGATTAAAATCGATCCTATGACCCAAGTAGTTCCAAACCAACCTCCACTCACCAATCATCCAGCATGGGTTCCCCAACCCTCCATAGTGTCCATCCCTAATCCACCACCGATCCACACATCAACCACACCAATTACCATTGCTTCCAACTAACCACACAACTCATTCTTCCATCAACATCCTCATAAATCATCCCCATCCTTCAACCATCAATCTTCACCACACACCCATCCCAACTCATTTCATAATACCATGTTGGTCACACCCCAACATCTACCATCCAACCCATCAACCAACCACCACATAATCCAGGGTCCTCACATTCAAGTAGAAGATCTTAGATTCCAGGCAATGCAAAAACAAATTGATCAGTTAATGCAAAACTCACTAGGAATAACAAGCCAAAAGCTCACATTAAGCCAACTGATCCATCAACCAATCCACCCTTCGGTACCATCACCACCATATCCGACAGATTTTACGGTACCAAAATTTGACAAGTTCAGGGGAACTAAGGATCCTAAGGAGCATGTGAGTTCATTTTTCCATGTATGTTTTTGGATTAGTGATGATAATGCTCTTATGCTCCGAAAATTTCCTCAAACACTAGGAGAAGATGCCATTGAATGGTACAATCAATTGCCCACACATAGTATTTATACTTTTGATCAATTGATAGATCTATTCTTGGAATGCTTCGCCCTAAAAATTAAGAAGAAGGTGTCCTTATCAAATATATATTACTTGAAAAAATGGGATGAGGAACCTATCTATGATTTTGGAAACCATTGGAGGGCAGTCATAACAAAGTTGCCATTCTCCCTCCCAATGGAAGAAATTATCAAACTTTTTACCAAGAGTTTTTTAAAACCCATCTCTTAGATGCTACAACTCAATACTTATAGAATATTTGAAGAGGCTTTAGCACAGGCTAGTTTCATTGAGGAGATAAAAATCCAAGAGGGTGTCATTAAGCCTAAGAAGAAAGAATGGCAAAATAGGGGCCAATACCAAAATAATCAAACTTGCCAAACCAAATCAACACAAGCCTCAACGGCTAACACGACTAATAAATTCAATAAAGTGGTCATGAGCCAGACTGTAATGGCTCAAAATCTAGTGCAACAACAAATTACCTATCATGTGGTCCCATCAGTAACCCAAGCACCAATGGTACAAAACATAGTGCCAACTGTGGAACAACCTACCCGCCGCCAATTCAATCGACCCCAACGTTAATACACTCCTTTAGCGGAATCGTATTCATCCATATTTTGAAGGTTGTATGAGACCAATAAATTAGCCTTACCGAACATTAGGCCCGATGATCCCACCAAAAGGCCTAAAAATTATAGAGAGCACTTGTTTTGCCCATACCATCGGTAAAATGGGCATGATATCAATTCCTGCCACATGTTCAAAAACATAGTGCAAGACCTCATAGACCTAGGGGCCATTAACGTGGATAACCCCTTAGATCCACAAAATTAAAATTTGGGCATATATCAGACACCTCTACCTAACCATGGGGAGGTCCAACATAATGTAGGAGGTAACAATCAACAACCACCTCCTAATCAAGTAAATCATGTCCAACAATACCAAAACTTTGTAGGAGCAGTCCATGTGGTCATTAGAGGGCAAAGGAAAAATAAAAAAAATCCTCAACAACCTTCGAACCCACCTCCCATCCAAACATCACCAAATACATCTCTGCCAATAAATCTATCCAATCCATCCAATCAGCCCATCCTTCATCCAATAAGGCCAGTGGTAACTTTAACCAACCGATTAACCACTAGTTTGAAAATAGCATCAACCAAACTTTCTGTGTATGAGCTTATCCAACAATCCCCTAGGCATAGAGAAGCTTTAATGGAAATACTCAAGTCAATTGATTTAGAATCCCAAGACTCTAATGCCTTCAACAACTTTGTAGGGAGTGTTAGGACGTGCATGGAGCCATCAATTACCTTTTATGACTTTGAGGTAAAATCAATGAGTTCAGAATTAGTAGATCCTCCATTGCACATAATGGCCCTAATAGAAAAAAA
Organism: Wollemia nobilis; assembly: GCA_028583015.1. NCBI lineage: Eukaryota > Viridiplantae > Streptophyta > Pinopsida > Araucariales > Araucariaceae > Wollemia > Wollemia nobilis. The sequence continues at coordinate 55,681 of JAQPPZ010000159.1, forward strand.
TCCATTCAAAAGAGTCCTCATTGATACCGGCTCGTCAATCAATATCATTACTACCGATGCCCTTATCCACCTCAAATTACCTCCATCCCACATTTCCAAATCATCATTCACCCTCAAAGCATTTAACGATGCTTTGTGTACCATAGTTGGCACTCGTTGTTTTACCTATAGAAGTAGGGGCCAAAATGTTGCACACCATGTTTCACATCTTGGAAGGATCCATGGTGTATAATATACTCCTTGGTAGACCTTGGATGAGGGAAATGAAATGTGTTCCTTCAATTCTCCACCAATGCTTGAAATATGTTCATGATGGACAAGTCCATTGCATCCCTACGGATGTTGAACCTTTTAAGTATTGTAATTTCATTTCAAATCCTTATGAATCCATGTTACCCTCCACCCATATATTCTTGGCACCATCATCGAATCCATCCACATCATCTCTTAATTCATCTTCTTCTAATCCACCTGCATCCTCTTCTAAGGCTCCCATATTAGAGGAGCTACCCATCACATCACCTCCACAAGCATCCATTTCTTCTTGTGCATGTGGTCATAATTAGTCTACTATTAGCACATCGTACATCACAACTACCCCTTCTTCTACAACCACTTCTTCTATTTCATCATTACTTCATCCGCCATCTTCTAATTCCACACCACAATCCAATCCCACTCCACCAGCTAATGTTTCACAAGTCAAAATTTTGAATTGTGAAATATTTAATTCACCACCATCCACACCCAATCCAAAGCCACCTGAGCCTTCACCATCCACCTCATCAACCCAAGTCAAAGTCCACATCACTAATCTAGGCATTGGTGAGTACGTGGTCCAAGACATCACCATTACACCCCTAGCCATTCCAATAGCCAAATATTTTAGATGTTCCCGAGACCATTATTTATCCATAGGTGTTGTTTACGACATGAGTGCAACCCCAAATAACATTAAATTTGTTTATGAAAGGTTGGATTTCTCAACTGGGGCAAACCCACCCGAAGAACCACAAGAGCCTAGGCGTGCCAATATACCTAACATAGAGGATTTTCCCGCTCGCTACTTTAACATGTTCAATTGGCAAGGTCAAGGTCTAGGTTCCCATGAGCAAGGGATACATGATATTTTAGAGGTCCCATATAGAGGCACCCATGATCATTCTAGTTTAGGCTATACCCCATTATCTTCCACCGCTTCTCTTGAGCAAGCCTTTAAAAAGCTTAGCCTCAATGATGAAGATCACCCCATCCACCCATTACCCTCAACATATTCTCTCGAATAGGCCCTTCAAGAACTTTGCATTGACAAAGTAGACGAAGATGATCCCATCAAATTCTCCTATCCTGATTTTGATTCTAACAATGAAAGTTATGAAGAATTTGAAGTCATGTCAAATGCTTCTAATGATTATGAAGAGGAGTCACATCCCATTGTCCCCATCACCCAATAGGAAGAGTTTTACCTCTGAATGTTCCCCATCCATCATCCCATATTCCATTTGCTTATTCCACAAGAGAAAGCAGACCCGCTAGGAAATCCACCTTGAGCCCCACACATAAGCCAAGAAATGTAACATATGTACATATTTCAAAAAAAAATGCGTTGCTCATGTTAATGCCATGTCTATTATAGGAATAACACCATTCGACATCGGTTCAACTCCAACCATCCTACCATCCATTCATCCATCCAAGTCACCCTTCCTTCCACTAAGTTAATATAAATCATATTGACTTATTCACCCCGCTCCGTAATCCATACGATATGGCTAGGCCAATTCCAATTGACATTAGCCTTATTGAATTGGACCGGATTTCCTCCCCACCCTCCTTTTTAGAGCTCATCCTATCTGAGGAACTGCTAAGGGCTTCGACCAGCTATATTCCTCCTTCATCACCACATTCACCTACATCACCTTCCACTAGAGGTCTTGAGGTCTTTCAGGCAGAGTTAGGTAGCGATAAGCAGGAAAAGTTGGATGTCATCTAAAATCATTTTGGATAATGGTAAGTCTTTCAAGAACAAGGATGTTCGAGCACTTTGCAAAAAGTATAATATCCAACATAGTTTCTTGACTCCTTATTACCCACAAGAAAATGGACAAGCTGAAGCTACCAATAAGACCTTGATTGCCATTCTTAAGAAACTCATCAAATAAAATCATAAAGATTGGCATATACAAATTTTGTTGGCACTTTGGGCTTATCAAACAAGCATTCGAACACCAACAAGAGCAACACCATTCTCTCTGGTCTATTTAGCTAAAGCTATTATGCCTCTTGAGCTCGATATTCCCTCCTTATGAGTTTCCTTGCAAGAATTCATAGATGATGATACAACTAGACAAGCACAACTTGACCAACTCATGCTCCTAGACGAAAGGTGAGTCAACGCATTAGAACATTTACAAGTTTATCAAGACCGCCTCAAGCGTGCTTACAATGCTAAAGTCCATCTTCAGTAATTTCAAGTAGGGGATCTGGTACTCAAAGAGAACCAACAAAACACCAATGCTTTGCCACACCTTCGTGACAAATTTGTGGCAAATTGGTTAGGTCCATACATAATCACTCAAAAAGTGGGTAATGGTACTTATAGACTTGCCTATTTAGAGGGAATAGAGGAACCCGAACCACTTAATTTTCTTCATTTAAAGACATTCTATTGTTAAAGGTGACACTTTATATGTATATATACATGGCTTTTCACAAAAAAAAAATCACATAGGCATGCACACATTGCATACATTCCATTTGCATTTACATTTAAGCATTTGACACACATCTTAACTTTTTGCATTCATACATTAAATCATACACATTCCATGGCATTGTACAATTTCCATTTACATATCAATACTCCATTACATTAGGCATATACATTTGCATTCATCTCATCCCATGTTCAATGATCTGACATAGTAATGATGATATGGCCATAAAAAAAAAGTCAAGTTATAACAATTGGGGGTACCTAGTTTGAAAAAATCATGCAACTTTCACAAAAGACATAAGCCAACAATACCATATGCCAAAAATCACAAGGCCTAGATTTTCAATCACTCAGCCATTACTAGTGTAACAAGCAACCTCCAAACGGATGTCCAATTTTCTTTAGGACCAAAAACACAATTTATACACTAAGAAATTCTTGAGCATTGTCGATTGATCCTGAATACAATCTTGAACCAATCACATTCCATCACATCTTAAAAACATTATGAGCCAAGGAGGGTTAATACCATACTTGGGTAGTACCTTGAGGCAAAAAGGAGATATCCCTCACTTGTCCCATCATGCAACATAGTCCAAAAATAGTGGTTTTCACCACTACCAACATTGCTCCAAACATAAACATAAAACCATAGGGTAGTAAGGATAGGGTCAAAATTCTCATCACACTTCAGTTGAGAATCCGATTCCCCAAAGCTCTATACAAAGTTAACAAGTTCAATTCCCCCACCCTTGATCACTAAAGTCATAAGGATTCATACTACATGCCCCTAACAAGGATGGGTAGTCATCCCCAAGGCCTAAAATATCAATCCCATTGGACTATGGAGTGAATCTCCATTGGGGCTATAGACACTTGATTGGAAGTGGAGTAAGCTCATGCAAGGTGACATGTCTCTCCTCCAAAAAGAGAGACCTCTGACCGCACATAAGGATAGGCTAGCCTCTAGGTCATCTCCATAACAGGTCATGCCTAAATCTACTCATAATGGGTTAATGAACTTCACATGCACACACACTGGTGCTTGATTGGATAGGGTCATTGTCATGCTCAAGACTTGGTAATTGAACCTCACTCGCACACACATTTGGTCCTAAATAAAGTTAGACAACTTAGTGAGTTTGGTTGATAACACTAGTATGTTTGAGTCTTTGAAAATATTTCAGTCTTTCATATCAACATCCATATCTTCTTCCATATCAAAATCCACGTATTCTTCCATATATGCTTCCATATCAACATCCATATTTGCTTTCATATCAACATCCATATCTTCTTCCATATCAACATACATATCTTCTTCCATATCAAAATCCATGTCTTCTTCCATATATGCTTCCATATTAACATCCATATATGCTTCCATGTCAACACCCATGTCTTCATTAAAAGTCAAATGCCAACAAATTCGGTACCCCATGGACAACAAAAATGGCCAATAAAATTTTTGAACTATAAAAAGATCATTCGAACACCATGCATTCCTCTCATATAGTTTAGATTCATTATACATTTACTTGCATTAATCATCCATAACACATGTCATTTAGCTTGCATGAAACATCCATATAAAGCATTATGCATTTACATCATTATTAGCTGGCATTCATAAAGCATTCCATCAAACCATTCATATACATGTCATTTCACATGCATTAATCATCCATATAAGCATTATGCATACACATCATGATTAGCCTACATTACACATCCATAAAACATTAAACACAAATTGCATAAAACATAAAAGCATTCACACAAAATATGACACAAATATATAAAAGGCCATGTATATATATATATATATATATAAAAATTGCATATACAATAAATGCCAAAAGGCTACAAGGGATCACCAAGGCTCATATACAAAATAGTGCATCTAAGCACTAAGCTAATGTCCATGAGAGGACCACTGAGACCTAGTAGGAGCCCTCGGCCTAGTACTCTTCCTAGACTCAGTATGCCTAGATGACTCAGCTATAGAAGAGGAAGGAGGATCCGACAATGTAATATGGTTTTGCATACACACATCCTCCAAGGAATGTGCATATGCCTCACTAGCCTGTAGATGTCATAAGTCCATCAGATTTTGATGCTCCTTCACCAACATCTCTGCCTGAAGTTGCATGACTGTCACCTGATCACTAGCCACAAGCTGCTGCCCGCTCCACCTCCAACCGAGCTATGGTAGCCAATGACTCCCTATGAGTCTCGAGCATAACCTCATGCTCCTCATGAAGCTACTCCAAATCTGCTCGCAACCTCACCACCTCAGAGATCTCACCCAACCCCTCATCATCCTCCCTCTCATCATCCGCCAACCCCATATTTGGAGTCTATTGAGCCAATTATCCTTGACCATTTCTGACTCATCGATCGTTGAGCCCTCATCCTCTTTGGAGTCACCCTCGACCCCGCAGCTACTGCCTCATCCACTACAACCTTTGGTACCCATACTGGTTGGGAACCAAACCACTCCACATACTCTGGAGTCACCCTAGCATCATCTACATCGGGGACCTCCATCTCCTCATCATCCTCAACCACCACCCACCATGGCTCTGCACAAGGGAGCTCCACCTCTGCCCATCGATGTCGATACAACACCGGCTCATTAGGCACATCCTGAGGTAACCCAAACTGCCTCAACACCTATGAGTACTGAAAGTACTCCACCTCCTCATCTCACTGCCCAATCAACCATAGATCCTACCTCACCCAATGTAACTGCTCCCCATCACCATCCCATCGAGCTCCATGCCATGGCCTCCATATCATGTCCACTCGAGTCAACCCTGACCACATATCTCGATACCACTAGTCGGTATGAACCTCTTGACTCGGCTGAAATTCCTCTGCCACTGCCCATCGCCTAGCATAGGGCTCCCCCATTTGCCATGACTCACATGGCAATATCTCAAGCCGAGCAATGATAAAAATCTCCCAAGCCCAACACTATAGAAGGAAGCTGCATCCAATCCCCTTCCTCTCCCTCTGGATCACCTCATATAACTCCTGATACAACTATGCCAATAAGGTAGGCACCCATGCATACTCTCGAGGATACATCAACAGATCACTCTCCAACTTCAATAGGTTCCAAGGGAACCTATAGCCAGTGCTATTAGGTATCACTATGTTTGCTAGCACAAACATGATCAAGGTGGGGAGTGCATCTAGCTCCTTCACCTTGTACATTCTTAGATAGCATATACCCCCATCCCCCATTTGTGCCTCTTGCCATCGGTCCCCGAACATCCGCTCCATATCCACCTTCTTATCATGACCAACTACCACCCTCACCCCTTCTACTGGTACCTTGAGAATGTGGTATACATCCTCAAGCATAACAGTAGCCTCCCTAGTCGACAGTTGGAATGTCCCCCTATCAGGGTCCCATCTCTCTATCAATGATGAGAGATATCTCTCATTTGCCCTCACCACATCTAGCCTAGCTACACCCTCCAGGCCCACCTTCCCCAACAACTCCCAGTCATCAATCGTCAGCTTCTTCCTCATCCCAGGAATGAGAGGAGAAAATCGATGTCGAGGCTCTATGTTCCTCAACTGCAACAATAAACAATTTCATTAATACTATTACAAAAAAAACAAACAAAAAAATGCACAAGAGATAAAGTGTTTTTTAAACATTACCGGGGAAAATGGTGCCTCAAATCCACAAGCAGCATTCGATCCCTTCGTTGCCATAGCTTCTATGAAAAATTCTCACTAGCCTCACTAAGCTCACAAACCCACTCCACTCCTTAGACACAACTTCTCAAAGATAAAAACACACAAGTGAGCCTCGTGATTCACTTAGAAAACTATTTATAGCTTTCCATAGAGCATTTAGGAGAAGGTCTATGCCTACAAATTCGTAAGCTCTCCTGGGCACCTACGGGTGCACCAAGGCGCATCTGCGCACCTGCGGGACACTACAGGCGTAGCCGTGTGCCTGGAAAAAAAATGGTACAAAGAAAAAATCGATCAAAATGGTAGCTTACCTCCTCCAAATTTCACCAAATTTCATCCACACATCATGCACATCCTAAAATCAGGTTCTATAAAAACAAAAATTATTTTGCAAGCATAATTTTTGAGAATAAACCAAATCTTAAAAATATGCTAATTGAGGCACAAAATGCAGCAAAACAATCCAAATTTTCACAAAGCTCACATCTGATCATTCTGCATTACATTCTTCATCATCACATACAATTGTGCAAAAATTAGAGTTAAACGAACCTCGTATCTAGTAGGTTATTCTATAAACTTGGTGATTGCAGTGATGGTCATCCATGCAATTCGGTAAGATGAATAATCTACAATAAGGACACTTGAAAATGATCATCATCCATTATCACATCATCAAAAGATCACAATCATATTTGGCACCTCACATTTTGAGTACAGCTTTGCCAAGAACAATTTGCTCAAAGGCGGTCATTGATGCCCTCTTCTGTGGGGCATGAAAACATGGGTAATCAAAATCACAAACACTCATTCATTTGACAACAATCACCATACAGGACATATCGGTAGATTGATTGGTTTCATTATGGAATTGGCGAAGAAATTTCCACAATCACTACCCAACCCCTACGTTGACTTAGTCATCATGCATCTTCATAAATTGCATACTCAATGATGCCATTGTGACATCTTATTCAACAACATCAAATCATCCCAAATTTTGGGGCAACCACAATTTGATTATGATTTCCCATGATGGGATACATCTTACAATCACATGGTATTATACACCAACCCCTTTCCCACCGTTGGGGCATAAACGGTATCACATTTTACATCATTCATATCATCCACAATCACATGGTATTATACACCAACCCCTTTCCCACCGTTGGGGCATAAACGGTATCACATTTTACATCATTCATATCATCCACAATCACATGGTATTATACACCAACCCCTTTCCCACCATTGGGGCATAAACGGTATCACATTTTACATCATTCATATCATTCACAATCATATTGCATTTCACACCATTCATGCATCAATGGCACAAATTCACCACATCATTCATTATTAGCACAAAAAAATATTTTTCAATTGGCTTGTGAGATACATTCGTAACTCATTCACCAATTGAGGGGGTAAGCTACAAAATTCCAAGAAAGTCTTTATTCTTTTATCTTCAACATTAGTGCTCAAATCCAACGACAGAGAGAAGTTGCTTCTGCGCCCATAGCCCAAGCAGGTGTCTTGTATTTTTGCACCATATTGTGTTTCATGCAACATGGTACAAAAAGGGGCATCTTTAGACACCAAATTACATCCATTAATCCTCCATCCTAACCATCCCACCACCCACTTGTCCACCATACACCTTTCCCGCCAATTATTTGGCCCAATTCCACATTTCCCGCCATTTCCTAACCCAATTGGGCTTATTTTAATATTATTTTATATTTAATATAATATTTTATATTATATTATAATATATTTATTATAAAATATGTATTTATAAACCCAATTAACCATAGCCATCCAATCCAATCTAATCTCCACCGTCCATCTTCATTAATCCATGCCACACTTAAAGTACAATCTCAGCCCTAGGATGTGATTTAATCTTAGCCTCATGATCTAAAGTGTTGAGCTAAAACCCTAAGAAAACCTAAGGTTGGATTATAAGTAAGGGCATTTGAAAATTCCCAAACCCTGGAACCCTAATATTAGAATTTGCATCCTGAAGAGATCATTGGCAAAGCCCTAGCGAAGCAGAAAGAGATAGAGCCCTAAAAATCTAAAGCCCTAGCTAGCCAATAGGACTTCTATTGTTCCAACCATCCCTCATATCCATCCTTTCCACCTCACCCTCCTCCATTGCCATCATCATCACTTTTGCCCATCCACCGCATTCGTTGCATCCCCCATGATCTGCTTTTACAGATCTATCCTTATCCATAGGCACCCTCTTGAGCTTACGAAGCTCACTACAAAAGCTTACTAAGTGTCCACGAGAGCCTGTCATTCAGCAGGTGCACACCATAGCCTACCAAGTGCAAACTAGAGCTTGTGAAGCTCGCTTCAGAGCCTTGCCAAGTGCACGCTCGAGCCTGTTGCATCACACCATCTACTATCAAAACTGCAACAATGAAATAAGGTATCATCACAAGCAAGGTATATCATTATTTATTTTATTCTGTTACATGATATGTATATTTAGCATGCCATTTGATTTATTTTTGGTTAGGGTTTATTGATATCTGAGGGTCTCACACTGTGGAGCCCTCACAAGTGTTATTAACCTCTTTCTTTGTTTGTGTGCATGCAGGTCTACAGATCTTATTTATTGTTGAATGATTGTTGAAGCTGGAGTGGTCCGACATCGGATACCTGAAGCCCACTCATTCCATTGGAAGTAAGGATACACTATTTGAAGACACTTCATTATTGTAGCTAGGGTTTCGAAGAACCCTAGCGTATTGTTAATCGTTGTATCAAAGGCTCTCTGAGCATGAATTGTATCAAAATGAGTTTATTAGCTCCCCCCCGTTCATTGAATAAATTCTTATATTTGTGCAATCTTGTGTTTCCTTGGGTTATTTGATTTCTTTATTACTTAAGTGTCGTATTCTTGTCTTCACAACTATAAAGGAGCATGTTGAAGAACTAGATCCATTAGAGGGAGCTCTTTTTGAAGATGAAATCATTTTAATAAACATATCATTTGAATCTTAGATTTGATGGTGATCAAGTTATTGTTCATCGACTCCTTTGGAAGGATGAGAATGAAGAACCTGAATATTTGTCATCAGTACCATTACAAGAAATCCCATTTGATTTATCACATGGAATACAATGATATTATCTTCCTATTCAATGTCCTTTAATGAATATTATTCCTTCTGGAATCACTTTTGAAGAAAATAGTAGAATATTTCATTCCTTATTACCTCATAATTGTCCTTTAAATTTACTAATGATAAAATTCGAAGGAATCAATTCAATGCATCTAGATACTAAATAAATTAAAATATAGCTAGGAAACCTCTAAACATCAATAGTTAGTTGTATAACGAGCAAGAAGAAAAATTGTTTGATGTGTTGAGAAATTGTGTTGGTGATTTTGCATGTGATTAAAATGATATGAAAGGAATTCATCTTGATATTTGCACCCATCACATATATACGACTAATTTTATGTTTGTTTGTCAACCTCAATGGACAATAAATCTTGCTTTGAGAGACATAGTAAAAACTAAAATTGAAAAATAGTTAGAAGTAGGATTTAGCTATCCAATTTTTGATAGTGAGTAGGTTTCTCCACTCATAATTATCCCTAAAAATAATGGTAAATGGAACATGTGTATGGACTACCATGATTCATGAAATTAATAAAGCTACATGTAAAGGTCACTTTTGATTACCATTCATCAATCAAGTTTTGATACACTCGTAAGAAAGAAATATTTCTCTTTCATTGATGAATTTATTGGATACAATCAAATTCAAGTAGCATTAGAAGACCAATGAAAACTACATTCATGTGCCCTTGGAGCACTTGCTTATTGCGTCTTACCTTTTAGTATTTGTAATGCACCTACAACATTTTAATAGGTTGTCTTAGCTATTTTTATTAACCTAAAAAACAAATGTGTCGAAGTATATAAGGATGATTTCACTGTATATGGATAAACCTTTTCCTGATAGAGTTCTTGCTCATTGCAAGGCTCATAATTTATTCTTAAGTCACGAGAAATACCTAATTATGATGGATGAGGGTATTGTTTGGGTACAACATGTTTCTTCTAAAGGTATAATGGTAGACCTTAAAAGGGTTGAAATTATACTACTCGACCTCCTCTACATATGTAGATTGATGTAAAAATTTTCTTAGGACATGTCAGTTACTACCGATGATTTATCCAAGACTTTAGTAGGATCACAACTCTTATGTTCTATTTATTAGCTAAGGATATTGAATTTATATGGATGGATGCATTCCAACATGCATTTGAAACATTAAAAGAAAAACTCACCTCTACTCCTATGCTCTAAGAACCAAATTAGAAAATTCCATTCCACATTCATATAAATGCATCTAATGATGCAATAGGTACAATATTTAGTCAAGAATAAGATGATGGAAAAAATTACACCATCTACTATTTAAGTAAAAACCTAGTTGGAGCTAAGAAAAACTATATAATGACTAAAAAATAATTTTTAGCAATAGTATATGCTACAAATAAATTTTACCATAACATAATTGGGTATCAAGCATTTGCTCACATTGATCATGCCACAGTAAAATACCTAATGAAAAACCTATTTTTAGTGGTAGGATTATGTGATGATTCTTATTACTCCAAGATTTTGATATCACTATTGTTAACAAACCTAGTAAAACTAACATTGTATCCAATTTCTTGTCAAGATTACACATTATAGGTGATTAGTAGCTGGTAGAGGATAACTTTTCAAATGAGCATCTCTTTGCAATATCAACACACTCTTTATGGTTTGCAAATATTTCCAATTAGTTTGCGATAGGCAAGTTTCTTTTGCATTTTTATTCTAAGGAAAAAAAACAATCAATTAAAAAAACTTCATCTTTTAAGTGGATTAATGGTATATTATTTAAATGTGGTTCTAATTTTGTTTTATATATGTGTGTGCATCAAATTAAGTTTTTGAAATCCTTCTAAAATGTCATAATGAGCCTTCAAGGGGTCATTAATTTGTAAAAATAACTACTCAAAAAGTTCTTGGTGTAGGAAACTATTGGCCCTTGCTCCATTGGGACATTTGAAAGTATGTGCGACATTGTGATCAATGTCAATGAGTGGAGAAACCCACTATTATAAATGAGATACCTTTACAACATTAAGTGGTTCTAGATCCATTTGAGAAATGAGGACTTGACTTCATTGGCCCAATTGATCCACCATCTCAAGGTAATCAACACATTTTAGTTTGTACATATTATGTGACCAAGTGGGTGGAGGTTCGTGCCTTCAAGCATGCTCATGAGGACAAAGTAGCAAATTTTTTATATGAGCACATATTTCAATAGTTTACCACATCTTGTGCTATTGTAATTAAATACTTTACAAAATTTTATCAAGTAAAACATAAAAAGACCTCTCCATATTATCATCAAGCAAATGGAAAGGTAGAAGTTACTAACAAAGAACTTGAGACTATTTAAAAAAAATTGTAGGGAAAATTGGATGATTAGATTGCTTGAGGCCATGTGGACATACACCACATGGAAATCAACAACAAGATTTACTCTGTATGAGTTAGTATAAGGTAAGAAATCCATTCTTCTTATTGAATTGGAGCTTCATACATTGCATACAACACTAGAGGTGGGCTTAGACTTGTCCAAGGAACAATGTGAGAGGATCTTGAAGATTAATGAGTTAGATGAACTACATTTAAAGGCTCCTCACCACACAAAAATTATTTAGAAACAAATAAAAGTGCAACATGACCACAATATCCAGAATAGTAATTACAAATTAGGTGTTTGGAAACTTCTCTTTGATTCCCATTATCAAGACTTTGTTGGCAAATTGTGTACTCGATGGATAGGACCATATGAGATTGAAAATATTTTTGATAATGAGGTGGTACAACTCTTACCTATTAATGGATTAAAGAGATAAATTTTAGTCAATGGACATCGCTTGTGATTGTACCAGAAGCCACTCACCAAGGAGGAATTTTCAAAATATTTGTTTTCATAGTCAAATATTAATGTTGTGGAAGAGGATTCCTCTTATGAAACAAAAATTAAGTGATTGTGTTTTCTTCTAAAGCTAAAAAAAAAAGAGAAAAAGTATAGTTCAATAGTGAAAACCTCTTTGAGGTGCTATTAGACCAAGGCCTACATAAAAATTGGTTTTCAACATGTTTGCCTTGTATATATATCTATCTATCTATCTATCTATCTATCTATCTATATATATATATATATATATATATATATATATATATATATATATATATATATATATATATATATATATATATATGTATGTATGTATATATATATATATATATATATATATATATATATATATATATATATATATATATATATATATATGTAGATATATATAGATGATAGATATAATGATATATATAGATGTATATACATATATATGTATAGTGTATGTATATATACATATACATATATGTATATGTATGTATATAGATATATACATATATATATATATGTATGTAGATATACATGTATATCTATACATATACATACATATATATGTATGTATGTATGTATGTATAAATATACATGTATATCTACATACATAGACATATATATCTATAGTATATATATATACATACATAAATACATACATATATATGCATACATATACATACATATACATATATATGTATATATATATATATACATACATCTCTCTCTCTCTCTATATATATATATATATATATATATATATATATATATATATGTTTCAACTTTCAGGTTCTCTGGCAAAATAATGAGCAATAACCCCGAAGGCATGTGCAACTATCTATAGTAAGGTATGCATTTTCTTTATTTTTGCTATTATTTAGCTTTAATATTACATAAATTACATTTATTTCATTTTGGATACACTATCATACAAAAGGGTGCATTATTTGATGTTGTTTGTAAGGCTATATGATGCATTTGAAAGGCTATCTGGAAAATTTCCATTTGTGCTACAATATATTGGCACCTTTTTACCAAAAAATAGTATTTAAACACAATTTGGGCTTGTCACTTTGTTGTGAAAAGGGGGGCTCATGCTTTATAATTTAGAGTGGATACATGACAAGGCTATTATGCTTATTTGTGAAAAATAGGTCATGTGAATAGCATGATTGCCTAAAAAATTGTATGAGCTTATTTAGTGTTGACGATTGTGTTGGGTTACAATTATAAAATGGGAAATGCATCACCTCAATCATCAGGTCACACAGTCAAAATATATAGTGAAGATCATGCACCTCCCTAAGATCACATGCTTATCACACTCTATGATGAGGTGGCATAGCGAAGAAGGGAAAATTAAACTGGACAACCAAAGAAATATCATGCTAGGGGTTGAGTGAACCTTAATATGATTGCAATGGTTAAGGATAATATTGATAGCCTTATCACTATCATAAGCATTAATGTGCACAAATCCATGCAACTACCACAACTAAATCAAAAAATGACATATGTCCTTCCTTGCATAAGAACAACAATGAGGAGTTTGGAAAATGTGCTAGAATGGAGAAGCTTTCACAACATGCGAGTAACATCACCAACATTGAGGTAAAACAAAAATTATGCATGCATTAAAATTTCCATGCCCAAGGAAGAAGATAAACACCCCTGTTATAATTCCAACAATCCATGGATCTATTAGCACCAATGTTATGAACCTCCTTTACTTTGTTACCACTTGTTATGAACCTGGTTCCACTTTCACAAAAATCCTTGACAATTCATAAAAATATTAAGAATATTGTTACATAATTAAGATTTATAATTAAAATCCATATAAATAAGCATATAATTATTTAGAATATAAATTATTTAAAATATAATTCAAACCCTTGAGTTAGGGCAACATTGTACAATGCTCCTTATTGGAAGGAAGTTACTCCTTACTATATTTCAACTTGAGATAAATACAATATTCTTCTCCTCATATCCCATATGAGTCATTTACCCACATTATATAATGTTCAATTACCTACCACTACCACTTATCCACACATGTGGGATAATTACATATAATATAGTATTATAATATTATATTTGTATCTTAGGTACCTAACATTCCATCCCCCTTACAATTTTTTTTTGCTCTTAAAACATAAAAATAAACTAAATAATATTATCTTTTGAGCCTTACTATAAATTGATACTGATCATGATCATTCATCCATCCTAATGAAATTCTGATTGGTGGTGGTATTTGTCATTGTTGATAGGTGTTGGCATTTTTGCCACATTGAAATTTTGTTGTAAACTTTGTTTGAAATTTACCAGTAAAACTTACAAATGCTTTTTGAGTGTTTTCACACATTGAACAATTTTTTGAAAATTTTCTAAATATCTGATGGGTGTAATTTTGGGTGCAATTCAAGTAAAATACTTTTTCGTTCCCCAAAATGCTTTTTTCCCGAAATGGCTATTTCGCTCTCCGAAATGCCTTTTCGCTCCAAAGTGTAATGAACATTCTTTCTTTTGGGCATTTCGTTGGTGAAACTATTCTACCAACAGTTTTGTTCTCATTAATTCTCAAAGAAATCAAGTTTCCAAGATTGGCCCCACTTATGGTAGTAGAAGATTTTCCGAAGAAGTCGGAAGAAAAGGACAAATATTGGGGTAAAATTTCATTTCACACAGGATAAAAGTATTAAGTGCACATTCCAAGTGAAAGCTCGTTTCAGACGTAACTTGGCGAATTGAAGATAAAGGCCCATTTCGAGTGAAATTTCATGTTTTCAATGCAAATATTCTTTGAAAAAGGATTAAGATTGATAAAGTTAATTCCTGTGGCGATATTATTGCTAAAAACTTCTAGGTTTAAGTATGGTGCTCTTGATTCCAGTGCAATATTGTTCATTTTTGAGGCATCGACCACTTCGTGGGTATGCATTTCCAAGGCGCCACCATAGAGATTCAAATCAGATCGATGATTTTTGTTGAAGCCTGATATGCCATGTGATAAAATCAGTAGATATTTTCTTTGGCATTTGCTCATTGGTTCATTGTTGTTGTCGAGGAGAGAGTTGTTGCTATTGGTGTCTGAATGGCCGACACCTTGCCTCCACATGTATTTAATGAAAGAGGCGAAAACCTCTATAAATACTAATCAAATTTCCATTGTAAAGGAGGAGAGACATTTTGCAGAAAAACTTATCAAGTTCTCTACGTAAATAAGAGATATTTGGCTTCTGATTTTGCAAGCGACTTTATGTGTGATTTCCTTCTATTTTATGCATTTCTCTTTTATGCTCATATTTCTTATCTGCTATTGAAATTTAAATTCTGCATCTGAGTTTGAATATTGTTGGTGAGGAAGTGAGTTTTGGAATGCAATCCTGGAGGTTATCTGTGCAAGGTTGTAAGTAAATTTTGTTGCTCTCTTTTATTATATGCTATTTATATGCTTGAGTGGAATTCCTACTGTTAATATTTCCCCAATCCTACACCTTCGGCCTGTGGCCATATTTCCCTTTCTTTCCATTATTTCCAATTTCTTTCCTGCAACTCTAGTCTTCAACAGTGTAGGATTTAGTAAGGGAGCCAACCCTCTCTGGAGATCGGTCCGAAGGAATTTTCTCTTTCCCTCGGCCTTTCAATGTTGGCCGAGTCTAGGGTGCACAAGTGATAATATCTTGTACTTAGGCATATTTGTGACCAACAGTTTTTGGCATGCCCGGTGGGACCTTGAAAGTTTCACTTTCAACAGTATTGAGGTTTGATGTTCACCTTCATGTTGTACAATTAGAACATTTGGTGACTCAACACTACCCATAAGCCTCCGAACATGGAGACAACGAGAGCTGTACTTCATGATCACAAGATCGAAGGCCAAAAATATTGAAAACCCCATTGATTTTTTTGAACTCGACACCCAAAAATTAGGTGAACACCCTAGGTTGGTCACCCTGCCACTTACATCCTCCGCAACATCCTCACAAATAGCTAGTGTGTTTTTCGTTCCTTCAAGTCCAGCTAGTACTGCTACTAGTGTTCCACCTCCTCAACCGCACACACCAGTCCAAATGGCCCAAAATCCTCCACCAAGGCACCCCGGAAAGGGGGGGCCACCAACCAAAACAAACTACCTCAAGCTGCTTTGAAAGCTTTGCCGACCTATGATGGTACTAGTAAAACTGCATATGAGCATATCCAAGATGTAGCTTCTTTGGTGACCATCCATGACATAACAGACGAAGATGTGATGATAAAATTGCTGGTATTGTCACTGAGAGGGAAATTGTTGTATTGGTATCGATCATTGCAACCGGGAACTATTACGTCATAGGATCAGTTAGGGGAGTTATTAATCAAGAAATTTCATGAACAAGTTGATCCATTTTCCTTGTTGCACCAATTTAACGTGATTTAGAGGCATCCGCAGGAGGAGATAGTGGACTTCAATGTCAGATTCACCAGAAGCTGGAAGAGAGTTCCTGAAGGTCTTCGGCCCACTCATGAGCAAGTTGCATTCTATTATCTCAGAGATTTTAACATAGACATTGGCTTGGCTATCCGATAGTCCAACGTGATTACATTCCCAGAGCTATTTGAACAAGTACAGAAGGTAGAAGCAGACTTGATTGCCATAGGTAGGCTTCCCCCAAAGGTAATAATGCCCATCCTACCTGATCTTCCACAACATTTGTATTCGGGTTCATTTTCATAGCCTATGCCTTCCATGTATCATGTTCCATCATGGAGCTCAAGTGCACCTCAAATCGCACCCATTCCAGTTCCCTAGCTCCCTGCTCCAACTATTCAGCAATTACCTGCTCCAAGATTTTTGTAATTGCCCACACCCATTTCATTCTCGACATTACCTGCACCACCAACACCTCTACCTTTATCGACACCTCCTATGCCCTCAAATCCTGATCCTTACATGATGCTTTTGCAAGAGGTGAAATCTGCTAATTCAACTATAAGAGCAATGGGCAATAAAATCATAGTTATTGAAAGAAAGCAAGCCAAGAGAGATTTCCAACCTAGGAGATTTCAACCTTCGCAAATCACCAAGGAACAAGCGACTTCAACAAGAAAGGTGCCTAAGAGGAACCTGACTGTATTGATGAATGAGGAAGTTGGCCCCATAGATAGAACATACTGGTGCTCTACATGTAATGATCCACACGGTGAGGAGACTTGTATGGTTCATTTGAACTACGTGCAAACACTAGCTGCAAGCTCTTTTGGAGGTCAGGTTAACATGATTACCAAAATGGATCACAACTTCATGGTTCCATCCGAAGAACAAGTCTCAGTTCTCACAAGAGCTGGGAAGAAGCCAGTCACAGTAGATCTAGCTGAGATGGAACCGTTAAGGGTACCTACTGACCCAAAGATGCAAAATGAGAAGAAACAAGTACAAGTGAAAGCTCCCACTTCAACGCCAAAGCCAGATTCACCTGTTCTATTAAAATATATTTTGCCACCATGAGCAAAAGAAATATTACAAGAAAAAGCCTCGACTTCGTAGGCAAGAGCTGAAATAGAGGAACAAGCCAGAGAAAAGCTCAAGTACCCATCTTTGACTAAAATACAGAGGGTAGAAGCCACACAACAATATCAGAGCAAATATGAGGCCACTAGTGAAAAGGAGTCTGGTACATCCGCATACAACATTGTTGAGGAGTTGAAGAAGATTCCCACTAAGGTTAGTCTTTATGATGCATTACAATTACTTGGGCAAGTCGATCTATTACAAGAATCATTGAAGTCTGTGAAAGATAATGGGAAGAGTCCTACCCAGATTATTTTTGCTCAAACATTAACTACTTTAGCCACTGGAAAGAATAGACCACCCCCTTTCTATTTGTCACTCAGGATGGAGGGTTGGATAGTGCACAACTGCATGATTGATTCTGGTGCTGCGACAACTGTCATGCCAAAGGCAGTTTGTGAAGTCATGGGTATGGAGTATACAAGGAGTAGCCCTGGTGTCTTGCAGTTGGATGGGACACCCATGAAAATAGTGGGTGTAATCAAGGATATCCCCATTGTCCTACATAGTATGCCTCAAATCATGGTAATTCAGGAAGTAGTTGTGGTCAATTTGGAGCCATATTTTAGTATGTGTTTGTCAAGAGAATTCACTGCCAAGCTGGGAGGCTACCTTTCTCTGGATTATTCTCACCTAGATATTCCCTTCAAAGGGAAAAGAATCTGAATCTACAATGAGAAGCCTTATACTTTTCATATAGAGAAGATGGAAGAAGAAGAAAAGTCCACAAACTCTATCAACATGGTAACTGAAGAATTGGAAGAACCTGATTTGATGGATGAAGTTCTGGATGAGCTTCGCTTAGAAGATGAGTTTTCAATGCTCAATTTTAATGCTATGATGGAGACCAAAATTGGTTGTTACTCCATTACAAATCCTGAAGAGGTTGAAGTAAAGATGCCTCATGATCAAGACTCTATGCCCGATCAATTATGGAAGATGTATTTTGATGGAGCAAGATGTAAAAATGGTGTGGGAGTAGGGATTGTTCTTATTTCTCCCTCTGGCATACAGAAAACATATTCATATCGACTGACCTAGAGTTGTACTAACAATGTTGCTGAGTATGAAGCGTTGTGCCTAGGTTTGAAGAAAGCAAAAAAATTGGGAATTAAATAGTTGCAAATTTTTGGCGACTCTGAATTGATTGTAAATCAAGTAACAAACAAGTGCATCTCCAAGCAACATTATCTCAAGGCATACTACAACAAATTTTGGGACCTATTTGAGGCTTACACAACGTTGAATATTCAAGCCATCTCACGGGAGCAGAACAAGCACGCTGATCTTTTAGCATATCTTGGTGCAAACTTCTCTCCGATTGAACATGTAGTGAGGAAACCTAAGACCGTGAGGTTAGTTTATAGACCTTCGGTCCCGGACAAGAACATGTATTGGCAAGTGTTCGAAAGTGACGAGCAGATTGTAAATTTTTTGATAAGAGAAGCAAGTACTATGGAAGAGAGAACACTTGATGAGGAGGAAGCCAAAGGGTTGATTCAACTGAGGAATAATCATATCCCAAAAGGATTGATTATGCTCGAAAGCCTTTTTGATCAAAATGATAGGGCAGAGAAGCGTAGGATCAAAGTAGATGAGAAGGAGTACACTGAACTGGAGTTGAGTCCCTATAAATCTATAAATATTGGGACATATTGTACTCCCAAGGAGTTAGAACAAATCAAAGACTTGTGTCATGAATTTCCTGACATTGTTGCTTGGAGCTACCATGATCTGAAGGGATATAACAAAGATGTGATACAACATACCATTGAGCTACAAGATGGGGTGAAACCCTTCAGACAAAAGTAGAGACCGGTTAATCCTAAAATTGAAGTATTGATGAAGGTAGAGCTGCTAAAAATATTGGATGCTAAAATCATTTACCCAATCAAGCATTCAACTTGGGTGGCAAATCTAGTCTCGATACGAAAGAAGAATGGAGATATTCACCTATGTGTGGATTTTTGAAATTTGAATCAAGCATCACTAAAGGATCATTATCCTTTACCCTAGATTGACCAGATTCTTCATGTGGTCGTGGGAGCTCAGAGATTCTCTTTGTTGGATGGATTCTCTAGATATAACCAAATTTGGGTCAGGGATGAGGACCAACATAAAACGACGTTCACCACAAAATGGGGAACCTTTGCTTATCAGCGAATGTCGTTTGGACTCTCAAACGTTGGAGCAAATTTTCAAAGGGCGATGGACGTAGCCTTTGGTGAGTTGTTAAATCATGTTATTGTGATTTATTTGGATGATATGATTATTTTATCTCACAATAGGGAGGAGCACGGATCTCATTTAAGGTGAGTATTTGAAAAGTGCCAAGAATTTGGCATATCCATCAATCCAAAGAAGTCAATTTTTTTTGTAAAGGAGGGAAAGCTCCTAGGACATGTCATTTCAGAAAATGGCTTAGCTATTGATCCAGCTAGAGCCCAAGCTCTTCTGAAGCTTCTGTTGCCAGCCAATAAGAAGGATTTACAATCATTTTTTGGGTAAATTAATTTTGTTTGAAAGTTTGTTGCCGATTTCGCTCAAGTGGTAAAGCCGATGACATAGCTTTTAAAGAAAAATGATGAATTTAAATGGATCGATCAGAGGAAGCAATCATTTGAGGAGATCAAAGAAAGAATCACTCAAGCTCCAGTCTTGGTAAACCCTGATTATTCCAAGGATTTTATCCTGTATGTTGTTGGTGAGCAAGAAAGTTATGCAACGGTGCTTACATAGAAGGGAGATGATGAAAATGAATGCCCGATTGCTTTCCTAAGCCAAGTCATCCAACCACATCAAGAGAAGTATAACTTCATTGAGAAATAGGTGTATGTGGTAATGAAGTCTCTGAAGAAGTTTTGGCACTTTGTTTCATAGAGCAAAACAATAGTTTATGTTGTTCATCCAGATGTCCGAAGTTTCATCATCCAGGGAGAGCTTGGAGATAGGAGAGTCGGATGGGTTTCCAAGATCCAAGAATTTGATGTTGAGATCTGACCAACCAAACTTGTTCGAGGTCGAGCATTGTGCCAAGAACTTGCAAAGAGTGCTACCTCAGAATCTATAATTTGTGGATATGAAGATGTAGTGGATAATTGTAATTTTGACAATCATTTTGTAGTTGATCAAGATTGGACAGAGGAGTTGATCGAATATTTTCATTCTAGGAGATGTCCTTCACATATTAACGCCTCATAGAGAAGGAGATTTAGATTACAAGCCCTCAAGTATGTCTTACTACCAAATGGCTTGTTTCATAAGAATATTGATGGAGTTCTTCTCAGGTGTGTCAAAGAATCAGAGAAGGAGAAAATATTACAAGAATTTCATTCTAGATTGTCGAGAGGTCATTATGCAGGCAGACCCATGGCATTGAAGATCATTCGAGCAGGCTACTTTTGGCCCACTCTCTTTGCATATGCCTTCAAAGTCAGTCAGAAGTGTGATAAGTGCCAAAGATACATCGGTAGGACCAGGAATGCATCATTGCCCCTCCACCCAATTCAAGTAGAAGCACCATTCCAGCAATGGGGCTTAGACTTTATTGGGGTCATTGATCCTAACTCATCTGTTGGACACAAGTATATCTTGACTGAGACTGACTACTTCACTAGATGGATTGAAGCAATCCCAACCAAGAAAGTGGATCAAGCCACGGTCATCACTTTTCTTGAGGGGTTGATCACTCGCTTTGGTGTCCTGGATGCAATCATAACGGATAATGGAACTCCTTTCATAGGCACAAAAATCAATGAATTTATGGGTAAGTATGGAATTTATTTGAAAACTTCATCTAATTACTATCCACAAGGGAATGGCCTAGCTGAGTCTACAAACAAGAACCTGCTCATAATTTTGAAGAGAACCCTTGGCGACAATAAGCAGAGCTGGCACCTGCTTTTGAACCAAGCATTATGGGTCGATCGCATCTCGATGAAAAAATCTATCAAGACGTCCCCTTATTCCTTGGTATACGATAAAGAAGTGGTTTTGCCTATCCATATTGAATTACCGACCCTCCAAACTTGGCATTTGATTGATGATGAGAATGATGAGTCTGACCCTATGAACATGAGGTTAGCTCAACTTTTACAATTGGAGGAAGAAAGGGAGAAATCGTACCAAGCCTTCATAGAGCATGCTGAGATGACGAAGAAGTGGTTCGGTAAAAAGGTTTCTGAAAGGACCTTTAAGGTTGGCGATCTCGTATTGAAGTGGAATGAAAAGAAGTCAAAGCCCGACAAACATCACAAGTTCGAGGTAATATGGGAGGGTCCATTTCAGATCACAGGTGCCAATCAAATTAATTCTTTTTATTTGCAAGATATGGACGGTCATGCACTATCAATTCCAGTCAATGGTCTTCATTTGAAGGCCTATTATCAGTGAAAATAGAGATTATGGATGTAAATATGTACATATTTTCATTTTACGTTTCTTTCTGGTTCTGATTAGAAAATAAATAAATAAATAAATAAATAATAAATAAAATTTAAAAAAATCCCACCATTTCCCTTCCTACCAAATTCGAAATTTGAAATTTGAAATTTCAAAATTTTCCATCCACTTTCCCGCCCAAAGCTTTTTCCACCCCTTCCTCGTGCTTTTTCGGACTCAATATTTATTATTTCTTAAAAAAAAAAAAATCACGAAATAAAAAAATGTTGCTCCCGAAATACCCTTTTCGGGGCCCGAAAAACCTGTTTCGGATCTTGAAAAAGCCTTCCTCTCCCGAATCAACTTTTTACATTTATTTAAAAAAAACACTAAAGGGTGTTTCATCCATGCTTTCCTAAAAAGCCTGTTTCGGACCCCGAAATGGCTATTTCGAGGACCAAAATGCTTTTCCCCCCCAAAAAAAAGAAAAGAAAAAAAACTACCTTTTGCCTTTCTGAAACTAATGATTTTCCCACCCGAAATACCTATTTTGGATCCCGAAGTACCCATTTTGCCTCCCGAAAAACCATTTCGAGTATTAAAAAAAAAAACCACCTTTAATTCCTCCGAAAATAAGCTTTTCCAACCCTCGAAAAGCCCTTCCCTCATCCCAAAATTGTTTTTTTTCTCTCCGCTTTTTCCTCCTCTCCACTTCTATATATATATAAAAATAATAATAAAAAAAATAAGAAAAACCCACATGCATTCAAACCCTTCCGCCCTTCTTTTTCCCCATGAACCTCCATTTCCATACTGCACTACCCGTAATTTCTACATATTTCCATTTCTCACCCCATGTCATACACTCCGCCCACTCATCACACTTTCCAAAGTAGAAAAAGCAACCACTTCTAGCACTTCAAGAAGAGGTGGTAAAAAAATAATACATCATTGGAATGCATGTGGTGCCCATAAAATTAGCAAGGTTTCCAATAGATATGAATGAAAAGTTATAAAAGGAGGCCAACCCTTCTGTTTTTTAATCAAAGCATTTGCAAGGTTCTTGTATAGAAGTCTTGCGAATTTCTTTTGCTCTAGGGTTTGCCATTCTTCGTTGCATATTCAAAGAAAGTTGAAGATGGGGAAGAAAGCCACAGAAGCCAAGAAGGTGAAGGTGCAAAAAAGGCCTAAAATCGAAAATAAGCAGCAAAAATCTCAAGAAGAGGAGGATGAAGATGTGGAACTAAAACCCTATGATGATCGCTTGGTGCATATCAATGATTGCAACATCACCAACAAAGGTGTGGAAAAATTGTGTTTGGATGCCGAGTTTGCTGCACAAAAGATGTCTGTTGAAAGTCCCTGTACTATAGCGTTTCATTCTCATCTCTTCTGGTACCTATGTACACCCGTGCACCCATGTAGAATTTGTGAAGATGTCAGCAACCTGTTCGTCGGTGGGAATGTATTGGAGCTTGATCCTATGTTTAGGAACTTCATCACAAATGAAATGACAATCTATGTCAATATGCTTTGTGCGTTCATGATGGACTGGATTCTTGACCAAGTTCAAAACACCCGAGTTGTCGTAAAACATGTGAATAGAAAGTTTCTTTGGTAGGCCCATGGTAGCCAAGATATGATTTAACCATATCGCTTCACACATAGCTCCACGTGCAGCGCAATATTCTGCCTTAGTTGAAGATAAAGCAACCACCTGTTGCTTTTTACTATGCCATGAGACAGGACTAGATCGAAGATGAAATACATATCATGATGTTGATTTTTTGTCATATAGGGATCCAACATAGTCAGAGTCAGTATAACTCTATAAGAAGAATGCGCTATTCTTCTTATACTCTAGACCATAATCTACACTACCCTGAATGTAGTGAAGAACCGTCTTAGCTGCTTTCCAGTGAGAAAACTTTGGTTTCTACATGAACCAAGAAAGATAGTTTATAGCATAAGTAATGTCTGGTCTATTATTAGTCAGATAGATGAGGCTTCCAATCATCTGTCGATATAGCATGCCATCTACATGTGGTGAGTCATCATACAATGATAACTAAAGCCCTGATTCCATCGGTGTTGCTTTAGGCTTACAATCAATCATACAATATTTTTCTACTAAAGTCTTGGCATACTTTTTCTGAGTCACCCTAAGATGATTCTTCTTTTGTTCTATCTCAAGGCATACTTTTTCTTTGGTATTACAATCAGTCATACGATATCAAATGAATCTTTCAAGTTAGTTTTCATGGTGTTAATCAATTTATCTGAATTACCAGTGATGATTAGATCATCTACATACAGTACAAGAATCACTATTTCAAAACCTGTGTTCTTGATATAGATATTTGCATCTTATGGACTTCTCTTAAATTCGTGCTATAGTAGGTGACTATCCATTTTTATGTACCATGCTCTTGGGGCTTTTTTTAGCCCGTATAATGATTTGACCAATTTGCAAACTTGTCGCTCATGGACTTCCTTAGAAAATCCTAGAGGTTGAGTCATGTATACCTATTATTTTTAGTCACCATTTAGAAAGGTACTTTTTACATCCATCTAATGTAATTTCCATCTAAATTGTGTTGCCATAGCACAAATAACTTGAGTGGTGGTCATCGCAGTGGGTGCAAAGGTTTCCTCATACTCAAGGCATTCCTTTTGAGCATATCCCTTCACCACAAGATGAGCCTTATTCCAGTTTTTATGGTACCTCTATCTTATTATTTCAAAGCATTAATAAGTCTAGTAGACATGCTCAGGACGATTAAGAGTGAGATCTAGGAGGGATATTGGCTATTGAAAGTGAGATCAGCCCATGTTTCACAAAATGAGATGAAAATTATTTTGTATTTTCCCCCAATATCATTTTGAGGATTTGTGGAACATATTTATTTCGTTCAATCTAGGATACATTAAGAACTTATTAAGTCTTACATATCCTCGGGGGGGGACCCTCCCCCCCCATTTCAGCTCCCCCCCCCCCCAAGACGAAAGGTCTGGGCGGGGCGGCGGCGCAGGGCTTTTTTCATTCTTTGGTTTACCTTTGCCCTTATTTTGTCCTTGTTCATTGGGTGGTTTGTTTTTAAACCAACATATATTTTGTCTTCCGAGATCTGTTATATGAGAGAATGTGCTTGTTAAGGATTAAATTTGTTGAGATTAGTTTCTCAAAAGGTTCTAAATGATTCCATGCCTCCTTGATTGATTCTTATCCCTTCAAAATGGGTTTTAAGTCAATAGTCTATGACCTACCTTTACTTTTTATTATATTGATGATCATTATGAGTTAGAATTGCATCATGACAAAGTTTTTTTACCATTTTTATAATTATTTAAAGGCACAAAATGAATGAAAACAGAAAAGTTTAATCAAAAAATAGAGAGATTAAGGGGAAGTTTGACTTTTAAGTCTTCTCAAATTTTAATTGTAAAAAGTTAAGAAAAGGTGTTGAGTACAATTGAGATGCACCTTTCTCTTTTTTGAAATATCCCCCCTCTATCCCCCTAATTTTGTATAAAAATTAGAATCACTTAAAAAGACTTAAATTCTATCCCCCTTAATTTTTACAAAATTGAAAAATTCAAGTACCCCTTTCAAGACAAGTCGGAACCCGACTCACGTTTGAAGGGCCCCCGTTCCCGCCGACACACGACTTTGGTTTTCGTCTTCACCATCAAGCGAGGGGGAAGAAGAAAGAAGATAAAAAATAATTCTCAAGTTTACAACAAAAAATGTAATTTTATGTCATATATCTCCTTTTTAAGAAAAAAAAAGAAAAAAAGAATTTGAATTTTGTTGTAAAGGAAATGACCTATGTGATTCCTCAATGTTTAAATATCTTTTTTTGCAATAGAAGTTTGAGTTTCTATGTCTTTATACTCCAAAAGGGGGGAAAAAAAAAACTTATTTTAAAAAAAAAAGGGAGAAAAATATATCTCGTAATAGGTTGTGAGAAGAGTTATTTAAGGGCTTGTAGGCTTTCTAATTTGCAAAAACAATACTCTTTTTGTGATAACCCCTTATGTGAGAGAAATAAAAGCATTCAATTTTGGTGGATATTGCAAAAAAAAAGTAGCCTCTTTCTTATCTCATTAATATTCTAATTAATTTGAATAATTAATATAATATAGAGACAGAAGGAGAGGGAAGGTGTTCCATTCACATTGCTCACCAGAAAAAGACTTGTTGAAAAGGGTTTCAAACTTGTATTTTGTTGGCTCGCCAGAGGCAATCCCTATCGTTTTGGTCATCACCACATCATAGTTAGTCAAGTTCCGGGAATCACCCCCACGAGGTGGCACATGGCCCCTTTGCCATGTGTGGCCCGGGGGGGGTGGTGGTGAACCACATCACCCTAGCAGGTACCCGAGGTGCATGTAGACCAGATCAGTGGTCTAGGTGGTGCCTCAAGGTACATGCAATCTAGAGATCTTTGGATCTCACCACATGTTGGAGAACATAGTTAGGCTATGTGAGGGATCAGAGGGCCTCCTACCATCATAGATATTGAGGTGGTCGAGGATGAGAAGGTGCTCCTACCTTCTCGTATCCCAAATTGGTTACCCTGTGTGCACCCAGATGGGAGGGGAGGGTGCTCCTACCCTCTCGACTCTCCCAAGCTGTAGAGACCATGTGGCTCTATAGGCCTAGACCTTATGAGTGGGAGCTGAGTCTCCTAGCTCCTCGGGCATCGACCATAGAGCCCAGTCGATAATGGAGTGCTGTTGATCGAGGGGCTCGATAGGCGATAGATTACAGAGCCCAGTCGATAGCCAAGTGCTATTGATCGATAGGTTCATTAGGGTGATTGATCACCTCCCTCATGAGTAGCATGGGCCTAGGGTCGAGTAGGCTCTAGTCAATTTAGGTTTGAACCTAATCCTGCCTTGAGCCTGATCTCGCCAGCAAGCTCACATGTTGAGGTGGGTTGGTGGCATCAATTGTCACCAGCTCGTCCTCTGGGTGAGCCAAAAAAATTGGCTTTGATACCAATATGATGAATACGTCATGCAAAAATGGAATTCAATAATGCAATAATCATATTTGACATTAGGAACCATAGCTTAGAAATACTAAGCATTATATAGGTTATAAATAATACTAACTTAGAAACAATCATGCTAACAAGATGCATTGAGAGAGACGTGTTGCTAACTACTAACCTAGGGTAGAGAAATATGATTAAACAACTAACCTAAAATATCTGACCTAGGATGTTGTAGGTATTATTCTAGGTTAACTAGTAGATATTTTGGAATAGTAAATATCTCCATGGTTATGCAATAAAAAGTAAATGTAATAATCTATGTAGTATAATGTAATATACTACCTATTTTACCCTAACAGTCCTATTATAATTTCAACAAGATATTTTTAGGACCCGCATTGGAGTTAATTTATGGAATGCAACAAAGTGCCTCGGGTCATGCAAGTAGAAGTGGTTGATTAGAAAAGAGGTGATGTCTTTTTACTGACACAAGGCATGGTGGTTAGAATGTTTGGTTTTACTGGTAAACCTTTTCTGTTGCCATATTTTACAACTGAACATATTTTTACCTTGGAAGTAGCCCGACAAAGTGATTTCATAAATGATACCTATGGGTCAGGCTGGGGAAAGAAAAATACATGTGCTATACCCTTCAAGTTTGGTGATATAACAGTTACTCAAAGTGGGCAGAATGAATTAATTGCTGAGATGCTCTATGACCATGGATTGGTTGAGCTTCCTCAATTATGGAAGTATGATCCTTTGGGTATTTTTCTAGTCACATCAAGGCCAAGACTTTTCATTGTTGCCCCAAAGAAGACATCGTACAACAAAGGAATAATATTGAAGGACATGACCTTGAATGGCATGTGGAGAAGATGATGTCACTTCCTCCTTGGCATGATTTTTATGATATGGAGGTCGAATATGATCTAACAAATCATCTAGAGAAAGTTCCTCCTCCAGGTCTGTTTGAAGAGAAGATTGGTCTGATGAGAATATTGCCAACTAGTGGATCATGAGGGTTTACTGAAATAAGCCCAAGGTAAATTATCCATTATTTATAGATGATGCATTTTTGATGATCTATGATGAACAATATGAAAAGTACCCTCACATCTCTCTTTCTAATTTAGTACCTAGAAGTATTAGCAGTCTAGATAGAGAAGAATATATAATGAGACAAGAGGAGGAATCGAAAGAAGAGAGGATAACTATTGAAGATGAAGAAGAGCAATTTCCGCTGGAGGAGCAACTCCCACAAAAGAAGAGGAGTGCAACTATGAGAGTCCCTTTCCCTAACATAGTGAAGAAACCCAAGAGTGGAGCCCTTTCTGCACTGAGCACCAAATCACTTCCTTCACAAATAATTGAGCCAATTGCTTCTTCGGATATATCTTCTTTGGCTCAGTTGGGACAAAAAGGGCCCAATGGTGACAACATTAGATCTGAACATGGAGAAGGCAAGATCGAAAGGAGAGGATAATATTGTGGCACAACAACATTCACCATCATCTCAAATGATGTGAGATTCTGTAGGTATGCATTTTATTTCTTCTTCTCTTTTTGACAAAAATTTGGTGACCATCATCTTTTCATCTGCAGTTTTCATGTCTACTTCACCTCCAATTGTTACATCCACCTATTCCATTCCTATTTCTATACCACAATTATAGGTCACCAGTGCTTCCCCAGTTTCACCCATTCCATCCTTTTCTATTTCCTTTAGTTCATTCATTTCTGCCCCAAATCCATTTGTCCTTCCATTACCATTTTTTTCATCTTCCATGCCTTCTAATCCTATTACTTCTATAACCATGAAAGCCCCTATTTAAGTAAGTGCATCTGAACCACCCTCCACTTCCATCCCTATGGTTGAATCAAATCCTCAACAAGCCCTTTTCTTGTCTTCCCTAATTTTTGTAGTACAGGTTTCGATAGCTTTTGAGATGGAGTTGCTACTTGAATGCTCGATAGCATAACAAATCAACAAGGCATGACAAAGTTCATCAATATGGTTGAAGAATAACAATAGAAAGGATGCACTAGACATGGTAAAACCAATGAATAAAGTGAATTTTGATCCAGTGGCAATGGAGATGCACACAGTGACAATGGTTCCTTAGGTTTATAAACCTCAAGGAGAAATGACACCCACTAACTATTCATACCAAGCTATCACCGAGGACCTCACAAATATGGATCCAGTAGAGCAAATGGGAACCATACAAGTGGTGTCAAGTTCAATTTGCCTACAAGATGAGCATTATAAGGATTATTTTATCCAGGCTAAAGCAAATATCAGGGAGCTAGAGGAGGCCTTGGTAGCACAAAATGCCAAACTGGATACTGCACAGTCAGAATCTCAATAGTGGAAACAACAAGCAATGTGTTTGGAGGATGAAATAATGGAGATCAATTAGGTAGCTACTCAGTTCTAGGCAGTAGAGCAAGAAGCACAATTGAACATCCAAGCCTTGCAGGACTAGCTCTAGAACTTGTAGAATCAATTGACAGAAAAAGCAATGTAATCCATGACCCTCACCTAGGATAATATTAAAGAATATTACAGTAAATTGTTGACTAATTGTAGGAAGATGGCAACCAAGGCTACATTAGTTCTCACGTTCCTTCAAGAAGTACAGGTATTTGTTTCATATGGAGGGCCTATAGTGAACAACATAGAGCAAAATTTAGAGCCAAAGTTGGAAATAACCACGAAGATTCAGTCAATGACTCAAATGGATCTCTGGTTTTGTCCAATGAGTGAAATATCCCATGCTTGGGAAAGTGCCAAGATCACTTTGTGTAGTTTTTTCTTCAATATGGAACTTCTTAGAGAAGCCCGTAAGCTGCAAGAGACATTTGAGCATAAGGGGCACATTTCCTTTGTTTATTTTGAAACCATCGTAGCTAATGGTTTCCCTATATTTATTGATTATCAGGGGAATATTATGGCAAAGAAAGACTTGGATGCATTATGGGTTGTTTTCATGGATGATACCTCATATATTGATAACTTGGAGGAGCCCATCACTGAAGAGCATGTACTACCATTGATGAAAAAGTTCATTTGCATTGAGTTTGGATTACTAGAGCTTAGCCAAAGGGCCAAATATATTGGTCTAGAAAAGGTTGAGACTTTTTGATATCTTGTGGGTACACTCAAAGCTCATGAGGTGATTACTATAGATGCATGGGATGATGCAATTGTGGTGTATGACTCCATAGTGACACATATTAAAAAGCAGGACGAAGCTGGTACAAGTAGTCGACCATCAGATGCAGCTGATAGTGGGGACTCTGAGCCCAATGGATAAAGGCCTGGGATCGATTGAATTCAGGCAAGCTGAATACCCCGTGAGTTGCTATAAATATTGACATTTTTTCCACATTAAAATTTTGTTGTAAACTATTTTTGAAATTTGCCAGTAAAACTTACAAATGCTCTTTGAGTGTTTTCACACATTGAACAATTTTTAAAAAAATTTCTAAATATCTGATGGGTGTAATTTTAGGTGCAATTCAAGTAAAATACTTTTTCATTCCCAAAAATGTTTTTTTCCCGAAATGGCTATTTCGCTCTTCGAAATGCCTTTTCACTCCAAAGTGTAATGAACATTCTTTCTTTTGGGCATTTCGTTGGTGAAACTATTCTACCGACAATTTTGTTCTCATTAATTCTCAAAGAAATCAAGTTTCCAAGATTGGCCCCACTTATGGCAATAGAAGATTTTCCCAGAAGAAGTTGGAAGAAAAGGACAAATATTGGGGTAAAATTTCATTTCACATAGGATAAAATTATTAAGTGCACATTCCAAGTGAAGGCTCGTTTCAGACGTGACTTGGCGAATTGAAGATAAAGGCCTGTTTCAGGTGAAATTTCATATTTTCAATACAAATGTTCTTTGAAAAAGGATTAATATTGATAAAGTTAATTCTTGTGGCAATATTATTGCTAAAAAATTCCAGGTTTAAGTATGGTTCTCTTGATTCCAGTGCAATATTGTTCATTTTCAAGGCACCGACCACTTTGTGGGTATGCATTTCCAAGGCACCACCATAGATATTGAAATCAGATCGATGATTTTTGTTGAAGCTTGATATGCCATGTGATAAAATTAGTAGATATTTTATTTGCCATTGGTTCATTGTTGTTACTGAGGAGAGAGTTGCTGTTATTGGTGTCTAAATGGCTGAAACCTTGCCTCCACATGTATTTAATGAAAGAGGCAAAAACCTCTATAAATACTAATCAAATTTCCATTGTAAAGGAGGAGAGACATTTTGTAAAAAAACTTATCAAGTTATCTGCATAAATAAGAGATATTTGGCTTTTTATTTTGCAAGCGACTTTATGTGTGATTTCCTTCTATTTTATGCATTTCTCTTTTATGCTCGTATTTCTTATATACTATTGAAATTTAAATTATGCATCTAATTTTGAATATTGCTAGTGAGAAAATGAGTTTTGGAATGCAATACTAGAGGTTATCTGTGCAAGGTTGTAAGTAAATTCTGTTGCTATCTTTTATTATATGCTATTTATATGCTTGAGTGGAATTCCTGCTATTAATATTTCCCCAATCCTACACCTTTGGCTTGTTGCCATATTTCCCTTTCTTTCCATTATTTCCAGTTTCTTTCCTACAACTCTAGTCTTCAACAGTGTAGGATTTAGTAAGGGAGCTAGCCCTCTCTGGATATCGATCCAAAGGAATTTTCTCTTTCCCTCGGCCTTTCAATGTTGGTCAAGTCTAGGGTGCACAAGTGATAATATCTTGTACTTAGTCAGATTTTTGACCAACAATAGGCTATGCTACTACTTGAATATTTGGAAGTAATCATGTGTCTCCATGAGTTGGATGCATCTTTCTACTAGAAATAAATATCACTTTTTTTCATCCATGTTTGCTTTTTCCACTTGAGTATCCAAGACTTATTTGTTGGATCCATGCTTCTATTGCTCTACTCTGGTAACTTGAATGATGGGTCCATTTGTTCCTTAATGTTATTACACCACTAAAAACTAGATTCAATATGCTTTCTTTTCCAAACACTACCATATTTGGTGCCCTTATAATTCCATGAAGAACCATAATATTATTACCTTAAGCCATATATTTAAGGTCATTGCCGCTCCTAGTAGTGTGGATGTCTATATGCTACAACCTTAACCTAATGATCTACCTTCTTTGTTTTCTCCATATTTTGCTCCTCTATTTTTAATTATTTTGAATGATGTTCTCTCATGTGCCCTTCATTTAATATGTCCTTGTGTTATTTTATGTCTTTGTTGGACATTGTTGTTGTTTTCCCAATGGAATTTGTTGTTATTTCTTTCATGGACTCTATTTTTGCTACTTATTTCTTAGATTCTATTTCAAATTTTGATGCTTCTTCCATAATTTTTTTCTCTATAACAGATTCCTATTTTTCGTCATAAAAATATATTCCTATTTTTCATTATAAAAAGAGATTCCTATTTTTCATTATAAAAATAGATTCCTATTTTTCCTTGGATCCTTGTATCTTACACTAGGAAATATCTTGTATTGTTATTTTCTTTTTCATATACTATAACTTTATGAACTTATTTTGTAAATTAATATTAAAGCAACCTAAAGAATTTAACTAAGGATAACCAAGAACAATGTCTACATCATCCATTTTAATAGCATAATAATTTGAACGTGAAATATATTTGTCCATGGTGATCTTCAAATCCTCAAAAACTTGAAAATTTGTACCCTCAAGCTATATGTCTTTGAATTTCTGTCTAAACCTGCAACCTCTTTGTCAAAGATATATTAATGATATTGTTTTTTTTTTTTATTGGTTAATAATAGGGTTTGGAAAGGGGCCCTTCCCTTTTACGATTCATGGAAATCCAAGAATAACAAATGAATCAATCCAAGCACAGAAAACAACTTATCTTCATACAAATAAAATTTTGCATTTTCTGAACAATATAGCCTTTTTTGACCAAAATTGTAATGACCAAAATAGTGATAGTAACTTTCCCTATTGCTAGTTTTTGACTACCTCAAAAGATCCCAAACTCTAACAATAATAGTAATGGCCAATTCAAAATCCTCTTAGACTACCTCAAAAGATCCCAAACTCTTCTTCTACCCACTAATGAGTTTGGAGCATTAACATTAGTCATAACCCAGGAAACATTAATATACTTAATGTGAACAAAATAAAAATAAAATTTTCATTAATTTGTAAACAACTGCTTTTAATTCCATAGAGTCCATAAACCCCCAGGCGCACCATCAGTAAGAACCATTTCTAGCTAAGCCTTTTTCCAAATTGAATTCTTCACCTTCCTGAATATTCCAAGATAGAAAATTTATTTTGTATCAAGTTGAGGAATTTTTTCTCCTCCCAAAGATAAAATTATTTGCTTCCCATCAACTACATCCTTAGAAATGACTTTGGTTCTCAATTCTTGTAGATTTGGTCTTCCTCAAGAAATTGAAATTCCCAAATCAACATTCTTATATTTCGTTCTACTTCTAGTAAGAATATAACCATTGTGGTCTTGATTCAATCATGTTAGGTGGTAATCTGTCATCTCGATTCGATTGTGTCAGGTGGTGTCCTGTGGTCTTGATTCAGTCGTATCCTGTAGTCTTTGGGTCTTGAATCGTGTTCTATATAGACAAGTCCAATGAGAATATAACCATTGAGTCTTATTTCATGAAGCTAGTCCAATTGGAAATATAGCCATTGAGAATATAATAGTTGAGTCTTGTCTTATGAAGCTAGCTCACTTGAAATTATAGTCGTTGAAGCCCTCTTAAGATATGTAATTTAAAATACAACTAGCCAAGAGCAGTAGGGATAAAATCTATCCGTTTGCAATGATTATTAACAAAAATTTTAAACTTTTGGTTTTTACAACCAATTATTGGGTAAACATCAAAACAAAATAAATTGGATATTCTCCTAGTACACATTCTGAACAGATAGCTAGTGCATGAGTGGTAGGTGGACTAAAGGACCAAACATAATACTATGTAGGACATATAATAGAAATGAAGGACCTTTGAAGTAACCAAGAAGACCCCCATGAAATAAAGGTACGCACCGTAACTCTCCTTTACACATTAACAATTTTAACCCTGACCGTGTGTTAAATAAGCTATGTGTCTTCTCCTACATACTACATCAATGTCTTTATTTTCATTTCCCTTTATATATTCAATACCAAAATCATATTCGATGAGAAATTCCATCCACCTTATCTGTATGGCATTTAGCAAAGGCTGAGCAAATATGTATTTGAGACCTTGATGGTCTGTCCTCAACTCAAAGGGTTTCCCTAACAAGTAGTATTTCAAACTCTTGAGAGAAAATACCACTACTTCCAATTCTAGATCATGGTTGCATAATTAACCTCATGTCATTTTAGTTTCCTTGAGCCATATACTACGACCGCTTCATCCTAAGAGAGAAATCCTCCCAAAACTTCCATTGATGCATCTGAACATACTAAAAAACTACCTTAAGGATATGGTATCTTTAGTATGGGATATGTAGTGAGTATTTGTTTGAGTAGATCAAAAGCTACCTCACATTTATCCGTTCATTTGAACTCTTTTTCCTTCCTCTGAAGGTTAGTTATTAGATCAGTTATCTTGGCATAACCCTTCACATAATGACTATAATATATGGTCAAACCCATGAAACTTTGGACTTTCATCACATTCATGGGTGGTGAACAATTCATTATGGCTTCTATCTTCTTAGGATCCACTGTAATTTCTTAGGTAGATACAATATGCCCTAAATTTTACGCTTTTGATACATAAAATTCACACTTCGATAGATTCCCAAACAATTAATTATTCCTTAGCAGCTCCAAAATGATCTTAAGGTTCTAGTCATGCTTTGACTTATTCTAAGAATATATCAAAATATCATCTAAGAAAACAAGAAAAAATCAGTCCAGAAGCTTCCTGAAAGGCTATTCATTAGGTTCATAAGCATTTATTAGACCAAAAGGCAAGACAATAAAATCATAATATCCATAATGAGTTTTGAAGGTTGTCTTAGGGGTATCGTCTTCACAGATCCTCAATTGGTGGTACCCTAATTTAAGATCAATCTTTGAGAAAATAGTGGCATCCTTGAGTTGATCAAAGAGATCTTCAATTATGGGTAGAGGATATCTATTCTTTATGGTTGCCTTATTCAACATTTTGTAATCTATGCACAATCATAAGGAACCATCCTTCTTTTTAACAAATAGCATTGGTACACCCCAGGGCGACACACGCGGTCTGATTAACCCCTTTTCCAATACTCCTTACAACTATACCTTTAGCTCTTGCATCTTAATAGGGTTCATTATGTAAAGAGACCTATGTATAGGCTCTATTCCAAGTTTAAGCTCAATTATAAAATCAAATTTACACTTTAGAGGTAATCCATGTATTTCTTTTGGAAATACATCCCTAAACTCCTATAGTATTGGGTGTTTTCCAAACACCTCTTTATTTTCCTTTTCAATCTCATTTAAATTAACTACATATATTGTTCCTCCTCTCTTGATGGCTTTCTTAAGTTGCATTTTTGAGAGGATATGGGGTTGAAAAGCCCCTTGTAGGTTGTACACCCTTTGTAATTTCCTACCACCTTTTGTATATTCAATTCATCTATATTGGAAATAAATTATGATCTTATGGGATTACAACCAATCCATTCCTAGAACTACATCAAAATCATGTAAAGATAACCTATAGTTATACCAGTCGGTAAGATGATCTTAATTATAGGGTAATACTGATCTACAAAGTAGGTCTATCCTGACCCATACACGATCTTCCACCCATGTCCCAAGATTCTTGGCCTTTATGGTATATTTTTAATTAAGCTAGTGGAAACAAAATTGTCCATGGCATCACTATCAATAAAAATTCTAACACTTCTACCAAAGATATTACCTTTTATCAGTAGTGGAGTAGCTTGTCCTTCCATATTTTGATTCCCTATTCCTGCATAAATCTTGTGTGTTGGTTATTTATAATTAGGTTCTTTTCCCTTTGAACTTGATATTAGTTTGAGTAATAATTTTTGGCATAATGTAGACCACCATATTCATGACATCATGCTTTGGGCCCTCGATGTATGTTCTATTTCTATCCATATTTGGTTTTCACCACTAGTGAGGGTTTGGCCTAATCCTACTATGGTGGTTAGTTATCACCATTGTTGTGATTGTTAGGATTTTTGTTCTTCCCTTTGAACCTTTTCTTAAACTTTCCCTACTTCCTATCATTCCTTCTATCCTATCTAGGGGAAATCTTATTTGTCTATTCACTTTCCCACTTAATGAACCATGCATTGTTTCTTTTTCTTAGTGATTCTCTATCCTACTCAGATGCCCCTTCATAATATAAATAAGGCTTAAGATAAGTTTGAGCTTTCCTATCTAGATCATAAGCCTTCTAAAGAGTACTAGGTTCTTGCATGTTCACTTCATGCTCCACTATAGGATCTGCTCCTAGTATAAACTTATGTACCTTCATTTTCTCATTATATGTAGGCACATACTTCAGTAGCTTAATAAATTATGGTGATAAAATTCCACCATTTTATTCCCTTGTCTAAGATTGGTGAATTCCTCAATTTTCTTGGTATAAAAATGTTCGGTGAGCAAGCTTTCTTTAAAAGCTACTACAAATTCCTCATATTTCAAATCAACTATCATTGCAATTCCTTTTTATTTGTTGAATATTTCCCACCAATCTAAACCAAAATCCTATAGGTGTAGAGTGGCATAAGATGTTTAGTTCCTAGTGGAATATTTCTTCATATTACATAAATTTTATCTCCTTTAACCAAGCTTCTGCTTTATCATCATCTTCCTCTCTAGTGAACTTGGAATTTTTTAGATGTCTCATATCCTTACCCAATTCTACCTCTAGTATAATTATAGCTTGTTGTACCTTTGAATGAGTCTCATTCACTTGTCCTACTCTAGGATTCCCAACTTGTGAACCCTGATTAACTATAACTTACACTAGTTATTTCTGTGTTTCCATATATTCCCTTAGTAAGATTTTTTTTGTAATAATGTCCTTCCTATCATCATTAGGATTATCCTTACCTATATATGTGGTCCCAACCTCTATATTATTTTTATCATGACTACCTTGTTGAATGGGCAACACTCTCCTTGTCTTGAACAAAATTATCCCTAGACACACATAGGAGAGATTGTAGGAATCAGTTCACAATTACATCTTTGAATTATTTTTTCTACTAGCAATTATAATTTTAGTCATCCTAACTAGACAATCAAGGTCTAATTTTAATGGGCACACTTTAATTATAGGTGTAGTATTTACTTGGGGCTCATTCTATTACACTTGATTAATGAAAAAGAAACATGGCAACACAATCCTCTAAAAATATAAACTAGTTTTGGAATCATTAGATCATCGATATGCAAGTGAAGAGCATACTCCTAGTGCTACAAGATTTTTATTTCACCAGATCACATTATGTGCAAGTGAAGAGCATAACACCAAAAACAAAAATATTTTAAAAAATAGAAGGATGAAAACTAAGGGATTATAAATGAAGGAAGAAAGAGACGAGTTATGAAAGGAGCAAAAAATATTTGATTGATTTTTTATTCTAAAAAAATAAGTGTTACATTTATAAAACTTTGTGGTTCCTTAACCAAGAGAAACACACCTTCACCACAATATTGCAGAATTAAAACATTCAATGCATACTACCATTCCATAAATTTCTTAGAAGGATTTTTGTAAGCAAAATGCATCAACCATAACTCATACCAATATAGTAATATTCCTAAGATAAACAAGATCACATAATAATACATTTTGATATTATGCATACTACCACAAGGAAGAGCTACAATAAAACACATAACTCTACTTTTACCCTGGGAGAAACCCCGAAGGGAAAACCCAATATTCAATTCTCATATTTATTTTATTTTTGTATGATAATCAATTCATACATAGAGATTTAAACAAGTAATTATACCTTATCTCATATTATTAACACACTTGTTTTCCCTTGGCTCCTTCTCAAGCACTTCTTTAGTTTATAAAAATAATTTTACCTCCATTAATAGGGAGAATGCACAATAGGATGTATTCGTGACACAAGGAGTTTTGTATCACCATAATAACACGAGGAGAGCGCTCATGTTCCTCATTACAAGCATGTAATGAACCAACCATCGAGTTCATATTATTTTACCTATTTATTTTATAAACAAATAACACATACACAACTCTCATATTACAGTCACTAAGATGGAGTAATGAAGATTCTATACTGAATTCTTCCAATGTTATCTCCAAAAACATTACAAACCACCCAGATCAAAAATATTCAATCTCTTATCTTACATTCTAGAATTTAATAGACTACATTCCATCTAATGTAAGTCATTACCTGGTTTTACAATTTCAACATTTGAAATCCCTTTGAATCTCTATCAACTTGATGAATGGATTTTCACCTTTTGAAAGCATGCTTCAATAAAAGGAAGCATAAAGCAACAATATCTAACTATGAGCCTACTGATCCAAAGCTATCTGGGAGAGTAGAAAAATATGTTTATTCACTTCCCAATGAGAAAATGTACATTACTTTATTTCCTAAGAGCAATAATAAAAAAAAGATCATTTACTTGCAAAACCTTCACTTATAAAAACTAAGACAACCTTTCTTTAAGAGGTTGGTAATTCAACCTTGTTTTTCTTGATATCCTCTTTCTCAACCAAACTGGATCAAATATATTTTATCCCATGACTATCTAAGGGTAACACACTCATGTTTTTCAATGCCATAGCACTGAGTCCTTAGCACTTGAACACATCTAGAAAGATCCGTGTTTGGAACAAATAGAGGTAATAGAGGTATAAAATCTCCACATCCACCTGGAATCATAAATTCAAACTTCTATATCATATAAAAATATTAGTTAATTTTAAAACTACATTCGCTAGAGAAAAACCCCCACTCGGTTAACCATTCCAATGGATAAAGTTACAATTTTCTTAACATCTCTAATCCTATGTAGAAACACATAGTGTCCAAACCATCTATTAAAGGTACTCAACTAATCTTAATTACCAACACGTTCTTCTATGTTAGCTTAATATCATGCATAGATGGACCATCCAATATATATTCCATCGATCTGGATCCAACTAAAATAAACTTGCTACATAGGATACATACAAAGATAAATATACAAGAGCAAATATAATTATTAAAAAAGAGTCTATCTCTATCTAAATGGTGATGCACCAATGTAATATTTCACTGATATGTTGATATCTTGAAGATGATTTGATGCACTTCACAATTAAGCCAACAGTATCCCCACAGATAAACCAATAAATTTTTCCCAGTGAAACCAATAAAGCTCTCACAACCCATATCGATAATGCTTCACACCACAAACCAAAAATGTTTCACCCACAAACCAATAATCTCTCACAGCTCAAACTAGTAATATTTTCACCTACTATCTAGTAATATCTCATCGATTATCACTCGTAGTCTCTCTCTCCCATGAACCAGCATCGTTGCAAACCAAAAACCAACCATTTTTCTCCTCCTATCCTGCACTCATCATCCACTTGCGTAATCCTCCACTCCTTGGATTTTTCTTTCAAATCATCAATAAAAGGATCCCTCCTCTCCTTCCACTACCAGCATTATCAAATCCAAATCCAATCAAAAATATCATTCCACCACCATCCTCTGTGTCAATGCCACCTTACCTTGATAGCTACCACACCCTCTCTCCAAGTTCTAGTTTAGAATTTAATGTTTCTATTTCCTTTAACCAATAGTTTGGTGGGATGCTTTGACTCCAAGTCAAATGATAGTTTTAAACATCTTCACTAAGTTATTTAATTCATAACATTGAATTCCCACCAAGGGATATGTCTCCCTAATTTAAATCAAAACAAGAGACATCAATGCTAAACTCTCATTACTTTTTTCAAAGGATCTTCCAATTAACTTTACTACCAAAATAAAATTAGTAGCAACATCCAAAACTTTATCTACTTAAAATAATTATTTTATGTAGTTTCATATTATGCAATGATGATTAAAGATATTATTTTCTCATTGTTCAAGCTGAATGACAAAATAGACATCATGTCTTTCCTTTTCTTATTATATCTCATTCTTGATGGTTATTCTTCCTTCCAATCATGAGATAAACTTGTTCTTGTAAAAATGTAATTCCATTAGTAGCATCATATTCCACATAATAATTAAATTTACAAGGAACTCAAACATGAAATTATTTAGCATCCCCTTGATAATTACACATATTGCTTTTCCATAAACATATATAAATATATGTATATGTTTTGCATAATTAAATTTTAAATAGTTAGACATTCCATCAATGAAAGCAACTTAGCAAAACATGATTCCATCCAAACGAAAGGTCTACCAAGGGAGGGTCATGATATTTAAACTATCTAATGGTAAGTATTGATCTAAAAATACATAAAGCATATTTATAAATGAAGAATAATGGGTATTGATATTGTGGAAAAAATTAAATACATCATAAGAAAATTGCTATATCAATAAAAAGAGAATAAATATTAGAAATTATATGTTATTGAAATTGTTAGTAGTACCTATTAAAAATGTTAGCAAACAATTAAAAGACCCATTTAAGATATTTTAGAATAATATTGAGACCTAGAAAATTAATATTCAAGTGGAAAACAAGAAAAATAAGTGGAATATGTTTCACAACATTCTTACCATTAAATAATAAGCATCAAAGAGAAATAAATTAGAGAAAAGTAAGCAAGTTCATTTAACCAATGCTACAACTCATTCTTGTAAAAGGTTTAATGAAACTATGGATAAGATATCTAATGGGGATATACTATCTTTCAAAAAATAAGAATGAGGAAAATTGATATTATGGTAAAATAAGATAACTCATGAGTAATTACCATAATAATGATAAGAAGATATCTGAAAAAAATGACTAACGAATGAATATTGACATGTGAAAGGATTTTCTATGACAACACAACATTAGAATTAATAATGACAATGATGATCAAACCCTTTTTGTATTTCTTTCCATGCACATTTACCTAGATAATGTAATGTGAATTTATTATAATTATTTATTTTCAACTTCTAATTCATTGAAGGCAAAAAAATGAAATATCATGAGGATAAGCTTAAGGTGATCAAGATATATGAAAATTAATTTTTTAGAGCATAGTTGATAATATATAGAATGATGTCATAATGTTTTTGACCGTCTATTTTTTAAAATAAAATATTACATAATTTAGTTTATATAAGCTAACACAACTCATTTTGGGGTTAAGCACCCACCATTCATACACATTAGGCTATTATGCCTATTGATACTCTTACTTGAGAAATCTCCATGGAAGATGACCCTTTTCAACCACTTGAGTGTAGCTTGATAGATAAAAGTTAAAGTTTACCCATGGGATTAAAACCTTGGTTTATGATGTAAAACCTTTGCTCTTTTACTTATACCAAATTGTACGGATAAAGTGTTCAGATTCACTTATGATATTAAAAACTAAGCTTAAGGTGTGAAACTCCTCATTCCTCAATGCTTATTCAAACCAAATAAGCTAATTGTTAAAGTCCAACCATGGGAATTGGAACTTTGGTTTAGGGTGTAAAACTTCTTTAGATACTTTTAAATTTATTATCAAAATATTACATGAAGGTCTATATGAGATATAGAGACATATTATATTGAAATCAAAACAAGAAAATAAAATAAAATTGAAAAGTAAATACTAAACCAAAATCAAATATTTTGTTTTTAATGTGTGCGTGCGCGTGCGTGCGCGCGCGTGTAAAAAGGAAAAAAAGCCTATACATTTATTATTCTTATAGTTTTTAAGTTTTTAAAATGCAAGTTTTAATAGGTTCATGCCCCTTAGCCTATTTTGAAGGGAAAAAAAATGTGCATCCATTGTTTTTTTTAAAGAAATGCACATGCATTATAAAATTATGTGCATGTTATATAAATTCACATGTTTTTATAATAAATTAAATTTATTCTTAAAGTAATGCATACATATTTTGATAATACACATTATAAAAAATCAAATATTTTTTAATATATATATGTGGAAAAAGGAAAAAAATCCTATATATTTATTATTCTTATAGTTTTTAAGTTTTTAAAATGCAAGTTTTAATAGGTTCTTATGGCATAATTGATAGAAACTTAATATCAAATAATTAATTTAAAAGTAAAATGATACAAGTGTTATAATTTTTAAATAGAAATATATATTTTTCTCTACATTGATCCAATAGATCCTTTCTCTACTTATCCTCTTGTTTATGATATATAAAAATATTTTGTGTTGGAAGTATGACATTATGTAGTAATTTGTAAGATTAATGCAAGGACCGTGTAAATAGTTTATTCTAGAGTGTGTTTAATAGTTGACTATATAGTAGGTGTCATGTAAATAAGTGTTGAATTATGTAAGTGAGGTGCCATGTTAATAAGTGTGGGGTTATGAGTTATGTAAGTGTTTCTCATTTAGTATGCACAATCATGCAAGTCTTTGCTCTCATGTGGATATATGAAGAGTTAGATGTCTTGTGATTGTGAGGAGATGAAAAGTTTATGTAAGTGTAAAGTTCAAGAGTCTTTTGAATGTGAAGAGTATTACGTATGTATATATTGAAGATAAAACTTTGTAATAGGTGATTGAATAAGCATTGCATTTTATTGCATTGTTTAAAGTAGATTTTTATCAATAATATTTAGTTAGTTATTGTTCATTGATGTTATGGATTAAATATTATGAATATTTTAAGTTTATATATTGAGATCACGTGGTAAGAAAGTTGGACTGCTAACAGTGGTATTAGATCCATATTTGTTAAACATCCAAGGTTGAGATAAATCATGTTTTAGAGAAGAGGAGTGTTTGGTGAGGAGCAAAAATTGGAAAGTGAGTAATTTAAACACCAAAATTAGGGTGTACAAGTTTGAATACAAAAAGTGTTTGAAGAGAATTAGAGCAAAGAGGATAACCAAAATTTAAGATGTCTTCAAAGAAGAGCATTGTGAAGGAGCATCGTAAGCAGGAAAAAAATAATGATGAATAACATAGGAAAGAACCATGAAGAACATGGTGAAGGAGATGAAATAAATTAGGCATAAAGCACAAAGGAGAATAAGATGTTCAAGGAGAGTTCATCAAAATATTTTAGGTAGGAAGAAAACCCTATAGAAGTAGACTATGTAGACTATAAAATCATGAGTCAACCAAAATGTTGTAGGATGAAGTAACAACAAACAACTATATAAATATCATAATTCATGAAGAATTGCAAGCAAGATTTGAATCAGATTTAAATATTGAAGGAGAGAGATCACACAC
Organism: Wollemia nobilis; assembly: GCA_028583015.1. NCBI lineage: Eukaryota > Viridiplantae > Streptophyta > Pinopsida > Araucariales > Araucariaceae > Wollemia > Wollemia nobilis. The sequence continues at coordinate 99,515 of JAQPPZ010000159.1, forward strand.
AAATTAGATGCTGGTAACCTGAAGACATTGAAAGTTATAACACACAATTATGAGTGAGATTTGGTACATTGCATATATAGGAGAAGTATGGGTTAATTAAGGTAATATATATACCTTAGTGATCTATTTGGTTGAGATCATTATAATGGGAAAGCATTGAGAACAATATTATTTTGAAGAAAGGAAATTAATTTAAGAGAAATAATTAGTGGATGTTATAAGGAGAAACTGGTATTAAGAATTGATATTTGAAGAAGATAAATGACATATGTAATTATTAATATATTTAAAACGAAGAAGAATATTAAGAATAAAGTATAATTAAATTGGTTGAATAATATTGAAAGAAGAAGAGCTATTAGTAAGAAAGGTGAAAGATTATTGATTGAAGAAATTATTATACTTGAAGAATATTATATTGAAGAAACAATTTGAAATATTTAAAGGTGAATAAATATACTGTAAAGAATTTAGTTAAAGGAAAATTATATTGAAGAAAGTTTAATATTAAATTTGAGAGTAATAAGGATTTCAACAACAAAGAAAATTATTGGTAAACTTATATTATGGCAAATACAAATATTTTCCTTTCAAAATATCAACTACTAAAAGGACCTAACTTTACTCCATGGAAGAATATTATGAAAGCAATACTTATTATTAAGAAACATTGAGAAGTAGTAAATAAAACGAAAACCATTCCAGAAGATACAATAGAAAGATAAATTTAAAGAAGAAGGTGCAAAAGATCTTATGTTAATAATATTTGGTATATTATATGAGACTCAAGCACAAATAAGTGAGGATAAAACTTCGAAGATTGCTTGGGAAAAGTTATGAACAATATTTAAAGGGGAAAATAAAGCTACTATTTTACACTTGTAAACACAACTATATTCACTAAAATTTCATGATGGAAAAACATAGAATATTTTCTTCAAAGGATAGCATAATTGAAATCCAAGCTACAAACTATGGAAGAAAAAGTGGAAGAAAAATTCTTGTTCAAGTTACACCAAGAGCACTTCCAGAAACATTTAAGAAATTATTCACCTCTCTTAAAGTACTAAACAAAACTATATCCTTTTGTTAATTGGTCAACATACTTTAAAAATATGAAATAGAAAACCAAGCTAGAGATGAAATGATAAATAATGCTTTTATCTCAACAAAAACAAGTTTCAAATAATACTACCTCATCATCACAACATCAACTTGAATGGAAAATAAGATATTATCACATATGTAATAAAAAATGTTATAACACCAATTATTGTAAATATAATTCTCTAAATCAATGGAATCAAATGCATAGACCCTTCCAAAGATATCCGTAGATACAATATCATCCTAATAAAAAATGATACACATAAACACAATAAAAATATCTAGAATGATAAATTTAAAGAGGAAACATGATCCAAAAAGTATAGGAAACAAAGAACATGAATGAGGAAGAAAATAAAATAATTTATAGAGCCCTCATGGGAAAATTATAGATCTCTCCATTCTTGACAATGCAAGTTTAAAAAATATATGTCTTATTATTATAAAGTGTATGGAATAAAGTGAGAAGTAGTATGAAAAATATAGTAATGATATAGTCCACTTACAAATTCTCAATATAAATGACAATGAAAACAAAATAATAATTATTAAAAAATAAACAAGGAATAAACATGGAATGAAACAAAATCAATGGATGCACCAAAATTAAAAAGTTTGTGAAAAGAAAAAATAAAATTCTTATCAAGAAAAGGAAAAGAAAATTAAAGTACACTATGAATGGATAAATAGAACAAATTGAAATAAAATTATGGAAATGCTAAAATGCTTCTACAAAAAGAAAATGAGCTTGATAAGAATAGATTTGTACCTGAGTTGTGCAGAAAGAAAAAATATAGAAACAAAACCAGAAGGATAAATTAAATACCCGAACCTAAAATGGTACCAAATTCAAATACCAAGACAAGAATCAAAGAATGAAAGCACATGAATGCAAAGGACCTTCACCCCCGATAATGTAATACTAGGGGGTATTGAAAGTATTACATTTTTTGTACCTTGTAAGATTAATATAAGAACCATGTAATAGTTTAATCTAGAGTGTGTTTAATACTCAAGTATATAATAGGTGTCATATAAATAAGTGTGGAGTTATGTAAGTTAGATGTCATGGTAATAAGTGTGAATTATGTTAATAAGTTTGGATTTAGGAGTTATGTTAGAGTTTGTCATTTAGTATGTGCGACCATGAGAGTCTTTGTCCTCATGTAGATATGTGAAGAGTTAGATATCCCGTAAGTGTGAGAAGATGAAAATTTTATGTAAGTGTAAAGGTCAAGAGTCTTGTGAATATGAAGAGTATCATGTATGTATATATTGAAGATAAATATTTGTAATAGGTGATCAAATAAGCATTGCATTTTATTGCATTGCTTAAAGTAGATATTTATATCTAATATTTAGTAAGCTATTGTTCATTGATGTTATGGATTGAATCATGTAAATTATTTGAGTTTATATATTGAGATCATGTGGTAATAAAGTTGGATTGCTAACATTTTGAATCCTTAATAATAATTTATACTAGTCAAAGTTTTTGAAGAATATTTGAGTGGCATTTAACATAAATTTACAATGTTTTTGAGTTCCCAACACTTCATTCCATGATCTACAAATGAGTTAGAGGGTGGATTAAAATAAAAATAAACTTACATTGCTAAATGTTAGGAGGAACTTGGTATATTTTATCAGTTTATTCAATAGTTGAAATTGTTCAATGGACAACCACAATGACAAGTGGACTTGTAAAATTAACCAAAAGTAAGGAAACAACTAAGTACTCTAAATTTTTCTAGCATATTCATAATACACTCCAACATGGATCATTTAAGGACTTTAAACTTCTTAGGAGTGAAACATGTGTGTGATAACTAGTATAAAAGATACATTTAAAGTACCTCTTTGGTTGCTAATTTATCCAAAGATTTATAAATGAATATTATTTACTATATAATATCAATAATCACCAAATCCCAAGTTGCACTTTTATCTATTAAATATCTCATGCATGACCTATGAACATGTCTTATGTTGCTAAATTAGAGAATAAATCATGGTATAATTTTATAATTGTGGCTAGAATAACCAAGTAGTTTAATTAAATGTTGAGTACATAAATACATTTGAAAGATATCATATTACAAGTCAATCAAAAATATTATATTTACTCCTTCTAGTTGGTGTTCTTGAAGAAATCCACTCTCCTTAAGAACTTGTATTACTACACTTGAGCATCAAAATAACATTTTCATCTATTTTTCAATTTATTTTATTGGTTTCTAGCACTTCACTTGTAATGGTCTATTCTAAATCTAATTGACAAATGGCCTTTAGCTTATTTTATTTCAATTTGTTCCTTTCTAAAAAATTAACATCCAAAGGTGATAGATAATATGGTTGAGAGAAGGACAAAGGTCAATATTATCTAATACTTATAACATTATTCTACTAGAATTGTTAACCAAATCATGACAAGCATCATTGTACCTTTGGTGTTTGAAGGTGATGGGGAATTTATGATAGAGGGAAGGAAAGAAGTAAAAATTATGTAATGCTATAAAATCACACTCTTTAAATCACTTTCAATTGCTTTTTATGGCTAAAATTTATGGATAATAATCCTACTCTTCACATCACTTTAGTGTAGGTGCAAGAATATGGGGGTCAAAAGAAGAAGAAAAAAACTAGACTTACACATGCTTTAAAAAATTATGTGTGCATTTTAGCTTGACTTATCAATCTTAGAACCAAGCCTACTAAAATATGTGTAAGTTATGTAATATGCATGGGATCTAAAATATGAGTAAAACATGTGTACCTTTATAAATCTAAGCATTTGTATATATTTATAATACACATGCAATTTATAAATACACTCATATTTTATAAATTTATGTAGCTTGCCACTTTTTCAATATGGTCAAGAGAGGGGGAAGAAGTGGTGTATGGCCAAGGTCATTTAATTAATTAGGTAATATTATTCTCAAACATTTGAGGTTTCTTGCATGATGGGATAATAATATCTAAGTTCTTGAAGGATATATGTTGATTAAGTTAAATTTGATCCTTATTCAACCAAGGAAGTCATGCACATGGGGTCATCTTCATATACCAAATACATATGGAACCACTTCCACAATATAAATTAATATTTTTAAACTAAGCAAGTCAGTCATAAGACAAAGCCAACTAACTTTGAGGATGGCCTAACTCTATAGTCTTGGGTAATCCACCCCATGCTCTAGCTTGTCCATAGGCCCATCCACCCACTCTCTCCAATCATCCTCTCAACATGTAAATTCTTGGGACTTCTTGTGGATACCATAATCTATAAAATATCTTATAGCCAAGTGGAAAAGAGAATCATTTTATTTTTATGGATTTTCTAGGATTATATAGTTAGATCATATTCAAAATTAAGCATAACAAAGTATTATATTACAAATGTATTTTTGGGATTGGTAATACCAACTAATTAAAAGTATACTATATTAAATAAAATAGAACAAAGAATATATTAAGAATTGGACTTGGAATAGATCATAATCGAAGGGGGGAATTATGGAATATTAAAAATAGTAGTATATATATGCCATATTAAATTATCATAACAACACTTATGCAACTATTGATAAAACATGCAAAATTTCATAACACATAGTTGATACTTATATTATAAGATTATTCTTTTTCAAGATCATGGATTGTAATTTATCCTCTTTTATGGATATCAAAGGGGTTATTAAACTTTATATAATTACATGTTTAAACTATGTTTTCTCTTCTAATTGAATTTCTAGGTTTTAAACATATTACATGTATTCCTATAATCATTCACAAAATTAATATGTAAAAAATCATATGCATATGATTGAAAATGCTTTGATAAAGGAATAAATTTCATGAGAGTGTTTTTCCAAGCATTTGTGCTTAAAATATTTGCATATCTTGTTTATAATGCAACTAATGACTTGTCACTATGACATCATATTTAAGAACCAAAGACATACGGAATCACCTTCATGGTAGCAATTTAGCAAATTATATTACAATTTATAATAATATTTTGACTCAAAAAATACTCTTATTCTATTAAGAGGTATTTAATTTAACATAGTAAATTTTAACATAAATTTTAGACATAAAAGAGAAGTGTCTTTTTGTTTAAGAGTTGCAAGAGGTACTTTCCAAATAATTTTGCTTGTAGAATTTACAAATCTTACTTATAGTGGAGACATAGAAATCTTCATGAAATAAATCCTTTCAATATTTTTCATATATTCTATATAAATAAGGTTGGCCTTAGGTCCATCTATCCTCTCACCCCAAGTGTGCTCTCAATATGTAAATACATGGGCCTCTTTATGGAGATCACAATCATCTTCCAACATTTTACAATAGATTGATTCAAAGAGGATATGTTTTCTTTTGTGGAAAAATAAAAAAAGAATTTAACATGTATGTATTGTGTAGTTTAAAACAATGATATTTCTGGTGACTTTCATGTAACTTATGACTTGAATTGTTTCTTACCTTTGAAAATTTTGATTGCAATGCAAAAAACAAATTGCTTCATAAAAAACAATATCCATTCTCTTCATCTATCATGTGAAAGCTTGCTTATACTCAATCCCATTTAACTCTTACCATAATTATCCTCAAAATTTCTATAATAGATTGAATTAAAGATAAAATATTTTATTTGATGGACTTATTTTCATTTATGGAAATATAAAGAACTAATGTGGTCTGCTTTGCATGGAAGAACTATGAAAATAAACCTATGTTTCACTTTGTAGTATAAATAATTCTTCCAAATCAAATAAGGATGTAAGGTATATGAAATAATGTTTAATAACAAAAGACATATGACACCACTTCCATGGTAGTAATTAAGCTTCACAATCATGCCAAGTTATCTTGAGATAAAGTCAATTATTTTTTCTAATCCTATTCTATTGCATGACATGTCATTTAACAACTTGGTGCCATCAAACTTATATATTTTATAGCTTGGCAACATAGATTACAACACCTTAATATTTATTTGTATAAGTTGTGTATCATTTACCTTAGGTGTTATGTATCTTAATAAGATAAATTTTGATGTTATGATTACTAGATACAATAAACAAATTGACAATGATCTCAAGCGTCTAATTTTTCATGATTATGAGCTATGAGGAATTAAAATTGATTTAAATATTAGGATTGTTGACTTACTTCCTTCTCTTAACTTTAAATTCTCTATTAACATCAAGACATCAAAGACACAATGCATTGAATATTATGGGTCTCATGTTTTACTTAGAAACTTTTGCACAATATTATTATAGGTATCAAATGATGTTGACCTCCATGATGTAAAAATAATAAATTATTCTCCAAAAAATAATTTTATAATCTACAGTGTGAATTTTTAGGACAAAGAGATAAAACATGCATTTGTACATTCAAGATTTAAAAATTAGTTGGTCATTTTATCCAAAAAAAAGTAATTATGTACCATGACTTATTATTTAATTTAATAAAAAATACATGTTTAGATGTAATTCATGGTTTTATAGGATAAATAAGGTATGCATATGTCATTGGATAAACTAATAACCTAAGATATAGTGTAAATGTATATGCATACAAAAAATCTCTATCATATCTTATTTCAAATATTTATAAATGATAGGTGACCATTAATCCAAGTCCTCAACTTTGATATATTAATTAATATTGAGAAAATAAATAAATCCTACTAGAGTGCACTATCAATATGCCACTAAATTGTAGAGCACTTTAATTTTATATTTTTTCTAGTATATTTCTAAAATCAAGTGGTATGTTGAGAACTTGTGATCAATTGCAATAATAGTTCATCCTTTGCTTCTTAAATGAAATGAATTTTCTACTTTTGGACTTCCTTTAAATGATAATAGAAATTAGTCTTAACTTTTGATTAGGTGATAACCAAAATCTATAAGAAAACATTAATGAAATTGTAAAAGTTGGGTTTTTCATGATTACCAACTACAAGATACACAACTAAATTCCATGATTGAAGAGTGATATTATCCATAATTATCAACTACAAGGAACAACTAAAATTCATTTGAAAAGTGAGATTATCCATGATTACCAAATACAAGGAATAATTTCAACCCATTTGAAGAGTATTGGGATTTTTATCCACCTACTCTCTTTATGTGAAATGCCATAATTGGTCACCAAGCTCCTAGAAATGATGGTTGAGTTGGTGCCTATTTATGGATCATATGACCATATGACTAATATCTACATATTATGAAATAAAATAATTGGAATTTGAATATTTTGAATTTCACTCAAATGATCATTAGAAATTTATGCCAAATTTCACTCAAATAATCCTAATACATTTATGCAATTTTTATGTTATTTAATTTCTCTTAAATAATAAATTGATGCATTTGATAAATAGTAATGGGAAATATGCTCTTTTTTATTATAATATGAGCATATTCCATAATGTACATATGTTGTTCTATTTGTAAATCTAATTCATGATTGAACAAATCAATCATGCATTTTGTGTATATGATCATGCTTATAATTAAAAATAACAAACATATAGTTTTAGCCTTGGAATATCCAAGCCTATCCAAAACATGCCTTTTAAGGCCTACAAGAAATGAAAAATGAATTCGAAGTTTTCATCTTCTATTAGTTTTTTAAATATATTTTTAAATTATTACAAAAAGTGACTATTTTTTTCTCATCTTGGTGCATATTTCATAGGAAATTATAAGTGAATTTTTCCCTACTAATATAGAATGGAAAACAAACTGTTTCATACCAAAAAATACACATATGCATTATATGTTATATTTTATAAAAATCATTATACTATATCTATATATATAGTTTGACAAATCCAATATGTTTAGCCATATTTTATTTTAAAAATTATTAAATATGTTTTCAAAATTTTGTGAATGGAAAATTTAAAAATAGAAAAATTTATGAAATGTTAGCAAAATGAAAAAATAATAACCCATAAAAAATCTTATTTTACTTTCTTATCGTCATTGAAAAAAAAATTTGATATTACATTTTAATTTTAATTTTGACATATATCTAAAAACCATAAACTTCTATATATATTAATTTATAATAACTTTAAAATAATTTATTGGGTCAAGAAAGATATGATATGGGTCTATGTATTAAAAAAAAAATTGGTTATCCTAGGGTGGCCCTATACATGATATTTTATTTTTCTTTTTTCTCTATAGACTTATAAAACTCATAATAAATAATCAGATAGATAAATAGTTATAGATCTTATGACATTACATTATGAGATGTCCTTTTTTGTGTAGAACATTATTTCAAAATTTCTCATAGTTTTTTTTATTTATGTAAAGGGGGTTTTGAAATGTCCCTGAACCTTTTATAGAGTCATTACAAACAAGAGAGACTAAAGAACAGAATCCAGAAAAGAACAGGGACTGAAATTGCAGTCTTAGATAACAAGCCAAGACAGAAAGAAAGGTAAACCCTACTAGAAATAAAAAAAGCTCTACCAAACCAAGAAGGTAAGTGGAATTAGCTATTGGCCTTATGAACATACTTCTTACTAGTGGCAGTGCCATGGGAAGGTGGAACAGGGGCTCTAGAATTTTTATTTGATCGATGACTTTCCCAACCTGGGTAAAGAGGGATATGAATAAGCTGAGGTTGCTAAAAAGTGTAGACATAGAAGTTGGGAGAACCAACAAAGAGGAACCACCAGGAGACATCATGGAAGGAACACCACACGAAGGGATTAGAATGAATGCAGCAGGAGAAGCAGCATCCTGAACACCTTGATCCACGATATTTCCTTTGCCTTTGCCACTACAAAAAAACTTGATATATTTGGAGTGCCGAATCGTGGAAGGGGTGGCTTAATTCATTAGGATCACTTTATTATTTCCCAATATCCTAGACATCTTAGACTCAAAGTCATATTTGATCTCAATGTTACTATTATCTTTTGGAGAACCTGCATTGAGGTCAGATCCCACTGCTTGGGTGTTAGTGATAGGAACAATGGGGGGAGGTATTTGAAGGGGAACCTAAGGAGGGATTGGATGAGGGTTTTGCAAATTCCTCTACACTATGTGATTGTTAATCATAGGTGTAAGCCTTGGTGCTTGGATTGGGGTGCCTTCCCATCACAAACATCAGCAAAAAAAAGCTGCATGGACCTAAATAAGTAGTTTAGGATATTGATGAATTTGGACTCCCTCATATGGTCGAGGAAGGCCAAATGGAAATTTTGCAGAACAAAATTGGGATTGTCAATTGTGAAGTATTGCATCACCAAAATGAGAACCTTGTTCCAAGGTGCTTTCAGGTCCTTACGAATGTAACCACTATTTTATTTGACCAAGTGCTTACCTCTATCATGGAAATGATCCAACTCAGCAGCAACAAAATGTTTGTTGCATCTGATGCATTCACCATCGTTCACCAACCTAGAGACTTTGAAAATTAAGTGAGGGGTAATCCGAAATGATAAGCCCCTTACGATGACATTACCCCCATACCAAGAGCTAACAAGCTCCATCGATAGATCCTCATAATGCCCATTGAACCTCCACAAAAAAGGAAGGAAGCCATGGGAATTGAGAATCTCTTCAACATTTGGGTCCAAAACAAGGGCCTTAGATTCGTACAGTGTCATTGATATAGATGGTCTAACCTTGATTCCTTCCATAAATTCCTTACTACTAACACCCTAAGTGTTAGACTCTACCCAATCACCCTCACCAATACTCTAGAAAGAACCAGACACACTACCCAAGTATAGAACTAGGGGTTGGGGAGGGAGATTAATAGGAATGGGGGGAGAAAAAAAGAAACTAAAAATCATACCTCCAAATCGGGACCAAACAATCCAAAAGGACCAATGATAGAGGAGCATGAGAATGAGGTATAAGAAAGTGTGTGCCACCACCGAGCAAGAAGTCAAAAATCCCTTGAAAACCTACCACGAAGGAAATATGGATGACTCACACATGGAAGAGGTAAGACTTTGCATCCATTGAATACCGAAGTAAATAGGGAAGCAAAAATTGAACAAGATTTGAAAAGGGAAAGCCCAGAAAACCCTCCACCTCTGGATGAATTTCCAAGATGGTTTGAACTTCTTCCTATAAATGGGCATCCACTCATGGGCCTCTTGAAAATAGAAGCGATTTTGACATATATCAAGAAAGAAATAATCTTTGACCCTCAGAGAACCCTGCCCACTCACTAGGAGTTTACGGGAAAAATTCCACTCATCGTCCATATGGAAGATGTAACATGTCGGACCTTTACCAAAAATAGTGCCAGAATTAGAGCTTCAACCAAGCATAGAAGGAATTGATAAGAGGAAGTCCTAGGTATCGATCAAGATGAGCCAATTAGCTAAAAACACCCAAAGTGTTGGTCAAGATAAGACCGCACTCTCATGGAGATACATGGATGGGAATAAACCATAGTTATATGTCCATTTGATCCTCCTAACCAAGACAAGAGTCTAGCTGGGATTGGATAAAAGCAGGTTTTTATGGCTTCCTTTAAGGAACAAATCACTGGATTGGAGCATCATGATGGAGATAAAACTCAACAATTTCATTGGAAAAATCTTTGTCCCAAACTCAAAGACCTGTCTAGTTCAGGCCTAGGTTTTCCATGACATCAACTTACCCTTTATTTATTTATATATATATATATACACCCCCTTAGTATTTTGGAAAAAAGATAACATGTCATTGTTTGTAATTATCTATGTTTAATAAATATAAATAGTTTATATGTGTAGAAAATAAATTCAAAATTTTATGATTTACATTATTATATTATCTTCAACTTTGAAGTTCAAATAAATCAAATCATTCCTAAGTTTAAGTAACCCTAGTTTTTTAGAGTTTTGACATTCACTTAAAGGCCACTTTTTACCCCCACTATCTTGCAAATTCTCTTTAATCATTTCTTCTAGCTAGTTATCAATGAGAATTCTATTTCTTAAATGTCTTTTTTATTTATCTAGTAAAGTAGATCTTTAATTTACATCTCAAAATCGCTTCTTGTAGCTAGTAACCAATGAGAATTATATTTCTTAAATGCCTTGTTTATTTATCGTATAGAGTATATCTCTAATTTACATCTCAAATTTATTTTTTTTATGTCCAAAATTAAAATAATTTTTTATTTGTCACACCCAAATCATACTTATTTTTTTGATACATACGAATCCATATAGTTTTACTCTGCTAATCATGGGAGCCACAAAATTTGAGTCATTATTCCTTTGATGTTTTATTATGATGGAGAGTTTAAGGTTGAGAAAATTACAAAAGTAACATCATGTGAAGTGAGTTATTATGTTTAATTTATTACACTCTATCATACTTGAACATGTCATCATGAACATAGATACTTAAACAATATTAGGTTTGAATTGTTAAACAAATCATGGGATCCATCAATTTAAGTCAACATATCTTTTGTTTCTAAAGATGATGGAGAATTTATGATTGAGATAAGGAAAGATGCCATAATTAGATAATGATGGAGTATCCCAATATTTAAGTTGCTTTTAGTTGCTCATTGCAGTTGGTAATCATGGAGAACCTTACTTTTCAAATAGACTTGAATTATTTTAGTACCTAGAAATAATGACATTATAATTTTCTTATTGATCTACAAAATAAATTTTTTATCTTTCCAAAACAAATACAATTTCATGAAATAATAAATATCCTTTTTGAGTAAATTTATTATAAGAATTTGAAAGACAATTGTGGTTTTTTTTTATTCTTAGGTACTTGCATGTGAGAGGTTAATTGGTATGAGGTGGATTGTATGGGCATGAGTGAAAAATGGAACATGGAGTAGAGGAGGAATATGGAGAGGATTTATTTCATGGATAATTTTATGACTACATTAATATAAGAATTTACAAAGCTTGCAAGTAAAATTGTTTAGAAGATCAATAGAGATATCATTATCTTTTAATAGACTATATATACTATTATTTTTGGAAAGTAATAAATTTATTTAACATCTTTCACATGAACATATATCCATGAAAATACTTTCTTTTATAGTCAATATATTATAACATGTGGAAAGATGGTTGTGTTGTTCACAAGAAGGCCTAAGAATTCACATCTTGAGAGGATGGTTAAGGTGGGGTACATGGACCTAAGGCTAAGTTGGATCATGGGGTGGAGAACCAAAATGGAATAATTTGTTTTATGAGGTATTCTATTTTTTCAATACAAGTAGGAATTATAAAGTGTGTAAGCAAACTATAGTGTTCCTAATATAACCATCCTAGCTATCTTTTGGTAGAGTTAATGTGCATTATGCCTACTTTTAGTTTGACACTTGTTAGTTTCTCTTGATATTTATCACTTTTCATATAGGCCTTCTACTTCTACCTATATATTGTAACCTCATTTGTATCAATATATCTTATCATTTTTTCATCCTAACATTTGGTATGAGAGTTTCAGGCTTTCCCTGCACTTGTGAGCTTGAGGGGGGATTTTCCTCATGGAAATTTCCCCCTCAAATTTTTTTTCCACCATTTTTTTTTTTCAAAATAGGAAGTATGCTCTTCATCCTTTGATGGATGAATAAAAAACTAGTAACTTTTGAAAAATCATAGCTGCCAAATTTATTTGTGGATTCATTGGGCAGGTCAATATTTTTTGAGTTATCCATATGCAGTAGTAATTTTTTGAAAGAAAAATAAAAAACGGGATAGTCTCTGGTTTAGTGTTTCAAGTTTAATTTTTTTTGTTCTGGAGTATGGTGGTTTTATTTTTGCATGGAAAATCTTGTTTTTTATGTGACTGCATAGATCTACAAATTCCAGATCTGTAGATGTGGTGAACAGATTTGGTGGACCCACTCGTGAAGTAGACTTTCCATTGACGAACATCTGGAGATCTTTTATCGTGTAGCAGCCTCGCCCAAATGCCATTTGGAGTCTGCTACATTTTACGTTGCTACCAACGCCCTGTTCTCACCTGGAAAGCTCCATGGATGCTCATCTCTACATATTTTGTTTTTGACACTGCACGTGCGGCTTGGTACTGCTGTACTTGCTGTTAAAGATGAAGACGACCATGGATTTCACTGCCATATTATGGGGAGATATAGCCCATTAGCTGAGGCGCATTTGAAAGTGGTGTTTGGCACTGCGTCATGTGTAGAACCCTCTCTGATCTACTCCAGATATACATACAACAGGCGGTGCTACGGTAGTCTATTAGTCAAAATATTGAGGAGGACGTTGCTTGATTACAAAGATGTATTTTATAGAGAAAGATTTTTTTTGCATGGACGTATGTTTTGTTCAGAGATTCCAGCTCTTGACATAGGCTGCGATTCCGTGGTTCGTAGGCTAAGATCCATAGCTATTTCAAAGTGTAGCTAGCTCCACTGCTATGATCCTGTTTACAGGCTGTGTTCGAAGCGAGAGGAGGTGTGGAAGGCGGTGTAAATGGGATGATGAAAATGTAGTAGGTAGCGGATTTTTTTGCGGATCGACGCTGGGGAGATACGGATCTGACTACCATGAATGCACGTAAATGATTATCTGTCATCAACAAAACAACACCCCGATCCAGGACTGGCAGACTGTTTTAATAACTGAAGCGAGCGTTCTTAACTAATTGCGACTCAAATCATAGGCGTAAGTTCACCAGAGTTACTCACAGTGACGTGGGCATGATATTTCTTCTTCGGTGGCAATGGCGCGATCAATAAATGCAATGCTGTGCATGGAGAGCTTTTTAATTTTTAAAGATGATGTGGAAGACATTTTTTTTCCTGGCGGTTCAGTGTGATTGCTTTGATGCGGAGAAGAAGGTCAAACGGAGTTGCTCTCTGTAGAAATAGAGCTATTGTAGTTTGTTGTTTTTTGATGACATCAATGATGTCGAATGTTTTTTTTCTATCGAATGTTTTTTTTCTAATATTATATTTGACTGTTGTTTGACTGCAATAGCTACTTCAGGCACACGTGGAGTATCACGGCGAAGATATTGCGTGTAGTTTAATTTGGTGGTAGGTGCAGTTTCAACGAATTTCAAGCTGCTGCGCATCCGAAGATTCGGTATTTAATTCTGTTTGAGGTGCTGCAAGGAAAAGTGCTACGAGGAGAATCAAGTTTGTTGTATAGTTCATCGGCGGAGATGGTGTCCATAGTGAATGTCGGTCCTTGATCAGAGTGTTTTTGCACTATTTTTGATTTGCTACATACAATGGCTGCCACCACCGAAAATTGTTCAAGCTCTTTATTCTGAGAAGACGCCACTGGAGCACGTTCCTATGGATTGGGACGTCACGGGCGTCTATTTTTTCAAAATATTGTCAGCACCGCTGCGCTGGCGATCAATCAACATGTGCCGCAGGAGGTGCTCATAACAGCAAAGATGATCTATATTTATGCGGTGTTGCATATCAAGGAAACCGAGAAAGAATCGTAGCGCAATGGATTTGAAGGATTTCACTCTCAAAAATGAATAGTCTCTTGCATCTGAGTGGCAGATGTTTTTTCTCTCAAATTCATAAGTTGCGAGGGCTTGTTCGTCAACACTTTTCTCAAGTGGATTTAAAGTGGTGGTATTATGGTGGGAGTGTTTTTCCATCTATGTTATGGAGGCAGATTTCCTGTTGATATCGTTCAAGACCACCCCTTGCTTCTGATCGTTGTCTTCCGTCTACGCCGATGGTTTCTATAGCCTGGTTGACGGTGAATCTGTTGAGTTCATCGTCGAGCAGAAAGGCGATAAGAAGAAGTTTTTTTTTAGTGGTTACATGCTGATTTTGTGATTTTGGTGGTGTTCCCACATCCGAATGAAAAGGACATAGCCGAGCAGATTCAAACTGTGTTTCAGTTTTTTTGTGATCGATTTGTGAAAACTGGTTTTCGCTGCCTTTGTGAACCTGTAACACACTATGGTGAGAGTGCTGAGGGAGTGTTGTGTGACGTCATGTGCAATAATCACCAACTAAAAATACTCTGCTTAATAAGTTTTTACCTAGAGCATTACTCCCTGTGTAGCACACTGCTTTCTAGCATGAAGATGTGAAGATGTTCACTCAGACGACTACAACAAATTTAGCGTTAGGCATTGTTTGCGGGTTTTGTAGCTCTAAAATTTGTTTAGATGACTAATGTGGGAGGGGAAACTCTTCATTATTGATTGAAGGGCGTTTGTTCGATGACAAGGAGCTCCCTCAACAGCCACACGACCACTGAACCCACTGAAGACGCGTCATTGATAGTGTTCTGTAGACGTGTTACTGTTGCATTATTTTGTGGTTGCTATTTTTCTCATTTCTTGGGTGCCTGGAGGGTTGATGTTGTTGCTTGGGTGTCATGTGGGTGTGTTGTTTGCTGTGTGGTTGCCATGTGACTAGCCTTTGGAGCCCACGAGCTAGCTTGGAGGTGCTTCGGTGCATACGTGAGCAGAATGAAACAATTGCTGAAAATAGCTGGACAAGGTAAATTGTGGTGTGGGAGGGCCCACCTTTGCCCTTCGTTGTACAGGAAGCCTAGTCCCTGACATCACTGATTTTTTTAAATCATAATGGGTAGAGTTTTTTTTAATGACCGTGCCCTGGAGGAGATTTTTTGCCCACAGCGCTATGACGTAAGCCACAGAGACACGACTTTGGATGCTGGTAATATTTTAGAGTTGATAGAGACAGTTTATTTTTTTCAGATATATGCAGGCAGTCGTAATATGGCACTGGGATCATCTTGACGTGTATCCTGGTGCGATCGGTGATGGAGGCATGTAAATTTGGCAATGACAAAAATCGCCTACACAGCGCTGCGAGAGCACTTCCATCTACCAACCAATCACAGAGTGTGGTGTTTACGGATCCAAGCGTCGTTGGAGTTTCAAATTTACTGTTGCCGCTATAATTTAATTTTTTTTTTTATTCCATCATGAATGTTAAAGAGGGCCATTTCTTTTAAAGTGGAGGGGATCACTTTTTTAAATGTATGGGAATTTAAAAACTTGGAAGAAAGTGCTTGTGAAAACATTGGCTATTTTTCTTATGCTTTTCCACATGGAGAGTGAAAGGCCCATGTAATTCCCCCGAAAGTAAGTGTTTGTGAAAATATTGGCTATTTTTCTTATGCTTATTCACATGGAGAGTGAAAGGTCCATCTAATTCCCCTCCGAGGTAAAATTGAAAACTGTTCTTTTTATTCCGCTAGAGTGTGATGCTGTTATTGAGCGATGATAAGAGAATATTTTTGATGGAGTTGTTTTTTCCAACTAATGAAGGTCCTATTGACACCCGAATATAGGGGTGTTTATAGTCGGTGGAAAGATTTTTTGAAACGGACCCAATGGTGGGGTCCATTTTCAGTTTTGAAACTATTTTCTATGATGTTCTTTAGCTCGAAGATTGTTGTACCTTGGAGTGAACTCTCAGTTGTACCCAACATTCCCAAGACAAATTTGTAAGTGATCCTAGTATCCAATCACCTTCTCTATTGACCTGGCAGATGCAACGACTATTTACCCATGAATATCGATGGAATGAGGAGGTCATACCTACTCTAGGGACTACAAACATAGACACCCTAGACTCTATCCAAGATCTTTTTCAGATTAGCTTCTGAAGACTACAGACGAAGACACTTCAGAAGATTCTCTTTTATTCTCTTCTTTCTTCTTTCCTCTCCTCCACATTTGGATCTATGGCTTAATTTTATTGTATTTCATGGCTCATATTTATTTTGTATTAAGGTGCATTTTCGGTAGAGATCAACACCTTCTAGATTGAGTTCACCATGAGGGGGGATGATATTCATGGTGAATCTATTCAATGACCTACAAGAGAAAAAATCCTCTAAGGATGACCTGCAGAGACAACAAACCCAGAAGTGGTTGACCCTGAGGCACCCATGATGACCCTAAGGTACTTAAACGACTGATCCAGTGGCAACAGACCCATGGAAGTTGCTGAACCTAAGGCAACAGATCGAGATGTATACATCATTGATCTAGCATTATTCACAGTTGGAGAGCCAAGAGCCAAGAGCATGAGCCTAGACCAAATCATGTAATAAAAGAGGATAATAGATTTTTTTTAGAAAAGTCAACATTAAAGGGGAATGTTACCTAATGTTGACTTGTTTTTTTTTATAGTTAGGATAGTGCACATTAAGGGGGAATGTTAGAGTTAATGTGCACTATGCCTACTTTTAGTTTGACACTTGTTAGTTTCTCTTGACATTTGTCACCTTTTCATATAGGCCTTCTGCCTATATATTGTAACCTCATTTGTATCAATATATCTTATCATTTTTTCATTCTAACATCTTTGTTGTTGGTCCAGGTGCCTAGGTTAGGATAATCATCCCTTGAGAATTAGGGCTAAGTTTTGTTGGACTATAAGTATAATATTTATGATGTAGTTGGATCATCATTTATTATCTAATTTTTATTACCATTGATGTGCATAATAGACTTTGCCCTCTTGAGTGGCTTAGATTATTTCAAGATTTAGAACCTATATCTATTAAATTCGTTTGGTATTAACATTCTACTATATATTATTTTTGTTAATATATTTTTGAAATTTAATATTGAATTATAGTTTTCTAGAAGTTGTTTTAATACAAATGCTATTAGAAAAATGGTTTGACTCATGGCAACAAAAAAATAACAACGCAATAATGAACAAGTTATTTTGAACCTCTTTTACTAGTATTCAATTTGTCCAATTAGGTTATGTTTGTCCTTTTTTATTACCAATATTTTGTAATAATTTTATTCTATAATATTGTGAATTAAGCCAAATTGTTTGTATTTCTCAAACCCAAAAAAAAAGTACTAGGTGTGTGAGGACCCTTGTGAAAGACCTATCTCATTTTGATCATCTTTTTGAGTTGATAAAAACAAGATATATATCTAGTAACACTTTGTCTAGATGAGTTAAGGTCTAATTAGATCTTGTCGTTTAGTTAGTGGTGTATGTTCTATATCTAGGCTTCCACTAGTTGGGCACAAGTAAATGGGAGTCTACAACAAATAGGACTATATGAAGGCCCTCAATTAAGGAACTAATGCAAGTACCATAATATCCTACTCTCATTTTTTTGTCATTATCCCCATGAGTTCCTCCTCTCTTTTGAATTTCACACCTATTTCCCAAAACGAACAAAAGCAATTCATCCACTCAAATTTTATACAAAAGTCATAAAAAGGATGAAAGAGATAGAATTGGTGGGTGCCCTTGAGAACCATAAATAATAACTATTTATTCATGGATAAAGATCACAACACTCTAATACAATGGATGGATTGGTTGGGGGTTCTTTGTACCAATACCAAAAACGCTAGTACATAATCAAATTAACCTAAGTTGACATAACAAGTAATATTTTTATGCTAATAATAAAATATAAGATGTGTTTAATCATAACAAGGTTGACCTTGGCCCATATATATTAGATTAAATGAATACTTAAATTCATTAATAAATAATTAAAAACATATGTACAATGATTGTATATAATCCTACACAAGACTAAATCATACAATGCTAGCTTTGGTTGTAAGTCAAATAACACTTTTATTACCCCCTCAAATTTGAATTGATATTCCAAGGAGAGAATACATTAATGGATGCTATGGTGGTCCTATATAGTTTAGGATGACTTAGATAAATTCCCCTTATCATATAGAGGTCTGCATATGCAAAGATATGCTTGCACAAGAATCTTCCCAAGATAGACATTAATACCATAACTAATAATAGATAATCCCATATATACAAATAATTCCTTCTCTATAAATACATATGAGGAATAAAAGCCAAGAATATCCCCTCATATAAATTCCTCCAATATTTTATAGTTGTATAAGAAAATATTTTAACTTGGAAACTTTAACTTGCCCTTAAGACACCTATTTTTCCCTCAAAAATTCCTCAAATATTTTATAATTGTCTAAGAAAAGATTTTAACTCAAAAAATTTAACTTTCCCTTTCACAATACATTTCACCTTATTTTAAAACTTTAACTTTCCCTTAGGACACCTAATTTCCATTTCCAAAATATGCTTTACATGAACCTATTTATGATAAGTTCCACTACAAAATTCCAAGAGTACCTAGACAAAGTAAGAGGAGAGAAGAGATAATTAAGGATTTGATCTTCATGTATAAATTAAACAATAGCCCAAGCATTTTATA
Source organism: Wollemia nobilis (assembly GCA_028583015.1). Lineage (NCBI taxonomy): Eukaryota > Viridiplantae > Streptophyta > Pinopsida > Araucariales > Araucariaceae > Wollemia > Wollemia nobilis. The sequence goes on from JAQPPZ010000159.1 coordinate 118,827, forward strand.
GGAAGAGGGATTGACTAACATGCACTCTAAATCATTTTTTTACCTCCAAGAGATATAATAACTACTTCTAATGCCATAAAGACAACTATCTCCTCATACAGACCAAATATTCTAATTGCATAATATACTGTAAACTTATCTTTTTGAGAGGGGACAATAAGTCTTAAAGACAATCACTTAATGAAATATCCCTTCACTTCTAATGAGTCCTTAAAAAATACCACCAATATAAAGATCTCAAAAATTCATACAATTTAAAAAAGAAAGTCTCAAAACACTTTTGTATGAAAAATTTATGGATCTAGAAGTTTTCCCTTCCAAGTAGCCCTAGAGTGATATTTTTAAAACACACAAATTTGTTAAAAAATTCTTTTGGTTTTTATACAAGGAAAAAAATAAGAAATAAATTCCTTCCTTGATTCTTACATCAAAAGCTAGAATTCTCTTATGCCACAAACATCTAGATTAATTTTTGTCATTACTACCTCAAGTCCAAAGATGTTCCTTTTATTTGAATAAGGGCATCACAATCCATAACAATAAAGAGCTCTTACCATTTAAATAGACATGTTGTGCAAGAGTTGACTAAGGCAATTGAATATGACTTGTTTTCCTTCTTCCATCTAAGGCATCAAAGTTCCCAAGTGGGACAAAAACATCAAACTTAATTCTCCTTCATAATGACACCAAGTCATCTTTGAAAGGAAAAAATGTTTGACCCTCCACAATGAAATCAAGACACCATTTTTAAGTTAGAGCAATAATACTTCTATTGTAAATGGTTTGGATCTATGCAAAATATATTAAATATGTTTCAATAATAATAGAAAATAATCTATAATAAGCATAAATTCTCAAAAAAAATCAAAATAATTGGAGAAATAAAAAATTGGATCTTCCCTTTGCCTCTTTTGCCAAAGTTGCTTATGAAGCTCTAAGAAGTAATTTTCCCTAGAAGTCAAAAGAAATATTGGAAGCTCCAAGAAAACATTATACATGACCAGGAAATGATGCTTTATACCCACTCTAATATTTTTTTATATTTTAAACCTATTTCCATAAAAAATAAAAGCAATCCATGCACTCAAATTTATATACAAAGCATAAAAATGATGAAAGAGATAGAATTGGCAGGTTCCCCTAAGCACAATAAATTATCATTGTATTATGCATGGATAAGGATCACAACACATTAATAAAATTTATGAAGTGGTTGGGAGGTACTTATACCAATGCTAAAAACCCTAATATATAATCAAGTTAACCTAAACCTACATAAAAAGTGGTATTTAGGTTAATTATAAAATATAAGACAGGTTTAGCCATTAAGGTTAGCCATGATCCATAGGTCTTACTTTAAATGAATAATTAAATGCATAAATAAATTTGTACAATGATTGTTTGTAGAGCTATATAAGAGTACATCATACAATGTTGGTCTTAGCCATAAGTCATAGTAGACATTCAACACTCTCCCCCTCTCATGTAACATCATGGCTTTTTCGACACTTGCCTAAGCCTAGAACTTGAGGTTTGCTAATACCTTCAATATTTATAAATAATATTGGATAGTAGGATTACTTATATCTATAATAGTTAAATTTCTTGCTTTGCTACTCTGGCTTGCATCAGAGATAATTGTAGGAACTTCCTTTTTCACATCATGTATCAAAAAGGTAAATTTTTTATTTTGAGTGTAGAATAATACTATTTTATAGTTGTTCTTACATGTTACAATTATTGGAATATCTATAATTTGATATTATTTGACCAATTCCAATAGTTATTAAGTTCCTATGGGAGCTCTTGATAGAGTCTATAGGCAAGTTTTATCTAAACCTATAGGCATTCTCTATATAATCCTATGGATGCTTTCTATATAATTATATGAGAGTTCTATATGTAAGCGTATAGGCATATTTATGTGTAAGCCTATGGTCATCTTCTATGTAAACCTACGACCACTTTTGATGTGTTCACCCTTTGTATTATTGGTTAAACCACCTCTATGGTTAACCTTAATCAAAGGATTTAATGCATTTAATACATTTTAATTTAACCTTCTAGTCAAGTTATGTTATCTTTAGGTTAGCTATTAATTTGTGATTAGGTATCACTATAAATACCCCCCAATGGCTAATTAATTATATTAGTATGTGATATATTATTTTGAGGGTTCCTATGAACACCCACCCCTTATCCTTATTTCATCCACTTTTGATCCCTTTATTTTGATCTTTTGTTATTCTTTATAGGATTGTGGTTAAAGTATGTTTCAACATGTTTCTTAAAAATTATGAATTCCAACATGGTATAAGAGTAAGGATTAGAGTTGCATCACTCATTTATACATAAAATATTTCTTACTCAAGTGGAAAAAGAAACAAAATAGAAAAAAACTCCTTTATTGTTATTTTGGAGGGAGCCTTCTTTAAAACTTTTGAATTCAAACTTTTTGATTTTTAGTGTAAAAACTTATGCTCCATACCCTTTTATACTAGAGAATTTATTTCTTGATTGGAGTGTGTCATGTATACTACAAAAAATGACAATATTTGCATCCATATTAGCCATGGGTATACTGGTTAACAAGAGGAGTGTTAAGGTTCTTGTTTGTGCATAAATTGTAAGCTTAATTCATTCAACATTATTTTTGCTTTAGTTGGATCATTATCTAAAGGGAGACTTTAGGGTTCATTCCAAGATATATTATCAATGACCATGGCTAGTGAAGCTCTCTTAAAGCCTTCCCTTTAACAAGGTCATGGGTTATATTTCTTTTGTAGCTTTTATTTGCACGTGTTATTGATATCTATCAATCCAAAGAAAGAACATTGAATAGTATCTCATCACTAAATTGTCATATAATATTTTGACACTTTGGATAATACAATATTTTCTAAAGTCTCCTTGATGAGAGGTCATGGGTTTCATTCCTTATGCTTTGTCTTTGAGGTGATGATATTTTTCTTAGTGCTTAGATTGGTCCTTCAAAGTATCTACTAGTCTTACTTCTAGCCAATACATTGGTCATTATGGTCATCACAATATTCATAAATGCCTTCCATCCCAAAAAATTGTGGGATCAAATCCCTACATTACATTTTTTTACAAGAAATATTTATGTCTTTATGGAGTGCCAAGAACTCCTCTCTCAATAGTAATTATTGTGTAGGGGTCGGACACCTTAATATTATTAAGTGTTATGTTTAACTCCCTTGCATTTTATTTCCCATGGTACTATTGGTGTATTTAAAAAATTAATGGAATCATCAAATTACCTACATAAGCAAAAAATAACTCATATAAAGGAAATACATGATATAGAAGGGTTTCTATAGGTATTGAAAGCACAAAAACTTGCACCATACAAAAAAATGAAACAAAGTGAAACATGATGCAAAGAAATCAAATGACAATGAGTTCCATTTATTAATTTGTATTGATTCTTTCAAAGTGTTACATAGAGTCTCCTTCAATAATTTCACTGATGATACAGTATTACAATGAGGGACATGATTCTCATTTTCATCGAAGAGAGCTTTAGCTGCAATATAGAAGGTTTATGTGCTAACAACAATGTTTCAAGAGCAATATTCCTTGTGACCATCACTTGAGAGTTGAGTCCAAAGTTTTTTGTTGTTATTGACACCCACAATCTTTGCATAATGAAATAGAAGTGGATCAATAGCTTTTGAAGTACCCACCAATTTTGGACCCATGTTTGATTATGAAATATAAAAGTGAAGTAGTAATGGGTGCATGCATAAAACAATGGAAATATACACTATTTTATCAAAATAACATGTATGAAATGAAGATTTGATGCTAATTTGAACATGCAAATGAATATCTAAACTAATATGAAAAAAATATAGAAAACTGGTCACCTAACCAAGACCATTCTGGATCAAGATGATTTTTGTTTGCAAACCATCTCAAGGAAAGATGGTTGTTGTTGCAGACCTACAATTCTATAAAACCAGGTCTTGGTGGTGTCGGGATGATACCAGGGGTGTTATCGATAAATTTTCTCATGAACATGGATGTGAGGTAGTTGGTTTGGGTTATCTAGAGGAGCGATGTTGATCAAGCGAGGCAAAGGGATGCAACATCAAGACTCATATGGTAATCCAATGGTACGAATTAAAGTAGCAAGAAAGCAGAATGAAATTTTGGTAGCACTTCGTTGCTTCACTGTTTGATTTTAGGATTTTTTTAAAATAGAGGGAGGTGCCTCCATTTTATAGCCTCCTTGGCATGCAACCAAAGAGGTAAGTGTCAATTAGAGGTAGATTTATTGTTATTTAGTAGCAATATACAAACAGTAGGGGAAATTATTACTACTTGTAGGTCATCTACCATCGATGGCAAATTAGCCACCACACTAACAAGCAGTCCCATTACCTATTTATTTTGTTGTTTTTATGCTCATGTGATTATCTTGCATCAAGATAGTCTCAACTTTGAGATCTTCTCAGGTCGAGATAGTCAGGATCTCTATGGGAAAAATACCCTTTTGATGTAGAAGGACACTAAATTAGCCTTGAGGCTACCCTAGATGGGTTGAATGGGTTAGAAGGAGGTCTCTTTGAGAGTCACCTTGTGATGATGCATTTTAGGTGTCTAAAAATGCCCCTTTTTGGAATGCTTTGTGCCTAAGCACAATGCATATAAAAAATAGATGACCTAAAATGTTAATTTGAAAACGTTAGCGTGAGATACCCCAATCATAGAAAGGGTGCACATAATCGAATAATTGCTTCCAAAACATTGATTAATTGATTTTGGTACTCATTATAGCCATGGCTTTAGGCTTTCAATCGTGAATAGATGTTATTAGTCTATAAGATTCATGCTTTAGGTATACCAAGTGTTTTTTGATTTAAATATTGCATATTGTTTTCCCTAGCAAAAAGAGCTTATGATAGTCTTTGGTAATGATTCTCAGACGAGCACAATTTCCAATATTGAGTGTTTGATTGTTGACTTGATTTGGAAATACAAATTTTGCAGTTACTGACTACCCCTTCGAGCGATTAGTCGATGGAGGAGATGAAACATGATGAGAGAGATGAGGTGGTTGACAAAAATAAGACTATTAACATGGTTGCTCCAGAAAAAGTTGAAATTGTGAGATTGTTTCCACCCGAGACTGTTTCATTATAATTAATTAAAAAAAAAAAACATGACCATCTTGGATGATCGCATTGTGCCACGTGATCGTCCTAAATGATTGCAGCTGATTATAATTATAAATAGTAGAATTTTTAGAAAAATTAGTCATTTTCACCATGTGAGATGATAAGATAGCAAGACATGGAGGAAAGAGGTGAATTTTCTACAACGAAGTGCTACCATTTTGTGAATTGACCAACACTATGGAGCCAATGGGTGCCTCTACGAGCAGAGGAGTTTGTGCGAGAAAGGTAAGGATGAAAATCCCAACTTTTATTTATCTAACTAAATGAACACAAACTAAAATTAAATAAAAATCAAAAGGGTGGGGTGGGCGAGATGGGTAGCATTAGGAAAATGAAAAAGTGGATGGAGTGATGGGTAGTTAGCCTTTTAATAATTTTTCCCTTCTTATGTGCTTTTTTTTTGGGCATTTATTTTTTTGCTTTTGTTAGTGTGCTTGTGATGCAGGAGCATCCCGTGGAAAAAAAAAAAAGAGCAATCTTGCATCCTCCAAATTTTTATTTGTTATTTTTATCTTTATTTTCTAAGTACTTGTATTGAGTTTGATTCCATTCCTGACCCAAGAGGGAGGTTTTGTAAAAATAAAGAGAAGTTTCGAGGAAGTTGTAAAGCAGGAGCAAAATATGGGTTGGGGTCGCGAAATCGCGACATGTCACGATTTCGTGACATGTCGCGAATTCACGACCTCAAAGCTTTAGCAAATGAAAAGCTAGTTTCCGTCGCGATATCGCGATGTCAGTCAGCAACATAGGCAAAGGAGAGCTTCTGTCGCGATATCGCGATGTCGCGATATCGGTTGAGAACAAATGCGGTGCAGACTTAGAAGGGGGGGATGGTTTGGTCGCGATATCGTGACGTCGCGATATCGCGACATCATTTGCAAATTGAAGAGAGGGGACCGTTGGGTCGCGATATCGCGGCTTTATTCGCCAAAGTGGAAGCAGAGGGACAGTGGGCCGCGATATCGTGACATGTCACGATATTGCGACAAGTATGAAGACAAGCTTTTGTGAACATGCGGACAAATATGAAGACAAGCCATAGTGACATGTGGCCTCCACGTGTGTTAAAGTGACACGGCCAGTCGAAGACAAAGCAAAAATTAGACGTGTGGGCTGCCACAAAGATTAAAGTTAAAATTGGTGACCACGTGTATTAAAGATGGGAATGGTCTTTGCAACAGTATAGGACATGGACATTATGGGCGTAACAGGGGATCAGAAGGATGATCTGACCAAGGCGGCGTTTGTAGGTCAGAGAAGATCATTAATGAGGTTTTCATGGTGGGTCGGGCAGTTGCCCATTTATGACAAAAATTTGGAAGTTCGACCAAGGGAGGGAAAAATCGAATTTGAAATTTGTTAGGCAGGGCATTGATGGCCTAGAGGATCGGGGCCTCGTTAAAAACCTAAAAATCTGTAGGAGGAAGGGATGGTGAAGCTCGGGATTGAGGGAGAAGTTGTATGCTGGAAAAACTACTGTAAACTGTATTTAATAATTTAATGAAATTATTGTGAATGTGTTTGTGAGAATCTCGGCTTTCCATCAAGTGGTATCAGAGCAGGAGCTCCTAAGCGTGTAACAGATCGTCAGAGAGATCAGTTACACCAGGATCTGTGGGAGGATAAAAAAAAAATACATAATGCCTCCACGAAGAAACCGTGGCGGAGTAGGAAATGTGGTGCCGGCCGAAGACTTCCGAGCCTTGCAGAGACAAGTTCAAGCCCTGCAAGCGGAGTTGCGTAGAAGGCATGAGCCTAGGAGGGATGAGGAAAGTGAAGACGAAGTTGAAGAAGAATACCAATCTGAGGAGGAGGAAGAGGCTGTGGACCCTGCACAAGCCCGGTTGTACAAGGCCATCTCTCAGATTGGAAAACAACGAAAGATGGAGGTTTCTACATACTCGAGAAACCTAAATACAAAAGAAGTGATTGACTGGATAAATGATTTATAGGAGTATTTTGAATATGAGGAGGTTGAAGACCCTAATCGGGTTAGATTTTCTAAGACCAAGTTGAAGGGTCATGCCAGCATTTGGTGGAGGGGAATACAGTTGGAGAGGAACAGAAGAGGGAAGGAGAGAATAACAAGATGGGATAGAATGGTGGAGAAGCTGAAAAGACAGTTCATCCCGGCAGATTATGAGTTGGATCTGCTAAGAAAAATGCAGGGTTTGAGGTAGACAAACAAAACTATCCAAGAGTACACCGAGGAGTTCTACAAGATCTCTATTAGAACTGGGCATTTAGAGGCAAACAAAGAAAATGTGGCCTGTTATATCAATGGGTTGAGACTCGGTATCCAGGAGGAACTGAGCTTGGTTCGGATAAGCACCATTGAAGATGCTTACCAGTTTGCCTTAAATGTGGAAGAAAAACTGAACAGGCGGTTTGAAGGCAAGCAAAGAGGAAGGGGCCGCGGTGGAAGAACTAGTGGGAGAACCAGTGGAGAAAAGTACAAGGACCCGAAGAAGACTGGTGAAACCAGAGCAACCAGGACCAAAAGGAAGAAGATGTTTATCAGCCCCAAGAACAGAACAGTTACCCAAGAGGACGGGGTGGATCTGGACGAGGATTTGGAAGAGGAGTATTTCATGGGACATGTTTCCACTGTGGTGAAGAAGGACATCGGGCATTTGAGTGTCCACAACATCGAGAAAGGATGAATAAGAGGCCTGAGGGCCCAGCCAGAGCTGCTGTGGCAGAGGAAGATGCTGAGTCTGAGCATTCCGAAGAAGTGGAGAGAGGAGAAATAATGCTTGTAAGAAGAGTCCTATTGAATGAGGAAAAGGACACATACCAGAGAAGAAGTTTATTCTGCACCAGATGTAAATGTGCGAGCAAGGTTTGCAATATCATTATTGATAATGGTAGCACGGATAACCTGGTTTCTGAGGAAATGGTTACAAAGCTACAGTTAGAAAGGAAGAAGAACCCACACCCATACCGGGTCGCATGGTTACAGAAGGACCACAGAGCTTTGGTCAATGAGCAGTGTTTCGTTAAATTTAACATTGGAAATTATTGTGATGAGGTCCTGTGTGACATCCTACCCATGGATGCTTGCCACATGTTGCTGGGGAGGCCCTGGAAGTTTGATCGAAGTGCAGTGCATGATGGCCGTGCCAACACCTACTCATTGACAAAGAATGGTGTACGCCATAAACTAAAGCCTTTAAAGGATGCGGATGAAAAGGTATGTAACAATTCCAGAGTCTGTTTAGTTGAGGGGAGGAAGTTCCTGAATGGGTTGAAGCATGAACATTTATGTTATGCAATAATCCCTAGAGTTAGGAGGAAGGAATGCCAGGATACCCCGACAAAAGTCCTAAACCTGTTGGAGGAATTTCCAGATATTGTGTCTGACAATGTGCCTGAGGGTTTACCACTAGTAAGGAAAATTAGCCATCATATAGACCTAGTACCGGGATCAAGCTTGCCAAATAAAGCTGCACACAGGATGACGCATGTAGATACTGAGGAGTTAAATAGACAAGTCCAAGAATTGTTAGAGAAGGGATTGATTCGGGAAAGTTTGAGCCCATGCGCAGTACCTGCAGTGCTGGCGCCAAAGAAGGATGGGGAATGGAGGATGTGTACAGATTCACGGGCCATCAACAAAATCACTATTAAATACAGATTCTCATTGCCAAGAATGGATGATATCATGGACTATTTAAGTGGAGCTGAATACTTCACAAAGATTTATTTAAAAAGCGGCTATCATCAGATTCGAATCCGGGAGGGAGATGAGTGGAAGACAGCCTTCAAGACAAGAGAGGGCTTGTATGAGTGGTTAGTCATGCCATTTGGGCTGTCCAATGCACCAAGTACTTTCATGCGGCTGATGAATGAAGTACTGAAGGAATTCCTGGGAAATTTTGTTATTGTTTATTTAGATGACATATTGATATTCAGCAGGACCTTGGAGGAACACCTGATGCATATCAGGAGGGTCTTTGAAAAACTACGAGAAGAGCAGTTGTTAATAAATCTAAAAAAGTGTAATTTTGTCAAGAAAGAATTGGTATACCTGGGGTTTGTAATCTCAGCAGAAGGTCTGAAAATGGACCCCGAGAAGGTGAGAGCCATAATTGAATGGCCTACCCCAAGAAGCACAACAGAAGTAAGATCTTTTCATGGTTTGGCCAGTTTTTACAGGAAGTTCATAAGGAACTTTAGCAGCATTTGTGCACCTCTCACAGAAACAATGAGGGGAAATAAAAAGGAGTTCAAGTGGACATCAGGGGCTGAAAGGAGATTTAATGCATTAAAGAAAAGGGTCACAGAACAGCCCGTTTTGGCACTTTCAGACTTTAACAAGGTGTTTCAAGTGGACTGTGATGCCAGTGGCAGTGCAATAGGGGATGTACTGAGTCAAGGAGGCAAACCAGTTGCTTATTTCAGTGAGAAGTTAAATGATGCTCGAAAAAAGTATTCAGTTTATGACCAAAAATTTTATGCTATAGTTTAGGCTCTGAAAAAGTGGAGACACTATTTATTGCCAAAGGAGTTTGTTCTATTTACTGACCATCAGGCTTTACAATACATTAACAGTCAGACAAAACTGAACCAAAGGCACATGAAATGGGTGGAGTTCCTCCAAAGTTATACCTTTGTGCTGAAGCACAGAAGTGGGAAGTCAAACAGAGTTGCAGATGCTTTGAGCAGAAGGCAGACTTTACTGACTAGACTGACAGTGGAAGTAGTGGGATTTGAAGAACTGAAGGGTTTGTACTCTGCAGATCCAGATTTTGCAGAAGCCTGGAAGGCTTGCTTAACACCTGTTACGGTGGACCGAACAAAATGGTTGGATTTCCTAATCCAAGATGGAATGCTGTTCAAAGGAAGCAAATTATGCATTCCCAGAAGTTCCATGCGGGAAAACTTAATCAAATAAAAGCACAGCGGAGGACTGGCTGGGCATTTTGGTCGGGATAAGACCATTGCCCTGGTGGAGGAAAATTACTACTGGCCACAACTTTAGCAAAATGTGCGGAAGTTTGTGCAAGGTTGCAGGATATGCCAGATGGCAAAAGGTGTAAAGCAAAACACAGGACTATACCAGCCATTACCTGTACCTGAAAGGCCATGGGAGGACATAAGCATGGATTTTATTCTTGGATTGTCGAAGACATAGAGGGGAAATGACTCAGTATTTGTGGTGGTTGACCGATTCTCCAAAATGGCACATTTTATTCCCTACCAGAAGACAAGTGATGCAGTTCACATTGCTGGGTTATTCTTCAAGGAAGTGGTATGACTTCACGGTCTGCCAAGAAGCATAGTTTCCGACGAGAGATACCAAGTTTGTTGGGTACTTTTGGAGAACTCTGTGGAAGAAGATGAAAACAGACCTAAAATTCACATCTGCATACCACCCACAGACTGACGGACAGACAGAGGTGGTGAAAAGAAGCCTGGGTAATCTATTAAGATGTTTAATAGCAGATCAGCCCAAGGGATGGGATTTAGTTTTACTGCAGGCAGAATTTGTGTATGACAGTTCAGTTAATAAAAGCACAAATAAATCTTCATTCCAGATAGTATATGGAAATAGCCCGAGGAATGTGTCTGAACTGAGAAAGTTGGACAGAGGAGAAAAGTGTAGTGCCGAAGCAAAAGAATTTGCAGAACATATGAAAAGTCTGCATGAGGAAGTAAGGAAACAAATTATAAAAATGAATAGTCAATATAAGAAAAGGGCAGACCAGAAGCGACGGTTCAAGGAGTTCAAGGTAGGAGATGAGGTTATGGTGCATCTCAGGAAGGAGAGGTTTCCTGCCAAGACTTATAATAAATTGAAGATGAAAAAGTTTGGGCCATGCAAAATACTGGGAAAGCGGGAGTCAGGAAATGCGTATGAAGTGGAATTTCCGAGTTGGCTTGATATTTCACCTATTTTTAATATTTTAGATTTAGTGGAATATCATGAGGGGGAAGGTACAGAGATGCAAAGTCCGGAATTATGGCAAATTCTAGCATCTACTCCAAGCACAGATGAGGCCGAGGAAGTATTAGATACCCGTGAAGGCAGGAGCACCAGAAACAGACAGTATACTGAGTATTTGATCAAGTGGAAGGGCAGGCCTGTTGAAGATGCAACTTGGTTGTCGAGGACATCGGTTGACCGCTTGGGTCTCCCCTTAGCCAAACCAAAGTGAGGATCACTTTTTTTTATCTACCCCGGGTGTCTGATGCAGGAGCATCCAGTGGAAAAAAAAAAAAAGAGCAATCTTGCATCCTCCAAATTTTTATTTTTTATTTTTATCTTTATTTTCTAAGTACTTGTATTGAGTTTGATTCCATTCCTGACCCAAGAGGGAGGTTTTGTAAAAAGAAAGAGAAGTTTTGAGGAAGTTGTAAAGCAGGAGCAAAAGATGGGTTGGGGTCGCGAAATCGCGACCTCAAAGCTTTAGCAAAGGCAAAGCCAGTTTCCGTCGTGATATCACGACGTCGTGATATCGTGACGTCAGTCAGCAGCATAGGCAAAGGAGAGCTTCGTCGTGATATCGCGACGTCGCGATATCGCGACGTCGCGATATCACAACGTGATATCGGTTGAGAACAAAGGCGGTGCAGAATTAGAAGGGGGGGATGGTTTGGTCGTGATATCGCGATGTCGCGATATCGTGGCATCATTTGCAAATTGAAGAGAGGGGACCGTTGGGTCGCGATATCGCGGCTTTATTCACCAAAGTGGAAGCAGAGGGACAGTGGGCCACGATATCGCGACATGTCACGATACCGCAATGAGTATGAAGACAAGCTTTTGTGAACATGCGAATAAATCTGAAGACAAGCCATAGTGACACGTGGACTCCATGTGCGTTAAAGTGACACGGCCAGTCGAAGACAAAGTGAAAATTAGACGCGCGGGCTGCCACGAAGATTAAAGTTAAAATTGGCGACTGCGTGTATTAAAGATGGGAATGGTCTTCGCAATAGTACAGGACATGGACATTATGGGTGTACCAGGGGCTTAGAAGGATGATCTGACCAAGGTGGCGTTTGTAGGTCAGAGAAGATCACTAATGAGGTTTTCATGGTGGGTCGGGCAGTTTCCCATTTATGACAAAAATTTGGAAGTTCGACCAAGGGAGGGAAAAATCGAATTTGAAATTTGTTAGGCAGGGCATTGATGGCCTAGAGGATCGGGGCCTCGTTAAAAACCCAAAAATTTGTAGGAGGAAGGGATGGTGAAGCTCGGGATTGAGGGAGAAGTTGTATGCTAGAAAAACTACTGTAAACTGTATTTAATAATTTAATGAAATTATTGTGAAATTACTGTGAATGTTTTTGTGAGAATCCCGGCTTTCCATCAGCTTGGGGGACTGTATCAAGCTGAGACAATTATATTTTGTGGCCATATTTCTTGAGATGACCTCTTTTAGGTACCATATCAAGTCAATATGATCTCATGTCATGATCGTCTCAGATCAAGATGGTCATGTTTGGGGTCTGTCTTGGCTCAAGATGGTCATGTGTGGTGTTTTTTTATTAGTTTTTGTTTTATCAACTTTTTAGAGCCCAAAACCACTATCCAAATCATTTTAAGGAGGATCATGCTACATTTTTGAAAAATGATGACAACTAGACATGGTTGAAGGACTTAAGTCTTCAATATACTATACGACTAGAGTTTGTGCATGTTGATCAAGACTATTTTATGACATTGATAGATAGATGGGATCCTCAAACTAATACCTTCGATATGCTAACTAGTGAGATTATTGTTACATTGGAGGACATATACTAGATTCTATGAATTTTTATTGAGGGAGTACCTATTTTCATTGCTAAGATTACTTAGAGAGAAGTTGTTCTACGATGAGTCTACAGGAAATATTGGAGACTTGTGGACTATGATTTTTATAGAAATGATGTGCGCATCCAGGTCGGATACCGCATAGGATTACTGATAGATATACATGTAGTTTTGGTGATAGTAATGTCTAATTTCATCTTGCATGACTCATCTAGTAGTAGGTTCCCTTGGAAATTACTGGACCTTGTCTAGGACTTGGTGGAGTAGCCTCATATCATGGCATGGGGCCCTACTCTACTAGCACATCTTTACAAAGAGTTGTATGAGATCTGAGAGAGAGATCAACAATACCTAGGATGGAGCTTCCTCCTACAATTTTAGGGTTGGGAGTATTTTATTATGAAACGACCTATTGAATTACCATGGACTACACGAAGAGACATGGTGGATAGGAATATTATCTATGTTGTGTTATGGTTGCATGAGTAGAAGGGCAAGATACACCCCTAGAAAGGTATTCTAGATAATTACATAGAAAAGTGGGCTAAACTGCAACCAGGGAAGGTTACACAGAGACCCTGGATAAGATCACCATATTTGATTGAGGAGGGTGAGCATATTATATGTGTGCGACATGGTAGGTGGATGACTAGTTGACATGGTATAGAGCATGAGTAATTTTACTACTCATGGGTGACTGGCCAGCTTGGGATGAGATAGGGAGTGCTTAAGGATCTAGTGGTCTACAAGTTGAGGATGATCGAGACTCAGCTAGCATGGTTGCAACTAGAGTCTCTAGGGGAGGAATCCAATGAGGCCTTGGTAGATATAGATATAGAGGACCTTGGCACCACACTTGAGTATGATGCCTAGTTTGTAACTCAATAGCTTCATGGAGATGTAGTAGTTGGAGGAGAGATTGAGGCAGCAAGGGACCTATCACAATGATGATTACATCGTTGAGTGGATGAGGATGGATCTTAATAAGTTACCAAGGAGGATCATATAAGGAGTGAGGAGAGATATGGGGCTAACAAAAAGGACCCGTAGGGGTATATTGCTACATTAAGAGAGTATGTTTTCATCCTCTAGGGTTTGTTGAAATATAGAGACACAAGCCATGCCATGGATTAGATCCATTGGGATATAGATAAACATCAATGATGATATTGGTTAGAGGATAGGAACACCTTGTAGGCATAGGTATAGAGCCTTTAGGAGGAGAGAGAGAGACTTATGGTAGAGTGAGATTCTCTATGGACTCAAGTGGTAGGACAGATAATTGGATGGGACTACTCATCCATAGGTGTGTAACCTATAGATGAGGTTGACAGACTATAGAGGTGGTAAAAGTTGAGGTTAGGGTAGCTAGATACCCCTCACAGCATCATAAATATCAAGATTGTATGGGATGATTAGAGGATAAGATAGATAGACTTGATGGGGTACTTTCCTTGTGAGTGTCATCACCTCAATCTCATAAAAGTTGATGCAGTGGAGCCTTTGGAGAGCCATTAGTGATATTACATGTGCCATGATTTATAGCATAAAGGGCTTCTCATATGTTAAGGGCTAGTGGATATAGGTAGATTCATTGAGGTAAGGTTGGGGTTAGTGGGAAGAGTAGCGAGAGTGGTGACACAGTGCTAGCTTGAGGATGGAGCCTCTACATTAGCTTCTATTTTTGGATGTGAGGTTTGAGGACCCACTTATTATTGTAGCTTTCAGGTATTTTGGACCATGGATGTATTTATTATTTTGATATATATATGAGATGATTTTTATTGATGCCTATCATGTGTTTATTGTGCATGCTTTTATGTAATGATGAATGAGTATAGATGTATACCTAGACTTGTGGATATGATTATGCATGTATGTTAGATGAATGTTTGTGATATGATAGAGCTATTATTTATGCATGGAGCTAGATATTTATGTGATGTACTAATGACATGTGATATTTTAGATGATGTAAAATATGAATGTATGTTTAATAAAACATAATGAATGAATCTAATATGCAATAAAAACTAAGTGTAAGAACCACTGAATGTATGAAAGTCACAAATCAAGATTGAAATAATTTTATATACGACATACACTAAAATATATTCTAAGTGAAATAAAATATGCACTAAGAACATGTGAATGTAATGTATGTTTATCAGCAAGAAGTCACAAGGTAACAATAAGACTCTTAGGAGACTCAAACACCCTAGTTGACCACTCAAAAGTTGTATAATAACCATGCAAGAACCTTAAATATAGAAATATGCTAGGAATACCAAGATATTCAATATCCCTGTGTGCATAGTGAAGTTCATTTAATCCAACTTTGTACTTGGTTGAACCTAACTACTTTGTAATGCAAGCCATCAAAGACTAGCTTATTCATGACCTGACATTGGTTTGTACAAAAGTCACTAATGTAATAGACATGTCGTCAAATGTAAGGCTATTCCACTACAAAGAAAATGTCTATAACCTATTGTTGGTAATGGATATCACCCCATGGTTATCAAAAACTAAGAATTATAGGGATTCAAGCTCTTTGACCTCTTTTTTTGGGAGGGGCTTGCTCACTTTGAATAAGAGCAAGGGATTTTATTACTTTTGGGACTTGCTTATTTTGTAGAGGAGCAAGGGGATTTTTTATAGGGGCTTTCTCATTTTGAAGGAGATTAAGATATTTTATTTCTTTTGGGATTTTCTCATTTTGTAGAGGAGCAAGGGGATTTTTTTTTTGGGATGGGGGAGGGAGAGCTTGTCCTTTTATCAATTCTCAGCTTTCTAGACCATGCGCATGATAGGAGAGCAAGGGAAACTGTTTGCTTAAGAGGTAAGAACTACTTTATAGTTTCATATTTCCTTATTCAAAAATAATTTTTAAGAGTGTACAAATGTGTTGGAATTTTGAGTTAAACAAGGTACATTCAAAGCAAGACCCTACTTCCAGAGATCAAGATGGTGTTCTAGAAAATCTGAAAGGTAAGCTAGGAACGCCTAAATGATCAAAATACCTTTTTGAACAACCTATAAAATATACTTAGGTAAGGTGAAACACATGTAAATAAATGGGAATGTGGATGGGAATGAACAATGGGATGGAGGGTATACCCAATATAGAATAAGTTTCATTAAGATAAACGATAATTGTACACACATTATGCTATTATTAACTCTCATAAGAAAAGACTAATGCAAGTGTAGCAATAGAAATGTCTAATACAATATGACAACAAATGTAGCTAGATGTTGTGGAATTTAAAAATGAAGACATCAAAATGCATGGTGTGATAAATGATAATATGCAATGCAATGGTAATGCTATGAACATGCAATGCAATGATAATGTTGTGTTTTTGTGCTTTTGTTATTTATTTATTTTTTTATGCATAAAATACCCACAGGAGGAGAATATTAAGGGGTTCAAGCTCCTTAACACCATTGAGTGAAGCTAACTGATATGTTCTCGATCCCACCTTTTTCTTTATTATGAATGGGCCTACCCAATTTATTGTGAATTTGTTATGCAAATGGATAGGCAAGTTATATTTTTGTTGATTCTCTTTAAGAACCATACCACTAACTTGAAAATCCCTAATATGAACCCTTGTATTGTAGGCTCACTTAACATGATCTTGATAAATGTGAATATGCTCAAGAGCATTAATGCATCATTCATCAAGAATATTAAGTTGATTAAGGTGAGCTTGTCATACGATGTCATCATTAATGAACTCTTGCGATGAAATGCGCAACGAAGGGATTTCAATTTCTAGGGGTATAAAGGCATCAATGCCATATACTAGCAAAAATTGAGTTGACCTTATTGGTGTTTGAATGCATGTCCTATAATCCCAAAGTGCTAGAGGTAGTTGAAGATGTCAATTCTTGTGATTATTGTTAACTATTTTCTTTAGGATGGTGATAATATTTTTGTTTGATGCCTTAACTTGTCCATTAGTCTGTGGATAGTAAGGATTTGAAAATCTATGCTAGATATGATACTTGTTGCACAAAGATCGAATAAAATTATTTTTTAAATATGGTCCATTATCCAAGATAATTTTGGATGGGATACTAAAATAATATATGATGTTATGCAATAGGATCTCCACAATACAAGCTCCCATCATAGTGGTAAGAGGAATAACTTCAAACTACTTTGTGAAGTATTCCATGGCTATTAGAATGAATGTGTGTCAGCTTGAATATAGGGGTGATATTTTTCCAATTAGATCAAAGTCCCATTGCGAAAATGACCACAACAAATGTATTTGTTATAAAACATGTGAGGGTACATGTGATAGATTTGTATGATGATGACACTTGATGCATATTTTAACATGAACATAATAGTCTCTCTCCATCATAGGCCAGTAATAGCCCATGTGGATAATGCACTTTGTGATATCCATGCCACTGTAGTGGCTACTACAAGTACCCTTGTGAGCTTGAGAAATGGCCTAAGAATAATCTTGGAGCTCTAAGTAGTGAAGAAAGAGACCATCATAACTTTTATGGTATAGTATATCTTCTAGCAATACATACTTAGTTTCTCTTTGATTGAATTATCATTTGGTGGCTTGCAACAAGCCCATAGGAGGGCTACCAAGCTTCAAGAAATATTTAATTTGGGAGAACCAATCTTGATATTTCTCACCTTGAACTAAATGAATAACTTATTTCTCTCTAGAATCCCCTCAAAATAATGTTGATTGATGGAGGATATTAAGATAAATGGTTGTGACATTATCATAAGGTCTTTATGGTATTAAGTATCACTAGAAATCAATTTTTAAGAAGTATTGAATTTTTGAGAACCAATCTTGGTATGGTTCAACTTGTACCATGTGGATGTTTTGCTCTTCTTAAAAAGCATCTCATGAAACCATGAATTGCGATAGAATTTTGATATGAATGATGGTGATATTATCTGATGGGTTTTATGGAATTAGGTATCCCAAGGAAGCCATTGTATCTACCAGATAATTGGAGAAATGAGGGATTTCCTCGATGTCATACCATTTAAACATATCCAAAAGGGTCTTGTATGATTTCAATACTGAGCACTTGCATTGATAGATCTATTTGACTTGTTTAACAATGAGCAAGGATTCACCAAAGATTCTAAATCTCTTTATGTTCATGGTGAGAGTTGTTTGAAGACCCAAAATGAGGGCTTCATACTCAGTGTTGTTTCCAATATAGCCCTTCTCAAATTCATTAACTAGGGGGAGTGGGTTAGCTAGTTTTTAATCCCTCTAAAAATTGCCAATCTAGCCCCAAATTGGCCTAATCCCAAAGGGGAAACAAGCTCATATTTACAACTAGATATAGCCCAATTACCCCTCTCTCTAAGGAGGAGCATCGAGCTCAACTCAACAGGTGGCCTATAGGCTTTCATGGAAGGGAGATGAGTTAGCCATATTTTACTATCTTTAAATATAAATTTTAAAATTTGGGAATGGGATGATGAGAAAACCATATCATTCAATGTCTAGATGGTACTTTTGGTGGTTCAACCATAAATTATTGGTGCATGGAAAATCAAGTTTGAATGAAATGGGAATAGGATCTCCTTGAGATGTGAAAAATATGATTATGGAACCACCCCCTTGCTCACACTTAGAACCATTTAAGAACAATATTAGATCCACTTTATTCTCCCATTCTTCTAGATATTCTGAGCTAGATAATGTGAAGATTGCATCATCAGGTAGCTCAATTGTAAAAGGATTATCATTGTGAAGAGGTGATTTTTCTAGCTAGTTGATGATGACCTAACCCTTCATAGAATTTTATCCAATGAATTCTAGGTTGAACTTCATCAATAGAATGATCCACTTCATGGTACAACTATTATTATAAGTATGACTCATCATATATCACAAAGGGTTTTCTTTGGAGATAACATACATTGTCTGATTAATCATGTAATGAAAGAGATTCTTGGTGGTAAAAACCACCACTAAGTAGAGATTATTGACATAAGCATATATTATCTCATATGATACCATGGTGTGACTGATATAATAAATGGTCTGCTCCTTATTTACCTCATTCTTTTGGGCCAACATGGTCCCTAATGCAAAGTTAGTGGCCAAAATGTAAAGTATAAAAGGCACAACAAGTCTCCAAGGAGACAATACTAGCGTGGAATCCAAGTATTTATTGATGTCTTAAAATACCTCTTAGAAATATTTATCCCAATGGAAATTCATCCCCTTTTGTAGAAGATGATTGAACGATCGACACTTTTTTGATAGTTGTTGTATGAAGTGTCATATGCCTTTATATTCCCTTGCAAGCTATGAAGTTACTTAATATTAGTGAGGGGAGGCATTCTCAACATTAATTAAAACTTTTTTGGGTCAACCTTGATGCCTTTCTTGGACATTATAAAGCCTAAAATATTTTTGGATGTTACACCAAAGACATACTTCTTAGGGTTCAAGCGTATGTTATGCTTGACCAGGAAATTGGAGACCTTTTATAGAAAACCGATATGGTCCTAACACAAAAATATTTGGTCAAAATATTATCAAGATAATATTCAACTATATTGTGCATATAGTCATGAAATATATGTGTCATTACCCGCTAATAAGTAGCACCAACATTTTTTAGACCAAAAGGCTTGACTTTGTAACAGAATGTTCCCCATGGAGTGGTGAAGGAAGTTTTGGGTTGAGCATCTGGATTGACTTAAATTTGATTGTAGCATAAGAAACCATCCATGAGGGAAAGCATTTCATGACCTATGACTGCGTCAACAAGCATATCAATTTTGGGAAGTGGAAATTCATCCTTGGGACTCACTATGTTGAGATCACAAAATTTTGTGTAGATGTGAACCCCCCCATTAGGCTTCCTAATAGGTACCATGTTGGACATCCAATTGGGATAGACAATATGTTGGATAAATCTTGCATCCAAAATTTCTTTGTAATTCATCTTTTATCATTAAAGTGATTGTTGGATGTAGCTATCAGAGCTTTTATTTATTGTCTTGATTGTTGGATTTATCGTTATATTGTGGACAACTAAGTTTGGATCCAAACTAGACATGTCTTTATAATACCAAGAAAAAACTTATTTGTAATTTTTTATAAGAGAAAATAATACAATGTGTTCCTCTTTTGAGATACCTATTCCTAGCTTAAGAATCTAAGGATGCTCAGGATCATCATTGATGTCTATATCAATCGTCTCTTCTATTAACATATGGGGTACCTCCTCCAATTGATGAGTAGGGATCATATGTGTATCCTCAGCTAGATTAAGGGATTCAGATGCATCATTGAACTCCATCTAATCTTGGAGGACAACTAATACTGGATGCAATGGCAAATGGTACATTTGTAGCATATCCTCAAAAGGGAGAAACTCAAAAAGTGAAGGTAAAATAGTAGCACAATCGAAATCAATAGTAGGACCCAAGAGGGATGATGATACCTATGGAAAATAGTGTGTTGCATGAGTGACCAAAGTATTTTATTGATTCTACAAGTGGGATGAACATAACATCTCACACTAGATATTCACCGATGCTCGAATTCATCATGTGCACTGTGGCTTGTGGCAATTCTACTGGGGAATATGATGATGAAGGTGTGAGTTTTGATGAGATATTTGTGGTGATGGGAAGTTACTCCTCCATGGAAGAAGTGTGGGTTATTTTCATGGCAACATTTTGAATCGATGGTGCAGGTGTAATGGATGGTTTAGATGTGGATGTGCTTGTTGGTGAGGGTGGAGATGAGGATGATGACATAGGTAACTTTTTTGGATTTCTAGTGAGAATATTAGGTGATGAATAAGGGATTATCGAGGAAACCAATGATGAGGGTTGATATGGATGTGATGGTATCAGAGTGATATATGAATGTGGTGTGAAATTTATGGGTTATATGGGGTTATTGGGGAAAATATCTAGATGTGTAGAAGGTAATGTGGACTTGTAGGATGCACAACCATATTGTAAAATTTGAAGGGCTCCAAGTTTATGAGAATACAATGAACTTGAACTTCATGTATATAGTTTATGCACTGATGCAATATAGAAGGAACATATTTCATGTCTCAAATTCAAGGTCTACCAAAAAATATGTTGTATTGCATGGCACCTTCCAAAATATAATGCAATATATGAATAGTATTTTGTACCACCTAAATAGGAGGAACTATTATGCCAATGGTGGAACATAGGGCATCATTGAAGGCTTGAAGAGTGAAAGTGGATGAGGTGATGCACGATGATAAAAGGATGAGATATTGGAGGGCGAGAGTGGTGATGATGTTAATTAAGGATCATGTATTTATCAAGACACATTTGAAGTGGATCCCATCTATACTAGTGATGATATGAAATGGTGGATCAGGTACCTCAATGGGTATTATCTAAATCTCATGGCCCTAAAATTTTATAGTAGTATATTAACATTGAATGTGCCCCACAAATTTTATGAAATAATTAGGGTCTTGTGGTTGCATTTCAATGGATCTAAAGATCTCCATCGGGTCTCTCGATGGAAGGTCAATTTTTGAATCAACTCATAGATGAAGAGTCTCATAAAGGATATTCTTAGACTTTGAGTAATTTTGTTTCTTAGTGCGAGCACCAGGTGAGGTGGAGTAGGTATGACTGGATTTGATATCTATGGTGCTTGTGATATTAATGAAATATTGGTAGGATCCATAGATTGTATGATTTGCATTGGATATTGTATATTCCTCATCATAATATTGATCATTCCTATAAAGCCTTGGTTAGGTGGGGTGGTATGCACTTGATTAACCTACTTAGGTTGTTCCAATTTAATAGTAGGTGTTGTGTTTGTTCCATATTGGGGTAAAGGGTCTTGGAAGATACCTATATTCTGGTTGTTTGAGGCAAGAGGATTTTTGATCTAAATCTCTTGCCTCTCGATCATGTCTTGCGCTATATTATTGAATTAGTAGCATGATTGAATGTCATGCCCATTCTATCAGTGATAGGTGTAGTACTAATCTTCCCTGTAAGATCTAGGTTTGGGATAATTTAGATCTAGTGGTCAAGGAGAGTAATTGCTTGCACCTCACATAATTAATTGAAAATTAATACCAAAGACTCCAACAATGGTGTATATTGGTGAGGCAATTTATATGGTTGAGCTTACAATCAATGTTGTTATAATTGATTGTACTATATCGATGGAGGTTAGGCTTGGTAATTAACTAGTTGGGCTAGAGATCATTTTGAAGACCCAAGGGTACTCAAGACATCATGGTGTTGGACATTTTGAGTCCCTAAGCTAAAATGTTGTCATTGATGTCAATAGATCAATAAATGTCAAAAGGATCTATGAAGGGTTTTTGTGAAAACCAAGGAAGGGAAAATAAAAGGTTTTATTTAAAACCATGGATAACATATTTGATCTAGGTTTTTCTTAAAACCCATGTTGGGCTTTTGTTTCATCGAAAAAGGTGCCCCGATGATGGAGTTATTTGAGTTTTAATGTTTGATTTAAATTTTAGTTATTTAAAATTAAAATTTAAATTTAAATGGAAAGTTTCCTGCTGACGTCATCTTGCAAATACAATTTTATTATTTCCATTGAAGTCTTCAAAGTGTTATTAAAAACTATATAAATGGGTGGCAACTAAACCAAATAATCATCCTTGCTCTCGTGTGTTAATTGCCTTGGAATTCGAAAGAGCTCATGTGAATTGTTGAAAAGGAAGCAACGAAGAAAGTGCAGCGATTTGGAAATATCAAATGTGGTATGAGGCATGGCACATTGGCGTATCAATTTTGCTAAGACTATGGGCAGCGCAAATATTAGGGATCGAATCCCCTTGACGATAGCGTGTGGGAAGTGCTTTGGTGCTTTGTCCTTTGCGACAGGCATAGGAAGATTAAAGGCCTTTTTGGCCTTTGCTTTTCCAATGAGCACTTTGGCTCGATTGTAATCTTAGCTATGGCTAAGATGCTCATGGTGTGTGGTCGACGGGGATTTGAATCACCTTGAGAGGTATTTACATTTTTTCCTTTAATAATTTTTATTAGTCCTAAAGTTTTGAGTTATAAGGTATTTAATGGAAATTAAATGTTATCATTAGGACTGTGATTATTATTGCAAAAGCATATTTGATTTATGTTTTATTTTTATGGAAATGGAGAATTTATTTTAGGAGAAATAAGGAGTTGTTGTTAAAGTGATTTTGAGAGATTTATTGTGGGTTATTTTTAATAAGGTTTTTTTTATTAAAATAGACTTTGGTGGATGTGTTTATGAAGTTGGAGTGAAAAGGGTGTAAATTAAGTTATGCTTTTATTGTAATTATTTAAAAGACCACTAACCCTTTTTAATATTGAAAAGGAAAGTTGTGATTAAGTGTGGCAGATTTTGTGAACAACTTATTGGCATCAAAAAGGCATGGGCACATTCTCCTAATGATTGTTTGTGGTGGTTGATTTCTGAAATATCATTGGAGTGAAAAATATTAATTGAAGTTTCCTTTGTGAAGATGGTTGGTTGAATGCTTCAAGGTTTTATGATTTGTAAGTTGTAATTAAACCTTGACTCATTACCATTGTTTTTGAAGCCCATTGATGATGAAATGAACTTGAACATGATCTAGAAAAGAGCATGAGTATCATTGTTATGTGAGACTTGAGATAAAGCATTGTTGGAAACATTTTGAGTTGGTTGATACATGCTTGAACTAGGGTTTGTGAGAAAGGGTTGTTCCTTGATGATATTGATTTGAGTTGAGATTGAGATTTAAGAATAGGACATATTGAGTCTCTAACAATTCTCTTTATGCTTCTATTGAGTTGAGATTGGGATTTGAGGATAGAACATATAGAGTCTCTAACAATTCTCTTTATTCTTCTATGATATTGATTTGAGTTGAGATTTAGATTTAAGAATATGACATATTGAGTCTCTAACAATTGTCTTTATGCTTCTATTTAGTTGAGATTGGGATTTGAGTATAGAAAATATAGAGTCTAACAATTTTTTTTATGCTTCTATGATATTGAATTGAGATATTGATTGTACTTTGAGCTTAGAACATATTGAATATCTAACAATTCTCTTTATGATTCTATGATATTGAACAAGTTCTATGTAAGCTTGTTAAGCAGATTTGAGACAAGCCTTTGAGAAGGCTTGTGGACTGTTTTATGTTAAGCTTTTGTGAAAGCTTGCTTGAGCAGATTTAAGCAAGTCAAAGAGAGGACTTATTGAGAATATTTGAGCAAGTCCAAGAGAGGACTTATTGAGCATATTTGAGCAAGTCCTAGATAGAATTTGTTGTGTAGATTTAGACAGGTTTTGTGTGAACCTGTTGAGAAGATTTAGACAGGTTTTGTGTGAACTTGTTGAGTAGATTTGAGCAGGTTCTAAGAGAACCTATTGAGAAAAATTGTACTAGACCAACTGTACTATGTTTAGTGAAAGAGATTAAACATAACTATGCTAGACCAACTGAAATGTGTTTGGTACAGTATTCAGACAAATATTTGGAGGTGGCATAGTATATATGATAGAGTCTGAGTGGATAGAGATCCAGTAACCAAGACAATTGAAGACAATATTTTAGTGAGAAGTCTTCAAGTGGAGAGAGATCCACCAGTAAGTGCAACATAGAGATAGAGTCTTCTAGAAGATCACTAGCCAGAGTAGAAGGGGAAAGAGTTATCTTGTGTAAGATATCCATGAACTTGAGATTAGGGGATCAGCATATCCTTTGGATAGAAATCCATAATCATTGTAATTTAGGAAGGATTCCCAAGATATTGATTGAGAAAGTTTCAGTAAAATATTTTATCTATGGAGGTAGCCCACATTGGGTGAACCATGTTAAAATGGTTTTTATTATGTGTGTGATTATTTGTGTGATGTTTATGGTTTCATTAATGGTAATGCTTCTATTTGGGAAATTCTTTTATGTTATACTATTCACCCCCCAGTATAAGCACATGTTCTTCAATTGGTATTAAAGTTGGTCTCTCTATAAAGAGTTTAATAACTTGGAGATGGATCCATCAGTATCACACATGTGCTCAAGGAGTGAAGAAAGTATAGACTTTGAAGAAGTGTTCTCAAAGTGTCTCTAAGATCTTAAAAGGATTCAAGAAGAGAATGCACAACTAAGGGAACAAATTCAATATTTTTAATTAGCAAGAATTGAGCTTTTGCAAAGGCTAATAGAACTCAAAATGGAAGTGAAATAAATAAGAGAAATTGAACATCAATTAAGAGATATGTTGGAAGCCAAATAAGTAGGACTTGAGAGAGTGGCAGCAAAAATTGTTATGTTAAAATGCAGAACTAAAATAAACAAGAGATTAAGTTAGCAAGATGAAGAAACATAAAGCAAAAAGAAGGTACCCCACCATATATCCAGAAAATAATATCACAAAGGAAAGAATACGAGATTGAGTCCTCATAAAAACAGATTACAAAATTTCTTCCATGGACATTGTTTCTCTTGCAATAAATATGGTCATAAAGTTGTGCATTGCATTAATAGAGACTATGATAGTAGTATTATGGATTCTCTTGTATCATATATCGATGATGATTTTGAGTGCTACAAATTCAATAACTTTGGGAATATAGCTAGAATA
This sequence comes from Wollemia nobilis, assembly GCA_028583015.1. Lineage (NCBI taxonomy): Eukaryota > Viridiplantae > Streptophyta > Pinopsida > Araucariales > Araucariaceae > Wollemia > Wollemia nobilis. The sequence goes on from JAQPPZ010000159.1 coordinate 144,427, forward strand.
TGCAATCTAGAAAATTCTAAGTCTAGTAGAAAGACCACAACTCAAACTACTAGGAAAGAAGAAAAAGGAAAAAGAAAACTAAAATCTTTGCTAGTTCAAATAGCATTGCATGCTCAGGATAAATAAGAGAAATGGATTCTAGATAGTGTGTGCTCTAGACACATGACATGAGAAAAAAAAAAATTTATAACTTTGAAAGAAGGAAACAGAGGGTCAGTAAACTTTGGGAACAATGGTTTAGCAAAAATCAATGGAAAATGAACTCTAAGTATAGGCAATGGGAAAGAAAAAGTTGAAAATGTTCTATATGTGGAAGGCCTAAAATATAATCTCTTGAGCATTAGTCAACTTTGTGATCAAGGTCATATGGTAACATTTCATCAAGATCGATGTGAAGAAAGAAATTCTAAAATTGGAAAACTAGTAGCAAGTGCTATAAGAGAAAGAAATATTTATGTACTCAATGAGATCAAGACAGAAACATGTCATTTATCCAAAGAGAATGAGGATTTATCTCAACACATACGATTGGGTCCAAATGAGAATCTTGTAATGGTTTTGGAAGATAAATAATTGAGTGATCCTATAGAAATCAAGTCAAAAGAAATAAATGATATGGACGAAGGCAAACAAATAGAGGACTACTCAATAGAGAATGGTTATGATCTCAAATGTGAACTTATATATGTTCTTGACATAGTGAAGAAGGTAATAAAGGAACACTCTAAGTTTGAAATTTAGTTTGAAGAATGTGATGAAGAAAGATTATTGCTCATAGAGGACTTAGAGAAGTCAAAGGCCAAGGCAAGTAAGTTCAGAGAAAAGTTAGAAGCAAAAATCTTGGAATGTGATAAGTTAGCACAAGAAGTGGCTACTCTAAAGAAAGATTTACATGACTCCAAGATCAAGATGAAGAGTTTCACAAATAGCTCTAAGAACTTGGATAAGTTCATTCATGGACAACAAATAACATCATGTTCAACAGGTCTAGGTTTTGGAAAGAAACAAAAAAATGCAAAGTCTAGTTCAAGTTTTGAAGAAGAAACAACATCAAAAGAAGATACTTCATAAGAGGGATTCTTAGATGTGAGTGAAAGTGAAATTTCTAAGGATGAGTCATATTGTAGTGGGTCCAATAGGGACAATGGGAAAAGAAGATACAGATGGAACAACAATTAGAATAGGAGACCAATGAGGTCTAGGCAAGGAAGCTTCAATGGGATATGCTTCTCATGTCATAGGTTTGGGCACATGGCTTCACAGTGCAGGACACATGAAAGATAGGTATATGGAAGAGAACAACTTTTCCAAGGATATTGTTATTCATGTAATGAGTTTGGTCATAATGCAATAAATTACAAGATTCATGATAGAAGATGATATGGCTTCACTAGGAGAAATCCTAAGACTATTGCACATCCAAGGAATAATAACATTAAGTGTTATAAGTGTAATAATGATGGTCACATAGCAATATGGTGTAGAGAAAATATTATAGAAATAGGTATGAATAGGAACAAGAATATGAACATGAATAGGAACAGGAATATGAACATGAACATGAACAAGAATATGAACAGGAATAGGAACATGAATATGAACAGGAACAAAGACTCAAAAAATAAAAGAGACTCAGAAAATAATGAGAACAAGAATAGGTACAAGAACAAGAACATGGATGAAAACAAGAATGAGAACAAGAACATGTACAAGAACAGGAACATGGATAAGAATAGAACGGAACAAGAACATGGATGATGACTCAAAAATAAACAGTGAGAGAATTCAGCAAAAAGAAAAAGGAAAAGACAAAGGCAGAGAACAGTACTTTCAGAGAGTAAAAATACTCCCACCCCAGAATTAACCACCTCATGTGGATGTGGGGGAGGGGCTAAGCTAAGAGGCTTAATTCTTAGCCCTTATCCACAAAGGTGACCCTTTTCCATTGACGTCAAAGGGGAAGATATTTGTGTATTATGGGGAGAGTTTTTGGATATGAGGAGAGATTTGATATCTAAGAGAGCATTAAGACAGGGGGAGAAAAGCTCCAAGGGGAGCATAAAAGAAGGTTTAGAATTTAGTAAAAGGATTTGGGTTGCCACCAATGACAAAGGGGGAGATTGTTGGACATTTTAAGTCCCTAAGCTGAAATGTTGTCATTGATGTCAATAGAGCAATAAATGTCAAAAGGATCTATGAAGGGTTTTTGTGAAAACCAAGGTAGGGAAAATAAAAGGTTTTATTTAAAACCATGGACAACATATTTGATCTGGGTTTTTCTTAAAACCCATGTTGGGCTTTTGTTTTTTCTAAAAAGGTGTCCCTATGATGGAGTTATTTGAGTTTTAATGTTTGGTTTAAATTTTAGTTATTTAAAATTTAAATTCAAATTTAAATGGAAAGTTTCCCACCAAGGTCATCATGCAAATACAATTTTAAAATTTCCTCCGACGTCTTCAAAGTGTTATTAAACACTATATAAAGGGGTGGCAATTAAACTAAATAATCATCCTTGCTCTCGTGTGTTACTTGCCTTGGAATTTGAAAGAGCTCATGTGAATTGTTCAAAATGAAGAAACAAATAAACTACAGCGATTTAGAAATATCAAACGTGGTATGAGGTGTGGCACATTGGCATATCAATTTTTCTAAGACTATGGGCAGCACAAATATCAAGGATCGAATCCCCTTGATGATAGCGTATGGTAAGCACTTTGGCGCTTTGTCCTTTGCAGTAGGCAGAGGAATATTAAATGCCTTTTTGGCCTTTGCTTTTCCAATGAGCACTTTGTCTTGGTTGGAATCTTAGATGTGGCTAAGATGCTCACGGTGTGTGGTGGACGGGGGTTCGAATCCCCTTGGGAGGTATTTACATTTTTGCCTTTAATAATTTTTATTAGCCCTAAATTTTGGAGTTATAAGGTATTTAATGGGAATTAAATTTTATCATTAGGGTTGTGATTATTATTGCAAAAGCATTTTTGATTTATGTTTTATTTTTATGAAAATGGAGAATTGATTTTAGGAGAAATAAGGAGTTGTTGTTAAAGTGATTTTGAGATATTTAATGTGGGTTATTTTTAATAAGGGTTTTTTTATTAAAATAGACTTTGGTCGATGTGTTTATGAATTTTGAGTGAAAAGGGTGTAAATTAAGTTATGCTTTTATTGTGATTATTTAAAATACCACTAACCCTTATTAATATTGAAAAGGAAAGTTGTGATTAAGTGTGGCAGATTTTTTTAACAACTTATTGGAATAAAAAATGTATGGGCACATTCTCCTAATGATTGTTTATGGTGGTTGATTTCTGAAATATCATTGGAGTGAAAAGGATTAATTGAAATTTCCTTTGTGAAGATGTTTGGTTGAATGCTTCAATGTTTTATGATTTGTGAGTTGTAATTAAACCTTGTTTCATTAGCATTGTTGTTGAAGCCCATTGATGATGAAATGAACTTGAACATGATCTAGAAAATAACATGAGTATCATTGTTATGTGAGACTTGAGATAAAACATTGTTGGAAACATTTTGAGTTGGTTGATACATGCTTGAACTAGGGTTTTTGAGAAAGGGTTGTTCCTTGATGAGATTGATTTGAGTTGAGATTGAGATTGAAGAATAAGACATATTGAGTCTCTAACAATTCTCTTTATGCTTCTATTGAGTTGAGATTGGTATTTGAGTATAGAACATATGGAGTCTCTAACAATTCTCTTTATGCTTCTATGATATTGATTTGAGTTGAGATTGAGATTTAAGAATAGGACATATTGAGTACCTAACAATTCTCTTTATGCTTCTATTGAGATGAGATTGGGATTTGAGTATAGAACATATAGAGTCTCTAACAATTCTCTTTATGCTTCTATGAGATTGAATTGAGATATTGATTGTACTTTGAGCTTAGAACATATTGAGTCTCTAACAATTCTCTTTATGATTCTATGAGATTGAACAAGTTCTATGTAAGCTTGTTAAGCAGATTTGAGACAAGTCTTTGAGAAGGCTTGTGGACTATTTTGAGTTAAGCTTTTGTGAAAGCTTGCTTGAGCAGATTTGAGCAAGTCCAAGAGAGGACTTATTGAGAATATTTGAGCAAGTCCAAGAAAGGACTTATTGAGAATATTTGAGAAAGTCCAAGAGAGGACGTATTGAGCAGATTTGGGCAAGTCTAAGAGATGACTTATTGAGCATATTTGAGTAAGTCCTAGAGATGATTTGTTTAGTATATTTAGACAGGTTTTGTGTGAACCTATTGAGCAGATTTGAGCAGGTTCTGAGAGAACCTATTGAGTAGAATTGTACTAGACCGAATATACTGTGTTTAGTGTAAGAGATTGAGAAGTGTGCTAGACCGACTGAACTATGTTTGGTACAGTATTGAGACAGAGCTTTGGAGGTGATAGAGTACAAAGGATAGAGTATCAGTGGATAGAGATCCAGCAACCAAGACAATTGAAGACAAGATCTGAGTGAGAAGTCTTCAAGTGGAGAGAGATCCACCAGTCAATGCAACATAGAGACATAGTCTTTTAGAAGATTACTAGCTAGAGAAGAAGGAGAAAGAGTTATCATTTGGAAGAGATCGATCTTGAGATTAGGGGATCAACATATCCTTTGGACAAAAATCCATAAACATTGTAATTTTGGAAGGATTCCCAAGAGATTGATTGAGAAATTTTTAGTAAAATATTTTCTCTATGGAGGTAGCCCACATTGGGTGAACCACATTAAAATGGTGTCTCTTATGTGTGTGATGCTTTGTGTGATGTTTATGGTTTCATTAATGTTGATTCTTCTATTTGGGGAAATGTTTTATGTTATACTGTTCACCCCCCTCTCAGTATAAGCACATGTTCTTCACCTGGTTCATCAGAGCTTCCTTTGGTGGGTTTTGGCCACCGTTTGCATTTTTATTGAGCCATTACTTCTTATAGATTTTAATTTCTCCTTATTGGATCTTGATATCCTTGATTACCATTTCCTAAGCCAAGGCCTCCTCAAAATTTCTATACTATTGAAATTGCAATTATAATGAGATCTATTTAGTGCAACTTCTAGTAAACATTCAAGTTACCTCTATGATGGATAGGTTGAAGGGTAATTTGGTTATGAAGGTCCTCCACCTATTTTCATATTTCATAACTATTTCATTCTCAAATTGGAAAAGATATTATAAATAAGTTAGGGTGGCATTTTTCTTAATGTTGAAGGCAAAGCATTCCAGAAAAGCATCACCAATTGTTCAAAAGTGAAAATACTATGGCATGGTAAATGGTTATACCACACCAAAGCACCCCCAATGAGAATTATAAGTAATATTTGTAGCATGAGGGGGTAACTATATTGAAGATGAAAGAGATTATTCATGAAGCTCATCACATGATCCTATGTGTCTTCATCACCCTTGAAATTATCCAATTTTGTCATCTTGAAGTGCTTGGGATAGGGAGGCTATAGAATGAATAGATGGATATATTGATTTATGAGCTATCGTAGGGTAGGTTTTTGGTAACTCAATATTGAGGCTTGATTTTCTAAAAATTTGAGGTGTTCTATAAAAAATTTATAGGCCTCTAGCAAGATGATGGCATCTACTCACCTTTGGCCTTGATGAGTTTGAAGTTTCTATTGTTGATGAGGAGTTTGACAAGTGTTGTCAATAGGTATGTCACCATATGTTGCCTCAGGGTATGTATCAGTTGGTTCTTGATACTTTGGTTGTTGTTCCTCATAGTATTCATGATCCTTTTGATATGGGTATGCTTTATAGCATTATAGTGAATGAGTTTGATGATGATGGATGGGGGTGGTCTATGATGTTGATTGTGAATTTAATTTAGGTATGGGTAAGGTGTAAGATTTTGATTTAGGTGTAGTGGAAGGTTGTGATGTTGTGCTTAGCACCCTGGGTGATATTGGATCAGTTGTCTTTATTGTGTAGGCATGGGAAATATTTTATGTATTACCCATTACAATTGATGGTCTAGAGTTATCCTAGGTACCTGGTTTTGATTCACCAAGTCAGTTGTGTGGGGCCTATTCACACATGTGTGAGTGGTGTAAACAATCATATTTTGTGCTTTAGCCCCAAAAATATTGATAACTTATTTTTTGGGATCGTAAGAGGTCACATTGACTTGATATTGCTATCGAAGGGTGTTTTGTGTAATTAGAAGGTATCAAAGCACATCGTCCTTGACCATACTATCTATCATAAGGTATAGTACGAGGGTTAAGATCATCATCCCTGGACATATGAGCTAATATGACAAATACATGATCTGATGTGGTAGCATTGTTATGACCCTAAGCGGTGTACATATTCAAATGATTATATTTATGAATCATCCATGGATGATTAGCTAGGGTATCTTAAACATCCTTATCTTGTAGTTGGGTGCACTCCTGATCCTAATATAAGGTAGTCATAGGTTGAGCTAGGATGCGAATGTGTAGTAGGGACTTCCTAGATGTTTTAGCTTGGATGTAGTTATCCCTATGAAAAGTGCATAAGGTATATTGATTCGAGTAATCCATATCTTGATCATAGTCAAGACCTATAGGTGAATTTTTAATATGAATGCCCAATGTATTAGGGTAAGCAGAGTGATGGATAACATTTGATCCAGGATGTTCGTGTCACCTCTCAAGGATGACAAGGTACTATGGATCAATTTGAAAATGATCCATGGCTCTAGGTGATGTATTAGTAGTGTATGCTCATGAATGAGCTTAGCTATATATTACAACCATATACTAGGAAAATAATGCATATAGAGCCATGAAAAATCTTCAAGAACCTTCTAAATTATGCAAACAACAACAATATAAAACAATCAAGAAAACACTTTTATTTTTTATTTTGATTTTTTAAATATTTGATTGATTTTTTATTTTGATTTGATTTGATTTTTTTTTTCAGTGTGTTTTTGGTTTAGAACTCTACTCCTAAAAACAAAGGTAGATGAAATGAAAGCTAAATAAAGGTGAATTACGCATAACCTCTATCGAGGAATGTAACACAAATGGTAAAAATGGATTCCTATGATGAGGGATCAACAATAGTTAATGCTATAGGAATAGTAAATACCCCCCCAAGGAGGGGTCGTGCTATCTAAATCTTGCTACTTTCCCAGCCAATATTTTGCTTCACACTTAGGCATGCTTGGATACAAACAATAATTACATTCTACAAATTATTAAGCCTTGTTTTTAAGGGGTGTCTAAACCTAACATACTTCAGGATGCACCCAAAATTAGGGGGCCTCTCAATGATGAAGCCTGAGAAACCATTCATAGGGGATACTATGGTGTTTAGGGGGCGAGCTAGGAGAGGGAGATGAATTCCAATGTTGCTAGTCTTGATTGGGGTTGGTGATGAAGTCCAACCTTGAAAATTATTAAGTGATACATGTGTGTGTGATGTTATTTTTATTTTCTAAAATAAAACAAAGAGCACATAAATTCTTCTAATAGTACAAACTATGAAGAAAAATTTATTTATTTTCTCTAAATGATAGTCTATCTTTTTATCAATGCAACAAATAGTGAAGAAAATAAGGGTCATATCAACATGATATAGTTACAAAATAGGGACCGTATTAACTATATATGGTTGTAGACCAAAGATTTTCTTGATCTGAAATGATCATGATCTGACAGATTTAAAACTAAAACAAAGAAAAATGCATGCAACTAGGCTATGTGTTTTTCTTATTTTATTTGTTTTTTTTTTCAAAACATAAAATGAATGATGAGGAGGTCTAAAAACCTACCCTATAAGCCTTACTTTTATGGATATTCTCTTATATTCATTGAATTTTTACCTCTAAACAAGGACCATATCAACCTAATATGGTTGTAGAATAGGGATCGTCTCGACCTAAGATGGTTAAGTCTAAGCACCTAAAAATCACCAAGGCAAGAAAAAATTGGTCATTTTGATTTATCAAAACAAAAAATGATGAAAATGGGTACCCGAGGGTCCCACCATTATCACCATTTGAAAGTACAAAAACTTACACCATACAAAAAAATGAAACAAAGTGAAACATGATGCAAAGAAATAAAATGACAATGAATCCCATATATTAATTTGTATTCATTCTTTCAAAGTGTTACATAGAGTCCCCTTTAGATATTTCACCAATGATACAATATTACAATGAGGGACATGATTCTCCTTTTCATTAAAAAGAGTTTTCCTAGGTGTAATCTGGAAGGTTTTTGTGCCAACAATAATATTTCAAGAGTGGGTTTCCTTATGAGCACCGCCTGAGAGTTGAGTCCAAATTCTTTCAATATTCTTGACACATGCAACCTATGCATAATTAACTAGAAGCATATCAATAGAATTTGTGGGGCCATCAATGTTGGACCCATATTTTATTAGAAAATATAAAAGCTAATTAGGAGCGGGTGCATGCATACAACAATGGAAATCTATGCTACTATAGTAAAATAACACGTATAAAATAAAAATATGATGTTAAAATGATATGCAAAAAATTGGTCACTTGATTGAGACCATCTCAGGTCAAGATGATATTTATATACGAACCATCACGAGGTGATATGGTCACTACTGCAGACCTACAATTCTGTGAAACTAGGTCCTAGTAGATTTGGGATGATACCATGGGTGTTGTCAATGAATTTTCTCATGAATGTGAACACGAGGTAGTGGTCTGAGTGATTTAAAGTAGTGATGTTTGTCAAGTGAGACAAAAATATACAATGTTGAGACTCATATGGAAATCTAGTGGTATGGATTCAAGTAGCAAGAAAGAAAAATGAAGTTTTGATAACACTTCATTGCTTCAGTGCTCAATTTTAAGATATATTTTTCAAATATAAGGAGGTACCTCTATTTTATAGCCTCTTGGCACACAACAAAATAGGTAAGTGGTAATCAGGGGTAGCCGGATTACCAGTCAACAACAATCTACAAGTGATACGGAAAAATTTTACTACCTATAAATCATATGGCACTAATGATAAATTAGACACCGTACTAATAGGTAATCTCGTTGCCTATTTATGTTTTTGTTTTCATGTGCACGTGACCATATTAGTTCGAGACAGTCCCAACTTTAAGATCATCTCAGATCAATATGATGAGGCTCTCTATGGGAAAAAATACTCTTTTTTGTAGAAGGATATTAAATTAGCCTTGAGGCTACTCTAGATGGGTTGAATGGGTTAGAAGGAGGTCTCTTTTAGATTCACCTTATGATGACATATTTTAGGTGTCTACAGGTACAAAAATATATTCACTAAAATAAATATTTACACTCCAACTGGTAATAAAATGGTTAAATAATAAAATATTACCATAAATTCACCTATACAATGTATATAAGTGTCCAAAGGGCTTATACAAAGAATACAATAGAAAATCTATTTTTGGCCTCAAGAAAAATCTAATCAACATATATTTCAACATCCCTCTTAAGTTAAATGGGGGACACATAGAGACCCTTCTTAGTCATGCCTAGTAAGGGATACTCCCCTATGGCAAGATGTTCCTGCATATACACAAATGGTAACTCAGACATGACCTTGGTCAAGATATTTGTTATCTAGTTTGTTGATGGTATAAAAACTAAGATCATATATCCCATAAATATAAATCCATAAAATATTGTGCATCCAAATATCAATATGTTTTGTTTATTTATGGAACACTAGATTGTGGATATGTTTAATGGTGCTATAAAAATGAAGAGTGACTACAAAATACAAAGGATTGCCCACTTGATAAAAAATCATAAGCATCTATTGATGGTTCTTAGAGGACTTATTGGTAGTATAATATTTAGATTCTATTAAATATTGATAAATAATGATTTTTCATCTAGAACACTAAGAAACTAAGCTAGAACCAAGATAGAAGATAATTTTAGTAGTGGACCACCATTGATCTAAATTATTAGTTTAATATTCATTTGAAAATCTTGTTAAAATCATTGGTGTACCAACTAAGTAGTGAATACCCATTTGATATGTACCTTTGATATATCAAAGGATTTTCTTGAGCACTATCCAATGAATCTTCTAAGGTGTCTACAAGTACTTGGAACAATAGCTAATGGTATTTTAATATATGTCCAAGTGTAAGTGAGATAATGAATATCCCCATAAGGGACCAATATAAAGTAGCATCTACTAATAGAGTAGTGCAATTTTCTTGGAGATTTAGTCTAGAAGCAAAGGGAGTTTAAGTAAACTTGTAATTATCCATCATAAAATCATACAAAAGTTCCAATGCGTACTTGGACTATAAGATAGTGATCCCTAAAGAATTTTGATCAATATATACACCAAAAATTAATGTAGAAACACCAAGCCTACCATCTTAAATGTATCATGAAGGTATGAATTCATCTCCTAAATTAAGAAGGACGAGCTAGTTATCATGAAAAAATAATCAAAATATGACACATAATTATGATCATCATGATTCTTGATGTAGAAATCATATTATACCTCACATTATTGAAACCCCTAATTGAGAAAGAATAAATTAATATTCTCATACTAAGCATGTGAATCCTACTTAAGCCTATACAAGGACTTGGTCAAATAGCACACTAGGGAGTTATCCCTCAAACTCAAAACCAAGAGGCTTCTATATGTATGTTTTATTTTAAATATCACCATGAAAAATGCCATGCTTCACATCCATTTAATGTACCTTCCAACCATAGGAGGTGGGTTTAGAAAGAATCATCCAAAAAAAGTCCATCCAAGCAATTGGAGGAAATCTCTTTAAGTAGTCAATTTCCTCTTGAGAGAAATGTTTAGAAACAAGGCATACCTTGTGCTTCTCCATCTAACTATCATAGATATAATTGGTATTATAAACCCATTTACATCAAATAACATTCTTCTCTTTTGGAAGATGAACAAGCACCCATATTTGATTTTTCATCAAAGATTCAGACTGAGTAAGCATAACATCTTCCCACTTTGATTGATGTTTGGTATCAAAATAGGTGAGAGGATATCCAAAATTAACAATATTTAATAAGGAGTATTTTTATGATTCTCCATAGAAAGAATAATTTGAATATCCTAAAGGAATTTTAAAACTCACTTGAGTTTCAATTGAATGAGGGAAGACTAAGGTACATCCTCTAGAGAGTCAACACTATAATCCAAAGTTGAAGCATCCAAACCATTCACAATGTACCTCAACATCCATTATCATCATACAAAACTCAAGAGGATCAATCTCATCACTCCTATGTCAAAAATTAATATTTATATAGAGGGTAATACCTAAATATAAAAATTAATAGGCTTATTTATGGAGTTTCCACTGGATTGTAAAGGTGCAAAAACAACTATAATGGTGACAATGAAAATATTTGATGAATTCTCTCTAATAGTTGGAGATATTGGAGGACCTTTAGCCAAAAGAGTAGCAGGATGACCTAAATGGGATTCTAGAATAACCTCATCAAAAATTACATCTTGTCAAATAAGAACATCTTATCTCTCTATATCATATAGACAATAGGCCTTGGAGGTATTTGAATATACTATAAAAGTGTATCTATGACTATTTGCTACCTATTTCGTTCAAATTTATTTGGGTACATGGGTCTATTATATGGATCCAAAGATACAAAATGGGATACATAAAGTGTATCCCATATCAATATCTCAATAGGACTTATTTTATAAACAACCTAGGTTGGAATTCAATTGATGATATATGATACTCAAGTGACTTATTTACCCCAAAACTTGGGCTTCATCTTGCGCACATGCAACATGCATCTATTTAAATCCATAATGATTTTGTTCTTATACTTGGCCATCATATTATACTCTAGAGTATAATGGATAGTCCTCTAAAATATTATACCATGAAAATTTAAAATATCAAAAAAAGCATTGCCTGCATACTTATATCCTCTATATGTTCACAAGAACTTGATCTTCCTCTCAAACTAATATTCCACTAGTGCCTTGAATTCCATGAACTTCCCAAGAAATTTTTCTTTGGTGCAAATGGTATACAACCAACCATATGAGGATAAGTCATTAATGAAGATAAGAAAATACTAATTTATCGAGAGAGATGGTGTGCCAATTGATCTACAAAAATAATTATGAATGTGATCCAAGGGTTGTGCAAGACACCTATCGGTTCCTTTTAGAAAGAAATCCCAATGATAATTTGTAAAATCATACCCCTCACAAAGACCACTAAGTGGATAAATAGGTGGAAGCTCAATATCCAACTAATTATGACTCGTATACCTCAATGAACTATAGCCAAGATGCTTAAGTTTTTTATTTCATTGTTGACTAAAATCATCTCCATGTACCACAACAAGAAAAAAATCCTTCCTCTAAGAAGGGGAAGAAAGAAAAATAAGCTATTCACCTAGCTTGTACGTCTAACCTGACTCATCATAGTATTTTGAAGTAGTTGTCTTGAAGATATCATCAATATCCTTTTTCAGCCATTGATGTGGCCAAAATACCATCTTCTTATTTGTATGGGTGATCTAATAGATACATAAAATATTTAGCTCCATACTATTAACATGAATAACCTTATAAAATTATGAAAAACCAATGCTTACCTCACCACATCTAGCCACTTGTAAGGAAGAATCATCCCCAATGACAATATGCTCTCCAAAATATTGTGTACTATAGTCATGTAGAATATGATTATGCTTGGTCATGTGTAAACTCACTATTGACTCTGAAATCCACTTATTAAAAGTTGTGGATCTTGAATATACTAAATGAATAGTTATATAATATTATAAGGTTTCACCATCATGGTCATCCTCACCCTAAGCATAGAAGAGAGCAAGATCAACACACCCTTTTTGGCTACTTAAGATTCTAAATATGTATTTTATTGATACATTCATTAATGGTTTCAAACAAGTCAATAGTCGAAGTAGAAATATCTACCTCCAATCTACTAATTTATGTAAAATTAATATTATCTCACATATCCTAAAAAAAATTTAAGTAGTGCCTTGGGATCTATAACATTCCTAACACATGTCATAGATATTGTAACATTAATAAATACCATACCAATAACCTCATCCTTATTATTCTTGATCATATACTTTCTTTCTTCAAAAGTAATGCTTTGATGGGCCTCATTTACATATTTGACCAATCCCTTCCTCTGGAGAAAAGCTTCAACATTAATATTTTGTGATATAGTTTAGACCATTCAATAAGGGAACTTGTTGGTACATAACATTCCTATCAAAAAATATATTCTTGCATGTATTTATGTTTTGAAAAAACACTATGATTGTAAAGAATTCAAAATATATATGATTTATAGAAAATGGGCTCAAAATGCTTTTGTATGTAAAAGTTACAACCCCCAAATGTTTGACCCTAAAGTCACATAAAATGCCTTGAAAACCTTTAAATTTTTTAAAATATCAATACATGTAATGAATAGGAATACTACCATGCATTGTTATCTAAGTAGTTGAAGGGGTGCCAAATAGGCATTGACTATATATAGGAACAACACATCTCTTACCATTGTATATCATTGTTCTATCTAAGGGGGTTCCATTGGGATGCTAATCGTGCAAGCTATTGGATAGGGTATTGAAAAATCAAATCATGCCATATGCCATGCTCTAGTGCACTCTAGAACCTATATTTCTCCAAGTTTATTATTAACTATGTGACTACTAGGTTCGATAAATTGGAAAAATATGATTATTCAAACATATTTTTATAATAAAAATGTGATATCCACCTCATTCTACTTGTCACATTGCCCACTATCATATCATCCTCTAGCATGTCAACTCTTATCATGCCATCACATGTCGTTTCAATGACTACCACATCAATAACCACCCTATCATAAACTACCGCATCATTAGGCTTGAAATCATCTTTATTAATGGTGATGTCATCATTTACCTTGACACCATATATGACATCATCAAGTACCATATAACCTACTATACCACTAGATGTGATATCATTAAATACCACATCACCTACATGTGTCATGTTAGCTTGTGTAGAGCTAAGGGAGGTGACACCATCAAGCACAATGTCACCTACAAGTATCTTATTAGAATGTGTACTTCCAAAGGGGATGATGACATCATATACCATGCCATCAAAAAGTGCTAAGTCATCATGGGTGATGTCATCATACATGGGAGTGATGTCATCAATTTTATCAAAACATTAAGGACATGGGATTTGACCACTAGTTCTTCTAGGTTCCAAGGACTTGGGATGCTTCCCCTAGATACAATTTATTGATCACTCATGCAAAGAACAAGGAAAATGAGGCTTTCCCTAAGGAAGGACTTGAAACCCTTTGCATGAAATTTTATATTTTTACCTTACACACCATGAAAATACTCCATGTCCACAATTTAAATCATGCACTATGAAAAAGTGCCCAAAATTCAAATTTTATACCCTTTTTACACTCATTGAGAATATTCCATTAAATATTATCGCTTTTAAAATTTAAAATTTTAAAAATTAGATGGAAATAGAACAAATATTTGACATAGTGAACTAGATACCTAGAGGTAAAATAGAAAAAGTGTTGAATTGTGAATCCTTAATATTTCACAAAGAATAAAAAATTCTAATGGTTTATTTATACTTTTCATGGTTTTTCCTATACAACCTTTGTCTCATACGCAACTAATTAGGCCATTCTTTCATGCCAATGCCACAAAAAATATGTTGGACCATTTTAACTTTGCTAAGTAGTTGGAGCTATTTGTTACTCATACAAGTCTTTCCAAGACTTCTCTAACATATGGGGGCTACTATAAAATGTTTAGCCTCTTATGTTCTTCTTCAACAATCATTGGTGATTCCTAAAAATATCATATTTTGGGACTATCTTTGGCATGTTTTTCATGTTCAAAATCCATTATGTAAATATTAATATTAATTATTATATGATTTATATATATTGTGCAAGTTAGTGATTAGTTTATACTTTAAATTAATAAACTAGAATAAAAGAGCACTTATTAGGATTTTAGGTTGAAAAAGTTCCTAAATTTTAAATAATGTTCCTATAGTGTACTCATTTAGAATACTCCATAAAATATTCTTGCTTTTAAAATTTTAAAATTGGAGGGAAATATGGCAAACATTTGACACAATAAAACATATACCTAGAGGTAAAATAGAAAAAGTGTTGAGTTTAGACCCCTTGAAATTTCACAAATATTTAAAAAAAACTAATAGTTTAGTTGTATTTGTTATGATTTTCCTACACAACCTCAAACACAACCAATTAAGCCATCCTCTCATGTCAATGTACAAAAAATATTGTTGGACCATTATAACAAATTTGTCAATAATATGAAGGTCATTGAAATATATGGAAGTATACCCATGACTTCTCTGGCATATGGGAGCTATTATAAAATGTTCAGCCTATTATTTTCTTCTTTATAAATAATTGATTATTCCCATAAATTTCATATTTTGAGACCATCTTTAGCATGTTTTCCATGTTAAAAACCTTGAATATTTATTGTAATTTGAAGAACACAAGCTTATACTAAGAGGGGGGTGAACAGTATAAAAGAACTTTTTACTTTTCTTTCCAAATTAATATTATACAGTGTATAGATAGAAGTATCAATAACAGTAATAAAAGCAATGCACAAAACACCATACACAATAGAGACACCAATTTAACGTGGTTCACCCAAAGATGGCTACTTCCACGGAGAAAATCTTTCACAAAATTTTCTCAATCAATCTTTTGGGAATCCTTCCTAATTATAATTTTTATGGACATTTATCCAAAGGAGATGTTGATGAAGAACACAAGCTTATACTGAGAGGGGGGGTGAACAGTATAGTACCCACTTTTTACTTTCTTTCCAAACCAATATCAATTAGTTTCCTTAATTGAAATAACCAAATATAGCAGTGTGCATTAATAACATAGATAGCAATAGTAAACAAGTGCACAAATAACCACACATAATTGAGACACAATATTTAACCTGGTTCCCCCAATGTGGGGTAGTCCACAAGATAATATCCTTAAAATATTTCATAAAGAAATAGGGACCCTTATCCCAATACAAATGATTAATTTGATCTTATCAAAGCTAGGCTGTCCTGATCTGCTCAGGTAGGCTTCACTAATCTGATCAACTAGGCTCTTAATTAACCTGCTCAACTAGGCTATCCACTGATTTGCTTAGCTAGGTTACCCACTGATCTGCTCAGCTAGTCTATTCACTGATCTACTTAGGTGGGCTCTCTATTGATCTGCTCAGCTAGGCTATCCATTGATTTTCTTAGCTAGGCTATTCACTGATCTGCTCATCTAGGCTACTGGTGTTGATGTGTTTTATATTTTTATCATGTCTCTATCATAGATCTCAACTCTGCCTTAAAGCCTTCTCATAAGGCTCAAACAATCCTACTCAAATGTTGTCCCAAATATGTCCTCAAAGACTTCACAAAAGGCTCAAAAAATCCTACTCAAATGCTGTCCCAAATATGTCCAAAAATTTATCCCAAAATACTTCTCAAAGGCTCAACCAATAATGCAAAAAAGTTGTCTCAAATCTGTCCAAAAATTTTGTCCCAAAAGCCTTCCCAAAGGCTCAACCAATCATGCACAAAAGCTATCTCAAATCTATCTAGAAATTCTATCCCAAAAGCCTTCCCAAAGGCTCAACCAATCATGCACAAAAGTTGTCTCAAATCTATCTAGAAATTCTATCCCAAAAGCCTTTCCAAATTCTCAACCAATAACTCTCAAGTAGCACTCAAATATCAAACACAAATCAACGAAGGCAAGGCTCAATGATGAAATCAACAATGGATAACAAATTAATTATGATAGTACTAAACAATGTGCTCAACAATGAATGGCAAATGTACTCTTCAATGGATGACAACAATGATCCACAATGATCTCAAAAATGTATGACAAATGATCCCTCAAATGGATGACAACAATGCTTAACAATGTACTCTCAAATGGATGACAACAATGCTCAACAAGGTACTCTCAAATGGATGAAAAATGATCTCTCAAATGAAAACCTCTCCAAGAAATAACAATGAGGACTTCAACAAACCAAGGACAATCTCCACAAGTGATAGCAATAGGTTCTTAATAATATCTTCCTCATGCAATGTCAATAAGCTTTCAAGAAACAAGCACAACTCCCTCAAGAAAAGAGCTCTCAAATAGCCAACAATGATCTCCTCAAATGAAAGACAAATGTATCCACAAGTGACTAGAAAATGATCTCCTCAATGGTCTCAAATAGTGGTAATGTACTCAACAAGTAACCAACAATAATCTCCTCAAAGAAATAGCAAAAACCTTCTCAATAATGGCAATACTCTCAATGAAATCCACTAAATAAATCATGGAACTCAAGTATCAATTTTATCCATAAAATTGATTTTCTAATCCATCCAATTCCTCTCAATATCCAAGGCACATAATCAAGCAATTTGTCTTCAACTTCAAACCCTAACTCATGTGCATATATTCTAACTCAATGTAGCAATTAACTAGGTCTCAAGTTCCTAGTTTAATTTCATAATTAAATCATGCACTAGGACATATAACAAGTTCAACACTTTTCAACCTTATGACTCCCTAATTTCATTAAAATATACAACAAGAACCTATGCTTTTATTTTAATTCCACACCTTATAACTCCACATACAACAATCATAAATATTATTTCCACACCTTATATCTCCCTAATCACACACAACAATAACAAATATTTAATTGTACACCTTATAACCGCCAAAGCACATTAACACATACAGTAAGCATTTATTTCCTTAAATTCGTTATGACTCTTTAGTTATTACATAAATAATTTTAATGCACCAAAACATTGATAATAACAAAAATTACCATGCGTTGGAGATAAATACATTTATTCAAAATTTTTTGCCTTCAAAAACTTTGAAATCGATAATTCCTTTGCCAAAAATCAATGCGCTTTCACACCTTCGAAATTGTCAAAGCCTTGCCAAAAATCAATGCACCTTCACACCTTCACAGTCATTAATGCCTTGCCAAAAATCAATGTGCCTTCACACCTTCATGGGATTCAAACTCTGTTCCTCTCAACTAGCATTATGATGTGCTTACCACGTGGGCACAAACCCATGTTGGGATTTTATCCTAAACACCCAACTTCACTTGTGCTCAAATATGAAAAACTTAATTTGCCTTCCTTAGCAAAATACTTTGCCCTTGGAGGGATTCGAACAACGAACCTGCCTTGTTCAAAGTTCATGTTCTACCAACTACGTTATAGGCTCCTATGTGACATCACTTTCCCATGTTGTTTACTTGACCTTGCTCTCAAATCAAAAGTTATTTATCCTTCTTTCTTCGCTGCTCCCATTTCGATGACTCTCTCTCATGTGCTATGTCAAGTCTTAAATAATCAAAGGTTTTTACCTTTTATTTATATGCATCTCCATACCCAGGTGTTGTAGGTGAGTTGGAGAGGAGAGGGCAATCCTCCAAGGTAGGTCCCAGGTTAAAATATCCACCCTACCAAAAAGCTGAATTGGGTATCCAAAATCCAATTGATAATGTTGGTTTGGGCAGGGTCGGGTGCAACTCCCGAGTGACTTTGACTTTGACTTTGCATCTTGAAGCCCATATCTTAGATAACTGATTGTCTAAAGTAGTTCTCTAATTTTGACATCTGTTCAAATTTTGTTTTCAAGATTCCTAATTTCTTCTTTTAGCCTTTTGACTTCTGATTTTTATTTTCTTGGCTCATCCTGTTCTTTTTCTATTACCAAAAGTGATACTTCTTCATCTTTACTATCACTGAGATCATTATCATCTTATATAGAAAATAAAATCTCATGAATTCTTTCACCATGCCTGTTTCCTTGATGTGTCATTTCATATTCACTATCACTGAAGCCATTGCCATATCTTGATTTGTGATATCTTTGACCACACACACAACATTGTTCTATTTCACCTTCTATTCCTAAGAATAGATGTTATTCCTTTTCATCATCTTACTTGTCTCTATCGATGTGATGTGAGCTATCATTTACTTCTTCAATGTAGAAAGTTTTCTTTGTCTTACAAAAACTTTTCTTCTTCTCATGCTTGCTTTTCTTGTACCTGTCATATTTGTCATGCTTATGCTTTCCTTCTTATTTTCTTCTATGACCTTGTTTTTCATCATCACTATTTTCTTCATGTGGACACTTGTTTGCATAGTGACCATAATCACCACACTTATAGCATTTGAATTTCTTCATATTCTTATAATTCCTTGAGTCATTTTTTCTTTTGATGAAGTTAGCTTCCTCATCATTATCTAAATCTCTATCTGTCTCTGGATATTTCCATTTCTTTTTCTCTAAAACCTTGAATTCAATTTCTTTATTTGGAGCCTGATGCTTATCTCTCCTCATCTCATAAGTTGTGAGAGTTCATTGTAGTTATTCCATTGTTAGCTTGTCAATATTCATTATTTCTTCTATGGATGAAACCTTTGCATCATACTTCATGGTAAGTTATCTCAAAACCTTTTGAGTAACATCCGATTCTTTCATCTCAAATCCTAGGCCTCTCATGGTGTTAGCAATCTCATCAACTCGAAGTAAAAACTTTGCAATATCTTTAGAATCTTCCAATTTCAATTCCTTGAATCTTATTCTATGAGTTTGTATTTTTTCCAAATTTACCTTGGAATATCCTTCATAGGTATTCCGCAACTTGGTCCACATTAGATGAATTACATACCATGACCTTTACAAAATATGTCTCACGTAGCCCACTCAGAATACAATTCATTGCCTTTGCATTGATCTCAACCAATTTTCTGATAGTCTTATCTGTCTTGAGATCACCTTAAACCTTATACTCTTTTTCAACCATTTGCCATACCTCACATCCCTGTGATATCAAATATTTATTCATTATCATGCTCCAAAAAACATAATTGTTATCGTCAAACAGTGGAGACTTACTTTTATATGATCCATCATGTGAAGCCATCTATGTTCTTGTAGAATATTCCCTCAAGCTATTAACCTTTTTGAAGGAACCCGCTCTGATACCAATTGAAGAACACAAGCTTATACTGAGAGGGAGGGTGAACAATATAGCACCCACTTTTTACTTTATTTCCAAACCAATATCAATTAGTGTCCTCAATTGCAATAACAAATTATAGCAGTGTGCATTAATAACATAGATAAAAATAGTAATAAAATGCACAAATCACCACACATAATTGAGATACAAGATTTAACGTGGTTCTCCCAATGTAGGGTAGTCCACAAGATAATATTCTTATAATATTTCACAAATAAATAGTGATCCTTATCCCAATACAAATGATTACTTTGATCTGCTCAAAGCTAGGTTGTCATGATCTGCTCAGGTGGGCTCCACTGATCTACTAAGCTAGGATCTCCACTAATCTACTCAGCTAGGCTATCCACTAATATTCTTAGTTAGGCTATCCACTGATCTGATCAGCTAGGCTATCCATTGATCTGCTCAACTAAGCTATCCTAATATGCTCAAGTGGGCTCTCCACTGATTTTCTTAGCTAGGTTATCCACTAATATGCTCAACTAGGCTATTCGTTGATCTGATCAGCTAGGCTATCCATTGATATGCTCAACTAAGCTATCCTAATATGCTCAGGTGGGCTCTCCACTGATCTGCTCAGCTAGGTTATCCACTAATATGCTCAACTAGGCTACTAGTTTTGATGTGTTTTATATTTCTATTCTATATCTATCATAACTCTCAACTCTACCTCAAAGTCTTCTGATAAGGCTCAAACAATCCTACTCAAATGTTGTCTGAAATATGTCCTTAAAGACTTCACAAAAGGCTCAAACAATCTTACTCAAATGCTATCCCAAATCTATCCACAAATAT
The DNA here is from genome assembly GCA_028583015.1 of Wollemia nobilis. Lineage (NCBI taxonomy): Eukaryota > Viridiplantae > Streptophyta > Pinopsida > Araucariales > Araucariaceae > Wollemia > Wollemia nobilis. Next base: position 165,375 of record JAQPPZ010000159.1, read on the forward strand.
GTCCCAAAAGCCTTCTCAAAGGCTCAACCAATCATGCACAAAATTTTTCTCAAATCTATCCAAAAAATTTGTCCCAAAAACCTTCCCAAAGGCTCAACCAATCATGCACAAAAGTTGTCTCAAATCTATCCAAAAATTCTATCCCAAAAGCCTTACCAAAGGCTCAACCAATGACTCTCAAGTAGCACTCAAATCTCAACCACAAATCAATGAAGGCAAGGCTCAATGATGAACTCAACAATGGATAACAAATAAATTATGACAATACTCAACAATGTGCTCAACAATGAATGGAAAATGTACTCTTCAATGGATGACAAAAATGATCCACAATGATCTCAACAATGTATGACAAATGATCTCTCAAATGGATGACAACAATGCTCAACAATGTACTCTCAAATGGATGACAAAAATACTCAACAAGGTACTCTCAAATGGATGACAAATGATCTATGAAATGGAAACCTCTCCAAGAAATAAAAATGAGGACTTCAACCAACCAAAGACAATCTCCATAAGTGATAGAAATAGGTTCTCAATAATATCTTCATCATGCAATTTTAATAAGCTCTCAAGAAATAAGCACAACTCCCTCAAGCAAAGATCTCTCAAATAGCCAACAATGATCTCCTCAAATAAAAGGTAAATGTATCCACAAGTGACTAGAAAATGATCTCTTCAATGGTCTCAAATAGTGGCAATGTACTCAATAAGTAACCAACAATAATATCCTCAAATAAATAGTAAAAACCTCCTCAATAATGGCAATACTCTCAATGAACTCCACTAAAGCAATCGTAGAGCTCAAGTATAAATTTTATACATAAATTTGATTTTCTAATCCATCCACTTCCTCTCAATAGCCAAGGCACATAATCAAGCAATTTGTCTTCAAATTCAAACCCTAACTCATGTGCATGTCTTCTAACTCAAGATAGCAATTAACTAGGTCTCAAGTTCCTAGTTTAATTTCATAATTAAATCATGCACTAGGACATATAACAAGTTCAATCATTTTCAACCTTATGACTCCCTAATTTCATTAACACATACAAAAAGCACCTATGCTTTCATTTTTAATTCCACACCTCATAACTCCACATACAACAATCACAAATATTTATTTCCACACCTTATATCTCCCTAATCACACACAACAATAACAAATATTTAATTCTACACCTTATAACTCCCTAAGCACATTAACACATACAACAAGCATTTATTTCCCTAAACTCCTTATGACTCCCTAGTTATTACAGAAATAATTTTAATGCACCAAAACTTTGGTAATAACAAATATTACCATGCGCTAGAGATAAATACCTTTATTCAAAATTTTCTACCTTCACAACCTTTGAAATCGATAATTCCTTTGCCAAAAATCAATGTGCCTTCACACCTTCGAAATCATCAAAGCCTTCCCAAAAATCAATGTGCTTTCACACCTTCGCGATCGTTAATACCTTGCCAAAAATAAATGCACCTTCACACCTTCACAAAATTCAAAATATGTTCCTCTCGCCTAGCACTGTGAGGAGCTTACCATGTGGGTGCCAGCCCACATTAGAATTTAATCCCAAACACCCAACTTCACCTGTGCTCAAATATGAAAAACTTAAGTTACCTTCCTTAGCAAAACACTTTACCCCTGGTAGGATCCTAACAGTGGACCTGCCTTGTGCAAAGTTCATGCGCTACCAATTGCAATATAGGATCCTGCATGCCATCACTCTCCTACGCTATTTAATTGACCTTTCTCTCAAATCAAAAGTTATTTATCCTTATTTCTTTGTTGCTCCCATTTCGATGACTTTCTCTCATGCGCTATGTCAAGTCTTAAATAATCAAAGGTTTTTACCTTTTATTTATATGCACCTCCATGCCTTCGAATGACGTCGGCTAACTTTATTAATCTCCCCAACCTTTGCACATTTGCGGATAATGTAATTCAACTTTAGACCTTAGAATTATTAAATACAAATTTAATAATTCACCTATTAACTTTGAATTGGGATATCTCCTTCATTCTTTTGAATTTTGCAATGAAAATTTTTGCACCTAGGTTTTAGTGGAAAACCTTTTCATCCATAATAATTTGAATAAGTATTAGCATAGTGGTTTTAATGAAAAACCCTTTTCGTTGGTTTTATTAAAAAACCTTTCCGTTAGTTTTAATAAAAACCCTTGCCATTGGTTTTAATAAAAACCATTAATATAATATTAAAAAAACAAAATACTATATGCATCTTATGCCACAAAATCCTGTATATATCCTTACTCTTAAAAATATCATAAATTATTATTTATGAAGTGCTTTTGCCACCAAAACTCAATGTGATCCATGTGACATCAATGACAACACAAAATAACTCAAATTGCCAACAACTAATCCCCTAAATCCAGTTTGTGAATATCTATCCATAGGATAACTCCTTCTCCTTTGCTTTGGCTGGTGATCTTCTAAAAGGCTACTGCTTCCACTTCACTAGCTTATGGATATCTCTCCATTAAAGACTCTTATCCCCACTTAGAAGACCTATCATCACTGCCCTAGCTAATGGATATTTATCCACTAAAGACTATTATCCTCTTTGCTCTATCACCTCCAAAGCTTTGTCTTAATTCTATACTAAACACAGTCCAGTAGGTCTAGCACAACTCTGCTCAATTCTTGTACTAAACATAGTCCAGTCGATCTAGCACAAGTCTTCTCAAAAAGCTCACTCAAATTTATACTAAACATAGTTCATTTGGTCTAGCACAAATCTGCTCAACTCTTGTACTAAACATAGTCTAGTCAATCTAGCACAAGTCCACTCAAATTTTCATTAAACATAGTCCAGTTGGTCTAGCACAAATCTTCTCAATAGGTCCACTCATAACCTGCTCAAATCTGCTCAATAGGTCCGCTCAGAACCTGCTCAAATTTGCTCAATAGGTCCACTCAAAACCTGCTCAAATATGCTCAAAAGGTCCACTCAGAACCTGCTCAAATATGCTCAATAGTTCCACTCAAAACCTACTCAAATCTACTCAATAGGTTCACTTAGAACTTGCTCAAATATGCTCAACAGTTCCACTTAGGACCTGTTTAAATCTGCTCAATAGTTCCACTCAGAACCTTCTCAAATCTACTCAATAGGTCCACTTAGATTTTGATCAAATATGCTCAACAATATCACATGGAACTTGTACAAATATGCTCAATAAGTCCTCTCTAGGACTTAACCAAATCTGTATTTTAAGCTCCAATAAAAGCTCACACAAAATCAGTCCACAAGTCTTCTCAAAGACTTACCTCAAATCTGCTTAACAAGCCCACACAGAACTTGTCCAATTTCATAGAAACATAAAGAGAATTGTTAGAGACTCAATATGTTCTACACTCAAAGCTCAATCACTTTATCAACTCAAATAAATCTCATAGAATCATAAAGAGAATTGTTAGAGACTCAATATGTTCTATACTCAAAACTCAATCACTTTCTCAACTCAATATCATAGAAGCATAAAGAGAATTGTTAGAGACTCAATATGTTCTATTCTCACAACTCAAATCAGAATATAGAATAGTTTGTTTTATGGAACTTGAACAATCACTTCATACATCCACTTGACTAGGATCAATCAACTTACTCAACCAATCACTCAAGAAACAACTCTTGCTCACAAACCCTAGTCCAAGCATGTATCATCCAACTCAAAATATTTTCAATAATGCTCAACAAAAAATCTCACATAACAATGATACTCATGATATTTTCAAATCCTAGTTCAAGTTCTTTGCATAACAACTCACTTCAACAACCATGCTTATAAAACATTCTTCACATAACAAATGATACTCATGATCTTTTCAAACCCTAACTCAAGTTATTCACACCACAAATGATTTCAACAACAATGTTTATAAAATAAGGTTTTAATCACAATTCTTAATTTCAGAAAAATTTGAAGCATTAACTCAAACACTTTCGAAAAGGAAACCCTAATCAAATCATTTTCACTCAAAAATTTATTTTCTAGTAAGCCATTCATTCAACTCAACCAAAGAAAAATTTACCCATAACTTTTTTCTTGACAAGTAGTTGATCTCACAAATTTGCCACACTCACAATTACTTCTTTGCCAATCTCAATAAGGGTTAGAGGATAATTTTCTCAACAAAACATAACACAAAAACAATATCAAATTTACACCTTATCACTCCAACTTGATTAATAATCAACACCCTCACAATAATAACAAAAATCCTTAATTCAAAATAACACAATACCCACAAAGTCTTAATCCTCCAATATACTACTATAGCAATTTAAGACTTTATTAAAAGTTAAGAACATAAATCTCCTTATAAATCCTAATGATAATTCTCAACTACCACAAATTTACTACAAAGCAACCTTTCCAAACACAAACCACTAAACAACCTTATACCTCCAACTTAGGCATTTACTTAAAATTAAAACCAGAAAATATTACCTCGTCTTCGTAGGGAATCGTACCCTCAACTTTACCACCAATGTGTGCCTTAGCTATGACCAAATTTGCCGCACGAGCCAAGTGCTCGTTTGATATTAATGAAACAACATGTCCTTCTTAATCTCCTCACACATTTTACCTTGGAAAAAGAACGTGCACCATAGGCACCTTAACCAACACAACTCATGATGCACCCATCGATATTCGAACGTAAACCTTCTTGCAATCCAGTGCTTTCATGCTTCCCAAAATACCACTAGGCCACGCTGTCCTATGCAAATTCAAGGATTAAAATTTCCTCCCTTAAACGCTTCTCTATCACAACTTTTGCAAAAACTTCACGAGCTCGTTTCTTCGTATGCAATATTTTTAATTTTCGAGCAAGGATAATTAATTGAACTTTTGGCGTTTGTATTTATATGCTTCCTCCATTATTTTAAATATGTCGACGCTCTCCATGTTATATTCCATGATGTCGGTAGATATTATAAAGGCTTTGAATTCCTTTTGTCTTAAACCCAACCTTTGGGTTTATAAAATATATTTAGACTTTATAGAACCCACTTTTGCATTATAAAATATTATAATAAGAATTATAAATATTTTATTTAGGTTTTCACCATATCACCTTTACCTTTGATAAAATACCTCCTTCTCATTGTATTCCATGTCATAAATAATATTTTTTTATAAAATTTAAATTCTCACTAAATTGAAATAATTTATAAAAATAAATATTATTTCTCCTTTTGAACTCTTAACTTTTGCACTGATTCACTTGATCTTTGGCCTTCTTCTTAGATATCAAAGAACCATTTTTATCCCCTTTGTTTCCTACTGAATTATTTGATTAATAATAATGACTTCATCTAGTGACATCAATGTCAACTTTGACTTAGGGACTCAAAATGTTGAACATAATTGTGATATCATTTATAAATATGGTACAATTTAGAGAGTAATTTATATTTTATGTCAATAAACTAGAATAAGAGAGCACTTTAGAGATTTTATGTTGAAAAATTAGGCATGGTAGGATTTTTTAGTATCATTGACCAACTACAAGACCAACTATAGATTGACTATAGGACCAACTATGAGATCGAAAACGAGAAGGTTTCTATATTTGTAACAAAACTAGGCAAAAACAATATTTAAGTCTAGTCAACTACCAAATAAATTTGGAGATAAAAATTATATTTGTTGAGATTGATTTCAAGATAATTTGGATGAATTCAAATTGATTAGATATAAATTAGAATTGTTAAGATTTATTTTCAACTAATTTGGTTTATCTAAACTAGTTAGCTATAAATCAAATTTGTTGATATTTATTTCCAATTGATTTGGTTGGATCCAAATTAGTTAGATGGAAATTAGATTTATTGAGATTATTTTCCAACTAATTTTGCTATTTCAAAAATTACTTAGAATCTTTACCAACTTATTCTGGTTTTTGTCTTCTCTAGATCAAATTAGTTTTATATGTTGCCAACTAATTCAAATTTATGATATTCTATTTTTATAGGTTGTTAATTATTTCTTTTTTATAGTCTCTCTAGAAAAAAAAAAAACGTATATTATAGTGTAAAAGGTTGAAGATGATATAACCATGCATTGAATACAATTTTATCTTCTTCATTCCCTTGTCTTATTTTTAAAGTTATACTATAACAAGTTAAGTAAATGCATAGATATCTTCTTTGGATGTAGTTAGGAAGGTCCCACTTATCTACATAACTAAAAGTGATTCATATCCTCTTAGAGTAATATTAATATAGACTTATTTTAGTTTTATTTAGATAGGCTAGTTAGGCTAGATTCATATTTTCTTTGTGGATGGGTATATACTACACATGATTTGGTTGCATTTGTACATACCTGGATTAGTAACATATGATTATCATATATTTAGCTTATCAAAGTGCTATCACAATAGGGATCAAACTTGGATGGGTCAATGCCTTATGTTGGAAGAAACACTTAATGTATTTTACCACTTGATGGAATTAAAATTTGGTCCTAAGTAATTGATGGTTGATATATGACCCCATAAATTATCTAGACTATCCTCTCATTTGTTCTACATACAGACAAAAAATATCAAAAAAGAAAAATATATATATTTTTAAAAATCCATAAAAGACAAATGAGGTTTTTAAGAAACTTTACAAAATTAAATCCTATGGTTAGGTCATCCTGTCATGACCTTCCCTTGGAAATTTTTTTATTAGATGGACTCATGATTGGATATGTTATATTTTGATGGAATTATTGATTGTGTCATGCTTAGTTTCTACAAAACTTATGTTTTATGGAAAATATAATGTACCATGTTGATGAAATGATTGACAATTTCATGTTTAGTTGTTGCAAATAATTATTTTATGAAAGAATATGATGTTGCTAATGGATATGCACCTTTTGTAGGAATAGGTTTTCCTTCATGGATGGTAAAAAGAAATAACCACTAAGAACGAGATGTTATAATAAAAATTAAATGATATGCTATTTTATTCATTGAACAACTAGGCAACATGGTTGAATGCCTTTTTATGTAGTTGCTTATCATGAAATCTGCATGAGTGAAATGTATCAAGTTATGTTAAAACTTTATTGCATGATAGTATCCTTGGATAGGGAATTTTACTTGGCATAAAGATATTATTATGTTTGCCTAAAATTTAAAAGTGATGAAATATTCTCAGTGCCAATGCTTCTAAATTCTTATTGAGTAGAAACATATTAACCATATGTTTGGTTGCCTATGGAATTGTTTAATTTCATGGTGTAAAGTTGCTAAGGGATAGCAACTAAAAAGAGGTAAATCTACTGCCATGACCACGAGAAGAGCTTCAGGCTAGGATATATGTAGTTAAACATATATAAATTTACTTACGCATGAATCCATGATGGTTGGTTAGTTTGGATAACACCAGTATGAAGGGACATGTATACTGGGTAAGGAGGAAATCACTCACAACAATCCAACGGTAGTGGAAAATGAAGGAGGGAAAAAAGAATAAGAAAAATAAAAAGACACAGAAAAAGAGGAGGGGGAAAAAGAAGGAGAGACATATTTTCATAACAGATATGCTATCTAGATTATTCATTGAGGATGCTTATTGAAATTGACTAAAATTCTCAGGTAGTTTTCATTCAATTTTTTTTCCTTTTCTTTTGGGTGATAAATGAAACTAGTTTTTAGAGCTTCTAATGAATGACATGGGTGAACGTTCTTATGGAACTGAGTACTACATAATTACCTCAAAGAAAATAGAGAGACCATTCTATCCATGTACCATGCAATTGCTATATTTTGGTATATTTCATGGGTTGAAACTTTAATAATTCAATTTTAAAAAATAGAATACAATGTCTTTCTTTACCTTTCAAGTTGCTAAGTGTTTAGGCTTTAGATTTAATGATAAGAGAACCAGGAACAAGACTCACTATTTTGTTACCCTATAGAATGAAAAATATTTAAAAGATATGCTAATGTTCTGGAAAAGAAATGAAAATAATTTTGGTGGAATTATAGCCATGTAGACGCGTTGTTTGAATAATGCTGATGATGTGAAGTTTACATGACTAGTGTATTATAAAAATTTAATTATGAGATTTTTTCCTTACCTATTGAATAAATAGAGGTTATGCCTGAAATTGATATTTATTTAGCCAATGTATAATAAGAGGGTGAATACCTTTTTGACGATATATGACTATTGTGTGACCTCTATACTTGCACCACAGAAAAATGAGCTTGTTACTTGCTCATTTTAATAAGTAAGCTACAGGCATAGGATATGCATAGAACATTGAATTCATGCTTTTTGAAATGTGTTTCAATTAATGTTGGGTTTTCGACGAGTGTCTAAGACATCCTATGGACCCAAGAGGTACCAAAGGATGGTTGTAAGGAAATAATATAATTCATTGGTTTGTTGTAGTCACCAATGAAAATTGTCTAGGTTGGTGCCACTATGGTGAAGATATTTGTGTTAATATTGATAGCAAATACCTTGTTTTCTTACTTAGTCTAGTATTATAAGCTAAGACTACACCATCTGAGTAATAAAGTAATTTTTCCAAGCATGAAATTGAAATAACATACAATATTTTAATCTTCCCTTATAATCTGGTGGACTTATCCTTAGCATAAAATAAATGGAAATGCTTTATTATAAATATAATAGGACATTTTGGAAGAAATTTGTTGCAATAGAATATTTCCCTGTTTGCAAGTTCGAAGGAGGTGAGTTTCACCCTATCCATAGGATTGGATTATTCATACAAGAAATTTTAGTGTAAAGCTTTCTTGAATGTATTTGCAAACAAAAGAAAAGACATAATTAAATAAGGTGAATGGATTATGAATAAATCTCTATTTATTTTGATATTTTATAAAATAAAACAAAAAATAATATTGTTCTTATTTGGTTTTAAAAAATTTCAACATTTATGCAAACATTTTGGCATGATAATGAGAACTAGACAATGATTGGAATTCCTTGGTTGTGAGACAATACATCATTGTATGCAAAGTAGTGTCGATATTTTTTTGAGATTAAATCCTTGGATGAATATAGGGTATATTAAAAAATTGCAGGTTGTTGGATAAGCATAACAAAATATGTTTGGATTGCTAATATTGATTACATGCTAAAAAAATATATTTACTTTTAGGTAAATTATGAAATTGAAGGACACGAGGATACCTTGTATGATCTTGTTTTTGTGATTGTGATCTAGGATGATAGAATATGAATTTGGAATCAAATTGTATGTACTAAAAATAACAGGTTCATATTAAAAAATCATAATAATTCAGGATATCTTATGTGAATAGGAAAGGCATCAAGAGCTGCCTTTAATTTTAGAGAAGGGCTATTTTTATATAAATTGAAGGAATAATTCATAATGTGTAGCTATAAAATATTGTGGAACTCCTTAGTTGCATGTAAAGGCAATATGGGTTGTTTTTACCCAATGTAAGGACCAAGCAATTTATGAACTTAATAAAGAATGCAGATTTTAAGACTGGGTTTATTCTCCATGAGGGTTCCTAGGATATACGAGTTGTGAAATTATGTGTGATGTTTCCTTTTATATGATGCACCATGATTGTAATGTTAATGGGAAATATTTACTTTTTAAATATATGGTTACACCACTATGGATTTATTCTTTTATGGTTGTGTTATAATTTAACTTCATGGAATATTTTAAGCCATGCATGGTAAATCGTCATTTGTAATTGAAATAATGTTATAGAATATTACTCGAATACCTCATAAAATATTTTGATGGATGTAGCTAGTAGATGTCTTGAGTATTATGAAAGCACAAATAAATGAGAAGATGATAACTTATTTTGTGCTACCAAAGAAAAAGTAAGCTTGTGATATAGTAAAACTTATTTGTTATAATGATTAACTTTGGTTATGGAATCCTTAAGTAATTTTGGATATGAAGAACCTTATTCATATGGGATCTCAATAGAGGGAGAAGGGACCTAATATATTGATTCCATAAAGTAAGATTTGGAAAGAGACCTATTAATGGGATGGCTAGCTCATTGTGGAGATGAGAAGGATAGTCGAATCCTATACATTCATAACACCTACATAGATGGACTTATGTAGTGTGTAGTGGTTATGTGCTTCTTTCAATAGGATGAAAGAGCGTAAGCAAAGGATAGTCAAGTCTTATACGCTCATATCACCTACATAGATGGACTTATGTAGTGTGTGGTGGTTAACATACTTCTTTAGAAAATTTCAAAGAGGGTAAGCAAAGGATAGTCAAATCCTACACGCTCATAGAACCTACATAGATGGAATTATATAGTGTGTGGTGGTTAGCGTGCTTATTTCGATGGGATGAAATAGGGTAAGCTATCTCATTGAGAATTAATGAGAAATATAGCGTGTAAACTAAGTATATACACCTCGTACACTTACATAACTAGACTTATGTAAGACGTAGGGATGGGTATACCTTGAAGAAGGTTTTAAGTGGAAAATCAAAATAGGATGAGCATACTTGATAAATAGGAATTTTTAAAGTATGTTGCTAAAAATTAGGATCATTCCTTGTAAAATATTAATAAAAATCTTTAACAAGTTAGAAAAAAAAATTGCTGATGATTTGGATGGGAAATTTGTATTGTGACACATTTAGGTAGATAAAAATAAAATACTGGATTGAGTATCAAGAAATAAAATAGGAATCTATCAATGACTATTTCTCGTAGAGCAAATGTGTTGGAAACCAATGAGATCCTTGTGATCCATGTACTGCTAGGATTTCAATAAAAGAATCCTTTAAACTATCAATGACATACAAGACATCTCATAATTGCTTCTTAATAATATTACCTTTGAAAATAATTATATAAGGAAATAATTATCACAGAAAAGCAATCAAGTAATAGATATTCACACTAACTTTTATATAATGTTGGATTTTGTAATACTTTCTAAAAATGAATGGAATCAACACATTACCTATATAAGCAAAATATAACTCACAAGGAGAAAACATGATATAGAATGGTGTCTATAGACTTTAAAATGTATCACTAAGAGATAATAATTACACTCCAACTAACAATAAATGTTAGAAACACAAAATGGATTTATGAACTGAGATCAATCTTTGAATTGATGTGATAGGAGAATAAATACATGTGTGATCAAGAAGGTATGAGGTTAGGAGTTACAATTGCTTTCTAACTTTCCATAACCTTCATAACCATATGGTGAATATGTCTTCATGATGTAATATTTATAATATTTCATTGTATTACATCAATGCTCAATCAAAGTACGTACTCTAAATTTTTTAAATTTTACACATGCAAGAGACTTTATCAAAATGTTTACATGTTGCTCCTCTATTGGACAAAACTGGAGCTATATATTTTGTTTTTGAACAAGTTCATGGATGAAATGACATTGGGTCTGAATGTGTTTCATGTGTTCATAAAAAAATTATTGTGAATAAACTTTAAAATTCTTTAATTGACGTAACTCATGATTGTCATTTATTTTTATGGGATTTGCATTCCTAACAATATGTGGCATAATTGTACTACCTTGTAGAAAACTCCTCTTATGGCATAATATTTAGCCTTGGTAGAAGAATGATAAATAACATGTTACCTCTTGCTTTCCTAAGATATTGGACCAAAATTCAAAAAGAACACATCTAAAAGTGGATCTTCTGCCATCAATGGATCTACATAATTTTTACCTATGAAACATGTCAATATGAATTTATTATTCTCCTTGTACTCTATATCATAATCAATCATACCATAAATCTACCTGAGTACCTAATTTATTTACTTTATTGCTTTCGAGTGATAAACCCATGGTTCTTACATGAACTATGAAAATAACTAACAGTATACTTTATTTTTGTCTAGTGTATATTAGATAAATGAGAATTCCAATAAACTAGAGATAGAGAGTTGCACTCATCTACAAAGATGAATAATATGAGATTTATAATGCTATTTTTATTAGAGTATTCATGGGCTTGCAATCTATCATTTAATATTTCTTGATCAATGTCTTGACATACTTCATATGTGATATGAATACATGGTTCTCAATTTGCCACACCTCTAATCCAAGATAATAATGCATTAGCCTAATATCATTCATATCAAATGAATATTTTAAAGTTTTCTTGGTCTCTTCAATAAACTTCTCTAAACTTCTAGTGATGACCAAGTCATCAACATACAAAATGATCATCATGACATCTCTTCCTTGAATTTTTAAGTATAGGTTTTGATCATAAGTACTATAGTAGAATCCATGTCATAAAATATGTTTATTCATCTTCACATATAAGGCTTTGGAACCTACTTCATTTCATAGAAATATTTAATGAGTCTGCATGCCTTTTTCTCGACCATGTATGACAAATATATTTATATGTTTCATGTATCCTTCTTCATTGAGGTTGTCATTGAGAGATGCACTCTTCATATTTATTTGATGCAACTTCCATCCGAACTATGTAGCCATTGAAAAACCTATTCAAATCATATTGATCTCTACTATTGATGAAAAGTATCATAGTTGATTGTTTATTTTTGTGCATATCCCTTTGCAAAAAATATTTCTATGTATTTATTGATGCTCCTATCATTTTTGTATTTGGTCTTGTATACCCACTTGCATCTAATGGGTTTATTTTTAGGTAGAAGATCAAGAAGTTGTCATGTCTTTTTCTTCATCGATACTTGATACTCGATGTTCATGGATTTCTTCCACACCTTCAATACAAGAGCTTCATGAACCATTTAAGGTTCATATATCTACACCATAGTACTCATCAATGTTAGTTTGACATTGTTTCAAAATCTACTCTATGTTCTGGGTCCAGAACTAGATGTATCAAGAACATAATTTAAGTTTACATTACAAACTATATTAAGATACCACTTGGACCTACAGGTGGTACTCAAAGTGGATGATCTTGAGTCATCAACTCCATCAAAAACATCTCCATTATCTTCATTAAATTTAGCATCCTTTCATTTAGAGACTTCAACATCATCATCATCAAACAACAAACAATATATGCTTTGTCAATAATGCACGGCTTAGAATAAGATGTACGCTCACCCTTCTCATCAACCTTGACATATTTGGTTACATACAAGTTCTTGGTGTTTGGATCTATGAGACGACATCTCTTCAACTAGCTATTTTATCTAATAAATATACATCGTTTGAATTTATCCTCCAACTTCATTTGCTTATGCTTGAGAATATGCATAAATGCAATGCATCTAAACACATGGATATGTGATATAGAAGGTTTTTTCTTGCCAATGTCTCTTTAGGTGTGATATTATTCAATGGAAGTGTGGATGAATGGTTCAAAAAGTAGACTATATTATGAACAAGTTCTTCCCAAAATTATGGCTTCAAACTAACATCGATCAATATGCATCGAATTATCTCCTAAATGTACGATTTTGCTCATCTAAAACTCTATTTTGTTGAGGTGTCTAGATAGTTGGAAATTATTGTTTAATATTATGCTGCATTAGGAAAGCATAAAATTAATTTGAATAGAATATATGAATGATGACCAAAAATCTTATCCACATGAGCTTTTAACTCTTTAAAATAATGGAAACCTTCATCCTTGGTCTTTTAGGAATAACACCCACCTCCTTCATGTATGGTCATTAATGAACAAATAGCCATTAAAAATTGAATCCTTGGGTCTATATTGATCAATATGCACTAAATTGAGTGGACCAACCACTCTATGATTACTTGAGCCAAATGGGACTCAATACCACTTTTTGGCCAAATAACACATAAAGTCTATGAGGCTTTGTCAAAGATGTAAGTCCACATACCATTCCATGATGTAGGAGTGACTTCAAATGGTCAAATATTAGATATCCAAATCACCAATGTGATAGTGAGGTAGCTTCATCTACCTTGGCAGCTAATGTTAGTTGTATTGCATTACAATTGCAAGCTAAAAAATTTTCCCTATGCCAATAGCAAGAGTAATGATCATTAATGCTCCAGATTTTTCTTGAATGAGATAGAGTTTTTTTGCGCCTATTTTTAAAAATTCAACATGTAAATTATGATCAAATAAATAATTCATAGAAATATTTTCATGAGGTAAGGCATAAAGAATTTGAGTCAAGTGGTAGGTATGTGCTCCAAGATGCAAATGATCATCAATTCTAACAACAGTGTATATCAAATTGTCAATAAGTATAACTTTACCTATGGTAAGGTGAATGGTCAAGGCTCTTGAACCATTTATTTTGGCTTATTATGTGTTTAGTAGCTCTTAAATCAATGTATCAAATTGGTCTAGACTTTGAAACAACATCAAAAAATTGAACATTATAGATATAGACTTGTATTTCTATATCAAAATTAGCATCCTCAACTAAATTACCATGTAGACAACGATGTTCATTCCTTTTTGCTAATAAGAACTCTTTGACTTTTTCTCTTAATGCTTTAAATAATTCTTAGAAAAACCTTATGAGAATGTGTTGTACCAATACTCCTAAAATACGTATTTTGGTTTCTATAAATTAAACATGTAACATTAAAACTTTGAAAATTTATTTTTTCTCTTTTACCTTTTTGTTGCTTCTAGTGATTGTTAATCATAATACTATAAACAAATAATGTATTAAAGATGTCTATGTTTCCATTCTTAAACCAATTGAAAAAAAAAAATGAAACCTATAATGCATAGTAAAATTGATATATTTTTAAATATCAGGTCAAAAAGAATTTACAACTCTTATGATGCTTGTCCTCGTAATTTGTGATCCTTCTTAAACCTTTAAAGAACGTTATCTTTTACAACGTTCGTTCCCCTTAATGGCTATTCTAATTGCTGAAAGGTAGACTTGAGATTTTATATATATACTTATAGTTATTTAGTGTGCACAAATTAACAAATCAAAAGATATTTAGATCTTGAGTTTCAGAAGTATGTGAGCAAGCTTAACTTCAATACAAGGAAATTAAAAGGAAACCAAAGAGTGCTAGGGGCCTCACGGCAAAGGCTTTATCTTTATCCTCAACTTCTTCGTTTTTTAGCCTGGACAGTCAAGGCCATGGGGTAAGTCCAGGCTGGTGAAGGCGCTGAGATGTCCCATCGATTGCGCTAATTACCCCAGAGCAGAACACCCGGAGAAGACCAGGTTGGTCTGCTCGCCAATTCCGAAAATCCCTTCAAAGCAGAACACCCGGACAAGTTTAATGTGGTCAAGACACTGAGCTGTCTCATCCATTTCAACGGCCCTTTTAATTTTTCCCTAATATCTATAGGTTGAAGTCCATCGGTTCATGTGATGCTGCTTTTAAATAGCTTCTGCTCCTGTGCATTAGTTAATACTGTGCTGTGAGGCCGCGCCTATTGCGCTGTGGAGCCGCCCTTATCACTTTTAATTTTTTTGGTAACTGTTCTCACATTGCAATTTAATTCTCAGCAATTTTATTCTTACACTAGGTAGACTAACAATTTCACAAAAGTTATGCATACAAACAAATGACGTACCTTATCTTGGACAAAGATAGGACCCTCATAAAATGTCAATTCCGGCTGTTGCTCTAATTTCACAGGTAAGCAAGGAACATCGCCGCCTATTCTTAGATATCTGAGTTCCTCAAATCTCAGAGAGCTTCGTCCGCTGACGCTCATGCCGTCTCCCAAAGCCAAAACTCTTAATGTTCTTCTCATTAATTTTAAGTGGTCTTCTTGAAGTATATAGTTGGATTCATTCTTTTCGTAGACAAGCCAAATTCCCTTGATCTCTTTGAGCCTCTGTAAAAGCGTTGAATAAATCAAAATTAATTAAAGTAGAGAATTTTAAGGTAAGAAATGTATAATTATAATATCTCAGGAAAAATATACCTCATCTGATGCAGCATCATTCAAGGATTGCACGTCAACAATTCTTGTTGATTTTGACATGTTTCTTCCTATCGCTCTGATGATATCATGAACAATCAACTTTGCCTTTGCGTCTGGCTCTCTATCATCACCGTCGGTTAATGCAGTCCATTGTACCCGTTGTACCAAAGCTGCTTCTTCAAGAGAGATGAGTGTCGAGTGTCCCACTATATGCTCCACATGGCGAGGATTCCAATTAGAGAAAAAGCTACATATATCCAGAAATGCCTCTTGGTGAGACGGTTCTAGTCGATTATATACAGAATTAACTAGACGATTACTCAATTCTTTTTCTGGTACATTCCCCTGCTCCAGCTCTGCGAGCATCTCTTCAGTTTTTATATCATCTTTACTCAAAGCACCAAAAAGCTTCAAAACAAGAGGAATTCCATCGCAAATGTTCATAATCCTTTCTCTATTAAGATGAACTCCTTCGTTCAACAAAATTTTCTCTGCCTCATCCTTTGGAAGCCTATCAACAAGGTATTTATCACGCTTAAGCCCACGAACCTCAATAATGTTTGTCTCTTTTAAATCTCTAGCTGTAATTAATATCCTGCTATGACCTGGAAGGATTGTTAAGTCCTCTGGAAAAAGCTGCTCTAAGTCTTTCTCCCGCAGAGCATTATCAATATATAAAAATATGGGTTCATTTCCTTTCTTAAAAGCTTTAGTGAGGTGCTCGCGACCCTCTTTGCAATCTCTTAAACTTAATCTTTTACCACTTTTATAATAATCTGGGAAGAGATCATGCAAAATCTGTTCTTGCTTGCTTTTGATATTATTCCTGAAATCGTCTTCATCTAGTTCTATGTGGGTATACTTGTAAACCTTTAAATCTATTTTGTTCACAACGGCATCTGCCAGAGTCGTCTTTCCTATCCCTCCGCCACCATACATAACCACAACAAGAGATCCAATATCGACTGTCGTCAAATCCAGCAACTTGATTACTTCTTTTTCGCGATCTACTAATCCCACTGTCAACAGTCATGAATTAAAGGTAAAATTGAAAGCTCTATAGTATGTAATGTAAAGTATTTACCCGTTATAGAAAGATTACCAAAGCACACTTTTGTTTTGTCATGAATTTATAAGTAAAATTGAAAGCTTTTTAGTATGTACTGTAGTATCAAATGCAAACTATTTACCTGTAATAATAGAAAGATTACCAAAGCACACTTTTGGTTTGCATTTGACATTGTAAAGAATCCAAATCCAATATTTTTGCCTTACCTTAAAGACTGGTTACAAGACTATTTAACATCTCTAAAAACTTTATAGCTGATAAAATTGAAAATTTAATTTTCTTCCATATACCTGCTGTACTTGGATAGGAGGGCCTTGTTGGAGAAGGAAATCTTGGAATAAGCTTCTCTGCTTCTATAGTAACTTTTACATTGAGATTTCTAGTGTGGTAATCTATATCTGATTTAATCTGGGAAAAAGCATCAGAGTCCGGGGAAGTCTTTAAAAATCTGCAATACCCAAAATAAAGTTCCTCTTTTTTCTTAAATTTAAATTTACATAAAAATAACTTAAAAAAACTTATTAAAAATTTGTAATGCCCAAAATAAAGGTCCTCTTTGTTCTAAAATTAAATTTAAAAGAAATAGTAATGAAAAAAATAATTCTTGATACCAACCTGAAAAACTTCTTGGATTTTAAATAATAAGCACATATCACAGATCCTCTTAAAATCGATTCAAATGCACGTCTTAAGTTTTGATCTGACTTGTCGTAGTGTTGATTTTTTATATGAATGGCAAGGCTAACCATGCGTTCCAGAACTTCTAAACAGTCATTTTGATTGGCCGACAGTTTTTCAAACTTTCGCAATAAATATGCTATAATTGAAGCCCCTGCAGCTATCCAGTGTACGTTCCCCACAACTTCAAGCATGTCTGATACCACCCTTGTTGCCGTCCCAGGAGAATGGATGATGTCATCCTATAAGGAGAGAAGTTGAAATTGAAAATCTAAAATCACAAGTATTAACATTGCAGAGAATGGAAGATGTCATCTTGTAAACAGAGAGGAATAAGAATGGTATTAACATTGCATATAAATTTCACAAGTGATAACCTTGTTCTGAGCTTTCTCCATGTTGTCATTGAAAAATTTTAGGAATATGGCCCCCTTCTTGGCAATGTTGGTAATGATGGGAATGGAAGTCGCCGCAATTTTGCTGCTTTCTGGTTGATCTTTATCAGACTGCATGTATAAATACTAAAAAAATATATATTTATTATATTATTTTTTAAAATATATATATTTAAAAAGAAAAGCCAAGTGAGATTCATGACCTTTGGAGTCCTGATTCTTTCCAACAGGGTGTTAATGCCTTCGATTAAATCATCGAGTGAACCTGTATCTTTTATCTCCTCCAAATCTTGAGTGACCTCCTTCAGGGTTGGTTTTGGATTTTTTGAAGCATTAGTAGATGCGCCTGCCTGCGCCGACAGCCCCGTCGATTCTGCAGACGGTGACGTTACTTGTGTATCGAGTGAACCTGTATCTTTTATCTCCTCCAAATCTTTAATGACCTCCTTCAGGGTTGGTTTTGGATTTTTTGAAGCAGTAGTAGATGCCCCTGCCTGCGCCGACAGCCCCGTTGATTCTGCAGACGGTGACGTTACTTGTCTCACCTCCTCTTTGTTTGTCACCTGTAACGGTGGAGGCAGCTGGGGAGCGTTGTTTTGACTACCATTTGAGCGGTTGGATTTGAAACATGATACACAGATACCCATCGTGAATGCCTGAGATGAGATACCAACTGATGATAATCGAGAATAAGCCAAGAGACTACTTTCACAAACGTAGAAAAAATACTGCAATTTCACATGGCCCTCCCGGAAATCCCAATCACATAGGTGAGGTGCTCACTTATCGAAAACAAACACAGACCTATAAAAAGGACAGATGATTAGATTTCCCACCACTAGAAAGGAATATATGTAATGCCATGCTTTACGTAATCTGGTCAAAAGAAAAACGGAATCTATACACATATTGTGCCCTGTAGATGATGCCAATACGTTTATTTATTTATTTATTTTCTTCTACAGTAGCATGTCTTTGTATTGTTTTGGCATTGACGTCACAATAATAAAAGTAATTCAATTCAAAAAAAATACTCATGATATGATCAGTTTTTCAACCTCTGAGAAAGACATTTCTATTAAATTACTTAGTTCATAGTTCATATTTTTGGTCAAAGATTTGTTTTAGGTGATTCTACTCTTTTTCTTAACTCCTAGGACATATTCTTTCGTGAAAGATTTGTTATAGGTGATTCTACTCTTTTTCTTAACTCCTCGGAGATATTCTTTCGTAAAAGATTTGTTATAGGTGATTAGGTGATTTTACTCTTTCTCTTAATTTCTTTATATACATAAAAAAATTGATTACACTTGTTTGATATTGATACTATTAATAAATTAATCTACATTTCTCAGATTTAAAACAAACTACTACTTTTATAAAAAAAACTTACCCTTAAATTTGAACCTAAATTTCTAAACTTAACAATTGAACAACTATATCTCCGTGGACGTTAGGAGCTTTCCTTTTAGCTAATTTTACTTTCCTTTCTAACTACGTTATGTGGGCGATCCCTCTCTTTTTGTTACTTTGCCTTTTGACTACATTATTTGGGGGTCCCTCTCGTTTTCGACCATGTCGGATGACCTGATATTTTATCCGAAAGAGTACAAGAATTGCCTCACTAGGTGTTGGTTCAAACTCATATTTTCACACCCCTTTTGTCTGAAGCACTGCAATAATGCAGGATGAGATCTGCTATTTTTGGAGCGAGAGCAATTTGATTTCTAAGATTTAAAACTTTAAGATTAATATAACTTTTAATATATATATAACCTTTGGATTAAGAAGCCTTTTTCAGTGAGAGGCCTGAAAAGTATTATTTATTCACCATTCAACTTGTGATTAAATGTTAAGATAAAAAGTTATGAATCTTTGTTTATTTAAAATCAAATAAATTTATTTATTTATTTATTATAAATTTGATATAAAAATAAATTATTTATAAGCTTAATGTCCATAATAGAAAGCTTTGAGTGTTAAAATCTTTTTGTTGCAATTTTGTTTATATATGAATATTACTATTTAAATATTTTCCCGTGTGTATAAGAGGCTGGAAGGGAAGTCATCGCTTAAGCCACCTGATTTTAACAATATACTCTTAATAAAAAATATTAGGTATTTTTTGATTTTTCTATAATAGTTATATTTATTTTTCTGGAATAGTAAATGTAACAAAGTGATTATTAATCATTTATTAAATCTTTGATAATTGAAAGTTGGAGAAGTTTTCACAGATTTTAAAGAATACAAGTGGAGGTGTAGGTGCAGAAAGTAAGCCAAAAAATATCAAAGGAAATTTATAGAGATCCTTGGTTGAAGTTTTTTAGGGACCTTTGGTTGTGAGAGTATATAATGATTAACTTTTAAAAACGCTAGGAAAATCGATTGGAGGTTGGAAGAAGTTTTCACGGATTTCAAATAACACGGGTGTAGGTGCATAATGCAAGCCAAAAACGTCAAAGGGAGGCTTATAGAGATCTTTGATCAAGGGTTTTCAAAGATCCTTGGTTGAGGGTTTATAGAGATAGATGGATAATGAAAAAGGAGAGCCCTAGATGGTGGAAGGAGGATTCCATGGGAATAGGACCAATATGTAAAATAATCTGGAGGATGTGGGCTCCAAGAAGGGCCAAAATAATCATGAGCACATGCAGGTGGAACAAATAAAGCAATTCAATGATCAAATCTCATTCTAGTAGGAGAAATATGAAGATGTATTCGAGTTCACAATAGCCAACCCAAAACAAGGGTAGAACCAAGGGCACAAATGCACAAGAGGCAAACAACAAGCTAGGATTTTATTGCAACAATTTGAAATGACTCAAAATAAAAATATCCTTGAACTTTTGGAAAGTAATCAAGTAAGGGCCAATGTTATTGATCATAACAAGGAAAATGAGTCCTATTATGAGAAGAGATTTTAATTGAAAATTCCAAAGATGACCTTCTAGGATGCCTTGAGAGGATGACAACCTCAAACAACTATAGTTAATAACACTAGGACTTAGACCTACAAGAATGCCCAAAATAGACCCTAGAAAAATAACCTCGAGGTACATGAAAGCAACAAATGGCTCTCCCATAGTCTAACTTCAAATGTTAGACATATAGACTGGGATCGACACTATGGAATATAAAGGATTAATCTATCAATTTTTAGATCTTCTTCTAGGCCTCCCTACTTTCAAGATATGGGTTTCTAGACAATGGAGAACAAAAGATGAGTTATATATTTTTGCTTATTCCAATGGTTTTTCTCAGTTCTTTTTGCTAATGAGGATATAGAACAATTTTTCTAGGGGTTCCTTGATTTTTAGGCAAGACAAGGCTATTCATGAAGCCCTGGCATACCAAGTACAAGGCAGAAGAGGGAATGCCCCCAGTAGCCCTAGTTTGGGTGAGACTTTTTGGGTTACCAACAAAGTTTTGGAACCAAGTTATTATCATGGTAATAGGTAATAATAAAATATTATATGATGAAAACAAACACTACAAGCCAATTTGAACAAATTATCTATGCCCAAAGTTATGTTCTCATCAACCTTGATAAGCCCTTCCCAAAAAATATTACTTTGTAGTTTGGTAAGGATACCGCAAAATAATATGTGGGCTATAAGAACATCCCCTTTAGGTGTTGGATTTTTGATATGGTCACCTAGCTAGGGATTACAAATATCGGATCCCAAAGTAGGCATAAGAGGAAACGACCACTAGAGGTTTTAAGATGCCTAAATAGAATAATATGCTAAAAAAAAATCTAAAAAGTAGGTACTCATCTCCACCAATAAGTTCGCTAACCTCCCAATGGATGAGAAGGATAACATCATGGAGACAGAGATCTTAGAAATTTATCATCAAGCCCTAAGAAAGGAACCAATAGTTGAATAATCACATTGTAACACAGAGCCAATTCTAGATCTACCAAGTAGCCCAAAAAATAACCTCTCCAAAAGTTGAAGAGATTCCAAAGTAAAAATAAAATCCAAGAGAAATATAATGACCCTAACCAATTAAATGGAGATACTCATAAAGGAACAAATAGTGTAAGTGACTCCAGAATCTTCTAATAAGGACATGATGGTATTCTCATCTACTCTAGGTTTGGAGTTCATCCTAGAACCAATAGAAGTGAGTCAAGAATCAAATAAAAAGATGAAGCTATATACATACCAAAGAGCAGGTATGAAGACTACTCAACATCAAATAGGAAAATAAGGTGAAAAGTTGATAGCAATGGGTAAGGTCAAGGATCTTACCCATATTTTTAGTTCTCATGCTTGATAAAGTTCTTCACTTGAAATATTCAAGGGCTTAAGGGTATCCTAGTAAAGCATAATTAAGTAAAATTAATTATTCAACAATATTATCTACAAATGGTTTTTATCCATGAAACAAAAGTGTCAAAACACAATATGCAGATTTTTGCCAAAAAAATTTGACTTGTGTGTAGGGTGAAATCCCTAAGTTCCTAAGGAGCTTCTAGAGGAGTAGCTTGTCTTTGGCGTATAAAAGAGATAGTGATACACTAAAAAATGGGAAGTTGGGGAACTCTTGGTTTTACTAGCCTAGAGTAGACATTCTTCTCAACATTGATTATTTCTCAATGTATACTCTCCTATCAACTTGGATGAAAAATAATAATAATGGAGGAATGCAGCTTATATTATTGATCATTTTCCTAAATCTTAGACACTTATTAATGGATTTTAACACCATCATATCATTAGAAGAGAATATATGGGAAATCACACTCTAGACAGTAGTATATTAGATCTCTTCATCTGGTAGATATAAAACCAAATAATGATACGATGACCTAGTCTAATAAAAGGTAAGATCCAACATTCATTCTAAAAATAATAGACATTTTTTTGTTATCAAAGGGGTTTTTGAGCAATGGATATATTCCAAGAGCACAAACATTGAATAATATAGTATCAGACTATTGGCTAGTATTGGTGGAAGTGTGGAAGATAAGACTCAGTCATACTCATTTTAGATTTTATCTAATATGGTTTTAAGATAGTGATTAATGAGATAAGGTTCAACAATGGTAGCAGGAAGGTAAATCCAGGCATGATACGATGATGTATAGTTTTGTTAGGAGGCTTTAGTACCTCAAGTCCAAATTGAGAACATGGAACTAGGAAGAGTTTGGTGACATAAAGGAAAAGAAATGATATATCTTAACCAAACTTTAGAATCTAAATAAGCACATACAAATGACTAGCACTACTAAGATATAAAGCAAGGAGGAAGCTAGGCTTACTACTCAACTAGAGGAATAGAATAAAAGAGAAGACATCTTGTGGAAATTAAAATTGAGGATCCAATGGCTTTAGGAGGAAGATAGGAACACTAGCTTCTTCCATAAATCTCTCCTAACAATATGATCGTACAATTTTATCTCTTCCCTAAAAACAGTAGTGGGTGATTCAATACACACATGATATGGGATAAAAGATATAGCAAGAGAATACTTTACCCATCTCTTTAAGGTAGAACCATTGGACAAGGAGGTATAGTAGGAAGTACTCCAAGAGATTACTTCTCTCATCACAAAGGAAGATAATGTAAATTTTGACTACCCCAATTACTACCAAAGAGCTATAGTAGGTAGTTTTCAAGATGCAAGAAGATAAAACACCAAGCCTAAGTGGATTTCCCATATAATTATACCAAGAATTATGGGATATCCTTAAGTATGAACAATTGGAAGTGGTAGAAGAGTCTAGGATAGCTAAAGTGGTGCTCAAATACTTGAACAATACATATATAGCATTGGTTTTGAAATCCCAAGAGTTTGAACACATATTTTGCTATTGACCAATAGTGTTGATGATCAAGAGTGTTCCTTACACTGTGGGCATCACGACCCCCTATGGATGTGGTCTCTCTTCCAATAGATGTGTCTAGTTCCCAATGCCTTGTATGGAGCACCAATTTGGAAAGTTAATGAAGCATGGGACATGACTCATTTGGATGATCTTTAGGGTTTTTTACCAAGGCTAGATCATTGTTTAGGTGCAATATTTGATGCTATTTCTCCTAAACTAGCATACCATATTGAGTGTTTTTCCAAGGAGAAAGGAAATAAGGAGAATACGATAAAATAACATAAAAATAAAATATTAAAATCAATAAAAACTAATCTAGCCTAACTAGACTAAACTATTGATGGCGATGTGCCAAAGATCTAATAGAATCTCCATGTCACAATAGGTTGAGTGAACATATGTATTATAATCAATATCACACAAGGAACACATTTTTCCCAGATATGTGTCATACAAAACACCCACACAAGAACCAAGATAAAAATACTAAAATCACTACATCAAAAAAGGGCTTAAATGATGCTTATAAATCATCCTTAAATATCTTTAAAGGTGGTTATTCAACCATCGTCTATGAGGGTATCATAAAAATCCTATGACATGTGATGATTGTTAAAAAATATCTCAAACAACCACTCTCTTAGGGTCTAAGAGGATGGTTAAAACTTGCTCTCTTAGGACTACGAGGGCGATTGTGAACCACCATCTTAGGACTAAGAGGGTGGTTATTAAATACCATCTTAAGGTTAAGCCTCTTAGGTCTACGAGGGAAGTTTATAGTCACCCTCTTAGAGACTAAGAGGGTGGTTTAGAATCACCCTCTTAAACCATCATCTTAGGGTGACCTAAGAGGATCGTTATAAACTGCCCTCTTAGGGCTAAAAGGGTAGTTTATAACCACCATTTTAGGTCACCCTAAGATGGTTATTTTTAGCCCTAAGAGGGTGGTTAGCCCTCTTATGATCCCACCCTAAAAAATATATAAAGGAGACTATCCATGTTAGGGGACTAGAAGTTAGACCAAAAAGTTAGTCTCATGAACAAGTTTTAGTGATAATGGGTATTTTAATTGTCCTTACCTATTTTTTTTTTAAGCGAAAAACCCCTTGCGGGGTCGCCTTGGTCTAAGAGACCACAAACAGGGGGTTCTACACCATCAAATTCACCTGGGAGTCACACCCGACCCTACTCGCACCAACATTATCAATTGGATTTTGGATACCCAATTCAGCTTTTTTGGTAGGGTGGATATTTGAACCTAGGACCTCCTTTGGAGGATTGCCCTCTCCTCTCCAACTCACCTACAACACCTGGGTTAATTGTCCTTACCTATAGCCTAGTTGTTGAAATTACCATTGATGTTCACTATTGTGTACTTACTCGGACAATAGAAAAGTTATAGGCACTGAAATCAATATATGGGAAAGTCGAGATGGAAAGGCACTGACTTAACAATTGTGTATTTAAGTGATAGTGTTATCAGATAAGTTATGCCATCGATTATAAAGAGCCTATGACTCTTTATTCAACACTCTCTCAATAGAAAAAAATTGTCAATGCATGTTTTAACTCCATGATCAAGGCCCAAGAGTTTGCAAACTTTACAAAGCTACTTGATAATAAACAAGATCTCACACATACTGCTAGTTCTTTGAGAATCAATCAATTTATACTCAACAACAAAAAATAATTCTCTTTGTGGTCTCGGCTTGCAAAACACCACCCACGGTGCCTACGACATCAATGTATTGATATGAACTCATCCTCCTGATCAAAGCTCAGAAGCTGCCAAGCAGACACTGTAACATGATTATCAATGAGATCTTGCATGTACTATCAACACCTTGTCTTCCTTATCCAATGGTATTTTATTATCACAATCAATCAACTAAGATGGACTGAGAGTAAATCATAATGATAGTGATGAACGTTGTTCTTTATATTAAACCAAAAGGAGGTGTTTCAGGTGACTCATCCATTTTGTTCAGTTTGTTTATCAGCATCAAAGAGCAACTACTTGTGGTCTCAAGTTACAAATACCACCCATACAGTGTAAGGATATATTTTCTACAAATGTTTATCAACTTTTTAAATTAAATGTCACTCCTTTTATATTTTAAAAAAATGTATATTGAGAAAATTCAAACTTTACAGATCCTATGCCCTAAAGAACACCCCTATGAGTTAGTAGTCTATCTTTAAAAAAATGTATATTGAGAAAATTCAAACTTTATAGATCCTATGCCCTAAAGAACACCCCTATGAGTTAGTAGTCTGTTACCCACATATCGTCAGAACCACTTACCATTCATTTCCATGTTAATCACCTCAATCACTTGTCCTAAGCTTTTAAGTATATATATCTTTTCCTAGCAGTACGAAACAACTTAGTGTTCATGCTACCCCAACTTCAAGAAATTTTCATAGAACAACTCTGCAATAGGATTATTGAATTGAGGTCCATCATGATGTGGTGTTGTAGGAAGGTGAGACACTTACCATAACAATCACCCAGGTTCAAAATGTGACAAGCATCCCCCCATGTTCAACTGGTTGTCCAACTAATACAATCAGGTATATGTGGTAAAAAAGTTGATATTTCCATGATTCGAAGATCCTATGGATGTATAAAGAGATGGTTGATTTCTTAACTAAGAGTAATAGTGCAAATATAGAGTAGCCCACCTCCATGGGCATTAAATTTTACAATTAAGGAACTAAACAAAAAAATATCATTCAATAAAAATATTCATAAAGTTTGTATATATGTATATAAAGAAAATGTTGGGGAAGGCCATTGTGGGAATGAAAAGTATGAATAGCTTACCTGTAAGGAGCATTCTCATCCTCATATGGCATTGTATCTCATGTTGGGCCCTTAATTCCTCCCTATTGCTCTCCACATGCTTTCCTCTTCTCTTATAGACATAATTGTATTCCATTGGTACAACTCTTCCTAGAGTTTCATCAGCTAGATAGTTCTACTGTGAGAGCTTTTTGATGGTTTTTTAGTGTGTCCTACATCCTAGGTTCTTTATATAGTGTTCTTAGTAGCACATGGTGTGGAGCATCCTCCAGGTGTTGACCTAAGATCTTCCTTAGTTGAAGAGGAATTTTGAGGTTTTTTAAAACCAGATTGTTGAATGCTCCTTCTTCAACCACTTATCCTTTTCAAGTTTGTAAACTCATACATGAAGTACAAACTGGAGTGTGAGGTGAAAGTCCATTACACATCTAATGAGTGCTACCTCAACAATTTCAATATTGTAACCATAAGTTTGCAGGACCTGCTTATGGACATATACTTGTAAAACCTAAAAATATAAAGACTATTATGAAGGGAATGTGAACTAGTCATGTGGAACAAGAACCTACATTGAACAAACACAATTTTACATGATGCAAGGACTTTGCAGTCCAGTTTGACTACATCAAAATGGGACTCAACAAAAGAGTGGAGAAGATTATTGTGTCCAAAAGTTGCTAAGAATTGAAATTGATGCCAGTGTTGTGATGATTTTGTATTTATGGCTTGTGTTGGCAAACAAAATGATTGTTTGTTGCAAAGTTGAATAAAGAGTCATAGGTTCTATTCCTACCACCTCCACCTAGTTGTATTCAAACTTCAATATTTTACGTGCAAAAAATTTATAATGTAGAAGAATTTAATAGTTTATTCTCTTTTTCAATTAATAGAATAGCTGACATAATTCCCACATAATTGGCTAATAGCCAAAGACAAGAAATTAACAAAATCATGATAATTCCAGGCAATGTTCAATAACTCAAGATATTTTTATGATGTACCTTGGACTATTGTTTGATTCCTCTACATCAATTAGCATTATCATAAACTCCTTTGATGCAAAAGGTAGAGCCCCAATAGTGTACAAACTCTTTCGACCATCATAAGAAGGTAGTCTCTTACCCAAAAGGGTCTCTCTATAAATGGAACATAGACATTAGTTCTTCAAAAATTTAGAAAACAACACATGCAACATACTATCATGTTCCAAGATAGAAGCAACCTAATGAACATCAGTTTCTCAAGCCTTTGATTCCCATGAGCCATAATAGTAGTACCAGATCTTGACATATGGTCTACAAGCAATCCTAAATAAGTAGTAAGCAATCGTTGTTCATGTTACCTCAAAGTATATTGACTAGTAGATAGCAAAACAACACATACCTACAATTGGAAAAAATATAAAGGAGATGATCCATGTTGGAGGGACTAGAAGTTAGGCCAAACAGTAATGTAATTTACAATTATACCACAAATGAGAACATAATAACAAGTCCACAGGAAAGTTTATCAAAAATATAAAAGATAAAAAAGACACACTTACAGGGTTTGTTCAATCCATCTAACATAGAACATGATAATTTCTTCTTATGCAAATGCAAAAACATGTCAAAGTTCTTCAAGCCTAAAAACAAATATCTTAAAATTCTGAAATTCTTTGCAAAATTAAATTCTTCTTGCTTCTCATCATTCCATCACCTTGTATGTAGCAGTAAATAAATTTCCATACCACAAGGCATCCCTATAATAAATGAATGAAGAAATAACAATTTTTTGAGATATGGATTTTGAAACAAAGTTCCATCATCTTCAAGCAACATAAGAGAACACAAGGGCTATGAATGAGTCACTCATAAAGACAGATGTCAACAACTAAAAGAGGTAACATCAAATATAGAGTAGAAGTGATTTTATCAATAAATAGAATATAAACCCTTTTGAAAAGGGAAGAACAAAACAATAATAAACAACTACATAAACCAAAATCAACTACAAAAACACTTAGTTCAATGCAAGCTTAAATGGACAACCTGAGCCCTCCATATAATGGGCAGATTTCTAAACACCCCTACCCACCCCAACCATCAGAGATGAGGTGAGAGGGTATCCTAAGACTTCCATTAGATACATAAATATCCATCTATACAAATCAAGTATTGTTGCTAATTAAGGACTAGGACTAAGAGTCAAACATGAAACATCAATTTCATAACTAACACACACTCAACACAATAAACCTTCATTTCAACACATTACAACATGCATGCATGATTAGACTCTTAATCCTATGCCCTAGCAACACTTGTATTCTCTCTCTCTTCTTTTTTTACCAAATTACCTTCTTGTATCTAATTGGCCAACCTCATGCTCAAGATACCTACTCGCCTCACTCCTAGCTTGGTTGTCCATTAATTATCTACTAGCATTTTCTAAAAATAGAACAAAAAATGTCTAACAACACTCATTAATTATTTCCATTAATTATAACTACTTTTGAAGTACAATAATTAGGCTTCCAACCATGTACCCTCACATTCTTCATGAACATATTGAATGTTGTCATCATTTGCATTTTCATCTTGTGCAATTTTAGGTCCAACAAAATCTATTGCTCCAAAGACACTAACATATTCTACCTCGTATGCTTCAATATCTTTGATCCTTCTTGGAGGTGATGTGAGAACCACATACCATATAGTATCAAGTGGATCATTTACATAAAAGACTTGTCTAGCTTGCGATGCTAGGATAAATGGATCATCTTGTAGTCTATCCCAACCAAGTAATCTATTCATGTTGACTAGTGTGAAGCCCATTTCATCCTTTCTACATCCATTCCTCATATCAAGAACATTTACCCAATCACATTTGAATAAGGGGTATCAAAACTGATAGTAATCCAACAAGATTATTTCCCTAATAACACCATAATATGTGACTGTTTGAAGCATTAGGTTTGTGTCTTTTGTGCTTGCTCTACACCAAGTAGTAGCATCGACACACACACCACTATTTTGAGTTGTTCTTTGGTCTTCTTTATCTTTGATATGAAATCTATAACCATTGATCAAATAGCCTGAATGTTTGGTTGCAACTTTCCTTAGACCACGTGCCAACCATTTTATTATGTTGGAGTCATCATTATGTTGCATTTCATCTCCATGAAACTAAAAAAAGAAGAATAGTTTAAAGATGATTGCAGAACATTACATGATGTTCAATACATGACAATCAATATAAATATCGAAGATCATATTCAAGAGAGCACACAATAACCTGATCTCGTAGCCAAGTGATGAATGTCTGATTATGGATTTTTTGCAACACCCCTTCATCTCTCGCTACACGAGGGTTGGATTCCTTGATACTCTTCAAGTGCTTCCTGATTTGGCCCAAAGTTTTTCAAGCTTAGTTGGATCTAATTAATATTCTACCATATATAACAACAACAAATAAACATCTACTTACTCTACCCAAGGCTGAACTTCATCCATGTTAAAGAGAACCCATCGATGGGCTTGCTCGTAAGAAGTTTCATCTAAATCGAAGTCTTCACCACTGGACAAAGGCCTCCCATCGATTATAGTTTCTTCATCCTCATCACTCCATACCTCATTGCGACCAAGGTGATCACCAATTGCTTTTGTACCTCTCATGTAGTCTACATAGAATGAAATAAATTCCTCGACAAGATAATGTTTGACAATACAACCTTTGGGCCTAGCTCGGTTCTTTACATACCCCTTAAAAATCTTCATAGTTCTAAGAAAGGAAACAAACAATTTGGATTAGATGAGACACTACAAAAAATAGAAAAATGGTGGTTTATGAAACTGATGAATGCATACAAACCTCTCGAAAGGGTACATCCATCGATATTGTATAGGTCCACATAGACGTACCTCCTACACCAAGTGAACAGTTAGGTGCACCATGATATCAAAAAATGAAGGGGGGAAGTACTTTTCAAGCAAACATAATGTCTCCATGACCTCTACCGATAATTTCTCTATTTTTACGAGATCCACCACTTTAGCGCATATATCCCTGTAGAACATGCACAACTGACAAATGGTTTGTCGCACTAGCTTATCAAGAAAATATCATAGCGCTACCGAAAGAAGTTGTTGCATGAGAACATGGCAGTCATGTGATTTCAGGCCCTAGATCTTAAGTTCTTTCATAGAGACACATTTTCTAATATTCAAACTATATCCATCCGGTACTTTCATATTGTATAGTGTATGATATAACCTTTCTTTCTCAACCTTTGATAGATTGTAGGGTGTTGGTGGAAGATATGTCTTGTTTCCATCCATTACTAGCCACAATGTGTTCCTGATACCCATATTTTTTAAATCCTCATGGGAGTTTTTGCCATCCTTTGACTTTTTGTTGATACCTAGCAATGTTTCGAATAGGCTTTCGTAAATATTTTTCTCCACATGCATCACATCCAAGTTGTGATGAACTAGAAGATGTTGTTCATAGATAGCAACATCAAACAGAAATTACTCGACATTGAGAGACATAACAATAGATACAAAAATAAAGTTGCATGTCATACCTCCCAATATGGTAGATTGAAGAATATAGATTTCTTCTTCCATCCTGCTATAGGAACAAACACACTATCCTCATCCGTGTTGCGTTTCCTTTTATTTGAGTTGCTCTTTCCCCAATTTGGTGGGATTCCCTATACTATTTTTAGTATTTCCATCCCATTTAAAGGTTTGGGTGGTTTATCGAGCTCTTGTTTGCCATTGAAATATGCCCTCTGATGATGAAATGAATGATCTGGAGGAAGGAATCTCCTATGGCCCATGTAAGCCATATTTCTACTGCATTTAAGATATTTTGCATAGGTGTTCTCCCCGCATATTAGACATGTTATCTTTCCCTTTGTCATACATCCTGATAGGTTTCCATAAGCAGGAAATTCATGGATGACCCACATCATTATTGCTCTCATATTGAACATAGTATTGGAAAATGCATCATACATTTATGCTCCTTTAGTCCATAGTTCATGCAAGTCATCAACCAACGATTGTAGATAAACATCAATATCATTGCCTGGTTGCTTGGGACTAGGTATTAACAAGGTGAGCATTGAATATTTCCTCTTCATCCACATCCATGGTGGGAGGTTGTAAGTGACCAACACAATGGGCCAACAACTGTAAGTAGTACTAAAGTCAGCAAAAGGGTTGAACCCATCGGTTGCCATTGCAAGTCGTACACTACGTGGATCCTTGGAAAAATATTTCCACCTAAAATCTATAGTTTTCCATGTGGGGAGTCAACTAGATGTCACATATTGCCATATGAACTCTTGTGCTAGGAATGCCACCTCATATTCTCCGTAACCTTTGTAGAGCTACAGGAAGAAAGCAACTCACTTCAGTTACGTCTAACAATGTTGAAAGTCAAAACAAACACAACAAAGCTAATGATATAATAAAATCCCTTACCTATACATTCTCTTCAACCTCAGTATAATGGGGAAATACCTCAACACCTTCGCAGGAACATTAATGCATACCTTTTGTGAACGAGGGTCAACTTTCCATCGAGATGCACCACATGTTGGGCAAGCTTACTTCTTTTTATGATCTTTCCAATATAAAATATAGTCATTGATGCATGCATGTATCATTACATAATCTAATCCCAATGGCCTCATCATTTTCTTCATTGCATATGTGGACTCTGGAATTGTATTATCAATTGGGAGCATATCTTTCAACAACTCTAGTAAGTCGCCAAAGCTTTTGTCTGACCAACCATGTTTTGCTTTGAGATTATACAATTTAGTGATCATCGATAGCTTTGTGTACTTTGTACAACCTGGGTATAATGGTCATTTGGCATCTTTGAGCAAGCTATGATATTCATCAATAAGAACTGCTCCATAAGATGATTGGAACTCAACATCATTATCTAGCAGTTCTGGTCCACTCTCTGGGCAATTGACATTGAACAATCCATATGCATCATTGACCATTCCAATGATGTCATCTTGTACATCTTCGATAATTGGACCCTCATCAGTGGAAGATCTAGAGGATGATGCATATTTTTCAAAACTAGAGGGTTCTTCTCCATGCAAGACAAACTCAGTATATGTCTTGTCAATCCCGTGATAAATCAGGTGGTCACGAACCTCCGAAAAACCAAGAGTTTCCGTATTTGAGCACTTTCGACATGGACATCTAGTTCTTTCAGGGTCCATTGAATTCTTTCTTGTGAAATCCAGGAATTGGTGAACCCCACGATAATAGTCCTCGCTATTTCTACAAACAAACCCTCCCAAAAAATAAGAAAGTATAGTTATACAAGTAGATCGCATCGAAAGCACAACTTTTCTTCATTAATGGAGATAACATAGTTGACATACTTGGCTGATCCTAGCCAAGCTTTGTCCATGATACTTGATGGACAGAAAATATTGATCCAATTGACCTGACTAGAGTTGGTGCTCTTAGTCTTGAGGATGATCCAATTGTTAAAAGTAAAGACAATAATCTTGTTGCCCAAGCACAACCTACACAAGGTAAGTGGAGTTTCTTGTGTAGCTTATTACTACACAGTACACTCCAGGGAAAGCTTTCCACCTTTACTAAAGTTGATGATGTAATAGAAATATTTAATATGATTTAAAGGAGCAAGATTCAAATAATTTTGCAATCACTTTGTGCATGGGATCCAAACAAGAGGTCAACCATAGCTAAAGCACTCAAGCATCCAATGAGTCTCAAAACACATGTAACTATAATATTAAATAAAATAATGGTATAATTGTGTTGAAGGTGGTGTACATGTTACTCTACTAATGCTAAATAGAAAATGTAGGAAAATGATATATTACTTAAAGAAATATTATTTATAGCTTATTGTCATAAATAAGATTTATTTTTTGTAGTTGATATATTACTTGTATAAATTGTATATATTACTTGTATATCCAAAGAGGATTACCAAACATGCATAAGCCTCAAAAAAATAAATTGGTACCTTATTATTAAAAAGTCATTTCCAAAAATGGTGTATACCCAACCTTGATCATATTCAAATATCAAGTGTCTATATAGAAGTTGGAAGGTTGCCTCCTACTAAGATTCTAGCCCTTCCAATGTTTAAGAATTATACTCCTGGAATTCCAGCTCCTATTTTATATATTAAGAACTTGGAAAAATATGTAATTGTGGATGACTTACACTTTGTATTTGGGTCCCTTTTTGAAAGCGTGGAGGAAGCCAAATCTAGACTTGGCATAAAGTTAATGCAGGAGGATCAGATGAGGGGCCAAGCATTTGTAACTTTTCCATCTACATAACTTGTAGACCATGCATTGAAAATGGCACATCGATATGTGTTAAAAGGAAAGCCAATGATAATCTAGTTTGGGAGAAATCCTTCAGCTAGCAAAGTGAATTGAGTAGTGGGAAATTTGAGGATAGCATAGGCACTCCAAGAGCTTGCTGATCTAAAAAAACAACTTCAACCAATAGATGGTGAATGGAGATATTTGCTCGTAGCACTGGAGTCATATTGGTTGAGGATTAGGTATACAATGCAGCTATGTTATTACAATTGTATCTGTCAATCTTCTGGAAGTGCAATTTATTTAAGCAAGCAATAATTTTAGAGGCCTTATGAAGGTCAAATATGCTACACAGGCCCTATACAAAAATATTGTTGTTTTGAGTGTCACACATCACTGTCACAAATGTGTATTGCAGATCTATAGAGCATCTGGAGACAATAGTATGACTGATAAATGTCAACTATTATTTCTATGAATTTTCCCTCTATGGATACCTATGAATATTTTCTCTTTTTTACTTGCCACAAAATCCTTGCTTCTAAGGCATATTTAGAAACCTAAATAATTTTGGCACTTATCTTGATCTTATTCACTTGTGCTGAGGTTAACTTTTTAGCATGAGATTATAATATAAAAGAACTATGGCTTCTTTCTCAAAAACTGAAGTTTGTGATGTTTTAAAGGTCCTAGTTAAAGAATAATTTTTGATAACATAACCAACTATAAAATGATTCATGCATGGCCTTTGTAAATTGTAGCAAGCAAAGAAAATTGATTTCCAACTGTTGTGGTCTTTGCCTTATAATGCTACAAGAAGAGAGGTCATATACAATGGATAACTTAAATAATATACCACTACCAACAACAAAGCATATTGTATTGCTCTTGTGTAGGGATTGGAAGTAGTAAAATATATTGTTATTGTTTGAATTTGTGTATATAGCACCCTTCTTATTTATCGTTAAACAAATAGAACATAGAAAATTGGTGCTTACCATCTAAAACAATGGATAAAATAGCAAAAGAACTTGCTAATTACTTAGTCCTGTGTCATTGACCACAATAGACTAGGAGACTATAATCCCAAATCTATAATGATATGTGGGGATTTCTTGTATGGAGATAGTAAGTAGGTGATTTCTGTTTACACTTAAACCACAAAGAAGAATGTGTGTTTTTTTGCCCTACAATAATTAGTTTATTTCTGAGTTTGTTTTGTAAAGAAACAAGATTTCATATTGCAATGTCATGAACAAGATGAAATCAAACTTAAAAATGGTGACTTAAT
This sequence comes from Wollemia nobilis, assembly GCA_028583015.1. Lineage (NCBI taxonomy): Eukaryota > Viridiplantae > Streptophyta > Pinopsida > Araucariales > Araucariaceae > Wollemia > Wollemia nobilis. The sequence continues at coordinate 200,702 of JAQPPZ010000159.1, forward strand.
TGTGCATATTATTGATGTCCTCAAGTTTTGAAAATATGTCTTTGTTATACATGGTTGCTTAATGGTATAATTCTAAGCTGAAAGAATTGTTATCTCTAAAATTTCTTAAGGTCATCTTATCCCATTCAGTAAAATTCTAAAGGCTCTTTACCATGTCATAGCCTTGAACCCCTTAATATTTTGAATGCAAATCTAAACAATTCGGTGGTAAAATTTTAATATTCTTAACCTGCTAATATTTTGAAATGACTTCATTGCTCAGTTGGCAATATATGGTTCTTCATTTACTGAATTTATCAAGGATGTGTTGACAGCTGCTCCAGAAGCACAACTAGATATCTTACAGGGAAGAGCTCATTGAAACTTGGTTAGTGCTAGATGGTTGTGCCTTTGTGGGTAGCTCTTAATGATAATGTCTATGTTGGATGGAAATGGATATGATATCTGATACTAGTATGAAATCGGATATGGAGGTAAATAAAAAATGAACAAAACCAATACAAAGCAAAGGTACAAAAGCACAATAACACCACATAATGCACAAAATGAATAATATTTATTAATATGGGTAGATATTTGAGTTATACAATGAATGTGCCCCAATATGGGGTTACAAATACTTTTGATACAATGATTATAGATAACAGGGTTTAAAAACCCTAATTCAATAAACATTTGGTGTATTCTATCTCATCCTTGATCCAAACAATAGTGTGGGTGGGCTTGTGTATCCCTATGGGACCACCCTAGCTACAACAACTTCCAAAAATGTGATTCCTACACCTATAAACAACAAACAACATAAAATAGATTAAAAGCACCTATGAGGACTCCACTGTGTGAGGCCCTCAAAAATATAAAAACCCTAGATGCTGCAATGGTGAATCTATAAATAGAAATACAAGAAACATAAATGTATGCAACAAATATTTTTACCTTATAAATTTTTATCTCTACTTCTATGTCTATCGTTTATGATTGCATGGATTCCTAAAAGCATCTAAGGTATTATCGAATGCAAATTATGCTACGAGAAATACCTAGAGGTATTTGGGGATGGTTGTGAAAACCTAGAAGTATTCTAGAAATGCTCAATAGTATTCTGGGAACTCTGGGTGGCATGCGAAGGTTGAGGGAAGTGAGGAAAAACTAGATCTGGTTTGTAAGGGTTTGACGATGGTAGAAATGGGATGGATGATGGTGGTGGCAAGGGGTGAGGATGATAGCAAAATGGCTAGGTCAATCTTAGGAATATCAATCTTCTAAGAATTTTGAAGAGGGCTCAATATTTTATAAGGGTTTTTTTCATCAAAATGACTCATATTTTATAATCTACCCTTGAACATGTTAGGGTTTCGATGAAAAAAATGAGCAGCCAATATTAAAACACGAGGAACGGTGGATATTACTCTTAGGCAAATGACATGGATTGAGATATATGGATGGCTAAGATTAAGTCATGGCATATGGCTAGGATTTATTCACACACACACACACACACACACACACACACACACACACACACACACACACACACACATATATATATATATATATAATGGACGGTTGTGATTGGAGGACATGGATGGATGACAAGTGGTTAGATTTTGGTGTCTACAATGGATACAATAAATTTTCTAGATCTAATATTGATACAACTGGATACAACATTAGAAAAAATATATATGTTTAATATATGAAAAGAAAAAAATATATGACACAAAAATGTTTACATACATATAATTTTTTAATAGGATATTTCCATTAACTAGGTAGCCTTAAAAAATTCACCAGGCACCATCATATACATAAGCTCCATATAGGGTAAATAATGCTCTAAAAAAATTAATGATAAATCAAATATGCAGAAATAATTTAATTCTTAGGAGATGAAATTGGTTTTGTTGGAAAGTAATTCTATAACGCATCTTTATCCATGGATTTCCAAACAACAACTAGATGTAAGGGTATGTAAAATATCTTGTAATTGTTCTAAATATACATAAATCATAGACCTAAAAATTAAACTAACAAAATGAATTTTGTAGACAATTGAGATATAAGTGTTATATTGGTAGACATAGACCTTAAAATAACAAGTTGTTTCCCCTTTATCATAGCTCATCAAATCTAATAATAAATATTTAAACATCCTAAAAACATATTACAATGTACAGAATCATGCAAAGTCTTATAGTTTTTTTTTCAAGACTCCATAACATGCTATACTTAAAGAAATATTATTTATAACCTATTGTTATAAATAATATTTCTTTTTTGTAGTTCATATGTTACTTGTATAAATTGTATATATTACATGTATATCCAAAGAGGATTACCAAACATGCATAAGCCTCAAAAAAATAAATTGGTTCCTTATTATTAAAAAGTTATTTAAAAAAATGGTGTATACCCAACTTTGATCATATTCAAATATCAGGTGTCTATATAGAAGTTGTAAAGTTGCCTCCTACTGAGATTTTAGCCCTTCCAATATTTAAGAATTATACTCCTAGAATTCTAGCTCATATTTTATATATTAAGAACTTGGTAAAAGATGTAATTGTGGATGACTTACACTTTGTATTTGGGTACCTTTTTGAAATCATGGAGGAATCCAAATAACTTTGCATAAAGTTAATGCAGTAGGGTCGGATGAGAGACCAAGCATTTGTGTATTATTATAAAAAGTATATACCTAAGCTATTGCATCAATTATGTAAAGCATTAAAGCAAGAAAGCACATGAACAATGGATTGACAAGAAAATAGCAATTTATTTATATTAACTTCATGAAAATCCTTTACAATTACGTCCCTCTTAGGGATACCAAATTCATGATACAATTGATACAATTATGATGCCCCTCAATGGGGATGGTACAATTCATAGGCTCTTCACAATATACACGAACTTCTTATGACCAAAGATAGCCATCTTCTCACTCAGTTGAGGAATATGTTTCCAAGAATATTTTTAAATGCTTAGATCTTGTAAACCTACATTCAAGAAACAATATAAAAGGTTTAATAGCAAAGGAGGCCTCTCTTGATGAGGATCTTGATGGGCAATTGCATAAATGATGAAAAATATAGCAAGAAAGCATGTAAACTTATAAAGAAATGCAATAAATATCTATATTATTGTAAATCCTATAAATGAGGTAGTAAATCTAACTATTATGTAGCCTAATTAGCCATTAAAACTTGAAATGCATCAAATCCCAATAAACTAGCTTAAATTGATAAATGCAAGGAAAGAAGAGAAAATCTACTTCTAATTCCTAGATTTAATCATAAAAATGCATGAAGGAAAGCTAATCTATGTCATATCTACCTAAATACATGTTTGAAATGGAAATCCTATGACTAAAACAAAGGAAAGTGAGAATCAAACCCTCATCATAGGTTTGAAGCACAACTGGCTCTATTAGCCGCAACTAACAGATGTGGTTGAGGCAAAATTGTTCTTGCTCTTGTAATCAGGGCTTGGATATCCAATTTCCTCCATGGAATTGATGATCAAAGGTTGCCTCTGTGTTCTAGAATGAATTGGTAGTATGGATTCTCTAAATTTATAGTTGAGGTGGTTCAATTTTTGATGAATGATCCTTCAAGCTCTTGAAACCTCCATAGATTTGAATGCAATCATGATTTCCAAATTGGTAGCATGTAGGCACTCCTCAATGGTTGTAAATGGTTCTCCAATCTAATAGGGCTTATATGCATTCAATTGAAAGCTTATCTATATTTTTCCCCAATTTGGAGGGGGGTCTTATAGCACTCTCCATTCCTAATTTTAGTTTGCTTGGAAAGCCAAGATCAAGAACCCAGAGGTTGGAACAATTGGGAGGAAGAATCTAAAAGCTTCCTCGCTTGCAAATATGCTACAAAATCCATTGTAACTAATTTTGGCTTGGCTCAGGAGTCTATGATAGTTACAAGGCTAGCTACTTCTCTTAGGTGTAGCTAGCTCTATTAATCATGGGTGTCAGCCACGGTTGAGACCTTAGTTGTGGATGCCATTCATGGCTAAAGCTGATTAGGCCAAAGCTACTTAAATTAATTGGTTAAAACCATTCCTTTGTCTTGTAATGGTTCAAGATAATTTATATGGTCTGTATGAAATTCGATATGCATAGTCCCCTCAACATCACACATTTTAGATATCTACAAATACCCCTTTTGTGATGCATTGTGAGAAAGCACAACACTAAGCAAAAATAGACCACCTAAAGCCATGTTGTAGGTTGAATTATGATTATCGATTTGATAAACATTAGATACCCTAGTCCTAAAAAATAATTCACATATTAGAATTAACTCTTCCAAATAAGGGAAGACTTAAATTTGTAAAGCTTTATCTTATCCATGATGATCGGGTAGTCGATGCTATAATCATTTCGATAGGTGGAAATCTACTAGCTTAACTACCATATTTGTTTTTTGCCCTAGCAAAGAGTAAGCTTATGATATTTTTTGGTAATGATTCGTAAGACAAACACAATTTGACAAGATCGAGTGATCTTCTGTTGAATTTTTATTATGATTATTGATATTATGACTACCTCCTCAAGTGATGAGTCCATGAGGGTAGGGTATTTAATGAAGTGATGAGTCACTAGAACCAGATGAATGATTTGGTTGATTAAAAACTTTTGTACTTTTATTATTCTTTGGCAAGGCCTAACTCAACTATGATTTCACCCATTAATAGTAATTGTACATATCTATCCCATTGAGAAGTTTGGTGGCAATGGCCTTATTAGGGAATCAAGGATGATGGCAATTCCAATTAGGCTTGAGTTGAATAACTATGTTTGATGATATGCTAAAAATATTATTGAATAATTGAGATAAATCCTTATTTTTATGGGATGGTCTGGTCGTCATGGTCTTCTTCGAGATTGAAGTTTACTACAAAAATTGCAGTGTGATATCCACTCTTCCATTCTATGTGCATGCAAAATGATGTCCAACATTGAAGAATCTCAATTTGATCAATGACTAATTTTCTCCAAATGGCCTTATGGTAGTTTAATCATATTGTCATATTGCATGGAGTACTAGTAACTACAACCACCAAGTGTATAGGGTAAATAACTGGATATGAGGCGCATTTGAAATTTGCATTATTTGATTTTTTTTGTTATTTTTGAAATTTTTGAGTTTTTTGGATGGTTGAATATTTATGATTTTGCATTTTGAAACTCCTCATGATTGTATTTTAAGGGTATTTATTACTAGCTAGTATCCATGGTTATCAATCATAGATAATTTGGGTAAATTCCTTAGCCGCCTCTAACATCAATGGTTGGAAAACCCTAATTCTATGCCCTCATTTGACATCCTTGGTGATAGGTAAAATTGGAAATATAAAAGATTTTTTTTTTATTTTTAAATTCATTATTTCTAGTTTGCTATAGCTACAAAGAGAGCTCTAAGAGGTGAGGTGGAATATTTGATAAGGAACACTTCTGCAAACCTCACAAACTACCCATATGGTAGACCAACCAGAGGTATCCACTAGTGGTAGAGTCGATGCTACAAAGGTAGCACTCTAAACCTTGCTTTTGAAATACCAAGCTAAAAATAAACCACATTAATTAATGGATTAAATGAACCAAATTGAACTATTGGTAACGAACCTCACCCTAGTTAGGTTTATACTAGGTGAGTTAGATGGGGAGGGTTTAATTTTTTGGGTTGCCCAAGACAGGAAAAGACCTCAAAATAGGTCTTTCTCGTAGTCGCAGGTGGCATCTGCAGCTCCCAATTGGAAAATTAGGGGTCACAGTTGTCAATCGTGGATGACTTTAAATCACAACGATCATAAAATTAACCGTTGTTTTCGGTCATGGGTGTAATCCATGATTGATCAAATTTAGAATTTTTTTTTTTAATTTTGACTTGTTTAATTGATTTTTTTTAATGTTTTTGTAATGTATGTTTGTTATTATCTCCCTTTAGTTGACTGCTAGATCATGGGAGTCTGAGCTCTTCTGTGACCTTCTTTGTGAGATGGATGACATTGATCAGGATTAGTTTACAACCATAGGCCTGGGCTACATGATCTAATTTCCATCCATTAGAGTGGATCAATCCTACATGACAACTTTGACCCATCGCTAGGATGCATGGACAAACACCTTTCATTTACCCACTGGAGATATTATGGTCACCTTAGAGGATGTCTAGCACATATTCTGCATCTTTATCGATGACAAGGCCATCACCTCATCACCTACTATGAGGTGATGGTGCCCAGAGTGATAAGATGCTAGATGACATAGACCATGGGGGCATGCCCATTGAGCACTAGTATAGGGTGCAGGTCTTCTCACGTGATAGGTCATGTTGATGTATCTTTGCATACATGTTCTAATTCCAAATACATCAAGAGTGAGGTTCCCTTGGAACCTCTTGTGCAAGATGAAGGACCTAATGAGTACTACATGGGAAGATCTTATTCTCTCATAGGGTATTTCTCTCCTTACGCAGCTCTACGATGAGTTGTATCACATCACACAATGGGGCTGCATGGGAGTTGGCTAGAACTTATTGCTCCAGATATGGATGTGGGAGCACATTAATATTGATCACCCTGGATGACTACCACGACGGATTAGAAATATTATGGAGGCATTCTAGTGCTATGCTTATTTCTAGCCTAGAGATACCAAGGGCTTTAAGAGCAAATCACACACCAGGGACCTATAGTATTATATAGATCGATTGACTAGACTGTGATTAGGGTAGATTTTGTGGTGCCACTACATGGGCTATCCTACATGAAAGGATGAAAACCTCTACTTGAGGTGGATGCAACATGATAGATGGCTCCTCAAGTGCAAACTTGGCATGCATGAGTTCTTCCACTTCTCACATGTCACCAGGAAGTTTGGGATCTTCTAGGATATTTTTGATGAGCCAATTTTCTACCACCGCCTTAAGGTGGAGATGAAGCTAGTCTAGCCTCGAGTCACTCCACTGGGATATGATGATGACATCTCCCATGACTCAAGTTTGGAAGATGCAAGAACTACAATTGAGTTTGATGCCTAGTGGACTACCAAGTTATGGCAGGGTGGTGGCCCACTAGGTAGATCAAGGTATGAGGTAGGCACAGATGCAACATGTGTAGCTCCTGAGGGGCAACATGTTCACCAAAGGACTAAGGAAGGGTGGGGCTAGGTTGAAGTAGTATAGGAGGAGCCCCATGCTAAGGAGAAGGAGGGCAAGAATAAGGCTAAAACTAATATATCCCAAATCAGATGTCAAGTATCTAGCTTCTAGTCACATCTACAGACTGCATAGATGCATATTTTGGGGAAGGATACCTCTCTTTCCACTTTACAAGCATAGATGAGAGTAGCACAGGATCAACTGGTAGAGGGATGGACATAGTGGTAGGGATATGATGAAGAGAGGATAGCTATCTAGGCATAGATTACCACTATAGATATAGAGATAGAGAATATCACTGGGTAGTGTGATATTTACCAAGTTCAGCTAGATATTGTGACCACAAAGCAGGACTTTCTTTGGTCAATGAAGGGAGATATCTCAACTTCTCAAGTTTCTCATGTTGTTCTAGTTGTATAGGGACCAATAGGGTTGGATAAAATCATGGAGATTAGGAGACTATAGACTCTCATCCAAACCCATATCAAGTAGCATGCATCAGATGTGGTTCACATCGCTCTCCTATAGGGAGAGGTCACACTATGTAGTGGTGTGGTGCCTGAGAGATCCACAACTACAGGGACTCAGAGGACCAGGACACACAAGACAAGGTAGTCGCCAACATGACCTAGTCATAGGACTAGGAGATCTTAGAGGTCCACAGGTACTAGCTACATGTAGACTCATCAGGAGGGTGGATATGGTGGAGGGGCCTCACAAGCAGGAGGTAAAGGCCCTGTATATTATATATTTTCATATGTTTGTACCATTTTTTAGTGTAAGGTATGAGGACCTACATAGTTGTAGCCTACGGGAATTTTTGACACACCTATGTAATCTTTTTTACACACACACACACATATATATATGATCAGACTTTTGAGACTCATTGTGTGTGTATATTTTTATTTTTTTATGTTTATTAGCTACATATTGATGCAATGTTTATATGTGATGTTGATTTTATGCTATATGATGTAATGTATTGATGACATGCACTAGCTAGGTAATGTTTGTATGGCTAGATACTATGATCTAGATGTATATATGGACTACTATGATGTATGCATATTGATGCAATGTTAGATGTTAAATGCATGTTTAATTTGGTTTAATTGTATGCATTTAATTTATGATGTTATGATATGATGAATGCACTATATATAATGCATTATTTACATGATGATGATGATCTAATGTAAATGAACATGTATGCTTTAATCACTTAAAACATAATAAATGAATGCAATATGAGTTTAGAAATCTAATGGATGACACCACATAATGTATAAAAATCATGAATGTAATTGATAAATCTTATCATAATAATTAATCAATTAGAAACCCATATGTGATATGATATGATGATATTTTTTCCCTTCATAAGCTTTTGTAAGTTAAAATATATGCACAAAATAGTTAGTGGCCATTTAAATATCATTGTTGATATCCATCCGGTAGTTGTGAACACCCTTTAATAAATAAAATCTCATAAAAATAAATTGATGATTGATTGATTGATGCAATTTGTTTCTATTTGGGAATTTTTGAGGTTTTTCATGAGACTCGAACACCCTAGGTGACTTATCAAAAGTTTTATAATGACTATACTAGACTCCTGAAAGATCATTTTTTTGCTATGACAGACCCAGATATTCATTAGCCCTATGTGTGCAAATGAATATATTAGATGAGACACTAGACTACCTCATTTCCAGGCAAGATTCATTCAGCCCATTGTTGTAATGAGAATCACCAAATATCCATCTTGATCCTAAGTTTGGACTTAGTTGGACTAGACCACTAGGCAATACAGGCCACCTAAAGCTAGCTCACTTTGTAAATTTATTTGACCTACCCCAATGCCAGGTAAGATTCATTCAACCCATTGCTGTATTGGGGATAACTAAATGGTTTTGGATATTGAAAATTCCATAGATTCAAACTATTCACCCCCTTATTTTCTTCAATTTTATTGGGATACTTGCTCATATATATAGTGATGAAAATCACTGTTTATTTTGTATTTTTATTTTTCTTTTGTTTTGAGCAAGGGATTTGATTTGATTTTGGGATTTTGCTCCTTTTTTTAAGTAAGGGATTTCTTGGGTAGGGGAGAACTTGTATTTTTGCTAATGATCAACACCCTATACCATGCGCATCACAAAATGAGCAAGTAACAAAATCTTTCGCTTAAGGTAACCAGGACCACTTCGTAGTGTTCATCCTTCCTTGCTGTAACTAGGATTGTTTAATGTGTTGATTAGTGATGGGATTCTAATGTACTAAGTGCTATCAAAACTAGACCTCATCTACAAAATCAAATATATTTTTCTATAAAATTTGATAAGACCACTACGTATGGTTGAATGACTGGAAAACTCTAGTATATTCCTCATAGCAATAGGAGGGGTTGTGTTGAAAAATAAAATTACTCACAAAGGTGATGGAAGTTGAAAATGCATACATGATTGAAATAAAAATATGGTGTTGTTTGTAAGATTGCAAACACAACCTATCCTAATGCAAGTGTGATGGATGGAAATACCTAAATGCAATGCAATTAAATGAAATGCATGTGCAAAATGAAATGCATAATGCAATTTTTTTTTAAAGTTTTTAAGTTTTGCAATGTTTTTGAATTTTATTGCTTTTTGATTTTTATGGATTTTGATGTTTTCCATATTTTTTTTGAAATTTTTGAATTATTTTGTATGGAATTCTTTAATATGAAGAATGTTGAGAGGCTCAAGCTCTTCAATACCTTCAAACGATGTCAAGTGATACGTTCTAGGTCCAATCTTCTCAGATATGATATAAGTACCTAACCAATTGGTCGTAAATTTGTCTTGCAAGTGCAATGGTAGGTTTGAGTTCTATTGGTTCTTATTCAATACAAGATCACAAAATTTAAAGTCCCTTTTATGGACCTTATTTTTATAAGATCTTTTTAAGTGCTCTTGATAAACACGAAGATGCTCAAGGGCATTTATACGATGTTCATCAAGAAGCGTCAGTTGATCCAGGTGAGCTTACCATGCAGTGTCATCATCGTTGAACTCTTTCAATATAATGCGTAAAGTTAGAATTTCCAACTCTAAGGGTATAATTGCCTCAGTGCAATTTATCAATGAAAACAATATTACCCAAGTGGGCGTTCGTATGCTAGTCCTGTAAACCCATAATGCAAGGGGCAATTGGATGTCCTAATATTTGTGGTTTTCTTGCATCATATTTTTCAAGATGGCTACCACAGTATTTTTCAAAGCCTCAACTTGAATATTTTTCAAGGGGCAGTTGAATATTGTACCTGGATGTTAAATCCCTCAAAAATTTATTCTTGAATGATGTTCCATTATTTGAGATTATATTGGATGGTATCCCAAAATGACTAATGATACTGTGAAGGATTGCTTCCACCCATTTTATAAAATGCATAGTAGTTGTGATGATAAACGTATGTCGGCCCGATGATAGGGGAGAGATATTTCTGATTAGATCCAAATCCCAATGATCAAATGGCCAAGCCAATTGAATGGGCTATAAGGCCTGTGATGGCAATTGCATAATGTGTGATCCTAGGAAGCATGCACCCTAGCTACGCTACTTGTGATTTGATTTATCCATTATTATTTGCAACAAAATGAATAGAATGAAAGCACACATGCAATCCAAAGGTAAAGAAGACAAAATAAATAATCCCTTTTATTAATATTTTTAGAATTTGGTTACAAGTTCGTCCCTCCAAGGGATACCCATTACTTTGATACAAATATTATGCAATAAATAGCAACGATCGGATATGTTCCCCATAAGGGAACATTGCATCTATGCAGGCCTCCTAATCCCACACACAAAACTATATGAGGTCTTATAGATGCCCCCTTCTCCATATCTTATCCTGAAGGGATCTCTACACTCATTTTGCTTTGATCTAGCCCTGAGGATTTGTTCCTGCACTCATGAAAACAACAAAGCATGCTCAATAGGATGGACTGCCTCTCTAGACGAGGCCTTTGTTAGTGGATCTAAATACTCATGACATTGATAATGAAATACGAACATGAATGAAATAATAAAATGCATGATGAGCTATAAGAACAAGAGCATGAATGCAACCATATTTAAGCTATGATTGGGCCATACTTTAAGCAGTAATGAAACTAAACTAAAATCAGGAAGGAATAACACTTAAGCCCTAAGATATGCCTGTGGGCCCCTATCTGAGACAACAACCATGATGTGAAGCTCTCCTCCTTGTGGTTTAGGGATTTGTGTACTACCCTATTTGCCAAAATTGATGTTCAAGGGTCATTGAGTGTGTCTTCTACATAGATTGGCAGTTTGGAATAGTGAATATGACAATTGCTTACACTGGTGTAGCTCAGCCTAATGACACTCCAATGCTCCTCCAAGGGTTGAAGATCAGTTCTCCATTTTGACAAGGCTTCGTTGCTTAATTATCAAATTTTTTGGTCCTTTGCTTCTTTTTGGGAGAGTCTATATGTAGACCTCCCTCTCAAATTTGGAACTTCGGCTTCCTAGAGAAGCTTCAATCCCAAATGCATGCGACTAGCCATTTTGGGTGGGAAGCGTTAGTCACAAACTAGCATGGAAGGGGTAGTTAGGAGGAGCTCAGGGAGTTCCTCACCATAATCTACCTATTATCCATGCAAATGTGTAGTCAGACTACGTGATCTAGGCCCACATTCACAACCAAACTATGTGTGACCTTGGTTGCTATCAGGTTCAGTGGCTAGATTTAGCCGCTATAGCCTCCAATGGCCAGATGTGCTAGCCACTATGCCTGAGAGCGGCCAAGCTTAGATGGGCTAGAACTGCCCTTCTTGAGTGGTTAAGACTACTGCTTTCCCTTGGGGAGATCCAAGAGGGTTCATATGATCTAAGGATGTGTCCATATGGGTAGTTGTATCGTTCCAAATTTTTTGCACCCTTACCTTCAGGCTAAAGGATCCGCGCCCGGAAGGGGGATGCGAGAAGGATGGGACAATACCTCGGACTGAGAGGCCTTTTGAAGGTCCCGCCTCTTGGGGGAGGTGTATTAAGGTGATTTTTCGACGGATGGTGGGTTCACCAGGAAACTTTTGAATGGCAGTTTCCACGCCTAGGTTGGGAATGTGTTTGATGTGTTCATTTTTATCTTTAATCATTCAACTCCTAGGTTTGGCCAAATGAATCTAAACTGTTCTATATGAAATGCAGATTTAAATGAATACAAAAAGCAGATTTAAATAGAAAACACAGAGAATAAGCTAGATTAGAAAAGTCATACCTGATCTGGATGTCTGATGGAGGTTCTGATTTTTGAAGCAGTCAAGATCACCTCTGATATGACAGGATCGTCTAAGATCAGACAAGATCGTCTGAGATCTGACGAATTCATCAAACGAATTCGTTAGAGACCTGCAATCAGAGAAATAGATACAAAATACAAAAAATGCAACTATTCCAACAGAGGGCAATGATGTAGAATGACAATAATAATATTAAACTGATAATTATAAACAAAACATGAGTGCATTACAATGATTTAATGACAAATTATGATTTTATCATGCATTAAAACTATATGGGTGAACTCCAAGATGCAAAATAGTAATAAGTTTAACTAATGCAAAGCAAAATAGTAGATAGTGGAGAAAGAATGCAAACTCAGGGCACTAATTGCCCCCAATGTTGACTATAGTCAAAATCGTCTCGAATTGGTGTGTGATCGTCTCGAGATTGTACAGGATCGTCTGCGATGATCTGAGCTTGCTTCGACTGAAAAACAATGAAGTTCCTGCAAAGAAACTTGGAAAAAATACGAAGGCAAATGGTGATTTAAGATATTCTAATGCATGTAAAACTCATGTTACAGGAAAATTCAGCCAGGGGAATGTCAAGGGGAGGGCCTAAGATTAAATAGGCATAGGAAGGAGGTTGGGAGGTTGGAGATCATCCCAATTTGGGAGATCTCCAATAGGGAAGGTCTCTAACCGCGCAGACACGCTTTTGCCCAGGTTAGAGACGCCGTTGAAACAGAAGCTAATTATGAAAAATCAGTTTTGGGACGAAATCGTCTGGACGTTCTAGTCCAGATGAAATCATTCGATCTGAGGCGATATCATCTGATCGGCGACGATATCGTCCAACGGTCACAACAAATCCTAAAAATGGCATGAAAAATGAGGAGAGCGGTTAAAAGGCGGTTCGGGGTTGAAAATTTGAATTTGAATTATTACTAAGGTAATTTTAATTATTTACTAAGGTTTACTGTGCCAATTTTAGGGTGCTACATTTTGCCCCCTCTTTAGCGAATTTTTCGAAGAAAATGCGTTAAAGACGAGTTCTTCTCGATCTACGAGAAAGCAAAAATTATTCCCATTTTTAGACGACGATTCTTGGTCGAATCGTACGACAACTTACTATGGTGCCCCCTCCGTGTTTTTACCCAAATCGAACGTTTGAGGTAAAAACGCGAAAAAGCAAAAATTAAAATGTTATTGTTTTTGAATAAAATTAAGAAAAATAGGGTAAAACCCTAATTCATTTTTACTATTCATTTTTTTTGGGACCACCTCCTCCATCGGGGGAGGAGATGAGCAGAGCTCGAGGGCTTCTCGAGGCTAGGTGCTAGAGACTATAGATTTTGAGAGATTTTTGAGAGGATTGAGTATGCCAGGGTATAGATTGTGGCATACCAATCCAGCTTTGATATGATGTATATAATTTTTTGATATATATATATGATCTTGTTTTTGATGATATGACTTGTTCATATGTTGTTATGATGCTTTAATGTTTGAATTGTTTGCTGATTGGATTGATGATTCATGTAATTATGTCATTTTGAAATATTATAATTTTGATGTCATGCTGTAAGATTTTAAATGAAATAATCTGATGTAAACAATTGGTTGTGGTGGTGTGATTTGATAAAAGAAATAAAAGGGACTTCTAACAATAATTTCAAAGGACATTGTCGCTATTATAGACCATTTCATGGAGTCACCGCTCACTCGGTCGTCAAGCTAATCCCAGTATAGAAATATTGTTAAAAGTAAAAGAGTGCTTAAGAGACTGTCTTAAGACTTTGTGTTGTGATGATAGAAATGATGATGGTTTGATGATTTGTTTTCAGATTTTCATAAAAAATAGTATGCATGAGATATTAAAATATGATTTTGCTAGGCATAAATTCCTAAGTGTGATAAAATTTTGAACAATTCCTTAGAATTTATACCATGGTTGCAATATTGAATTTGAACATAATGTCATGAAATAGAATAAGTGTTCGTTTGTTTGTAAAGCATAATTGTGTAACATAATGATGCAAGTCATATGTTTTGATGAATTTGTTTTTAAAATAAATGGAACATAAAATTAGAACAATGGTTTGCGCTAGGCATAGAATTATAGGTATAGACTTATACCATCATCGCGAAATCCAAAGAAAAAGAGATTGTTTTAGTTTTATTGCAAGATTAATTTATGACTTTTGTGATAAATAATAATATGAAAATTTTGTTTGAAATTATTATTTTGAGATTTTGATTTTGTAAAAAGGTGTATGTAATTGCGTTGATACAAACAACAAATTCTGAAATAAAAGGATAAAATCATTCTGAAAAGAGTTACAGAAATATTTTAAATTATCTCAAAGAGAAATATAGATTTATAAGGAATCCTCATGTGCAAATGTGAATTCATTACCGATCTTGATTTATCATAATGATACAAAATCTCTCAAATACAAATGTGTGTGCGATTGTATTGTTCATTCACCAATTTTGAGCAAGATAATTTGATACAAGTAATTTGCCTTGACCAAATGAATGTTCGTTGACCATGATTTATATGCATGTAACCGTACCAAGCTACTATGTAAGTTAGGGTTATCAAGAGCTAGCTAATCCATAAGTCGACGTAGGTCTGTACAAAAGAAGGTCGCTAATGTGACAGACATATCGCCATGCTAGGGATTACCCAAGGCCAAGCGGGTTGGGCACAAACCACCTGTTATGGGGCTTACCTCACGCTTTTTGAATAATTGAGAATTCCAGGGATTCAAGCTCATTCACCCTTCTTTTCTTTTCAAGGGGTAGGGAAAGGATTTTATTGCATTTTTGCTTTTGCGTTTCTCTTTTGCTTTTTTTTCTTTTTTTTTTTTGTACTTTTGTATTGTTGCTTGATATTTGAGATAATGCTGAAATATTGCTGTGATGATACAAAATAACCTTTTTCTTTTTCTCTTTTTCTTGAACTTTTCTTTTCTTCCTATGCTAGGGATACTTGCTCGGATTAGTCTGTAGAGCAAGGGATTTTTATTCTGGGTAGGGGTGAGCTTGTCCTTTTGTCAATTCTCAAAGATTCTAGACCATGTGCATGATAGGATAGCAGGGGAAACTTTTCGCTCAGGAAACCTGTTCTACTATGTAGCATCATATCGAATTTGCAATGAAATCATTTTAATGTGAAAAGATATACTTAGTTCAAGTAAATAACAAGATCAGTTCTCTATGCTCAAAACTTTATTTAATTCAACTGTGGACTTTGATATAAGAGAGATTAATAATCATACCAAATAAAATCAAGATATTTATTCATGTGAATGTGAAAGTGTGGGATTCCAAATAAATGCTAATTTATCCAAAATAACTGAAAATATAACTGCAATACTTCACAATTTGAGAAGTACAAAATAAAAGATGTTTTTGAAGATTTTGATGATTTTGATGTTTTTATATTTTGATTTTAATTCATGAATTGAAATAATAAATAATATTACTATTTTTTTGAAAGTTTTATATGAATTTTTAGATGATGGAATTGGTGGTATATACAAGATGATCTATATACACTATACAAGGTTATTTGAGTATAGCATGTCTAAGGTTGCTTCAAAATCAAAGGAGGTTTTGAAGGATAATTTGGTTGAGGTGAAGGTAAGAACAAAAGGTGATGAATAAAAGGTAGCGATAACAAAAGCTTTGTTATAATGTAGAATAATGTAGCAAAAGATTTGACTTTTATATGTGTAAAATTGATCATGTTACAAAATAAAATGTAAGAAGGATAAGAAGGTTCTTCATTCTTATCACTATCTTCCAAGTCTTGATAAGATGGAGGGAGCATATGTGAAAGATATGCATGGATGTTATTTGATAAACAAGGATGATCATATATGGATGAAGAAAAGTGATGGATAGAAGATAATTGTGATAATAGAGAATGTATAGAACTTGATGTTTCAACCATTAAATATTCTTCAAATGGTTTTGGGTCACCATGTATGGTAACAATTTTATTTGCAATTTCAAACTTCAAACATTGGTGAAGAGTGGAAGGGACAACCCTCATCGTATGAATCCAAGGACTTCTGAGAAGTAGGTTGTAATATGAAGGGCAATATGCCACATAAAACAGAGTATCCAAGATCTTGGATCCAATATTAAAGGGAAGAATTATAGTACCTTGAGCTTCTTGAATTTCATTGTTAAAAGATTTTATAATAACATTTGATTCATTAAGATCTTCTTCCTTTGAATTTGAGTTTTTGGAATAATTGATAAGTGCATAAATTAAGAGAGGAGCCATTATCTACCATGATAGTTTTAACAGGTGTTTCTTTACTAGATCCTGTAATGTAAAGATAGTAGTCTTCTTGTGGAGTAGAGGAAGGAATCTCCTCATCATAGAATGAAATATGGTTAACCTCAAGAGGGTTTACACCATTAATTATGTTCTTAGAGAAAATATGATGAGGAACAAATTGTTGGCTAGGTATCTTGAACAAAGTTTCCTTATGAGAACTTTGTAATACTTCTAAAAGGGATATCTTTGCTTGAGGATTAATCACTTGTTGTTGGCTATCAAAGTGGATTTCAGATTGAGATTTTGATTCTAAAGATGAGCTTTCTATGCTTACATTCCATTTTGGATCATTCTCTAGAGCCAAAGATAGTTTTGAAGGTTGGTCAAATGAGGAATCCATATCTTGAATATCGGATTGAGTTGATTGAACTTGAGGTTGCTCATTTGTAGTTTCTGTTACAATATTAGTAATATCATCATGATGGAACACATTAACATGCAATATTTGATTGGTTTCCTATTGTTGATAATTGAATAGGGATTCTTGGGAGATCCCCATGTCTTTATTGATTATTGGTATTTGTTGTGTAGGAGTTTGATTGTTTAATGGAGATTTATAATCAGTTGTAGATTGTAATTCCTTTATATTAAAAAGACCCTTATCAATCAAATCTTGAATTGCACATCTTAAATCTTTACAATTTTGTGTCATATGTCCATCTACTCTATGATATTCACAATGTAGCTCAAGTTTAAACCAATCTGCTGTGGTATCAAGTTGTCTTATGGAAGGCAGTTCAATCCTATTTGTATCAAGTAAATGCTTGAGAATTATATCCATTGGTTGATTGAGCTTTGTAAATGTACGTGATGAAGGTTTTCGAGAGGTTTTTGATATGTGCCTTAGGAGTTCAGTCATAAAAGGACCTAATGGTTTCTTACCTCTCTTTTCTTTGTTATGGGTAGAATGATGATAGGAAGATTGTGAAGTATGATGTGAGTGCATGGTAGGATTGGAAGAATAAGTATTTTCTTGTTGAAATGGATGTGTTGTATTGAGAGAAGAATATTGAAAAGGTGGAGGAGGATTATATGTGGGTTGATAGACATAATATGGATATATGGGAGAATAGATAATATCATTATGAAGAGGATTGGAAAAGGGATTGTCCTGTTGGGTTAAGGATGAAAAATGAGAAAAGTGTGATGGAGGTGATGTTGAATAGGGATGAGGTTGGTCATAATCAACAAATGTATTTGGCTGAATTCTTCCAACATTACTGATGGGCTCATATTGATTTGAGTAAAAACTCATGGTTTCTTTAGTACTTCTAAAAGTAATATTTAATATCTACTATTTAGAATTGAATCTAAAACATACAAACTTGAAATGATGATTTTGTTATATTTTTTTCTTGTATACATACATATTTATATATATATTTTTTTTTTCAAAAGGTTTTTAGTTTTCACGTCGGGTTCACCAAAATGTATCGTTCCAAATTTTTCGCACCCTTACCTTCAGGCTAAAGGATCCGCGCCCGAAAGGGGGATGTGAGAAGGATGGGACAATACCTCGGACTGAGAGGCCTTTTGAAGGTCCCGCCTCTCGGGGAGGGGTATTAAGGTGATTTTTCGATGGATGGTGGGGTTCACCGAGAAAATT
This sequence comes from Wollemia nobilis, assembly GCA_028583015.1. Classification (NCBI taxonomy): domain Eukaryota; kingdom Viridiplantae; phylum Streptophyta; class Pinopsida; order Araucariales; family Araucariaceae; genus Wollemia; species Wollemia nobilis. The sequence goes on from JAQPPZ010000159.1 coordinate 219,149, forward strand.
TTGAATGGCAGTTTCCACGCCTAGGTTGGGAATGTGTTTGATGTGTTCAATTTTATCTTTAATCATTCAAATCCTAGGTTTGGCCAAATGAATCTAAACTGTTCTATATGAAATGCAGATTTAAATGAATACAGAAAGCAGAATTGAATAGAAAACACAGAGAATAAGCTAGATTAGAAAAGCCATACCTGATCCGGATGTCTGATGGAGGTTCTGATTTTTGAAGCAGTCAAGATCGCCTCTGATATGACAGGATCGTCTACGATCAGACAAGATCGTCTGAGATCTGACGAATTCATCAGACGAATTCGTCAGAGACCTGCAATCAGAGAAATAGATACAAAACATAGAAAATGCAACTATTCCAACAGAGGGTAATGATGTAGAATGACAACAATAATATTAAACTGATAATTATAAACAAAACATGAGTGCATTACAATGATTTAATGACAAATTATGATTTTATCATGCATTAAAACTATATGGGTGAACTCCAAGATGCAAAATAGTAATAAGTCTAACTAATGCAAAGCAAAACAATAGATAGTGGAGAAAGAATGCAAACTCAGGGCACTGATTGCCCCCAATGTTGATTGCAGTCAAAATCGTCTCGAATTGGTGCGTGATCGTCTCGAGATTGTACAGGATCGTCCACGATGATCTGAGCTTGCTCCGACTGAAAAACAATGAAGTTCCTGCAAACAAACTTGGAAAAATACAAAGGCAAATGGTGATTTAAGATATTCTAATGCATGTAAAACTCGTGTTACAGGAAAATTCAGCCAGGGGAATGTCAAGGGGAGGGCCTAAGATTAAATAGGCATAGGAAGGAGGTTGGGAGGTTGGAGATCATCCCAATTTGGGAGATCTCCAATGGGGGAAGTCTCTAACCGCATAGACACGCTTTTGCCCAGGTTAGAGACGTCGTTGAAACATAAGCTAATTATGAAAAATCAATTTTGGGACGAAATCGTCTGGACGTTCTACTCCAGACGAAATCGTCCGATCTGAGGCGATATCGTCTGATCGGCGACGATATCGTCCAACGGTCACAACAAATCCTAAAAATGGCGTGGAAAACGAGGAGAGCGGTTAAAAGGCGGTTCGAGGTTGAAAATTTGAATTTGAATTATTACTAAGGTAATTTTAATTATTTGCTAAGGTTTACTGCACCAATTTTAGGGTGCTACAGTAGTCTCCTCAACATGATGCATTTTAGGTGTCTACAAATACCCCTTTTTGGGATGCACTATGAGCAAAACATAGCATAGAGAAAAAAAAGTAGACCACCTAGGGCCATATTGTAGGTTGCATGATGATCATTGATATGATCAACATAGGATGCCCCAATCATGCGAAAGGGCATGGATCCTAGAATCATTGCTTCCAACAAAATGGAAGGCTTAAATTTATGGAAGTTTGTACTCGTTCGTTGGCGATCGGGTAGCTTCAATGCTACTACAGATCCGAAAGGAGGAGAGCTACAAACTATCATATTTGCTTGTTTTTGCCCCAACAAAGGGTAAGCTTATGATAGTTGTTGGTAATGATTCATAAGACGAATGCGACTCTGACATGATCAAGATGATCCTTTGTTGACTTTGACTATGATTGTTGAAAAATTTTGACTACCCCCTTAAGCGACGAGTCGATGAGGAGAGGACAATTAATGAAGTGACTAGTTGCTTGACCAAAATGAAAGATCTGGACCTCTTTAGAGGCTTGCTCTATTGTTATAGAGCAGTTCCCATCTAGGAGTGATTTCAACTCTACTTGGTTCTTGCACACCTTTATCTCATGAGGTGGTCTGACCATAGTGGCCTTCTTAGGGAATCAAGGTGATAGCAATTCTATTATGGCTTTTGCTGACTCATTGTTTTGCTATAGGAGAACTGAGATGCATCCCTACTCCCATGGGGTGGTCCGACTATTACAACCTTCTTCAGGTTAGTGAAACGTCTCAACTCTACCATAATTTTTTTGCCCCAAGTGGCCTTATGGTTACTTGCTCATCTTGCCGAGTTGCATGGAGCGCTTGTCGTTGCAATCACCAAGTGTATAGAGAAAATGACTGGGTACGAGGATCATTTGGGTTTTGATTGTTATTTGATTTTTAATTATTGATCTTTATGATGTTTTTGGATATTTTGGGTATTTTATTTAGGTTTGCAATGCTTTGAACCTATAAGTGTTTTCTATGGCCCACTTTAAAGGGCTTTGTGGTGCCAATTTGGTGTAATTTTCTCTTATTTCTTGGCCACTCTCAGGTCCAATGGCCCCCAATTGTTTCTCATGGCCACTATCAGGTTTAAGAACCAAGAAATATAGGCCACTAATGTTGGAGATGGCCATGGTGTGACATGGGAAAATAAAAATAAAATTAGGGTTTGAGATATCATTGTTGCCAATTGTTGTTTTGCTTTTTGGAGCTATGAGGTGAAAGTGACCACTCTGACCTATGCATTGTTATTGGGCATCATGGCTGAGTAGGGCGAGGCTTCGATGAGCAGAGGAGCCGAAGCTTCATGGGTACCTCCCTAAACCCTATTATTTTTTTATTGTGGTAAAAATGAACCAAACTAAGTAATTCAGTAAAATAACCTCATTAAACCTATTGGTAATGAATTTCACTAGTAGTTAGGCTCCATTTAGGTTTTAAGCAGGTGGGTCTACGTTAGTTTTTCTCTTTGTGTAATTTTTTTGTGTTTTTGGGCCCGAGAGGGATGTCGTTGGCATGCCACTTGTCTGCTCGCTAGCCGCTCACAATGGCGAGCTTGCTATGTGGCTGGTCACTGCTACTGTTAGTGGCCAGTTAGAATCTCCAATGGTCACATTTCTTACCATTGGGGGTTTGTTGCTACTAGATTCAGCGGCCTAGGCACTTTAGGTTTAATTCTATTTTTTTGAATAAGATAAATTAATTAACTTTTTTGAAACTTTGGGTGTCTTTTATGGAATTTTTTGCATGGTTGGGTGCATTTATTGGTAGCTTATGTAACCTTAGAACAATTTTATTTTCTTTGCATCGTTTAGCGTGCTTATTGCACTTTGCTTAGTTGTAGTGCATTGATTTTACTTTACTTTGCACTTTCTAGCTCTTATCTTCTCAGGCCCAGGATCCAAAGCTACTCTGTGACCTTCTCGAGGAGATGCCTGATATAGAGTGGGCCTAGCTCAAGGCCCATGGGCTATAGTTTTCTACTGGCCTACCCATGATCATGTTATATCAGGCATATTTGATGGCCCTGGCACATCAGTGGGATCCTAGGACCAACACCTTCCATTTTCCCACTGGTGAGATGACCATCACACCGGAGGACGTCTACAAGATTCTTCGGTTGCCTTTTGATGGAGTTCCCATTGTCTCCTCCCCCACTACTGCACGACGTGCAGTGTTTGTGAGGGTCTTTGGTGAGCATGCTAATGCTGCTTCTAGGGATACTCACTTGGGGGGAATCTCTATTTCCCGTTGGTACGATGAGGAGGTATTCACCCGACTACATGTCGTGTTGTTGATGGTCATATACAACACCCTTGTACCTGATTGCTTTGGATTGAGGTTCCCGTGGAACCTCTTATTGATGGTACAGGACATGATGGATAGTGAGCAGCCTATCATATATGCCTGGAGGGCATGCACTATTGGCATAGTGCTATGATGAGCTATACCACATCCAATGTCATGGACGGGCCAAAATTACCTATAGTTTACTTCTTTAGGTCTGGGGTTGGGAGCACATCAAGATCGACCACCTCGGAGGACTTCTAGTGGAGATTGTTGATCTGGATAGAGATGTACAGTGCTATGGATCTAGGTGACCTAGGGTGCTCGAGGATTGCAAGATCTAGCCCTATATAGTGGATCTTTCCCACTACCAAGCATCTTTTATAGGTTTACAAGTTGATGACATCATATGGAGGCCCTATCATGAGTGTCCTGCTTGGGATGATCCTGCTAGCTTCACAATGAGGACTCAGCTATGACCGATGGTTGATCTATTGCAAGGTTGGTATTTGGGAGTTCTATTATTCTAGGGTGCTCCATTAGTTTGGGATCCGATAGGATGTTCCTCTTGAGCCAGTTTTCTATCATTGGATTGCCATCAAGAAGAACCTCCCATAACCGTAGGTTAAAATAGTTCTTGAGGAGGATGACCCTCCTATAGTTTATCCTGGAGTGGCTAATGTTGGGGTGACAAAGGCATACACCCTCTAGTGGGGTACATGGCTATGGCATGGTGGTGGCTATTTAGGATGATATTTAGATGCGGTTGAGGCAGAGGATCCTAATGGGCATCGAGTGTAGGCCCAAACGGATGAATGGGGGCTAGCAGGGCAGCAAGAGTAGGTGGTCGAGGAGTAGGTTGTCGAGGAGCAAGTTGATCCTATAGGAGATGATGATGCAGATCCCAAGGAGGAGTCTCCTCTCTAGGCTCAGTTCCACCAGGTTGAGGTTGAGCTACACATTTTAGTGATGGATTCTGGTAGTGGGATGCTACTGTAGCAGATCTTTAGAGATAGATTTCTTATATCACTACCAAGTGATATGTTGCTCAAAGTCAGATTGACCTAGTTATAGGTCTAGATCTCAAGGCTAAGATGTAATTATTGTAGAGGATAATAGAGGAGGATGATACTTATATGGCCTTAGATGCTGTCGATATTACTACCCTCTGATCATAGATATGGCTTCTAGGTGCTACTCCCTAGGAGAGGCCCATAGAAGGAGGCTCAGAGTGTAGTGTACAAAGCACTTATGGGTAGTCCTCAGCTAGATTGAGTCACAATGCTAGGTCCCAGAAGGGGGTGGTGAGGGTGGTGGTGAGGCTAGTGGTGCAGGCCACTCCTGACATGTTATGGCTCACTTGATACTCTATACTATTTTTGAGTGTAAGGTCAGCTGACCTACATAGTTGTAGCCTGGATGGTGGTTTTGTACCTACATGTACTTATTTGACACATGTTTATATGATGCCTACACTTTGAGACTCACCATGTGTATATTTATATTTATGCTTTTATGTTTATGTGATGCAATATTATGATTTTATGATGTGATATGATGTGATGTGATGCTTTAGATGTTATGATCTAGGTGATGATGATGGATGCATATGCAATGCTTATGGTTATATGCATTGATTCCTGTTATGTGATGTAATTTTTTTGATATGCCATGATGGATGTATGCTTAGATATTGTGATCTTTGGATGTAGGCGGGCTACTTATGAAGTATGCATATATGGATGTAGTGCTTATTTAAATGCATGTTTAATTTTGAATTAATTGTATGCATTTAATTTGTGTTGTTATGATATGATATATTATTTGGAATGCAATGCATGCAATGTTTACATGATGGTGATCTAATGTAAATGAACATGTATGCTTTAATCACTTTAAAACATAAGGAATATATGTGATATGAGTGTTACAATCTAATGGGCGACACCACAAAATGTAAATCAATCATGAATGTAACTAATAACTCTTAGCATAAGAATTAATTATTTACGCATCTAGATGTGAGATGAGATGAAGTGATATGTATGTATGATTTGACTGATGGGATGATTTGTTGCTATGAGAGTATTTTTGAGGTTTTTCGTGAGACTCAAACACCCTAGTTGCTCCATCAAAAGTTGTATACTGATCATGCAGGGCTCCTGAAGGATAAAGCTTTGTTATGAAGACCTAGATACTCATTATCCCTATGTGTGCAAATGAATATATTAGATAGAACATAAGCATACCCTAATGCCAGGCGGGATTCATTCAACCCATTGTTGTATTGGGGATCCTCAAATTTTTATCATGATCCTATGATGGACTTAGTTGGATTAGACCACTAGGCGGTGTAGGACACCTAAGGCTAGCTCTTCCACATGCAAACATTGGTCTATACAAGAGCAAGATGCTAATGTGATAGACATATCATCGTGTGTAAGGCTCATTTATGCTGATAATTCCAGGGATTCAAGTTCATACTCCCTTATTTTCTTCATATTTATTTGGGATACTTGCTCATGATTTAGTGATGAAAATCACTGTTTATTTTGAACTTTTTTTTTTCTTTTGAGCAAGGGATTTATGTAGTGATGATTCATCACTATTTATTTTGTATTTTTGAATTATTTTGAACTTTGAACTTTGATTTGTTTGGGGATTTTTGTAGTGATGATAATCACTTGTTTTTGAATTTTTTCTTTGTTCAATATTTTGCTTATTTTGATTAAAGCAAGGGATTTCTTTGGGTAGGGCTGAACTTGTCCTTTTGCCAATTCTCAACATTTCCAAACCGATCGCATAGGGGGATGAGCAAGATAAACCTATTTTATCTTAGGATACCTAATACCACTTCGTAGCATTCATATTTCCCTTGTTTCAACTAGGATTTTAGTGTTTTGATTAGTGATAGGATTTTGAGATATACCAGGTACTATCAAAACTAAACCTCACCTATCAAAAGCTAAGACAACTTTCTACAAAGTTTGATAAAACCACTAGGTATGCTGGAATGACTAGAAACCCTAGTATATTCCTTTTAGCAACAGGAGGGGTTGTGTTGAAAAACATAGTTACACACATGGGTTATGGATGGTGATGGATTTTGATGATGCATGATTGAGGTACAAATGTGGTGTCATTTGTAATATTGCAAACACAATTGTCTTTAATGCAGAAGTAATGGATGCAATTCCTATATGCAATGCAAATATGAATGGAAATGCAAATATTTTTGGTATTTTTGATGTTTTCCTTTGTTTATTGAACTTTGATTGTTTTGAATGTTTTTGAATTTTTTATTTTTGAATTGTTTTTGAATTTTTGATTTTTGAATTGTTTTTGAATTTTTGATTTTGAAATTGTTTTTGAGTTTTTTATTTTTGAACTGTTGACCAAAAGGCTTATGGTTCCTTTGGGGCCTTTTGATGTTTTGACCAAATGGCGTGAAGATGCCTTTGGAGCCTTTTGATGATTTGACCAAATGGCATGAAGGTGCCTTTGGAGCCTTTTGATGATTTGACCAAATGACATGAAGATGCCTTTGGAGCCTTTTGATGATTTGACCAAACGACTTGAAGATGCCTTTGGAGCCTTTTTATGATTTGACCAAATGGATTGAAGATGCCTTTGGATCATTTTTGATGTTTTGACCAAACGTCCTTGAAAGATTCTTTTGAAGGCTTTTTGAATTTTTTATTGTTTTCTAATATTTTTGAATTTTTAAGTTATTTGAATGTTTTTGTGTTTTTGTGATTTATGTGTGAAATACCTTTAAATGAATAATATTGAGAGGATTTGGCTCCTCAATGCCTTCCAACATTGTTAGGCGATATGCCCCAAGCCCAATATTCTCATAGATGATGTAGGGTCCTATCCAGTTGGTCATAAATTTGTCTCGTAGATACGGTGACAAATTTGAGTTTTGCTGGTTCTCTTTGAGCATAAGATCACCAACTTTAAAGTCTCTTAGGTGGACTCTAGCATTGTAAGATCATGTTAGATGATCCTGGTAGATGTGAAGATGCTCAAGGGCATTTACGTATTATTCATCTATAAGGGTCAATTGATCCAAGCGAGCTTGTTGTGTAGCATCGTCATTGATGAACTCTTTCAATGCAATGTGCAATGTTGGAATTTCCAACTCTAAGGGTATAATGGCCTCAACATCATATACAAGGAAAATGGTGTTGCCCTGGTGGGCTTACGTATGCTAGTCCTATAAGCCCATAATGCTAAGGGTAATTGCAGATGCCAATCCCTATGGTTTTCTTTCACCATATTCTTTAAGATGGCTACTATTGTTTTGTTTGAGGCTTCTGCTTGCCTATTTGCCTATGGATAGTATGGTATCGCAAAACTATGTTGAATGTTGTATTTGGTTGTTAGAGCTTGCACATTTTTGTTTTTGAATGATGGTCCATTATCCAATATTATCTTGAAGGGTACCCCAAAACAACAAATGATATTGTGAAGTATGAACTCCATGATCCGAGGACCAATTGTTGATGTCAATGGGACCGCTTCCACCCACTTGGTGAAATACTCGATGGCCGTTAAGATGAACGTGTGTCGACTTGAGGATAGGGAAGAAATCTTTCCAATCAGATCGAAACCCCACTGATAAAATGGCCAAGCTGCCTAAATGGGTTGTAAGGCCTGAGATGGCAAGTGTGTCAGGTTTACATGATGTTGATATTTAATGCATTTCTTGACATACTCACAACAGTATTTCTCCATGGTGGGCCAATAATAGCCCATTTAGAGAATATGTTTGACGATGGCCATGTCGTTGAAGTGGCCACCATACATACCATCGTGAGCTTGAAAAATTCACCAAGATGATTCCTGGGGCTCCAAGCAACATAGGAGAATTCCATCATAGCTCCAATGATACAATATGCCTCCAAGCAAGACATATATACTCATTTTTTTCTTGAACGCTCATCTTTCAAAATGCGAAATTCCCTGTGGGACACTTCTAAGCCTAAGGAAGTATTGTAATTGGGATAGCCAATCCTGATAGGCTATAACCTCAATAGATAATATGACTTGTGCCTCCTACAATTCAACTTACGCAAATATAGATTAAGACACAACCTTGTGGTGAATAGTGGTGTCATTCCCCATAGGATCCTAGGGAGATCAAGGACCCCCAAGGTGCCTTCTTTAATAATTATTTGGCCTTACAGAACCAATCATGGTTTGGCTCTATATGAATCATGTTTAATTATTCCTTATTATCAATAGCCTCACACTGGATCACTGGATGTGAGAGCATTTTGATATGAATGGTAGTGAAATCATAAGAGGGGTTATGAGGGATCAAGGACCCAAATATGCCATAGTGTCTGCAATTTTTTTTAATGAATGAGGGATTGCCTCAATGTCGTACCATTCTAATTTGGCTAGATATGCATCAATGGGATCCTTGTAAGATTTTAGGATTGGATATTGGCATTGAAATAGTCCTTTGACTTGGTTGACTATGAGGAGGGAGTCACCGAAGATATTTAGCCTCTTGATTTTCATGGTGATGGTTGTTTGGAGACCCAATATTAGGGCCTCATATTCGGTGTTGTTATTGGTGCAAGGGAAGTCTAGCTTGAATGACAAGGGCATTCGGAGCACCTTGTGGCATGAAAAATACAATCCCTATCACCCTCCTTGTTCACACTTCGAACCATCAAAGAACAAAGTCATGTCCGTTCCTTTTTTTGGTTCTTCGGGTTCGGGTGCTTCTGATAATGCAAATACCACATCATCAGGAAGCTCTATGGTAAGGGGCCTACTATTCTAAAGAGGCACCTCAACCAACTGATCAGCTATGACCTATCCCTTGATGGAATTTTGGCTTATGAATTCCAAATCAAATTCTATCAATAGCATGATCCACTTCCCAGTACGTGTATTATGATATGTCTTGCTCATCATATACTGCAAAGGATTTTGCTTGGATATCACATATGTCGTATGGCTCAACATGTAATGGCACAACTTTTTGGTTGTGAATACCACTTCTAAGCACAGCTTCTCTACATATGCATATCCAACTTCGTAGCTCACCAAGGTGTGACTAATGTAATATATCATCTGCTCTTTATCTTGCATATTATTTTGGGCTAACATAGTGCCCAAAGCAAAATCTGTAGTAGATACATATAGCAGGAATGGCACGTCCGGCCTTGGTGGAGCCAGCACTGGTGGCATTGCAAGGTACTCTTTGATCTTAGCAAAGGCTTGCTGACATTATTCATCCCATTGGAAAAGGACCCCCTTGTGTAGCAGTCGATTCATGGGTCGACATTTATCCGATAGTTGTGCGATAAATCACTTTATGGATGCTACTTTGCCCTGTAAGCTTCTTAGTTCTTTGATTTTTGTAGGTGAGGACCATTTCCAGGATAGCCTTTACCTTTTTTGGGTCTACTTTGATGCCTCATTTAGAAATGATGAATCCCAAGAGTTTTCTAGAGGTTACGCCGAAGACGCACTTCTTGGGGTTCAACCTAACATTATGCTCAATCAGACGATCGAAGACCTTTTTGAGGGTCTCAGCATGCTCTTCTCATAGTAATGACTTGGCTAGCAAGTCATCAATGTAGTATTCCAAGATCATTGTGCATGTAGTCATGAAAAATGTATGTCATAGCCTACTGATATGTGGCACTAGCATTTTTAAGACCAAATGACATCACTTTGTAACATAATGTCCCCCATGGCATGGTGAACATGGTTTTATGTTGGTCTTTGGGCTTTATCTGAATCTTATTGTAACCAAAAAAACTATCCATTAGGGAGATCATCTCATGACCAACAGTTGCATCTACTAGAGCATCTATGTTGGGAAATGGGAATGAATCCTTTGGGGTTGCCTTGTTGATATCCTTGAAGTCCGTGCAAATGCGAACTCTTCCATCAGGTTTTCCTATGGGTACCATGTTTGATACCCATTTTGGATAGTTGATGGGAACAATAAAGACTACATCCAACAGCTTTTGCAACTCATTTTTAACCATCAGAGTGATGGTTGGATGCATATTTCTAATATTTTGCTTGACCGGCTTCTTTGTGGGGTCTAGTGATAGGTTGTGAACAACCAACTTCGGATCTAGTCCTGACATGTCCTTGTAGGTCCAAGCAAAGATATTTGGTCTCTCTTTTAGTAGAGGAATTATGATGGCCTATTCTTCTAGAGATAAGATTTCTCCAAACTTGACTTTCTTCGGTTGAGATGGATCATTGTTTATGTCCACCTCGAAAGTCTTCTCTATTGCCATGTGTGACCCCTCCTCAAGCTGGTGAGGAGTGGGGATTAAATGAATGTCATCTACTGGATTTATAGTTCCCATTGACTCGGGGTCAAAACCAGCGTGATAAACATCATGAGCACAGCTTGATGCAAAATGGAATGGTTGTAACATCTCTTCATTAGGGAAGAAATCCTTAGGCTCTAAGGGTGAATCAACGCGATCCCAATCAATAGCATCTAAATTAAGACACAATGGGTTTCTAGGATCTGCTGGGTTATGGAGTGGAGTGGTCAAATCAATGGAGATCATGTTGATGGATGGGATGTAATCTCTAGGACCATGCGGGTGGAACTCTATATCCTAGGTGTGCTCTCCATACTCATGATGAGGCTCTAGGGGCATAGGGATCTCAGGATCTGATCTATGAATAGATGGGATGATGGGATCATTAGGCAGTATCTACTCTCTAAATTTTGGTGGCTCTAGGTTGACCATGCGATGGATGGCATCTAAGTTTATTGGTCTCCCTAGGAATCAAAGGTTGTGATCTATGGTGTAAAGTAACGCTTCTCATTCAACAAGCATATTGACTTGTTGGAAGTGAAGCTCAAGGTAGGCTCTTTCGGATTCATTCCCCAAGCTGCCATTATTGATGGGAAAACCCTCATTCCTACCTGTGAGGTTTGGGCACTAATTTTCCTGTTGATGCCTAAGATAGGCCATTTTGGTCTCATCTTCAAATTCATCATCGCTTATCTAGAAACCATTAGCATTGGTTTCTGGTCCTAAGATGAGCTAGTGGTTGGATTGTTGATGCCCTAGATAGGCCATCTCAGTCTCATATTCATATTCATCATTACTTATGAAGAAACCATTTGCATTTACTATGGGCCCTACCATTTGGCATGCATGTCTTATGAAGGCCATCTCAGTTGAATCTTCTGTATCGTAGCCACTCTCGTTCGACATGTATCCGCCCTCATTCGAGGTGTATTCACTTTCATATGATATGTAACCACTTTCTGCGTGGCCCGTCCAAGTGAGGTTTTGCACATATCGAGGCCCATGGTAGGCCAGGCTGGTTCTATCTTCATCCTCACTTGTAACATACTCATACTCCTCCCGCTCATAGCCATGCATTGGCTCTTCCTCCCATAGGATGGTTCTTTATGGGGGAGCTTTAGGAGAGGATTCAGGGTGATATACCTCAGGTGGCACGATGTTGACCATGGCTATCCATTCATCACCCCAAAATTTCTTACTAGGGGGTTGATAGGGGTTCCAGTCAATGTCTTCCTTGAACCCAATGCTTAATCTATCTAGGGTAGCCTCTAAAGAGTCATCATGGCCCTACATTTGATAGCCTAGACCACTCCTATTAGTGGGTAGTTGGTACTATGGCTGGAATGGAAATTAATTCCCTTGATCATATATGCCAAGGCCATAGCCTTTCTAGTGACACTTCTCAAATTACTTTAGAGCAAACTTCGGATTCAACAAGTAATGAACATTTATGGTGAAAGGTTCATCCTCATCCTCATACCTTTCTATATCGGGAGCAAGGTGTGAGCATAATCCAGACCAGTATATATGAAATTAGTCTGGTTGGGTGGAACCCCCAAGGGAACCACTATCCCTACTGGCAGATTTAGGACTCTTGGCTACCCCATGTCTTGTGCAAATTCAATGATTGGCGTGAAAGTCACATTTTGCACAAGATATTCACCTAGTTTTGTGTTGGCTAGGTGAATTGTCACCTACTATGTAGATGACAATATTGATGATGTTGTTGATGATGTAGGTGAGGCAGGCTGTGGTACCTCCTTAGCTATTTTCTTGGGAAGGCTCCTCCTCCATGGGAGTAGGGATTCCTATAGTTGCTATTTTTGGAAGTTCCTTGGGTCCTTCCTCCACTAGGGGAGCCTTCAGCTTCTATTTGTCCCTTGCCTTATCTATGGAAGGCTTTTCAAAAGTACCAACTTTGGATGTAGGAGGGGGTGTCTATGTAGATGGGTCACCTTGCACTGACTTGATTTTTCTACCTGGTTGCATGGTTGAGGATGAAGGTCTGATGCACAAGTGTGTTGACGGTAAGTCAAAACCTCTCGATAAGTCAACTTGATGCACATACTTGAATGGATCTTCGTCGGATGGGACCACGTGTACTTGTCCCTCATGCACATACTTGATGCATTGGTGCAAGATTGAGGGTACGCACTGCATATCCCTAATCTAGGGATGCCCTAGTAGGATGTTATACTGCATTGCCCCTTCTAACACATGGCACATCATAGGGATGGTCTTGTGTCCTACTTTCACTAGCAGAATGATCATACCCATGGTGGAGCATAGTGCATCATTGAAATCCCTAAGTGTGTAAGGAGTTGGGATAATGTTGGACTTAGGGATCTTCAAGTGCCCCATAGCCTTGGTGGTAATTATGTTGATCAATGAGCCCGTATCGATCAAGACCCACTTGAATGGAATATCGTTGATCAATGCAATGATATGTAGAGGTGGGTCTACTGAGGTAGTAGGGACTACTTTAATCTCGTGATCATAAAAATGAATCATGGGATCTTGGCACTATTGAACTTGCCCCACAAAATGTGTGAACACATCTAGGTTCTAGGGCTGGAGCTCGATTGACCTCAAAATCTCCATCAAGGTCTCCCTGTGCCTTGGGGACTGTTGTAGGAGTTTGTAAATGGATAACTTAGCCAGAGTCATCTGTAGATTTTGTTCTAGTCTACTCCAAACCGTCACCATAGGTCTTGTTGGTGGACCTAGAAGATTCTCCTACACCTATCTCTATCGAGGTGCAGTCGAGGATATTTATGGGAGCCACTGGAGGCTATGGTTGCCCATATCTCCAACTCTTGGTCACCACATTGACCAATTCGACCATTCCAATGCATCCTTGAATGGGTGGCTCAACCCAAACCTGGTTGACTTGGGGTCCTGATCTCTAGGGGCCTTGTGATTAGGTAATGGGTTCCTAAATATGCCCATGTCTCTATTGTCGGGATCTAGTGGGTTGTCAACTTTGAGCTCTCCCTTTTTAATCATGTCTTGTACCACATTCTTGAATCTGATGCAACTTTTGATATCATGTCCTTGTATCCTATGATAGGGGTAGTATTGATCTTCCCTATATCCCCTTGGCTTGGGATGATTAGGGTCAAAAATTTTTACATTAGGAAACCTTATCCTCTGTGCCTCATTTAGTTGATTAAACACCAATTGCATTGATTCATTTAGATGCGTGTAGTAACAAGGTGGTTGTCTTTCCTTGTTTCGACCTTAGTTGTTCCTTGGATCATAGTTGGCTAGTGGAGGGTGAGCCTGATAATTCTAGGGTTGTTGCCCATTCCCCTCCTTTGGTGCAGCCAATACAACTTGATTAACTTGAGTGGGCTTGGCCTGCTTCTGCTTGTTCTTGTTGTTCTAATTTTTTTTCTCCATTATTTATTTTTGCAGAGCTTAAGGTCTCCTTCATCAACCTTAATGTCTTCTATGAGCTTGGCTTGATCCAAGGCTTCTTCGAATGAGTTGTATTGCTACAACTACAATAGCAACGAGATGTGCTTTGCATAGCTCTTTGTGAACATCTAGACAAGTTCCTCTATGGGGATGGAAAATGAGAGTTTTGCCATAATATTTCTCCATCTATCCCCATAATCTATCATTGGCTCATCATCGTACTATTTTAGGTTGGCCATATTGGATAGGTTCACTTTCTTTTTAGCTTCGAAGGAGAATCACTCAAGGAATGCATTTTCCAACTGCTCAAATCCGGTGATGCTATGCTTGGGCAACTGGTTGAACCATTGCGTTGTTACACCTGAGAATGTCGTGATGAATGTTCTCAGCATTAGGGCATCATATTTCTCAAGGTGAAAGCATGCATTAATGAATTTGGTCACATGTTCTTGCACATCTCCCTCTCCCTTAAATTTATCCAGTCTAGGCATCTCAAAGTGCCTAGGATATGTGGGACTTGGGACTGATGGACATAGAGGTTGGTTGTGTATCTTGTCTACTATTGGATTTTGTCCGCTTGTGTCCTTCTCGAGAGACTTGACTCTCTCGGTGAGCATCTGGTATGCCTTCAAGGAAATAATCTCATGTTCCTGAAGGTTTTCTCATGGTGGTAAAGGAGGTAACCTGATGTTAGCCTAATCGGGAATCCGTTCTCCTCTCCTATGGCCACATTGGGAAGTTTAGGATGGGTTTGTTCCTAATCCTCCATCCTTTTCTGGTCCTCATTGTATTGTGTTTTCTTAGGATATAGGTGTTGGTGATGTTGTGGAGCTTGTTGGGTGTGCTCATATCTTGGCATGGTGCCTCTCCCTTACGAAGAATCAGCATGCCATCCATGTTGATATCTTTCACCAACTATGCATGCATCTATTCGATCTAGCCTCTCTACTAGATCGTCATGCTCCTCTCATTCTTCTCTTGCAAGTTTTTCTTGCAAAGGTAGGCACCTTTTCTTATGCTCTTTTTTCTCAAGGTCTTCCATATGTTCCTACTCAATGCGTAGCTCTTCTTCCAATCTTTGTAGGCGGTCGGAGTGACCCACCATCAAGGGATTATGGCCTTCTACCTCGATGTGAGGAGTTCCAATGTTGTGGTCTCTAGGTAAGATCTCTATTTTATGCTTACTCATGTCTGCTAGGGTTTTACTCTGTGTATTGTGTTAAGGGTTGAGTACACTCATGATCTAAAGTAGTGTATGTGTTGTGGGGTCACTCTGAAGCTCCCCTTGGTTCAATGGTGAGTCTAGTGGCTACACTACATGAATGAACTCTTCTAAAGTGAAACATGTGGTAGTGATGCTCCTAGGGGTTGGTCTTGAGGGAACTCGATCCAACCTATCAAGTTTTTAGGTCCTCCATGATTGATCCCGTGGTGTCCCATTGATGCCAATGAGTTGATGGTCCAAAGGTACACTCCCATCTGTAGGGAGGCTATAAGATATTTTGGGCCTATGACTAGGTGTAGCCCTATGGTCTTGCCCCTCAGTGGGTAGATCTATCCTATGTGTGTCTTGTGATGCTTGGGGTATTTCAACCCCTATAGTCCTATGCGATGATGGGGTCCTAGATGCCTCCTCATGCTTGCATGAGGATGGAGGTATTGAAGCCTCTATAGGTCTATGCGATGAGGAAGGTCATGATACCTCTACACATCATTGTGAAGAGGGAGGATGTGATACCTCCACATGCTAGTGTGTTGAGGAGGGCCTTGAGGCTTCCTCACATCTACGTGATGAAGGAGGTCATGATGCCTCTGTGTGCCTGTATGATGAGAGGCACCATGAGGACCCCTCACTTCTACATGATGAGGGAGGTCATGAGGCCTTCTCATGCCTATGTTATGGAGAACCAAGAAATGGCTCTCTCGCTAGGGTTTCTTGTGGAGTCCCCCAAGAGTTGAGTTGTCACCCCTAAGACTTGTTGAACTTCATCCGATGACATTATGAGTGGGTGGCTCAACACTTGTGTGATGGTGAGTGTGAGGTTCATTAGTTTCCCCTTGATGTTGGACCGAGTGTGGTTGCTACGTGTGTAGACCATCTTGATTGTGCATTATCTTATTAATTAGTTTCCAAACTACTCAACCAAAGCATGTAGGTGTTTATCTCTTTTAAGGATTAAAGTGTTCCCTAAACTATCTAGTGTGTTTGGATTCGTTGTTGCTCTTGACTTCTTGTTTGCGCTTTGAACTTGGAATGAGGGAACTCAATCAAAGCAAAGGCTAGGAAAACTAGTGCCAAACATGATTTCTCAAAATATTCTAGGGTACACCACTTAAATCCTAATGGGGGGTTCACCTAGCTCTTCCACTATGGAATAGTGGGAGACAATTTGAACACAAGTGACCAACATCAACTAAAAATGAGTTCTCTATTCCATCTAAGGATAGCTAGGGGGCAAGTCGGTGGAAGGAGATGAATTCCAACGTCATCGGTCTGAATTGGGGGTCGGTGATGAAATCCAACCTTACCAATGTTATGATATGATGTGCAAGTGTGTGGTGTTTTTTTTAGCTTTTGAAAAATAAAATAATGCATCAACCAAAATTCATGCTTTACATCCCTACATGCCTAAAAATAATATTTTTCTTTCAGAAAGATGCATATCTAATGTAATCTAGATGATTTTCCATGCAATGTACTTCCTACTTTGTGAATGGGCGGCCACTGATTGGGCCACATGCAAGAAAGCTTATCACAGAATGGCCTAGAATGTTGGAGACTAGGGTAGACCTTACAAGTAGAGGTCCATTATTCCTAGCAGCGCCTAGAGGAAACTAAAGAAATCTAAGAAACATATCATGTAGTTTTCTTTTCACTTTCTTCATTTTTCCCTACTTAGCTATGTTCTTGCTTATTGTTTCTAGAAAATAAATGTAGAAAAAAAGTCATAGAGAATAAAAAATGTGTACCAACCTCAATTCCTTATCTGATGATAACCTGGCTGACCTCTATCTCTATTTTCCTGCTGGCCATTGTTGACTAGAGTGGCTAATTCTGGCCACTGACAACTATAGCGGCTAAGGTCTTCTGGCCATTGTTGACTAGAGCGACTAGACCTACATAGAGAAAAATGGCCAAAACATTAGAAAATTGCCAAAAAAAAAAAACCTAGTGGGCGTCCCATCGTGATCGCCATTTGTGTGACCCCGAGAAGCACGCACCCCGACTACCCTACTTCCAATTTGATTTATTCGCTATTATTATTTGCACCAAGACAAAAAATAATGAAAGCACACATGTAACCCAAAAGTAAAGAAGACAAAATAAAGAAGCCTTTTATTAATCTTTCCAGAATGCGGTTACAAGTTCATCCCTCTGAGGGATACCCATCACTTTGATACAAATATTATGCAATACGGAGCAGCGATCAGATATGTTCCCCGCAAGAGAATGGTGCATCTACGTAGGCCTCCTGGTCCTACACATGAAACTGTATGGGGGCTTACAGATGCCCCCTTCTCCAGATCTGGTCCTAAAGGGATATTTGTGCTCCTTTTACTTCAATCTAGTCCTGAGGATATGTACCTGCACTCATAAAAACAACAAAGTATGCTTAGTAGGATGGGCTACCTCTCTGTATGAGGCCTTTGTTAGCGGATCTGAATACTCATAACATTGATAATGAAATATGAACATGAATGAAATAATAAAATGCAAGGTAAGCTATAAGAATAAAAGCATGAATGAAACCATATTTAAGCTATGATCGGGCCATACATTAAGCAGTAATGAAACTAAACTAAAAAGCAAGAAGGAATAACACTTATGCCCTAAGATATGCCTACGGGCCACTATTCGAGATAGCAGCCATGATGTGAAGCTCTCCTCCTTGTGGTTCAAGGATTTGTGTGCTACCCTCTTTACCAAAATTGATGTTCAAGGGTCACCAAGTGTGTCTCCTACACTAATTGGTGGTTGGGAATAGTGAATATGACAAATGATTGCACTGGCATAGCTCAGCTAAATGGCGCTCCAATGCTCCTCAAAGGGTTGAATATCGGTTCTCCATTTTGATAGGGCTTCGCTGCTTAATTCTCAAATTTTGTGGTCCTTTGCTCTTTCATGGAAGAGTCTATATGTAGACCTCCCTCTCAGATTTGGAACTTCGGCTTCCTAGAGAAGCTTTAGTCCCAAATGCATGTGACTAGCCATTTTGGGTGGGAAGCGTCAGTCACAAACTAGCATGGAAGGGGTAGTTAGGAGGAACTCAGGGAGTTCCTCACCAAAATCTACCTATTATCCATGCAAATGTGTAGTCAGATTGCATGATATGGGCTTGTATTCATGAACAGACTATATGTGACGTTGGCCACTATCAAGTTTAGTGGCCAGATTTAGTCATTGTAGTCTCCAATGACCAGATGTGCTAGTCGCTCTACTTGAGAGTGTCCAGGCCTAGATGGGCTAGAACTACCCTTCCTAAGTGGTTAAGACCACTTATTGCCCTTGGGGAGATCCAAGAGGGTTCATATGGTCTACGGATGTGTCCATATGGGTAGTCTCCTCAACATGACGAATTTAGGTGTCTACACATAAGATTAGCATGATGCTGATATTTCATACATTTCTTGACATACGTGGTGTAATCCTTTTCCATAATGGGCCAATAATATCCCATGCAAAGGGTGCGCTTGATGATGTCCATGACATTGAAAAATTCATTGCATGTACCATTATGAGCCTATTAAATTGCCTAATTTTATTCTTGAGACTCAATAAAATGAAGGAAGACTCCATCATAGCTTTGACGATACAAAATGTCTCCTGGCAAGACCTATTTTATCTTTTTTTTTTTGAATATGTGTTTTGAGGTACGCGATAATCCATGAGGAATCATTCCAATCTTAAGTTATGTAAATATAACATAAAATTATGATAAGCTTCCACCTCGACTGACAAGATGGCTTGTTCCCCTTGTGGTTTTCTATGCATGAATGCAGACTAGGATACAACCTTGTGGTGAATGGTGGTGCCATTCCCCGTAGGACCCTACGAGATCAAATACCCCCAAGGCACCTTCTTTAGAAAATCCCTAGCTTTATATAACCACTCATGGTTTGGTTCTATATGAATCATGTTTACTGATTCATTATTATCAAAAGCCTCACACTGCATCACAACTTGCAAGAGCATCTTCACATGAATATTAGTAAAATTGATAGACGAATTCTAAAGGATTAAAGATCCTAAAGATTCCATAGTATCTGCAAATCTATTTGATGTATGATGGATTTCCTTGGTGTCGTACCACTCTAGTTTGGCTAGATAAATGTTAGCAAGATCCTTGTAAGATTTCAAGATAGGACACCTATATTGGAATAGTCCCTTAACCTAGTTGACAATGAGAAGAGAATCACCAAATATGTTTAATCATTTAATCTTCATTGGTGAATTTTGTTTGGAGACCCAAGATTAGGGCCTCATATTTAGCATTATTATTGGTACAAGGAAAGTCTATGTTAAACAATAAGGGCATTAGAGAACCTTGTGGCATGAAGAAGATAATTCTTGCACCACTCCCTTGCTCACACTTCAAACTATCAAAGAACAACATCATATCAGCGTTGTTGTCTAGTTATTCGGGTTTGGGTGACTCTGATAATGCAAAAACATCATCAAGAAGCTCTATGAGAAGAGGTCTACTAGCATTAAGAGGTGCCTCTGCTAGTTGATAAGCTATGACTTATCCCTTGATGGAATTTTGGTTTATGAATTCCAAATCGAATTCTATCAATAGCATGATCCAATTTGTAGTACATGTATTGTGATAAGTCTTGCTCATCATGTACTACAAAGGATTTTGTTTGGATATTACATACATTGTATGACTTAGCATGTAATTATACAGCTTATTTTTTGCAAACACCACTAATATACATAGCTTCTCCATATATGCATACCCTGGATCATAACTCACCAGGGTGCCACTGATATAATATATTGTTTGATCTTTATCTTGCACATTCTTTTAGGATAACATGTTTTCCAATGCAAAGTTAGTAGCCGATATATAAAATAGAAATAGTACATCTAGTCTTGGTGGTGCTATCACTAGTGGTGTTGCTAGGTATTGCTTAATTTCAACAAAGGACTTTTGATAGTCCTCATCCCAATTGAATGAGACCCCCTTGTATAGCAGCCAATTTATAGGTCAACATTTATCTAATAATTGTGTGATAAATTACTTTATGGATGCTACTTTGCCCTGTGGGATTCTTAGCTCTTTGATATTTATGGGAGGATGCATTTTTAGAATGGCCTTGACCTTTTCTAGGTCGAATTTGATCCCTCATTTTAAAATTATGAATCCCAAGAGTTTTTTCGATGTTACGTGAAAGAATCATTTTTAGGATTCAACCTGACATTATGCTCTATCAAGTGATCAAAGACCTTTCTTATGACCTCAACATGTTCTTATATAGTAATGAATTCACCAATAAGTCATCAATATAATACTATAGTATTTTTTGCATGTAGTCATTCAAGAAGTATGTCATGGCCTGTTGATATGTGACATCAATATTTTTAAGACCAAATGGCATAAACTTATGTCAAAATATTCCCCATGGTGTTGTGAATGTGGTTTTGTGCTAGTCTTTGAATTTAATATGAATTTAATTATAACCAAAAAATCATCCATTAAGGAGAGCATCTCATAACCTGCAGTTGCGTCTACAAGAGCATCTATGTTTGGAAACATAAATGAATCCTTTGGTGTTGCCTTGTTGAGCTCTCTAAAATATGTATAGATATGGATCCTTCCATCAGGTTTTTCTATAGGTACCATGTTTGATACCCATTTTGGATAGTCAATGGAGATAATGAACTCTACATACAATAGATTTTGCAACTTGTATTTAACCATTAAAGTGATGGTTGGATGCATTTTCCTGAGCTTCTTCTTTATAAACATTTTAGAGGGGTCTAGCAAAATATTATGAGTAACTATTTTTGGATCTAGTCTCGGTATATCCTTGTATGTCCAAGAAAATATATTAGGTCTCTCTTTTAGTAGAGGGATGAGGTTGGCACGCTCATCAGGAGATAGAATCTCTCTAAATTTAACATTTTTAGGATTAGTGGGATCGTTACTGATATCCACATCAAAGGTTTTCTCTACTGACATGTGTGATCCCTCCTCAATATGATGAGACATAAGGATAAAGTTTATTTCATCCACTGGATTTAAGGGTTCCATATTGGAATCATCCTTAGTGTGATACAAATAATGTATGTAGTTTGGTTAAAAATGGAATGGTTATAATATTTATTCATTAGGGAAGAAATATTTAGGCTCTAATGGTGAGACAGTGTGATCCCAATCAATAGCATATATATTAAGACACAATTTTTTGGTAGGATTGGCTAGGTTGTGAAGTGGAGTGGTCAAATAAATGGAGACCATATTGATATGATGGATTAGATCACTAGGATCACATGTGTGCAACTCTTCAATGTTGTAACTTCCATACCCAAGATGTGGGTCTAGGGTATGGGTATCTTAGGATCCAATCTATGGATAGATTGGAATATGGAATCATTTGTCTCAAGGATATTTCTAAATGTAGGTAGATCATGGAAGACCCTATGATAAATCTCATTTAGATTATTTGGTCTGATTAGGATGCAAGGGCCAAGAAACACTATTCAATACAATTCTTCCATGTCAAATAGCTCTGCTAGATGATGCAAGTGTTGTAGCCCAATATAGGTCATCTCATTCTCATCCTCATAGTCACTATCATCTATGAAGAATCCCTAATTTATGCCTACTATAATTGGGTGGTGACCTGAGTGTTGGATCCCTAGGTAGGATAATTTTATTTCATCCTCATAATAATTGTCACACATGAAATGGTGGTTGTTTAAGGACTGGATATCATCATCGCTTCCAAAATTGTATGCTGGTCCATATCCTTTAGAAATGGACTCTAATTTATCCTTGTCATAAGAAAATTTTGATTTGATATCTATCATTAGATCAACATTCTATATTTGCATGCCTATGTTATCGATAGCTTCATGGATTTGAATGACCAAGTTAGCTCTTATCATATCTTTTGTATTAGCTTCCATTGATATGTCATCATGATAAATCATGGGTGGCTCAATGGAAACCATAGTTACTAGTCGGTTACCTCTTCAATAGTAATAATAGTTAGGATGATATGGATTCCAATCCATGTTACCCCCTAAAATGAGGTTCATACAGTCAAGAGATACTACTAACTCATCATATGCTTTGATATGGTAGCCTAACCCGAACCTATCAATTGGCAACTAATATTGTGGTTTGATGGGAGCTCAGTGTCCTTGCTCAAATAAGACTAGACTATAACCATACCAATGGTAATGTTCAAAATAGCACAAGGTAAACTTAGGGTTAGAAAAATAATGAACTTTTGCTAAGAATGGTTCGTCATCATCTTCATATATGGACGTGCAATTAGAAAACTAGTCTAGCCGTCCATAGATAATATTTTTTTGGTTGGGTGGCACCCCTAGTGGTACCATTATCCCTATGAGAAAGTGATGGGCTTGAGTTCTATCTATGTCAGGTGCAATCTTGATAAAAGGCATCAATGTCACGTTCTACACTATATACTCCACTAGTCTGGGATTAACCAAATGTATGGTCACCTAAAGTGTAGATGACCATGCTCAAGAAGTAGGTGAGGTAGGCTGAGGTGCCTCCTCAACTTGGTTTTGAGTGTTCCCTTCATCCATGGGACTTGGAACCTTGACAGTAGCTACTTTGGGAATTTTCTTGATCTCTTTCTCACCCAGTTTTACCTTAAGCTTATTATCATTCCTAAGAATTATGTATATCATAGGTTTTATTGAAGCAGTTTTTGTGTGCTCTGATAGCTATGGTGTTGACATGGAAGATCATGCACACACTTATTTTTATTTACCTTCTATATGTATGAAGGGCGATGTCAGTCGTATATCCAAGTGCATTGAAGGAAGAATAAAATCTCTAGGTAAATCTATTAGGTTCACATATTTAAATGGTTCCTCGTCGAAAGGAACTATGTGAACATGTCCATCATGTATATATTTAATACATTGATGTAAAATTAAGGGAACACAATGCATATCTCTAATCCAAGGCCTCCCTAGGAGGATGTCATATTGCATTGCACCTTCTATTATGTGAAACATCACCGGGATGGTATTCAATCCAACCTAAAAAGTAAAGACTATAGTACTGATTGTTGAGCATAGTGCATTATTAAATGCTCTCAAAGTGAAGGTAGAAGGTATGACGTGTGATTTTAGAAACTTCAAGTATGCCAATGCCTTGGTAGTAATAATATTGATTGATGACCCTATGCCAACCAAAACCCGTTTAAAAAATGTGTCTTTAAAACACAAAATTATATGCAGTGGCAAGTCCACTATAGAAGTAGAATCCATTTTAATCTCGTGATCATAAAATTGAATCATCGGTTCTTGGCACTATGACACATGTCCCACAAAATTTGTGAATACTTTAGGGTCCTAGTACTTAACTTTAATAGACTTAAATATATCCATGAGTGTCTTCCTATGCTTAGGATACTGTTATATTAATTCATAAACTAATAACTTCATTGAAGCTATATGTAGGCTTTGAACTAGCCTACTTTTGATGGTCACCATTGGTCTAGTTTGTGGGTCTAGCATATTGTTTTGCACTAGCCTTTGAGAAGGTGCATCTTAAACCCTGATTGGAGTTAGAGGTGGATTTGGTCACTCATACCTCCCTTATATTGTGATAACATTTACCATTTTTATGAAACCCTGCATAGGTGGTTTGGTACATACTTGGTTCACCTACCCAATGTTATTTCTTAGAGGATCATGGTTTGTAAGAGGATTTCCATATTTTGGTTATCTAGAGCCTGAGGGATGTCGACAAGTAGCTCACCTTTCTCGATCATATTTTGCACCACATGTTTAAAACTATAATATCCTTCAATGTCATGTCCTTTCATTCTATGGTATGAGCAATACTAATCATCCCTATACCCTTTTGGTTTGGGTTGGTTAGGATCTTGCAACTTGATATTTGGTAAGTTAATGGCCTTAGCCTCACACAATTGATGAAAGATCAGTGTCATCATCTTAGACAATGGTGTGAACTAGAGAGGAGGGCGTTTCTATTTATTCTTATCCTTTTTGTTATTGTTGCACTATTTGTATCACGTAGGAGGATGTTGACCCTAATAATTCTATTGTTGGCACTTGTATCCTTTTTGGAGGTTTACCACCACTTGATTCACATGGTGAAAAGGATTGAAAATCCAACTAAGTGTTCTATTATTTACAATTCAATTTATAGGCACTAATGGCCCAAAATACATAACCAAACCCATAAAATCATGGATTTGATCCAATATGCTTAACCATAAGCTACAAAAGTGCAAGGGAGAATGCACGTAACTTCTAAGTTAAGAGAAAAGTAATAATGCTAACTAGAAGATCCATTTTAGCTATCTTGAAGTACACACTTCCTACCTTGAGTTCACACTTACTAACTAACACTCTAAATGATAACTAGAAGATAACTAGTGCCCACAAGTGCATGTGAGAAGGAGACTCACTTACAATTATTAATTTGCAAGAAATAAACTATGCAAACCTAGCTAGGAACTACTGGAGGGGTCATATGAAGGATCAAACATCAATCCTCATCATGCCTCCCCAAAATAGAAGCATTGGACTCCAATGCTTTTAGAAGAGTAGGAAAGTCACAAGACATCTAATGAAAAGAAATCCAACAAGCTTGATGCGGTAGCTATCCTCACCAAGCCACAAGATATGAGGTGGTAGACCCCTGGTGAGTCTGTCGAATCTTTGTGTCATAGATCTGATCAGAATCCAATGGTAACTAAGAATAAGGAACCATGTCCATAGGATGACTGATAGCTGGTGCTGTCTCCAATGTAGAGTCAAAATACAACTTCAAAAGATCTACATTGACAACGTCATGAATTCCCAAGTGTGTGGGAATATCAAGGCGGAAAGCATTCTCGGACACCTATTGAAGAATATTATAAGGCCCATAGTGAATCAGTTTGATTTTACTATGAGTCTTATCAGAAAAATGTCATTTGTCAAGATGCAACCAAACTTTTTCACCAACCTGAAATGGATGAGGAATTCGATGTCGATCCATGGCATTTTTCTGCTGCTACTGTGTCTTTTACAAAATCTTAACTACCTTTGATTGTAGATTGTGCAAATGCTCAATAAATGAGTGTGTCTTGTCTTGCTCCTTCTGAAGATGTGAAGTGACAGGATAAGGCAAAGACAAAGGTAACTCATAAGGTTCCAAGGGCTAAAATCCCATACAAACCTCAAAGGGTGAATGACCTGTAGAAGAATGTAGGGCCCTATTGTAGGCATGTTCAATATGAGTGAGACTCAAGTCCCACTTTGCTGGTGAAGCATGATGATAGATTCATAAACTTTGCACAAGGGTACGGTTTACCACTTCAGTCTGCCCATCATACTGTGGATGATAGGCAATGGAAAAGTTAAGGTAAACTCCTAAAATTTTCCACAAAGAACGCCAAAAGTGACCCACAAAGTGTGAATCATGATCTGAGATAATGCTGGTAGGTAGACAAAAGGAACACCAAATGCTGTCAAAGAAAAATTGGGCTAAGTCTACTGTAGAACTTGTCTTGCGGCATGGAATAAACTTAGCCATATTACTGAATTTGTCAACCACCACGAACACACAATCATGTTGGTGCACTGTCATAGGAAAACCACTAACCAAATCCATGGAAATGCTTTCCCAAGGGTGGGAAGGAATGGGCAAAGGCATGCCTAAGCCAAACTTCTTGTTAGCTAGTTTTGATCGACAACAAACTGCACACTGTTTGAGAAATCTCAACACATCCCTCTGCATTTTAGGCCAATAGAAAAATCTTTGCAAATGATGAAGTGTTTTATGCTTCCCAAAGTGACCACCATAAAGTGTAGAATGAGCTTCCTTAAGAAGTGACACTCTAGGCTCACAAGGAATACAAACCTTGTCCAATTTGTAAAGAAGTCCTTCTTTGATGTAGAAATCTTGGAAAGGACACAAATTAGAAGAAGGCTTACTCACTTGCTCAAATATTTTCCCAAAATTTGGATCCTATGAATACTGATTAGGCCAAGTCTGAAATCCCAAGTGTGAAGTGGACATAACTGTTAAGGCAAGAGCGGCTGGAGGCCTACTCAAACAATCAGCAACAGTATTACTCTTCCCCCTTTTGTACTTGATCACCAAGTGAAATTGTTGGAGGTAAGAGGCCCACTTCATATGTCTTGATTCTTCAATTTTACTTTGAGATTGTAAAAACTTGAGAGGCATATGATCAGTGTGTACTACTGTATCTTTTCCCAAAAGATAATTTCTCCAATACTTAATAGCTTGAACTAATGCATACAATTGCTTGTCATATGTAGAATAGTTCAACTTAGTAGCAAAAAAAGTTTTTGAATGATAAGCAATTGGATGACCATTCTGTTTGAGCACAACTCCTAAGGCAACTTTAGAGGCATCCGTTTCAATCTCAAAAGGTTGAGAGAGGTCGGGTAAAGTTAACACAAGTGCTGTACAAAGTTTCTTTTTGAGTTTCTCAAATGCAATCTCTTGTATTTTCTCCCAATGAAATGGAACTTTAGACTTAGTGAGATAATGCAATGGAGCTACAAGGGTGGAATATTCAGGAATGAACTTGCGATAAAAATTCGCAAGTCCTAGAAAACTCCTTAACTTAGTGAGAGTTGTAGGAGGGGGCCACTTAATTAAAACATCAACTTTTATGGGATCTACCTGAATTTTACTTTCACTAATCACATAGCCAAGGCAAGAAACTAAGTATTGCCAAAATAACACTTGGAAGAATTGGCATATAATTGATTCTTCGCAAGAAGATCAAGTGTTTGTTGGATATGCCTAAGGTTTTCCTCCTAAGTTTTTGAGAAAATCAATATATCATCAAGATATATTATTACAAATTTGTCAAGTACATCATGAAATACATCATTCATCAACCTCATGAAGGTTGCAGGAGCATTAGTAAGACCAAAAGGCATGACCAACCATTCAAAGAGGCCCATCTTCATCTTAAAAGTTGTCTTCCATGTATCCTCAGCTTGGATATGCACTTGATGATATCCACTTTTGAGATCTATTTTTAAAAATAACTTAGCTCCTTGAAGCTGATCTAATAAATCATCAATGCGTGGTAATGGATAACTATTCTTTACATAAATTCTGTTCAAAGCATGAAAATCAATGCACAATCTCCAAGTGCCATATTTTTTAAGAACCAACAAAATAGGTGAGGTACAAGTAGAAGTACTTTCCTTAATGAAACCCTTAGACAACAAATCTTCTATTTGCCTTTTTATTTCTTCATTTTGCAAAATAGATTGTCTATACATGGGTGCATTAGGTAGTGAAGAACTAGGAATGATTTCAATGTTGTGATTAATTGTGCAAATTGGAGGAAGAGACTTTGGCTCCTGAAATATGTGTGAATAACTTTACAATATTTTATCCATTGAAGAGTGTTGCTTTGGAATGGATGTGGATGTATAAGTGTTTTGAGAGCGAATGAAAATTAGAGCAACATCACCACCTTTTTTAATTACTCTTTTTGTTTGCTTGGAACTTAGAATGATGTTAGGAGTGTTGGTGCTTTTAATGAGAAAGACCTTACCATCTTTTTGAAGTGTGTAGGTTCTTTTTAAAGCATCATAAACAACTCTCCTATCATACCGAAAAGGTTGTCCAAGAAAAATCCCACAACAATCCATAGGAGTCACATCACAAGTGACTTGATCTATGAAATGTGGGCCAAGTACAAATTTTAATGTGCAAGTGTGAGTTATTTCTGAGCCTCTTCCACTATCCTTCCAAACACAAGAATAAGGTTGAAGATGAGGCTCCATAGGTAACTTCAAATGCTCGACAATGGACTTCACAATTAGATTTTTTTGTGAGCCATTATCCACTATACAATCTGTTGCAAAATTATGGAGCAAATGAGCTCGAGTGATGAACAAAGCATCACAAGCGCCCTCTGATGAACTTACATTTACCAAGGTAACCTCATTGAGCTTACCTCGTAATTTCATGTATACTCTACTCTCTCCTACTGACTCAAGGGGACCTTTAGAAGCATCCTCCTCTTGAGTAGTAATGACTAAACTTTTCTTCTTAAGCTTGAAACAATCAGCTTTTTCATGACCCTTTTTCTTACAATAGTTACAAAACTTTTTAGAAAAAGAAGAAGGTTTAGAAGAAGAAGAAGAATAAGAAGAAGGAGTAGAAGTGGAAGGGGAAGGAGAAGAAGGATATGGAGAAGAAACATTTTTCTTTTGATAAAAATTCTTCTTTTGTGAGAGAATTATTCCCTTTTAATGATTTTGCAACCACTTGAGTAACAGGTGCACGAAATGCCTACGAGTGCGCTTTGAACTTGTCCTCCGCAAGTTGCATCTGGTTGAAAACTGAATCCAATGTTTCCATAGAAACAAACATAAGTTCTCTATACAAGTGCTCTAAAAAGCCACTTTGAAATTTGAGAATCAAAGCTGGAACATCATCCTCCACATTCACAAGTATCCTATACCTATTGAACTAAAAAATATATTCTTGTACAGTCATATTAGTTCCTTGCCTAAACCGAAACCACCTAATTACCAAATCCTTAGAATAATTGGAAGGATAAAAATTGGTTTTCAGACAGTCTACAAGTTCATCCCAAGTAGTGAGTTCATCATGACCTCTTTTTCTTTCTACAAGGACTTTAGCTAAACCAGAAAGTTTGAGCTTAGCATAAGGAACTACATCTTCATGTGAAAGCTGAGAGTAAGAAAACCAAGAACTCATGTCAAGAATCCAACTATTCAAGACATCAGGGTTCCTAGATCCATCATAAAATGGAACTTCACAACGAACTCTCAGGCGAGAATCAGGAGTAGAAGTTGAAGCATTATGCATAGAAATGTCATTTACCTTCATGGCAAGATTTCCAAGGACTTCTGCCATGGTAGTATCATTACCTTTATCTGCTAAAGCATTTACAACATGGGCAAGTTCTGCCACTTGGGCAGCCAAGTCAGAAGCCATGTTCAACCGGGTATAAGCCAGGAGTAAAAAAATGAGAAAGCACTAAATCAAGGTAAAAATTGAAATTTTCCTTGTTACAATATTGTGCTCCTAAATTTGAAAAATACCCCTAAGGCTCAAATTTGCAAAATTTTAACTAACCTAAGGTTACAATTTATAATTTATTAATTTAAAAATAACTTAATTAAAAATTAAATTTCAATTAATCAAAGATTAATGAATTTAATCAAGTTATTAAAAATTAAATTAATAAAAACATAAAAATTACATGCAACCTTAGAATAGTAAAAATTTAAAAAAAATTACAATAAATTACCCTTATGGCTGAAGAAAATCTGCCTGAACTGAAACTGCACTGCACTTTACCCTGCATGAAATTTTTGCATGCAACTCCAAACTTCCAGATTCCCCAATGCACGCTTATGAAAAGGATTGAAAATCCAACTAAGTGTTCTATTATTTACAATTCAATTTATAGGCACTAATGGCCCAAAATACATAACCAAACCCATCAAATCATGTATTTGATCCAATATGCTTAACCATAAGCTAAAAAAGTGCAATGGAGAATGCACGTAACTTCTAAGTTAAGAGAAAAGAAATAATGCTAACTAGAAGATCTATTTTAGCTATCTTGAAGTACACACTTCCTACCTTGAGTTCACACTTACTAACTAACACTCTAAATGACAACTAGAAGATAACTAGTGCCCACAAGTGTATGTGAGAAGGAGACTCACTTACAATTATTAATTTGCAAGAAATAAACTATGCAAACCTAGCTAGGAACTACTAGAGGGGTCATATGAAGGATCAAAAATCAATCCTCATCATGAGTTAAGAGAAAAGGAATAATGCTAACTAGAAGATCCATTTTAGCTATCTTGAAGTACACACTTCCTACCTTGAGTTCACACTTACTAACTAACACTCTAAATGACAACTAGAAGATAACTAGTGCCCACAAGTGCATGTGAGAAGGAGACTCACTTACAATTATTAATTTGCAAGAAATAAACTATGCAAACCTAGCTAGGAACTACTGGAGGGGTCATATGAAGGATCAAACATCAATCCTCATCACATGGGCTAGCTTGGCTTGGTGATTTTGATTTTGGGTGTTTTTCTTGTTCCAATCCTTCTTATTCTAGAGCTTCAAGTTACCCTCCTGTAACTTGATGTCCTCGATTATCTTATTTTGTGCCAAGGCCTCCACAAATGTTTGATATTGTTATAGTTGTAGTAGTAGCAATATGTTCTTCACACAAATATTTGTAAATATTCGAGTCAGTTCTATGATCGAAATGGAAAATGGTAACTTTACCATCAAATTTCTCCAAATTTTTCCATAGTTCATGATTGGCTCATCGTCATATTGCATTAAAGTAGCTAGATCAGACAAATTTATGTTCTTCTTGATGTCGAAGGAGAAGAGTTCAAGAAAAGTATTAGCTAGTTGCTTGAAACTAGTTATGTTGTGCCTCTTTAGTTGGTTGAACCATTATAGGTTAGGTCCTGAAAGGGTCATGATGAAGGTCCTCAATAGCAAAGCATCATCTCTCTGTATTTGAAAATACTTATTCATGAAACATGTGACATGCTCTTGGCCATCTTCATCTTCTAGAAAATTATCCATCTTTGGCATCTTGAAGTGATCAGGATATACTAGAATAGTCACAAAAGGGCATAAAGGTGCATTGTGGGTCTTATTAAAGGTTGGATTTTGATAAGATGTCCCTTTTTCTTGATTGCTCTCACCTTTGTTGCTAAGGCCTTGTAGACATTTGAAGATAGAATTTCCTCTTCTCTAAGAGGTCTTTGAGGAGCCTTTGGAGGCAAACTCTTCTTTAATCAAGGGGGGGAGTAGGCTCATCCTCCACGTCGACTAAGGATATCTTAGGATATTATTTTTCTTTCTCATCTCCTACTAATTCTTCATACTATGTGCACCTATGATGTTCAAGCACTTGGTACTACAACGTGTTTTGGGCCATGTAGTGAGTATGAGTTCCAATGTTCTCAGGGTATAATTTAGGCTACGAAGTAGCTCATCTTTGAGGGTGCTCCCTATATTCACTGTGAGGGGGTAAATTGGTATGAGCCAATCAGTCCTCTCTCTCTCTTTGCATGTTCCTTTTGGTCAAGAATGCATTACTCACACATGCGTTGCTCATATAGATGTTGCCTTAGAAATATTTGTCTCTATGCATCCTAATTTTCAAGGCACTCACACTCTATGAGTATGTATTCCAATTGGTCTTGGAACATTCATTGCTTTTGCTCTGACACCAATTTTTATAATCGATCTAGACAATTGGTCGTATGTGGTCTCTGGTGATTTTTCTCTATTTTGGAAGTTTTGTTGGTTTAAATTCCAACAAATTTATTTGCCACACTCTTACCTTTATCTATATAGATGCTATTTTCATTATGATATTGTCTATGATCTGTACCCACATGGGTTTATGGGGTATGTATGATACAATAATGCTTAGAGTATTATTCTGGTTCTATAATAGTCCTATGTGTGCCCTCTATGTGTGAACTCATAGAAAAAGAATGTGCATTCAAGGATCTACATCCTAATTGATCTAGGACTCTATCAAGACCATCAAGTTGTCTTGTCTTCTAGGGTTGATCTGGAGGTGTTCCATTTACTCCAACTTTAGACATGTCAATCATGAACTTGGAAAGTTCATTATTGTTTGGAGTTTGTACGAGCATATGCTCTAAAGGTGCCCTCTCTTTCTACCCCTGATTGGGTGAATTTTATTCTTATCTATATTGATATGGTGGGGGTATTGAGCCATCCTTAGATATATCCCTAGAGGAGTGTACATTACTTCATCTATATGGGGTATTTTGAATAGAATCCCCACATATTGAGTTATCCCCTCTAATGCTCGTTGAACGTCATTCAAGAGGATCTTGTGATTGAGGGTTTGATGCTTTGTATTTTGCATTAGGTAGAGCTTTGGCTTCAACCTTGGTTCTGTGCTGATATAATCCCCTCTATGTATTAACCATGATATGAAATATCCTATGTATATTTTAAGGCAAACAAAGCAAACAAGGATGATTATCTCTTTTAAAATTTCTTTGTGAGCCCTAAACTAGTTTGAGTGTATTTTAGGTGTGTTGTATCATAAACTAACTCTCATCATGTTTTCATATTGTTTGATGATATACTTGTTTATTTTAAAGGATTTCACCTGCATACTCTTAGCTCGATAATTGACAATGAAATTCACGGTTACGTAAACTCCCAAAGTGTGGAGATGAAATTCATATCTGGTTAGAGAGCACAGGTCCTACTGATCCTCACCCAACACACCGTGCGTAGTGATACACCTCTTTTAAGAGGAATGCAGGCTATTTTGCATGGATAGGACAGATCTTGGAGTCAATATTGGCCAAATAATAGGGTTCAATGGAGTTGAGCCAATGGATGGAAATAACTACCACCATCATTAAAATCTACTAGTGTATCGGTGTGAATTCTATATCACTATAATTTAAGTGTTGCATGGTGTGTGTGTGTGTTCATTTTAACCTTGCATGAAAAGGAAAAATGCATCACCAAGCAAACATGATTTTTTTTTACATACCTAAAATAGAAGCATTTCACATTTAAAACAATGCATGTAATTAGCTAAATGAGGTTCAAAGAATGCACTTAAATTCTCTAATTGGACTTTTATTAGGCCATAATAGGTAAACTCTACAAAAATTTGGAAGTTTTTTTGTGTAGAATGCAATAGTTCTAACCATAGGACATAATTGCAGGCCAAGAACTTAGCCGCATTTAACAACAACAGCTAATAGTGCTAGCTGCAGTTGTCAGCTGCGGCTAACAGGCAATATAAAATTTTTACCTCTACTATTTTTCTAGATAAATTAATTATCTAATTGACCCTATATAGAAATAAAACACCTAACTAATGCATCAATTGATATCAAACATTAAAGAACAAAAAATTGACAATAATGAATTCAACAAGAAATGGGGTTTCCTTTTACTCAAATTTTCAAAATTTGATTACATATACATCCCTCTTAGGGATACTCAATGTTGATACTATGACCAATGAGGAAGATCACACCCACTCTAACTATCGCAATCGAAGGGAAACACACAAATAGGCATTCATAATTTGATAACAAGAAATAAAGTGAATATAAGAAATTCTTTATTATTTTCAATGAAATAAAATTACAGATTCGTCCCTATTACGGATACCCATTTGATACATTAATTACAATAGTGTTTAATCCCTATCAAGGGTAGGTGTGATAAAAATACCCCTTAGGGTGACACCAAATGCTCTAGGGTGTTGATGACCCTCTTCTTCGCAATGGGGAACGGGTTGGATGTTTTATCTCTCCTTTAGAATTGTTTCCTATGGTCAAGAAATAACAAGAATGTCAAAAATATAGGCAACCTCTCGTTATGAGGCCCTTTTAGGTAAAATGTATAATGACACCATTAACATGCATAATCAAGAAAGCATAAAGAAAGCTGCTAAACTATGCAAAGTGAATCAAGATTCATGTAATAGCATAAAGTAAAATAGCATCTACACTATGCATGGATCAAATATAGGAAATGAAGCATAAACATGCATAAAGAAAGCATTCTAATCCTAATTGAAACATAAGCATAAAATGTGAATCTAGCCTAGTTCTATGATAAGAAGTCTTCTACAATGCTATTAAATCAACAAAATGGCTAATCTAACCTAACTAGCTGGACAGAAAAGAAAAGAGTAAGGTGGTTTGTTACCTGTTGCAAACCACAGCTCTGGTGAGCGGTTTGCACTGTGAACCATGGCTGACAATCACAGTTTGACATCTTATGAGTTTTCCCTAAAAATAATGGGTAGTTGGCTCAATCTCCTTGTCCAAATTGATTTTCAAGGGTTGCCTTCATTGTCCTCAGACTGATTTGGTGGTCAATTCGATGTGAAGGGCCTTCGTTTACCTGGATTTGCATTTTTTGATCCTCCTAAGCACCTAGGGTATCCATAATGCAATTCATCATGAATGGTGGCAAAAGGATCAGGAATTAAGTGCAATAGCTCTATCTCTTAGTATGCTCAGTTTGAGTATACAATTCACCAGGGCTTCACTACTCAAATCTCCAATTCTTGCTCTATTTTTCTCCCCATTTGGAGGGGGTATTTATAGCATGCCCCTAGGGCTAGGGGTGGATTCATGGAGAAGCCAAGACCAATAAGGTTAGTTAATATAGTTGGGATGGAAGCCTATAGAATATTCCATCCTTCAACTACCTCCTTCTATATCTCTTGATCATTCCAACCGATTTGGCTTGGATGGAAGGCCTAACTGAACTTCAATTAAGACTGCAGGTCACAGTTACAGTCCAGAATGCAGAACATAGGTGTCAACCATGATTTATACTAGAGACTGCAGGTATGAGCTACGATTTAGACTACGTATTCCAAAATTCCTAAATTGAGTGGTTAGAACCACTGCTCTATCTTGGAGTCTATCCAAGATCCTCCATATGGTCTTGTAGCATGTCCATATGAGTAGTCGCCCTCAACATGACACTTTTTAGGTGTCTACAGATGCCCCTTTTGATATGCATTGTGATATTGAACAATGTTGAGCAAAAATATACATCCTAAAATGATGTCTAAGGTTCTATGATGATCATTAGTCAGATCAACATTAGATGCCCTAGGTCCAGTAAAAAGGACACACATCTTGGAATCATTACTTCCAGCTTGTGAAAGGCTTACATTTTGACAAGTCTGCCCTCGTCATCAAAAGTTCGGATAGCACCAATGCCAAGTATGGGTATCTTCTGACCCACAAATCTGAAGGATGAGATTTGTAAACCAATTATCATATTTGCTATTTACCGCAAGCAAACGGGGAAGCTTATGATAGCTGTTGACAATGATTCACAAGAACAAATGCAATTTTGACAAGATCAAGGGATCTAAGATCTCAGGGATCTTCTGCTAACTTTGATTATGATTTTGAAATTATGACTACCCCTCAAGTGATGATTCAATGAGGGTAATGACAATGTATGAAGCAACAAAATCGCTTGACCATAATGAATGATCCTAAAAAAAATTAATATTCAAGCATTTTAATGCCTTGGCTAGGCCTAGTTCAGCTTATGATTGCAACTCTTAGTAGTATTGGCACATTTCTATCCCCTGGAGCAGTCAGGCTACAATAGTCATCTTAAGGAATAAAAATGATACAAATGTAATTAGACTTGTGTTGAATCATATTTGTCGATGATTTGATGAAATATGTCATAAAAGAAATGACAATTTTACCCCAAATGTCCTTATGGTGATTTACTCATCTTGCTGGATTTCATGGATCACAACTCACTGCAATCACCAAGTGTATAGGATAATTCACTGAATACGAGGTGCATTTGATTTTTTAATTATTTGATTTTTTTTGTTTTAATTTTGCATTTATTTGATTGATCCTGGTGCTTTTAACATCACCAAATTTGCAATTTTAATTATTTATTTTAAATTTTTGTCCGATTGAAGTCAGTAATTTGCTCTTTTAAACCTTCCCATGGTGGGTTTTGAGTGCATTTAATGCTAGTTGCAGACTATAGGTATGGTCTATAGTTTATATTTCCAAATTTTTGGAATCTCAGGTTAGACCTACGGGTGGAAAAACCTAGTTCCAGAACTGTAGGTGTTAACTACGGTTCGTCGAGACTAAGAAAACCTATAAATTGAATTCTCATTTGAAAATTTTCATTATTTCCTAGAAAACACTAGCAATTTGAGAGCTCTGAGAGTGAGAAGACCTATTGTGGCTGCTCCACAACGTACCCCAAAATTGGGGACCCACATTTTTTGCATGTTTTCCAAGAAGACCGAAGTGGCCCATATGCTAAAGATCAAAGAAAAAGCAAAACACCGCAAGGAGGAAAAAGTGTCGCGATATCGCGACATGTTGCATTTTCATGGTCCAAAGCAAAGAGAAAGAGCAAGGAGAAAAAGTGTCACGATATCGTGACATGTTGCATTTTTGCGGCCAAAAGAGAAGAAAGAAAAGTGTCGCGATATCGCGACATGTTGCATTTTCGTGGCCAAACAAGAAGAGAAAAAACAAGAAAGAAAAAGTGTCGCGATATCGCGACATGTTGCATTTTTGTGGCCAAAAGAGAAGAGGAAGAACAAGAAAGAAAAAGTGTCACGATATCGCGACATGTTGCATTTTCATGGCCAAAAAAGAAGAAGGAAAAAGTGTCACGATATCGCGACATGTTGCATTTTCATGACTCAAAAAGGGCAGGCAAGCAAAGAAACAAAAGTGTCGCGATATCACGACATGTTGCATTTTCGTGACTCAAAAATGGCAGGTAGGTAGAGAAACAAAAGTGTCACGATATCGCGACATGTTGCATTTTCGTGACTCAAAAGGGGTAGGCCGACAGAGAGACAAGAGTGTCGCGATTTCATGACATGTCCAATTTTTGCCAAGGGAACAGAGTAGTTGACAGTGCGTCTGATATTAGTGATGAACACCAGGATAGTGAAACTGAAGACCGCATAGTGACGTGGACATAAGGACAAAATCCAATGAATAAGACAAAACGTTACATAAGGAATATTTAATGATTTGAAATCATTTAAGATGGTCGTTACACATGGAAGGAAATGGATGCATGCCCTTGTGGAGAAAAGGAAATGTTTTTTTGAAATCAAACAAAAAGTGAAGAAAACCAAAAGGAAGCCAAACCATGGGAATGAAACGAAGGGCCACAAAATAGAAATGAAAAGTCTTTTTGGAAATCAAAACACATGCATGCACAAGGGAAGGAGAAAACGAACAGTCATGGAAGGAGAAACAAAATTTGTTCAGAGGTTTTAAATACGCGATTCAAAGAAGTGAGAAGGGGCTGGAAATTGTAGAAAAAAAAAACAAAGACTATCTTTCGGAATAAAGGATTTTTTTTTGGCAAGAGCAACTCTTGTGTGTGAAATCAAAAGGAGATTGAAACTAAGACTGCTGCTATTTCTGTAAATATTTCCTTTGCATTATTACTTCTTGTATCTATTCGTTTACGCCATAAAGTGGGTTACGATAGGTGAATGATAGAATGATGCAATTATTTGTTTCCTTAGAGTCTTGCATCTGATCTAATTTGATTGTGTTTATGTTGTAGGTCTGTTAGGTCAGGTTGTTTTAGAATTTCATCTCATAACTTGGGGTTTTGCAAGGAGGAGATTGTTAACCAAATTAATGTCCTGTTTTGTTTTTCCAGCTAACTTTTGTAGATAATATTTATGTTTTATTTTTTGATATTTGGATTAACCTCGTCTTAAAATCTGCTTTTTTGATTCTGGTCCATTCCAAAATTTCTTGCATTTGTTTTCATTCTATTCTGGTCCATTCCAGAATTTATGTTAATAAATAGTTCATTTGTTGTCATGAATAATCTAAGTTATAAAGAAGGTAAATAAATCTTCCAAGAGTATGCTCTGCGTCTGCGCTTGAGAAAGTGATCTGCTCGCATCAAAAATTGGAGGGTTCATTTGCAGATCTATTGTTTCCCAAAGAAAACTAGGGATTAATAGCGGAAAAGAGAAAGCCGCTTCTAGGTCCACTTCTTTAATTTAGATTTTCATTCTTGCATCTCCAAACACCTTCATCTAATTTTTAGATAAAATATGGGTTTAGGAGGGCTACTAATTCCAAATGCACATTAAGTCAGATCAAGTGAATGAATCCTAACTTGCTAACTTACTAATTGTTGCTAACATTTAATACTAACATTGCTAACTTTACTAACTGGGTTTCGGGTAGATCACTTTAATCTCAAGAACATTAAAAGAAGCTATCATCGCATTGGGTTGATTTAATGGATTATGGTTGCAAAGTACTTGTTCGAATCATTAAAGGCCCCTTGTTAACTGTTACTTGCATGGTTTAAGTTATTCTAGTATACATTCATTTATTTGCTTTAGTCTTGATTGATTATATGCACATGAATGTTTGTTCACAAGAACCTTGGAGAAATGAATAATGCTACTTAATTTCTTTGCAAGAGAGAGTTTCCTGTTTGATACTCTAGTTGTGGTGATCATTTTGCTATAGGGAAAAATATTCACTCAACATTTTGGTGCTAGAAGGAGGGCCTTCTTTATTGCTTTGTGATTGCGATCTGTTCTAATGATTAACGTGGGTAGTTTTGTTTCCACCTATTGTGCTTATAGGTATAACATTTATTTGTTTCATTTTGCAAGTGAGTTGAGAGAAGTCTTTTAGAGTTCTAGAGTTTTCAAGCTGGCCCAACCTGAGTACATAGCTACTAGGTCCAAAACCACAGGGGAAACTATTTTCCAAAGCCTTTCTCCCACTGCTAGGAAGTCAAGAAACAAAACATTAGAGATCGAAATACCACCCAGTGTACTTGAGTTAGGAGCTTCTTTAGACTCAAGTACATCTAGTGGGCCTGAGCCCATAATTTCAAACGTGATAGCTACACCAAGTGCATCTATCCCCATCATTACAAGTGTCACCATTGTTCCTATAGGGTCGATACCTTTGAATAACATGGCCCAACAACAACAACAACAACAACCACCTGCCCTTTGGTATGGTGTGCAAAGTTCTCCCTTGGATATCCCTAGGGTAGTCCATGACTTGCCTAGAAATATTGAAAGGGGATTGCCTAAATTCGTGCATGATGGTCCCATAACAACCGAAGAACATGTCCAAATTTACAAGGATTACATGTTTAGACAAGGAGTTACCCATGAAGATATCGCTTGTCAAATTTTCCCTGCTAGTCTAGATAGTACGGCCAATGAATGGTACAGGAATCTTCCCGTAGGATCCATTACTTCATGGGCCCAATTAGAAGCTGCCTTTATTAGCCAATTTTGAATGTTGTTGGATCCTTCCATAATTTATAATTTATTCGTATCATGCAAAAGGTTACCCAATGAGCCCATAAGAACATTCAATCAGAGGTTCCAAAAACTATATACAAATTTAACTCGCCACTTTGTAGTAGATCCTATGGTGGCCCTGCAACTGTACTTTGGAGCTTTAGATCCATTAACATCCTTGTTGACTAGAAGGAATCCTCAGGTTACGACGCTTTCGTTAGCTTATGCGGAGACAATGACCCTTGAACAACAAATGAATTTACCAGGAGTAGGGTTGTCTCAATTGACTGGGATGGGACAATATGGTCCATACAGTCAATTCGCCATGATGAATCAATTAATGGCACCACAAGTTCCAACAATGAACAATTTCCAACAACCATCTCAAGTCGCATCATTTCCCACTTATCCTAATGCCTCTGTTTCAACACAGGCATTGATTCCAAATAACCCGATGACCTTGCCTCGGGTTCAGTATGGGCAATAACTTGTTGACCATACCTGGGTTCACTTCGATTAGTATGCCAAGCCCAATGACTTATCCAACAATCACTCCTATTCAAAGTGTGAATCTAGGATGGAATCAAAGTGCCCAGACCCAAGCCATTGTACCCGTTCTAGAGGTGGCTAATGTAGCAAATACAGCTAGGCCCAGAATTATAGTGCCCCAACCACATGGGCCTAAATCCATGATAGAAGACATGAAGGAAACATTGGCCAAAGTTTTGGTTACTGTGGGAAATGTTAATAAAAAAGTTGACCAAGTCATGGGTCATAACCGACCTCATAACCATAGAGGAAAAGGAACATACAACACACATCCTAATAATGGATGAGTACCCAATCCCATAGCCAATCAGGCAGATGTCTCAAAATATTTTGGAGAGTCAGGATCTTGTGATAATGATTGCCCACACTGTTGCCATGGAAAGCAGGAGTCTATATTGACTGAAGTTATATATTCCCAAGAAAGTGAAGAAGAGGAGGATGTGGAGTTTTTTGGAAAAGAAGATGAAGAAACATTGGAAGTTCATGCCAATAAACATTTTGGGAAAGGAAATCACAAGTATTACACAAGGAGTTCTAAGGATCCCAAAACTTCCTCTACCCCTCCAAACAACCCATTACTTCCTCCCGATTTCAAAGGAGATGTTAATCCACCTCCTCCATCAATGGCGGAGAAGTCTAAGTTGGTGCAAAACATGTCAAATTTGGAAAAACTCACTTATGACTTGATAGAAGACATGAAGAAAACTAAGGCCAATGTCTCAATGTATGATATGTCCCAAATTTTAGGCCAAGAAGTAAGTCCACCAAAAGGTTTGGATCCACCTACCCAAGTTCATGAAGCTAAGGGTGTTGAATCCCAATTGGTTTTGAAAAGGGAAAAGCGAGACGTGCCCCCATTTCTTATAACCATTAGAATTGCTGGTAGAAATCTACACAATTGTCTAATAGATTCAGGGGCCTCTGCTAGCATTATGCCCCTAGAAATCTATCAAAAATTGGGACTTACACCAAAACCTTCTAAAAGCAAGGTGGTGCAACTGGATAGATCGGCCATGGAGGCAATGGGAGAATTAAGGGATATTCTTATTCAGGTCAACTCAGAACCTAGGGTTCAACATCACATAGATATATTGGTACTTAACATTCCTATCAAATATGGCATGGTGTTGGGAAGAGATTGGAGCAAGAACTTAAATGGATACATTGTAATAGACTCTTCACATATGTGGTTGCCTTGGAGAGGAGTGGCCAACCAAATTCGAATTGATAGTGAACCTAGGCTCAAGGAAATGATAACATAATACAACAAACCTAATGAGATTCAATACATTGAAACTGAATTAGGAGCCTATTGCTTGGACGTAGAAATTCTTGAGAATTCTCAAAATGGAAGTATTGGATGCAATGATTCTGAAGAACACCATAAGGTTTGGACTTTAATATTTGATGGATCCAAGTCCAAACAAGGGGCGGGAGCTGGTATTGAACTTTCATGTCTAGACAGAAAACCTATGTTGGCTGCATATAGATTACAGTTCCCAGCCACCAACAATGTGGCAGAATATGAGGCCTTGATTTTCGGACTCCAATTGGCCCTTCGAAAGAAAATCAAATGTATCAAGGTCTTAGGTGATTCTGAATTGGTGGTAAAACAAGTTAAAGGACAATATACATGTAAGAACAAGCGGCTCAGCCTTTACCGAACCAGAGTTAGAGATTTAATAAACAAATTTGATGCTTTTAACATATCTCTAATCTCTAGAAAAGGCAATCGTTTGGCAGATTCTTTGGCCGTAGTTGCTAGCATGCTTAAACCAATGGATCACAAGAAGTGCAAGAAATTTTCCATAGAATTAGTCCCTTGCCCCTCGATACCTGATAACGTCATGAATTTCCAAGTCTTTGATAGTGACAGACATATATTCAATTTTGTTACTAATTATGGTATCTTTGAAAATCAGGTTATTGATGAAGACGAGAGGGGGCAAGAAGAGGCAGGTTTGAAAATGGAAGCTACTAGAAAATGGAATGAGATGCCAAATGGGATGGCCTCATTAGAGAAAATTTTTGATATTGGATACCAACCGAAAGGAGGGAGAAAATTTCCACCTCCCAAAGAGGCTTGTGACTCAGTCAATATTGGAAGTGCAGAAAACCCTCATGAAATACTCATTGCAAAGGCATGTACCAAACATGAAAAGAATTCCATTGCCAATGCATTGAAGGAATACATAGATTGCATAGCTTGGAGCTATAAGGAGTTGAGAACTTATGATCAGAATGTTATAATGCATACAATCCCTTTGAAGCTAGACTCCAAACCCTTTAGGCAAAGACAGAGGCCAGTCAATCCGTTACTAGAGCCCTTGATAGAAAAGGAGGTAAAGCAACTATTAGAAGCTAAAATCATCTTTCCTATTAGGCATTCCACATGGGTTGCTAACTTGGTCCCTATGAGGAAAAAGAATGGAGAGATAAGGCTATGTATTGATTTTAGAAATCTGAATAAGGCCTCACAAAAGGACAATTACCCTTTACCTACCATTGACGAAATCCTTCAAAAGGTAAATGGGTCGGAAATGATGTCATTCCTAGATGGCTATTTAGGATACAATCAAGTCCTCATCCATCCTAATGATAGGATGAAAACCACCTTCACCACAAAGTGGGGCACGTTTGCATATAGGAGAATGCCTTTTGGATTATTGAATGCAGGTGCCACATTCCAACGAGCCATGGACTTTGCCTTTAAGGGGCTCATCGATAAGTGCATTATTGTCTATGTAGATGATATTCCCGTATTTTCTAAGAACAGGGAGAACCATGTCAAGGATCTAAGGAAAGTTCTCCAAAGGTGTAGGGAACATGGCATTTCACTCAACCCAAAGAAGTGCATTTTTGGGGTAACGGAAGGAAAATTATTGGGACATGTAATATCCAAATATGGAATTTCCATTGATCCTAAAAGAATAGATGCCATACAACAGATTCCTTTTCCCAATAGCAAAAAATAATTGAGATCATTTTTTGGGAAGATTAATTTTGTTAGAAAATTTATTTCAGGTTTTTCAAAAATTGCAAAACCCTTGAACGATATGTTGAAGAAAGAGGCCCAAATCAAATGGACAAATTAAAATATGGATGCTTTCAAAAGAAT
Source organism: Wollemia nobilis (assembly GCA_028583015.1). Taxonomy (NCBI): domain Eukaryota; kingdom Viridiplantae; phylum Streptophyta; class Pinopsida; order Araucariales; family Araucariaceae; genus Wollemia; species Wollemia nobilis. The sequence goes on from JAQPPZ010000159.1 coordinate 262,159, forward strand.
CAAGGATGCGATTTCTAGAGCCACGATTTTAGTGAGTCCTGACTATGGGAAGCCTTTCTACATTTACACATTTGCTTCAGACCATTCCTTTGTGAGTGTTCTAACTCAGAAGAGTGAACACAACATTGAAAATCCCATTGCCTTCCTTAGTACTCCTCTCAAAGATGCAAAATTGAGATATTCCATCTTGGACAAGCAAATGTATGCCCTATTTAAGACTGTAAAAAAATTCAAACATTATATAGTCCATAGTAGGGTGTTTGCTATAGTCCCAGATCCTGCAGTTAAAGCCATGTTTATACAGAATGAACTGGGTGAAAGGTGAGGTAAGTGGATCTCAACTCTTCAAGAATTTGATCTTGAAATTCAACCTATGAAGATAGTGCAGGGACAAGGGTTGGTTAAGTCCATAGAAAAAAATGATCCCTTAGTTTCATGTCAGCAAAAAATCTGAGGGGGCCCTAAGATTTAAATTCTTAATAGCTACACTAATTCACCCCCCCTAATAGTAAGTTTCCAAGAAGACATAAGTGGCCCAGATTCAGAAAATCAAAGAAAAATACAAGTAAGAAAACTGTCACGATATCGCGACATGTTTTCTGTCGCAATTTTGCGACATGGCCGAGGAGAGAGAATGCGCAAGGCAAACTGTCGCGATTTCACGACATGTTGGAGGCAAAGAAGCCAAGTGGAAAAACTATCGTGATTTTGTGACATGTTGGAGGCAAAGAAGCCAAGTGGAAAAACTGTCACGATTTTGCGACATGTTGGAAGCAAAGAAGGCAAGTAAGAAAACTGTCGCGATTTCGCAACATGTTCGGAGAAAAAGTGCTAAGGAAGAAAACTGTCACGATTTCGCAACATGTTCGGAGAAAAAGCTCTAAGAAAGAAAATTGTCGCAATTTCACGAATGTTCGGAGAAGAAGCGTTTGCAAGGAAAACTGTCGTGATTTTGTGACATGTTTTACTTTCGGAGGCCGAAGCAAAGTTTAGATGCCAAGGAACAAAAGTGTAGCAATTTTGCTACATGTTGAAGTTTCGCGGGCCGAAGCAAATTTTAGATGCCAAGGAACAAAAGTGTAGCGATTTCGCTACATGTTGAAGTTTCGTGGGCCGAAGCAAAGTTTAGATGCCAAGGAACAAAAGTGTAGCGATTTCGCTACATGTTGAATTTTCGTGGGCCGAAGCAAAGTTTAGATGCCAAGGAACAAAAGTGTAGCGATTTTGCTACATGTTGAAGTTTCGCGGGCCGAAGCAAAGTTTAGATGCCAAGGAACAAAAGTGTAGCAATTTTACTACATGTTGAAGTTTCGCGGGCCGAAGCAAAGTTTAGATGCCAAGGAACAAAAGTGTAGCGATTTCGCTACATGTTGAAGTTTCACAGGCCGAAGCAAAGTTTAGATGCCAAGGAACAAAATTGTAGCGATTTTGCTACATGTTGAAGTTCCGCAGGCCGAAGCAAATTTTAGATGCCAAGGAACAAAAGTGTAGCGATTTCGCTACATGTTGAAGTTTCGCAGGCCGAAGCAAAAGAAAGTGCAAAGGGAAAAAGGTGTAGCGATTTTGCTACATGTTGGATTTTTGAAGGCCGAAGCAAAAGAAAGTGCAAAGAAAAAAAAAGGTGTAGCGATTTTGCTACATGTTGGATTTTCGGAGGTCGAAGCAAAAGAAAGTGCAAAGGGAAAAAGATGTAGCGATTTCACTACATGTTGGATTTTCGGAGGCCGAAGCAAAGAGAAAGTGCAAAGGGAAAAAGGTGTAGCGATTTCGCTACATGTTGGATTTTCGGAGGCCGAAGCAAAGAGAAAGTGCAAAGGGAAAAAGGTGTAGCGATTTCACTACATGTTAGATTTTCGCAGGCTGAAGCAAAAGAAAAGTGCAAGGAACAAAAATGTAGCGATATCGCTACATGTTGGGATTTCGCTAGTGCATGAAGAGAGAGTTGTACGGAAGCGAAAGGTGTCACGATTTTGGGACATGTCTTGATTTCGCTAGTCCATGAAGAGAGAGTTGTACGGAAGTGAAAGGTGTCACAATTTCGTGACATGTCTTGATTTCGCTAGTACATGAAGAGAGAGTTGTACAAAAGTGAAGAATGTCGCTATTTCATGACATGTAAGGTTTTTGCGGTTGCATGCCGATATGAGTGCAAGGAAGTGGAGAATGTCACGATTTCATGACATGTAAGGTTTTCATGGTTGCTTGCGAAGTAGAGTGTACGAAAGCAGAGAATGTCGTGATTTCGCGATCGCAAGCCAAAGAAGCATACATAGGGACAGTTGTAGAATAAAATCTTGCAGCAAAACAACAACTGTTACAGGTGGGGTTACAGAAATGCTACACGTGTAACAAGCAGACAAAATCTATAGTGGCTGACAGAATCTAAAGAAAACCAGGCAAAATATATTAAAATAATAAGACTACTGTAGTGGGTGCACAGTGCGGCGGTAAGATCTTGGGAAACGAGAAATACATAATGTATGGGCTGTAATAAAATATAATATATTGTAGTAAAAATACAAAAGCTGAGAAAGCGCAAATAGCATAGGATGCAACAGTATAACAGAAATAACACGGCAGCATGCGTGCGGTAGTGAGTCAGTAGTGCGATGGCAGGCTCGAGGCTGAGAAAGGACAGATGGCATAGGCTGTAACAGTATATCAAAAAGAACATGGCAGCATGCATGCAGTAGTAAGTCAGTAGTGTGGTGGCAGCCTCGAGGCCGAGACAGCATAGAAAGCATGGGCGGTAACAGTGCATCAGAATCAACGCAACAGAGAAATCCTGGCAAAATGGAGGGAAAAGTAAAGTCATTTGAAATAATCCATTGCCATGATCCGAAAACAATGAGCCGATATAAAGAGCAAAAAAAATATAGTAAGAGAAAAAACTGAAACCGGGTTTTATTCTTGAAAAATTGAAAGAGATGTTTTGGTAAGAAATAGAACATATCGAGTCTCTAAAAATTCTCTTTATGCTTCTATGAGATTGATCTGAGTGAGCAATAGACCAGTGAGGGTCTTGTAAAAGAGAAGGCATTTTTATGTCAATCAAAGATTCAAAATAAAAGATCCAAGTTGGTGCTTGCAATAAGGGGTTGGTGCTCCTTTCTATTGTAGCAGATAAATTAGGGGTTGGTGCTCCTTCCAGTGGGTGCTGGTAAATTGTTTGTAAAGTTGAAACTTTGCAAAGGTTGGATTTGGATTGAAGTCCAAACAGTCTATTTTGAGGAGTAGCCAAACTGGTGAACCTCGTTACATCTTGTGTTGTGTTTTACTCTTTTGTTACATTTGCTATATTTGTTTTGAACTTGCAATATTTCAGCATTAAGTGTTACAGATTTAAATTCTTAATAGCTGCACTGATTCACCCCCCCTCTCAGTGTCGTTGTGAGAATATCAATTGGCCCACTATATCAATTGATCTTTCTGTTTGTCCACAGATTTGAACTCTTGTCCACTGCATCAACTGGTCTTTATGTTTGTGTTGACAACAATGACAATACTTTTTCTGCATCTTGCTCAACAATCTCCCCCTTTGGAATTGTTGGCAACACTCATGCAATTTTTTGTAATTTTTTGTACTTCTTCTCCCCCTTTGACAATAATACCAAAGGGCTACTGCAGACTCCCCCTGAGTCTATGCACAACATTCTCAGACACATATTGTTATAGTTAGCAAAAATCATGAATGTGAGCAAAACTATAAACATAGGCATAAATGCTCCCCCTGAGAATGTGATCCCAATTGATAGTCAGTTCTTGGGAAATGTGACCACTCCCAACTTACTCCGAAGGTACTCAAAAACTTCCTTGGGCAATGGTTTTGTGAATATATCTGCTACTTGCTCTGTAGTTGGAACAAAATCCAACTTGACCTCACCTTTCGCAACTTTATCCTTCAAAAAGTGATACCGGATTGCAATATGTTTGGTGCGGGAATGCATAACCGGATTCTTTGAGATGTTAATTGCACTGGTATTATCACATTTAATGGAAATTGGCTCTTTGAAATTAATACCCAGATCTTTCAGTGTTTGTCTCATCCATAATATCTGTGTACAACATGTTGTTGCTGCAATGTATTCTGCTTCTGCTGTGGATAAAGAGACTGATTCTTGTTTCTTGTTGTGCCATGCTACCAATCTGTCTCCAAGATAAAATGCACCTCCACTTGTACTCTTTCTGTCATCTATACATCCTGCCCAATCTGCATCTGAATATGCAATCAGAGTGAAGTCTTTTCCTTTTGGATACCATAACCCATACTCCATAGTACCCTTGAGGTACCTAAGAATCCTCTTCACAGCTGTCACATGAGTCTCTTTTGGACTAGCCTGAAATCTTGCAACCATGCAAACTGCCTGTAAGATGTCTGGTCTGGTGGCTATCAAATACAATAGGCTCCCAATCATAGATCTGTACATTGTTTGATCAACATCTGGAGATTTTTCATCCTTGCTTAACTTGCAGCCTGTTATCATAGGAGTGCTAACAGGTTTACTATCCTCCATTGTGAACTTTTTCAGCATTTCTTTCACATATTTTACTTGAGAAATAAAAATTCCTTTGTCAGTTTGATTAACTTGCAGTCCGAGGAAATATGAAAGTTCACCAATCATAGACATTTCAAATTCTTTCTGCATTTTATTTGCTATGTCTCTACATGACTCACCATTGTTGCTGCCAAATATTATATCATCTACATAAACAACAAGGACAATAAGATTGCCATTCTCTGTTTTGATATATAAATTGTTGTCCACCATACCTTTCTTGAACCCTTGCTGAGTGAGATAGTTGTCCAGTCTTGCATACCATGCTTTGGGTGCCTGTTTCAAGCCATACAATGCTTTCTTCAGCTTGCAAACAAAGTTGGGATTATCACAAAGTTGAAAACCATCTGGTTGTTCAATATAAACTTCTTCTTCAAGATTTCCATTCAGAAATGCTGATTTCACATCCATCTGATAAACTTTGAAATTCCTGTGAACTGCTAAAGCCAGAAACAGTCTGATTGCTTCAAGTCTGGCCATTGGTGCAAAAGTTTCTTCAAAGTCAATCCCTTCAACTTGAGCATAGCCTTTATAGACCAATCTTGCTTTATTCCTTACAACCTGTCCATCTTCATTCAATTTGTTTCTAAAAATCCATTTTGTACCGATTATGTTTTTATTTGCAGGCCTTGGTACTAATTCCTAGGTTTTGTTTTTCTCAATCTGATCAAGTTCTTCATTTATTGACTCCATCCAACTTTCATCTGTGCTTGCTTCAGCAATATTTTTGGGTTCAATGCTGGATAACAGGGAGTAGTTACTTACTACTCTTCTTCTTGTCTTAACACCAACTGTGGGGTCCCCAATAATTTGCTCTCTGGGATGATTTTTTTGCCAGCTTCCAGTTTTGAATTTATTGTTTTCTTCTACTTCGAATCAATACTTAAGTCATCTGGGTCAATTTTTTGATTCTCTTCTGCTTCCCTTTTCTTCATCTCCTTCAATAGCTTCTTTATAAATAGGGTAGTTTTCTTCACAACTGACTGTTTGTTTCCTATCTTCATCAAATTTAACATCAGCATTGTCTACAATTTTCTTTAGCCTTTTGTTGTAGCATTTGTAAGCTTTGCTTTTTGATGAATAGCCAACAAAGATACCTTCATCAGCTCTATCTTCAAACTTACCAAGATTATCTTCAGTTCTTTTGATGTAACACTTGTTGCCAAAGACTTTGAAGTATTTTGTTGTTGCCTTCTTGCCGAACCAAAGCTCATAAGGGGTTTTGCTTTCATGTGTCCTCAACATGCACCTGTTTTGGATATAAACTACAGTATGGACTGCCTCTTTCCAAAATCTTGTCTGCAATTTTGCTTTCGATCAACATTGTCCGTGCCATTTCCTGTATAGTTCTGTTCTTTCTTTCTACAACACCATTCTCATCGAGGTGTCCTTGCTGCTGAAAATTGTCTTCCGATCCCATATTTTTGACAGTATTCTTCAAACTCCTCTGAGATGAACTCTCCTCCTCTATCTGATCTTAAACATTTGATCCTCTTTCTTGTTTCATTTTCAACTTGGTTTTTGAAAGTCTTGAACATTTCAAAAGCTTCAGATTTATGCTTTAAAAAGAATATCCAGGTCATTCTGGAATAGTCATCTATGCACAACATAAAGTATTTATCACCATTTATACTTTGTGTTCTCATGGGTCCACATAAATCAGTATGAATTAGTTCTAAAGGTTTGCTGGTAAAGTACTCCTTTGATTTAAATGTGGCTCTAGTTTGTTTCCCCTTTTGGCATGAAGCACATATGCTATTTGAAGGTTTGCCAATAGTGGGTATATCTCTTAACTGCCCTTTTTGAGCTGATTTTTACCAGATTGTCAAAGCTTATATGACCGAGCCTCTTGTGCCATAGCCAATTTTCATCTTCCTGTCCAATCATGCACGATCCTTCTGAAGTCTCTGAGAGAGTATACAGATTTCTAGAAGTCCTCAATCCAGTGGCTATCAACTTCCCACTGTTTGCTTTTCTTACTTCACAACCCTGCTTTTTAAAAATTACTTCATGACCTTTGTCACAAATTTGACTTATGCTCAGCAAGTTATGCTTCAGACCAATAACAAACAATACTTCTTTAGATTTTATTTTTCCATCACTTATCTTGACTGATCCTTTGCCAACTATCTTGGCTCCATCATTATTTCCAAATTTTATAGAACCACCTTCATATTTCTGTAATTTCTCAAATTTTTGTTTGTCACCTGTCATGTGACTGGAGCATCCACTATCTAGTATCCATGGTGCAGATTTGTTCTGTGCTTTGAATGTTGTCTGTACAATCAAGGATTCCTTTTCTTCCTTGGGTTGCTCCTTTTCTCTCCACTCTGGTTTGACTATAGTTTTGGATACTTGTTTAGCCTTTTCCCTTTCATTGACTTGTGCCTGTTTTTCGAGAAATTTTCTGTTTTGTTTCAATCCATTTGGTTGATATTTTCTTCCCTGATTTTTATTTCCTGCAAAAGAGCTACGACAATTTCTTGCAATATGTCCAAAGTTATGACAGTTATAACATTCTACTGCATACTCTATCAAAGGTGAAAAAACATTTCTACTATTGAAATTCCTTTGTCCTATATTATACCTACAATTTGAAATTTTATGACCATAAGCATTGCATTTAAAACAATAACCAGAAAAGGAATGATTAAACCTGGGTGCAGATCTTTGCCAGTTTGAAGTAGGAGCCATGAATCTTCTCCTTCTTGGATGTGTGACTTTTGTGAATCCATCTTTGTCAGTACTCTTCTTGAGTCTGGCATTATTGCTTTCTTTGGCATGATTTGTTTTTTCTAGATCAACTCTGATCTTTTCTTCTTTCTTTATGGGTTCTACATTTAAGGCCTTTGAACCCTTTGATGATTCTCCTTCATCGAAGCCCAAACCAAATTTGATGTCGGAAGGCCTTTGGTTATTTAACATTTTATCCAGCTTTACAGTACTGTCTTCAAACTTATGATAACAGCTCAATTTCCTATTCATCTCCTCTAGCTGCATCCTTAACTTAACAATGTCTTCTTCTAGCTTGCTGCATTCATCTGTCTTTATAGTTAATTGTACATCGAGAACTTTAGACATTTTCTTAAATTCATCTATCTGTACTTTCAAGTTGTTTATTATTTCATTGGCATCCTCAAGCTTTCTTGAAACCTTTTTATTCTTTTTCCTTTCTGAGCTCAGTTCTTTAAGTGCAGCAACTAACTCACCTTCCAGATAAACTTCAGCCTCATCTTCAGGTTTCTCATTACACTCCGGTTTTTCCTCTGTTATTCTTTCTTCAAATGCCATGAACAGAGCTTCATCTGCTTCTTCTTCAGAATCCTCACCGGAGCAGTCTTCAGAAGAGCTGACATTCTTGGATATGAAGCTTTTCTTCTTGAAGTTGCTTTTTCTGAAATGTGGTTTCTTCTTCCAGTCACTTCTTTCTTGGTGTGACCCTTCACCACTTTTGTTTTTCTCATTCATAGGGCATTTAGCTGCAAAGTGCCCGATGCCTCCATAGTTGAAACACTTAAACGGTAACTTACCTCTGTACTTTCCTTTTCCCTTTATTAGTTTCCTAACAAAGTTTGCTTCTGTTTCATCTGAAGATTCTTCTTCTACAGATTCTTGATTAGCTTTTATATTTTTGTGTGCTTTAAAAGTAGCTTCTCTATCTGAGGGCTTAGTTTGTCCTATTCTCATTTCATATGCAGTTAAAGAACCATGCATTTCATCCATGCTAAAAGTATTTAGATCTTTAGCTTCTTCTATAGCAGAAACTTTAGAATCAAATCTTTTATGAAGAGTTCTTAATACCTTTTTCACGATGACCGCATCTTCTATTTCCTCACCGAGTCCTCTAATTGCATTAATGATTCCATTGACTCTCAGCATATAAGCCTCTATGTTCTCATCATCATTCATTTTTAATGCTTCGAACTGAGCTCGATGCGTCTGTAGCTTGGCTTCCTTGATCTTGCTATCTCCTTCATGAATGCTCTGTAGTTTGTCCCACATGTCTTTTGTTGTTTTACAGCTCATGATCCTTATCAGTTCACTATCTACTAACCCACACATTATAGCATTCTTTGCTTTAGAGTTATTCTCAAACTTTTTCTTCTCAGCAGCATCTATTGGAGGAATAGAGGGTATTATGTATCCACTGTCTATGGACTCCCAAATGTCATATCCCAAAGCACACAGATAAGTCTACATCCTGAGTCTCCAGAAAGAGTAATTAGTTCCATCGAACAAAGGAGCTTTGTTGGATGAAAATCCTTCACCACCGGCCATTGTGATTCTTCCAAGATCACCTTAGCTGATTAAGCTAGTTCAGGAACCTTGCTCTGATACCAATTGATATTCTCACAATGGCACTGAGAGGGGGGGTGAATCAGTGCAACTATTTAAAATTTAAATCTGTAACACTTAATGCTGAAATAATGCAAGCTCAAAATAGATATAGCAAATGTAACAAAAGAGCAAAACACAACACAAGATGTAACGAGGTTCACCGGTTTGGCTACTCCTCAAAATAGACTGTTTGGACTTCAATCCAAATCCAGCCTTTGCAAAGTTTCAACTTTACAAACAATTTACCAACACCCACTGGAAGGAGCACCAACCCCTGATTTATCTGCTACAACAGAAAGGAGCACCAACCCCTTATTCCAAGCACCAACTTGGATCTCTTATTTTGAATCTTAGATTGACATAAGAATGCCTTCTCTTTTACAAGACCCTCACTGGTCTATTGCTCACTCAAATCAATCTCATAGAAGCATAAGGAGAATTGTTAGAGACTCAATATGTTCTATTTCTTACCAAAACCTCTCTTTCAATTTTTCAAGAATAAAACCCGATTTCAGTAACCTCTCTTACTTCACTTTTTAGCTCTTTATACCGGCTCATTGTTTTCGGCTCATAGCAATGACTCATTTCAAATGGCTCTACTTTTCCCTCCATTTTTCCAGGCTTTCTCTGCTGCGTTGATTTCGATGCACTGTTACCACCCATGCTTTCTATGCTGTCTTGGCCTCGAGCCTGCCACCGCACTGCTGACTTACTACTGCACGCATGCTGCCATGTTCTTTTTGTTGTACTATTACAGCCTATGCCATCTGTCCTTTCTCAGCCTCGAGCCTGCCACCGCACTACTGACTCACTACCGCACGCATGCTACCACATTCTTTTATACTTATTCCAGCTATTTGTGCTTTCTCGGCTTTTGTATTTTTACTGCAATATATTATATTTTATTACAACCCATACGTTCTGTATTTCTCGTTTCTAGTGCTCTTACCATCGCACCGCGCACCCACTACAGTAGTCTTATTATTATAATATATTCTGCCTAGTTTTCTTTAGATTCTGTCGGCCACTATAGATTCTGTCTGCTTGTTACACGTGTAGCATTTTTGTAACCCCACCTGTAACAGTTCTTGTTTTGCTGCAAGATTTTATTCTACAACTATCCCTATGTATGCTTCTTCGGCTTGCCTACTGAAACTACATTCAAATCATGACACCCAAAAAACATGTCACGAAATCGTGACATTCTTTCGTACACTCTCTCTTCATGCACTAGCGAAATCAAGACATGTCACGAAATCGTGACACCTTTCGCTTCCGTACAACTCTCTCTTCATGCACTAGCGAAATCCCAACATGTAGCGATATCGACTACATTTTTGTTCCTTGCACTTTTCTTTTGCTTCACCCAAAAATCCAACATGTGCAGAAATCGCTACACCTTTTTCCCTTTGCACTTTCTTTTGTTGCGGCCCGAAAATCCAACATGTAGTGAAATCGCTACACCTTTTTCCCTTTGCACTTTCTCTTTGCTTCGGCCCGAAAATCCAACATGTAGCGAAATCGCTACACCTTTTTCCCTTTGCACTTTCTTTTGCTTCGGCCTCGAAAATCCAACATGTAGCGAAATCGCTACACTTTTTTTTCTTTGCACTTTCTTTTGCTTCGGCCTCCGAAAATCCAACATGTTACGAAATCGCTACACCTTTTTCCCTTTGCACTTTCTTTTGCTTCAGCCCGTGAAACTCCAACATGTAGCGAAATCGCTACACTTTTGTTCCTTTGCACTTTCTAACTTTGCTTTGGCCCGCGAAACTTCAACATGTAGCGAAATCGCTACACTTTTGTTCCTTGCACTTCCAAACTTTGCTTCGGCCTGCGAAACTTCAACATGTAGTGAAATCGCTACACTTTTGTTCCTTGGCATCTAAACTTTGCTTCGGCTGCGAAACTTCAACATGTAGCGAAATCGCTACACTTTTGCTCCTTGGCATCTAAACTTTGCTTCGGCCCGCGAAACTTCAACATGTAGCGAAATCGCTACACTTTTGTTCCTTGGCATCTAAACTTTGCTTCGGCCCGTGAAACTTCAACATGTAGCGAAATCGCTACACTTTTGTTCCTTGGCATCTAAACTTTGCTTCGGCCCATGAAACTTCAACATGTAGCGAAATCGCTACACTTTTGTTCCTTGGCATCTAAACTTTTCTTTGGCCCACAAAACTTCAACATGTAGCGAAATCGCTACACTTTTGTTCCTTGGCACTTTTCTTCTGAACATGTCACGAAATCGTGATGCTTTTCTTCCTTAGCGCTTTTTCTCCGAACATGTCGCAAAATCGTGACAGTTTTCTTTCTTAGAGCTTTTTCTCCGAACATGTCACGAAATCGTGACAGTTTTCTTCCTTAGCACTTTTTCCCTGAACATGTCACGAAATCGTGACAGTTTTCTTACTTGCCTTCTTTGCTTCCAACATGTCACGAAATCGCGATAGTTTTTCCACTTGGCTTCTTTGCCTCCAACATGTCGCGAAATCGTGACAATTTTTCCACTTGGCTTCTTTGCCTCCAACATGTCATGAAATCACGACATGTCGCGATATCACGATAGTTTTCTTACTTGTCTTTTTCTTTGATTTTCTGAATCTGGGCCACTTTTGTCTTCCTAGAAAATTACTGTACATGATCTCACTGACCTCTAAACTCTTGTCCACTGCATCAACTGATCTTTCTGTTTGTGTTGACAACAATGACAATATTTTTCTATATCTTGCTCAACATTATGAAATAGCAGATATAACTGAAGATGAGTGGTACGTAGAAGTTGTGCATTTTTTACTGAATGGTAAGTGTCCACCACATTTAAATTGTACTCAACGAAGAGCCTTGCATTTAAAATTTGATAATTTTCTAATCAGATCTGGTGCATTATACAAGAAAAACCACAAATGAATTTACCTTCATTGCATTGATCGAAAAGAGGTAGCACAAGTACTTGAGGAATTCCATGATAAGTATGCGACAGGACATGGGTCTGCTAATGCCACAACCCATCAAATCCTTAGAGCTGGTTACTATTGGCCTCAAGTTTTTAAATATGCTCATGCTCATGTGAGGTCATGTCATACTTGTCAAATCACGAAAAATAGAGAAAGGGGTGCTTTTATGCCATTACAATCTATAATCGAGTCTAGACCTTTTGCACAATGGGGTTTGGATTTTGTTGGGATCATCAGTCCCAATTCATCTGATTCCCATAAATACATTCTCATGGCTACATATTATTACACAAGGTTGATGGAAGCTATTCCCACTAAAAATGCCACTTAAGAAGTTGTTATTAAATTCTTAGAGGATAACATTGTCACTCAATTTGGAATGCCTAACTCCATTGTAAGTGAAAACGGTTCCACTTTCTCCTCTTTGGAATTTGCAAATTGGGCATTCGAAAACATGGTGAGTTTGAAGTTTCTTCAAATTATTATCCACAAGGTAATGGATTGGCTGAGTCTTCTAATAAGAATTTGTTATGTGTCATTAAAAATTTTCTTGAAAGAAATCCTAGATATTGGCATAACAAACTTAAGTTGGATCTTTGGGCTGATAGAATAAGAATCAAGGAATCATTAGGAACATCTCCTTACCACTTAGTTTATGGACAAAATCCTATTTTTTCCACAAATCTTAAGTTACAAACATTACATTTCATGAAAGATTACCTTGGAACTGATAATAAACTTGAAACTAGACTAACACAATTGATGCATCTGGATGAAAAGAGTGATGAGGCTATGTTTCACTTTAGTAAACACCAAGATGTAGTAAAAGGTGGTTTGATAAAAAGTCTAGAGTCAAAACATTTAAAGTTTTAGATTTAGTGTTGTTGTGGGATAAGAGACATGAGAGGAAAGGAGATCATGATAAATTTGATTACTTATGGTTGGGTCCTTACCAAATTTCAGAAGTCCTAGGTGAAAACAGCTTTAGATTAAAAACCCTGGACAAAAAATATTTGGCTTTACCCATCAATGGGCTGCATTTGAAGCACTATTTCCAGGCCTGAAGTGGCAAGGCCTTGTATTATATGTAAATATGTCATGCTTTGTTTTTGCGTGTGCAGATTTGATTTTCTCAGGTGTGTGTTAGTTTTTTTTTTGCCTTCAGCCTTTATTTTAGCATGATAAGATTTTTTTGAATGAGGTTTTGGAGGCATTTTGATTGCATTGTTCTTATCTTAGCTTACTGTGTTGGTCATGGGACCAGTTTTGGGCTTGATATAAAAAATAAATAAATAAATAAATAAAAGAAAAAAAAAAAAGGGAGAAGGGGATAGCAAAGTGGTTAGTTTGTATCTTTATCAATGTTCTAAAACTAGAAGTATATAAAACAATAGAATTGTATTACAGAAAGCTCCACGAGCACTGCAAACACATTAAAGAATATCGTTTGAAATTTGGGATACATGAAAGTTGTCAATTTTGCAAGATAGGGTGAAGCATTTTTGTATAATCCATCTTACCCATTTATTTTCAGGATGCATTGCATAATAGCCTCAAGTCTCATTCCATTCCATATTTCAAAGACAACCACCAAAAGCATGTCATACACTCTTAGGATCATTGCATACTAAACATTTAAGTAAGGTCTTGGGGTTGGAAACTGATGTCGCATTGTCTTGAATTAGACACGTTCTGCACATATAAGGAACATCTTGGGAAAAATGGTTGAAACCATACTTGGAAGAAAAGTAAGGCGAAAATAATTTTTTTTTCTGTCCCATCATGCAAAACATATTCCATGAAATAGTGGTTTTCACCACTCCACCTCCATAACATCACTTGGATTGAAAGGATCGTACTATGTGTCCCTCATAAGGATGAGTAGTCATCCCTAAGATTCAAGGAAGCCATTACCACTCCATCTCCATAACATCACTTGGATTTAAAGGATCGTACTACATGTCCCTCATAAGGATGAGTAGTCATCCCTAAGATTCAAGGAAGCCATTACTACTCCACCTCCATAACATCACTTGGGTTGAAAGGATCATACTACATGTCCCTTGCAAGGATGAGTAGTCATACCTAAGATTCAAGGAATCCATAATTACTCCACCTCCATAACATCATTTAGATTAAAAGGATCATACTACATGTCCCTTGCAAGGATGAGTAGTCATCCCTAAGATTCAAGGAATCCATAATTAATCCACCTCCATCACATCATTTGAGTTGGAAGGATCGTACTACGTGTCCCTCACAAGGATGAGTAGTCATCCCTAAAATTCAAGAAAGCCAAATCCTGGACTATGGGGCTGATTTCCACCGAGGCTATAGACGCCTGACTGGCAGTGGAGTAGGCTCATATGTGGCAACATGTCTCATTTAAAAGCAAGACATCTGACCGCTCACACGGACCGGCTATCCTGGTAGTTATCCATAATAGTTTTAATCATTTTTCTTATGATGAGTTAATGAACTCAAATTAGAGTAGTAAGGATAGGGTTAAATTCTCATCACGCTTAGGTTGAGAATATGATTCCCCAAAGCTCTGATTTCACTTACACATGCACATTGATTCAATATGGTAGTGGTGCATAACCAACCTTGAGATTGGGTATATGAACTCAATTCATGCATGATTGGTCCTGAGAGGGTTTGATAGTTTTAATGTTTGTACTCGTGCTACTAAAAGTTAAGAGTCCTGGTAAAGTAGGTCAGCCATAGTTCATTATGCTGGCAATACATTCAATCTTGCATAGACCCTCCATGATTCATTATATGCATTCATGTGAAATTGGCAATAGAATGGGGAACTATTTCAAATGATAAAGAATGAATCACTATGCACACATTGAGTGGAGGCTAAATAATTTTAACGTTTCATGTATTTCTTGTTTATTTACATTATTTGGATATTTGCTAACGCTTGCAGTTAAGTTGTAGGTTTTTAGGTTGGGGTTCTCACCGAAATGCTCAGGAGCATTTCCCAGCAGAGTCGCCATTTGTTGTGGCTGCTCCATAATGTACCCTAAAATTGGGGACCCACCTTTTTTGCATGTTTTCCAAGAAGACCGGAGTGGCCCATATGCTAAAGATCAAATAAAAAGAAAAACACCGCAAGGAGGAAAAAGTGTCGTGATATTGTGACATGTTGCATTTTTTTTGTCCAAAGCAAAGAGAAAGAGCAAGGAGAAAAAGTGTCGCGATATTGTGACATGTTGCATTTTCGTGTCCAAAAGATAAGAAAGAAAAGTGTCACGATATTGCGACATGTTGCATTTTCATGGTCAAACAAGAAGAGAAAAAACAAGAAAGAAAAAGTGTTGTGATATCGCGACATGTTGCATTTTCACGGCCAAAATAGAAGAGGAAGAACAAGAAAGAAAAAGTTTCGCGATATCGTGACATGTTGCATTTTTGCGGCCAAACAAGAAATAGTGTCGTGATATAATGACATGTTGCATTTTCGTGACTCAAAAAGGGCAGGAAAGCAGTGAAACAAAAGTTTCATGATATCGCGACATGTTGCATTTTCACGACTCAAAAAGGGTAGGTAGGTAGAGAAACAAAAGTGTCACGATATCACGACATGTTGCATTTTCGTGACTCAAAAGGGGTAGGCCGACAGAGAGACAAGAGTGTCACGATTTCGTGACATGTTTGATTTTTTCCAAGGGAACAGAATAGTTGACAGTGCATCTGATATTAGTGATGAACACCAGGATAGTGAAACTGAAGACCACATAGTGATGTGGACATAAGGACAAAATCCAATGAATAAGACAAAACGTTACATAAAGAATCTTTAATGATTTGAAATCATTTAAGATGGTCGTTACACATGGAAGGAAACGGACGCATGCCCTTGTGGAGAAAAGGAAACGTTTTTTGAAATCAAATGAAAAGTGAAGAAAACCAAACAGAGGAAGCCAAACCATGGGAAGGAAACGAAGGGCCACAAAATAGAAATGAAAAGTCTTTTTGGAAATCAAAACACATGCATGCACAAGGGAAGGATAAAATGAACAGTCATGGAAGGAGAAACAAAATTTGTTCAGAGGTTTTAAAAACGTGATTCAAAGAGGTGAGAAGGGGCTGGAAATTGTAGAAAAAAAAACAAAGACTATCTTTCGAAATAAAGGATTTTTTTTTTTGGCAAAAGCAACTCTTGTGTGTGAAATAAAAAGGAGATTGAAACTAAGACTGCTGCTATTTCTATATATCTTTCCTTTGCATTATTACATCTTATATTTATTCATTTACGCCATAAAGTGGGTTACAATAGGTGAATGATAGAATGATGCAATTATTTGTTTCCTTAGAGTCTTGCATATGATCTAATTTGATTGTGTTTATGTTGTAGGTATGTTAGTTCAGGTTGTTTTAGAATTTCATCTCATAACTTGGGGTTTTGTAGGGAGGAGATTGTTAACCAAATTAATGTCCTATTTTGTTTTTCCATCTAAATTTTTTAGATAATATTTATGTTTTGTTTTTCGATATTTGGATTAACCTCGTCTTAAAATCTGTTTTTCTGATTTTGTTCCATTCCAGAATTTCTTGCATTTGTTTTCATTCTATTCTAGTCCATTCCAGAATTTATGTTAAAAAATATTTCATTTGTTGTCATGAATAATCTAAGCTATAAAGAAGGTAAATAAATCTGCCAAGAGTATGCTCTGCATCTGTGCTTGAGAAAGCGATCTGGTCGCATAAGAAATTGGAGGTTTCATTTGCAGATCTATTGTTTCCCAAATAAAACCAGGGATTAATAGCAAAAAAAAGAAAGCCGCTTCTAGGTCCACTTCTTTAATTTAGATTTTCATTCTTGCATCTCCAAACACCTTCATCTAATTTTTAGATAAAATATGGTTTTAGGAGGGCTACTAATTCCAAATGCACATTAAGTCAGATCAAGTGAATGAATCCTAACTTGCTAACTTACTAATTGTTTCTAACATTTAATACTAAAATTTGTAACTTTACTAACTGGGTTTTGGGTTGATCACTTTAATCTCAAGAACATTAAAAGAAGCTATCATCGCATTGGGTTGATTTAATGGATTATGGTTGCAAAGTACTTGTTCAAATCATTAAATGCCCCTTGTTAACTATTACTTGCATGGTTTAAGTTATTCTGGTATACATTTATTTATTTGCTTTAGTCTTGATTGATTATATGCACATGAATGTTTGTTCACAAGAACCTTGGAGAAATGAATAATGCTACTTAATTTCTTTGCAAGAGAGAGTTTCTGTTTGAGACTCTAGTTGTGGTGATCATTTTTCTATAGGGTAAAATATTCACTCAACAAGACCCTTCTTGATCAAAAAAGCTACCACACTCTACATTTATTCCACTCCTTGACCTCGATGGTGGATCCTAATCAGTAATATACTAGCCGAGGACATGGTGCAGGCAAGGAAACTAAGACCACACACTCAATACCAGTAAAATGAACTACATTAAGTAATGTAGAAAATGAACCTCACTAAACTTCTAGTAATGAACCCCACTAGTTTAGGCTAGCTTTAGGATTTTAATTTTATGACTTAATGGTCTAGGAGGGTACCCAAAATAGGTGCCACTCCTAAACCGTAGTTGGTAGCTACGGTTCCCAGTTGAAAAATTGGGGACCGCAGGTTTTAGCTACGATTCCCAATTTGCAAATTGGGGACCGTAGGTTTTAGCTATGGTTTTGCTATTGCTATTTTTTTTAAGCTCTAGTTAGCTAAATTTTGTCTTAAATTGTACTTGTTATTCCAGAGATTGACTTCTAGAGCCCAGGAGCCGAATATTCTAAAGACTCTCTACGATACTTTATCCGATGCCGATCAGGATTGGTTCTGAGCTGTTGGGTTTGGATACGTCAGGGATCTACCCACTATTAGGGTAGATCAAGCCTACCTGACTACATTGGACCAATGCTAGAATACAGAGACAAACACATTTCACCTGCCTATAGGTGAAATGACAATGACTCTAGAGGGTGTTTATAGGATCTTCAAGATCCCTATTTATGGTGAGGCCATCGTCTTCTCTATCTCCAGGGTAAAGGAGGCTATTTTTGACACTATCTTCGACGACTAGAGCGAGGATGCTCAAGACACGATAGACCATGGTGGGGTACACATTGGCGAGTGGTACCACAAGGATGTCTTATCGACACGGGAAGCCCTCTTTATGCACCTCATAGTTCAAATTGTGCTTCCAGACTCCTCGAGCGTGAGGATTCCCTAGAACCTTCTATCCACTACCTAGAGGGTGTTGCAGAGCTCTATAGAGGCACATCTACTTATAGCTTTGGGAATCACCCTACTATGTTAGCTCTACAAGGATTTGTACCAGATTACAGATCATAGTTGTAAGGGCCTCAGCTATAGTATTTTATTATAGATCTAGGGGTGGTAGCACATTCAAATCAAGCATCTTTCAGATCTACCCTCGTGGATTACTACTATTGTTGATCATCGTCAGTGCTATGCTACCTATTGGCCTCATGAGGAGGAGGGTACCTATAGCAGGATCCATACTAGTGACATCCAATACTACATTACTCAGTTTGTGGCACTTGGCTTGAATGATGTTCAGTGGTAGCCCTATATGGATTACCCAGCATTGCCATAGGAGGGCTAATAGCTGAGACATGCATGCCATGATAGATGTTTGATCAGTTTTAAGGCTAATATTTGAGAGTACCAGTTCTGCTCTCAAGTCCTATGGTAGTTTGGGCTCATGCAGGATATTCCATATATCCCCCTTAGGTATCAATGCTTGGTTGCAAAGCATGATCTATAGTGGATCATTCCAAAGCCTCTAGGAGACACTTTTGATGACTACCAAGAGACTGGATTCAAGACTGATAGGACCTCTATAGAGTATTATGGGGGGTGGTCCATGTTCATATGGTATGATATAGGGTCTCTAGGTCAAAAGCCATACCAGGTAGAGGAAGAGGTGGATCTTGATGGGCGTAGGGTGCACCAATGGATAGAGGGCAGTTGGGACATAGCGGTCATCGTCAAGGATGCTCCTAAGGTTGACCCTAATTATGAGGCTCTAGAGGAGGGTGAGGTCCCTCCTAACAGCACAAAGGGTCAGCTATTAGCTCAGGTGGAAGACTTGCAAAGTCAGTTAGGGTGATTCCACATGTAGCAGCTAGAGCGAGATACTACTATCACCACTGTAGAGGTGAGAGTAGCTGACAAGGATAGGTGCCTTACTAAGGTGTAAGATCATATATAAGGTCTGAATATGTGGGCCATAGATGTAGAGGCCCAAGCTCAGAGATTATATACTACTCTAGAGTTAGCACAAGCACAACGAACTATAGTAGAGGTAGAGAGGGATCTCCTCTAGGTATCAATGGGGGTATGCCACCTCCACAGGATACTATGGGGCCTCTGGTGGCACCAACGGTAGCACAAAAAGCTACACAAGATCTGAAAACTAAGGTAGAGTGATTGCACAGTATGGTCATGAGAACCAATGAGATGCATATAGCCTAGCTTGCTTGTGTTGATCAGCTAGTCAATTATATAAATATGCATACTCTATAGGTTCCTAAGGATACTTTCTCCTCAGAGTCATAGTGTACTAGGTCTAGGACCTCAGGGTATTCTATGGCGAGCTCAGGTCACAAGAATCATAGGACTAAGAGGACACACAGGTCCTCTAGCACACATGGTATGACATCATGTCTCAGGCCTATGAATTTAGGGCAAAATTTAGGGGCCACCAGTTAGGGGACTAGCCTACTGTAGTACTAGTTTCTCATGTGTTGGGTGCCTTAGGATTTAGAAGTAGGCAAGACCCACAATAGGATCCACCATAGGTTCCAGCATAGACAAGAGAGTAGGCTCTAGAGCACAGTGCTGAGGGAGGCAACGAGAGTTTAGGTACATGAGGAGCAACCTAGACCTGGGCTCTACTAGATGCATACTATACTTTTGCTATGTTGTACTCATTTTGAGTGCAAGTTCGAGGACCTACACACTTTTTAGCCTATGGGCATATTGATGCACTACTTATGTACTCTATTGGACACACACACACACACACATATATGTAACTTGATCATTTTGGCTCATTATGCATATCTGATGTTTAATTTTTGATTTTATGTTTATTTGATGCACATGGATGCAATGCTTATGTGATGTTATGTTGATATCATGCAATGTATGGATTATATGCACTAGATAGCTATCTATTTTATTATGATGGTGTTATGCAATGATCTATATGATTAGATGTGCTATATATATTGGTGCAAATGGATGTAGTATTTATTTTGAACACATATTTATTTTTGTTTTGTGGGCATGCATTTATTTTTATGAAGTTATGGCATGTTATGCAATGTATGGTAATGCATTACGTACATAATCATAATATAATGGGAATGAACCTATATACTTTAATCACTTAAAACATAAAGAATTAATGTAACTGTGTATATCAATTTTAAACTACGACACCACAAAATGTATGACAATCATGCAATATAATTGATAATTCTCATTACAATAACTTAATAAATTAATCACCCATATATGAAATGCAGTGAAATGGATTGGTATAATGCTAATGAATGAATATACCATTTTATATATTTCTTTGTTGCACTATATAGTTAGTGGTCGTATAAACATCATTTCTGATATTCATGTAGTATCTATCCTATATGTTTGATTGTGCTTTGTAAAATTCATTCTGATGAATGAATGACTAGTATTTTTGATGTTTAACGATATTTGGTATCTTGTTGCTATTGGAGAATTTTTTTTTTTATATTTTCCATTAGAATCAAACACCCTAGTAGACCTCTCCAAAAATCACATACTAACTATACAAGGATTTTATTGGACAAGGATTTTGCCATGATAGACCCAACTATTCATCTGTAGACACCAAAACAACACCAATCCGATTATGTGACACAAACACTGATCGCATTAACACACACAGCCCCCAGGGCAGCCCCAGAGGTTAAAATAGTGGTTCTAACCACTCACACAGTAGTTTTAAAAGTCAGAGATCAATTTGGCACCTTTTAGGCACTCTGCTACTTATTCGCTCCACCCAGGGATGAGTGTAGATTGGTACTCGTTCCACCCAGGGACGATTACCAGCGCTCGCTCTTGGGTGGGACGAATGTCGGGTTTGACCTACAAAAAGTCAAACCTCGGCACATGACAACTCAGAACTACCACTTAGCTCTCCCTTCATGGCATAGGGGTGCGAGTGAGTTCTTTTGACAACTCATATCTGCCACTTGACTCTCCATTCACTGCATGGGAATGAGAGTGAGCTTTTAGGACAACTCAGATATGCCACTTGACTTTCCCTTCATTGCATGGGAGTGAGAGTGGGCTTTTTCATGACAACTCAAATTAGCTACTTAACTCTCCCTTCATTGCATGGGAGTGCGAGTGAGTTCTTTTGGGCATGCAGAAGCAGTTATGGAGCCCTTGATCAGGGAGAAGTCTTCTCTTCCCTAAAAAAGCATTCATGCTAAGTAGCACTTTTGCATGCTAATTCAAAGAGACCCCTTGGGTCTATAAAATGGTGAGTTTCCTCACCCAAAGATATACAGAGAAGGAGCATTTTGAGCGACGAAGTGCTGCCAATTTCATACCTAACTGATGTTTTGTGCTTTTACATCCATAATCTCTTAATCGAAAGGGAGGTTATTGGGTGACTTTTGGAGGCACGAATCAAGACCCAAAACCCGATTTTTTTGACCACAATATCCTACCAATTTGCCGACAACACATCACAACAGGTTTCGGACTCATCCCAAGCGGATTGGTGTCGAAACAAAGTTTCAACCCGCGGGTGGTTTGCCTTCGGGCACCCCCTGCCTTATTGCAGGTTTACTCGTCTCACCCCGAACGAGTACCAAACTGTTGCAGGTTTACTCGTCTCACCCCGAAATGAGTACCAAACTATTGCAGGTTTACTCATCCTACCCTAGGATGAATACGGATCTGTATCGAATTTGGTGACTGTTTCTTTTGTAGTATTTTGCTAGTTACATGATTACACTTCTATCAAATTTTTAGTCTATTTGGATTCATTTTAATCATCGTTATATTCATCTTTTACATTCATTAACAGTACTCTTTCAGATTTGCGAGTTTCATTATCATACATAGGTGCTACTGACGATTTGTTGTTTCTTTGAACGCAGGAGGAGCAGCAAGGATTAAAGATTCATCAATACCAGTGGCGGCAACACTTTGGTCCGCCCATTTCACATGTGGGCACGCGGAAGGAGGAACACTAAATCCATGATTGTAATTGAAACTATGTTAACGCTCCTACCCCTTAAAAGGGAGGAGACGTCTTTGTAACCGAATTGGAAGAGTATAAATAAAAAGGGTTGTGCTTTCTATACTTCCTTTTATCTCATTTAAATTCGTCTCTTTTCTTTCATTTCATGCATTTCACTTTATAGGACCTTAAGCGTTAACTTTGGGTTTTGAATACATCGCATTAGTTTTCCTTTCAATCTTTCGGAATCTCGTGCTTTCAATGGCGATCACGGTGGGACCTCTGTCCTCTTTTTTTTTTAGGTTAGATTTTTGATCTGAAATTGCTTGTTTTGATTACAGGTACCTATTTTTCAGTCATTAGACTATTATTCGTTTCGGTCAGTGATGATTACAGAATTGGGATTCGTCTCACCCAGGGACGAATAGGCATTCGTCCTACCCTGGAACGAATACTGTTCTGATATTCGTCTCACCCAGGGATGAATAGCATTATGTGCATTTTTTAGAGCAACAAATCAGAAACATCCTTTTGGGCAGAGAAGAGGTAGGGGTTTTTAACAAGCCTCTATCAAATTTCTGTTTTTTGTTTTCTGATTTTTAGTTTTTGTATGGCTTAGGGAAAGTTT
This sequence comes from Wollemia nobilis, assembly GCA_028583015.1. Taxonomy (NCBI): domain Eukaryota; kingdom Viridiplantae; phylum Streptophyta; class Pinopsida; order Araucariales; family Araucariaceae; genus Wollemia; species Wollemia nobilis. The sequence goes on from JAQPPZ010000159.1 coordinate 284,920, forward strand.
CCTTTTTGTTTTCCTGTTTCATTTTTTGCAAATTAAAATGAACCCCACACATCACGTGGTTACTTAAACCAAGGAGCTGGTCATAAAACCCCAGCCCTTGAGCAAGACCAACAATGGATTTCATCACCACGTTGGCTTGGATATTTGCATTCATTTACCCCGATTGTCACTGTTGCTAGACGTAAATCCTGACGAAAGCTGACCGAGTGTCGTTGGGGTGATTCCCAGCATGCGAGGATAAGTCTTCTATGGTAGGTGTCATAAATAGGGCAATCCCCCTTCCGTACCGCCTATGTTCCACGTATCATCTGCTCTCACGTACCTATAGTCTCCCTCACGTAAGGGCGGGTATATAGAGAGGTTGGTATATCGGTCCGACAATGGTATATTGAAGGGGCGACCATTTTGGGAGTCATATGAGCCAACATTTTGCATTTAAATGGTCTTCACAAAAATTTTCAAAAACAAAACAAAATCATCATCAAAAACACACTAAAACCAGTCTAGGACACACCATTAATCTTTAAAAGAGATAATCATTGCTTTGTGTGTGTATGTTCTTTTTTGCTTAGTGTAACAAAAAAAAAATCAAAAAATCATAAACAAAAGATAAAAATCTACGTAGCTTGTAGAGAGTCATTACCATGGTATTCACCTGCAGTCAAGCCCACTCACGGGCAGACGCTGCGGAGAATGTCCAAGGAGGCACGAGTCACCTCCGTTACAGTCCCAAGGATTTGGTCATACCACCTTGGCGACCTGACACACAAGGCAGTCCCCTCCACACCTTAACGGAAAGGGACTATAGGGGCACCTCTTCTAGGGGCACTCCTATTCAGCATAGCACCCAACACACACCCTTCCATGAGGGGTACATCCGTAGGAGAGCTCCCTTAGATGCTCGCTATGAGTGGTCACCACGCGATGAAGCGCTAGGTCAACATAGGGTTCGACGGGAGGAACCACATGATTACACTATCCCTCCTTCACCCCCTCTAGTTGTCAGGACTACAAGGACAAATCCAGAGCACAAGGCTCCTCAGGTGGGGCGAGCCAACTCCGCCCGTTCCTTTTTCACTTATGAAAGAGAGCACGAGGAAAACCCTTACCTTCCTCAAGAGCAATATACATCATGGGAGCAATACGCCTTCGCAACTGCTAGCTATCAGGATCACCTACTGAGGCCAAAGCCTCGGGGGAATGCCGCTACCCCCAACAGAGGGAGGCGGCCTATAGAGATCTCGGATCACCATGACCGAGATAGATATCTAGGAGAGGCATCTAGGCCTTCTAGACATGAGACGGTAGGACCAACTATCTTAGAATATGCCAAGCATATCGCACGTCGGATGCAACTCACGCTACTTGAGCTAGAATGACAATAGTTAGAGCAACGGTATCTTCTAAATAAAGAGTGCATTCAGTGCCAGAAGGATGAGTTGCTCCAAAACAATATGTAGGCGAGGACTCCAACCCCTCGCATGCATAAGACAAAACATTATGAGGGACACAACCCCTGGGTGCGAGATAGGTCTCCATGACCTTATCAAACGTTGCCCCCGACGCCTCCTAGACTTGAGTGGGAGGCCACTCCTAAGACCAATGATGGGCGCCTTCTTCAGGCACCCACCTAGGTTCATGGGCCACCCTCAGAAATCCTTCAAGAAGCCTCTGAGGAACCTGAGCTAGAAGAATAGCAGGATGAAATGCCCTACCAAGGTAGGGGGGTGCTATTCGGCTAGACAACACTAATTCACAGGTGGTCCCCATGTGTGATCATCACAAAAGTCTCTTAACATTATTCCCTTTGGAGGCTCCCATCGAGCCCGTGCCATTGCAGGAAAATCAGGTCCCCCCACAAAGCACGGAACAACCCCATCGGGACCATGTCAATCTGCTCGAGCAAGACGAGCCTAGAATGTCGCAGACAACTATCAAGGCCAACGAGGGCCTTTGGATCATCGATAATGATTACAAAGATGAAACTGAGATGGAATATCTCAATCATGCATGATGGCACAATCACCCTGTAACCCATGAAGAACTGATGGCACAACTAGGCATAAGACTAGGGCATGAGTGGCGCATAGACCCAGCCCACTAGAATCAAATGTTGAATCTACCCCTTTGGGTAGCCCACAAGCAACTTCCACCAAGAGATATCATAGCAACATCCATGCCGAGGGCGGACCCTGTCCTCCTCTCCATGCATAGGGACGATCCATTCGTGCCCATCCCTCCAGAGCCAGATCCGGAGCACAAAGATCATCAAGCTGGGGGTACCTCTATCCCCTAAAGAGCCATAGTTCAACCCAAAAGCTCCAAGGATTATCGCAATCCCTTGGTCACCCCAAAAGCTCCAAGGATTATCGCAATCCCTTGGTCAACCCAAAAGCTCCAAGGATTATCGCAATCCCTTGGTCACCCCAAAAGCTCCAAGGATTATCGCAATCCCTTGGTCACCCCAAAATCTCCAAGGATTATCGCAATCCCTTGGTCAACCCAAAAGCTCCAAGGATTTCCGTAATCTCTTGGTCAAACCCAAAAGCTCCAAGGATCCCCATAAACCCTTTAGTCAAACCAAAATGCCCCAAAGGTATCTATAAACCCTTTGGTCAACCCAAAAATGCTCCAAAGGAATCCATAACCCTTTGGTCAACACCAAAAGCCCCAAGCGTTACCATAACTGCTTGGTCAAAATACATATTAAAAAAAAACACAAAAACCATAAAATCATCAAAAATCACAAAAATATTGCATTTCAATTCCATGCATACTCATAACAATCAAAAATCACAAAATTATTGCATTTCAATTCCATGCATACTCATAAAAATCAAAATAACAAAAATATTGCATTTCAATTCCATGCATACTCATAACATAAAAATAACAAAAAAATTGCATTTTAATTTCATGCATACTCATAAAAATCAAAATACAAAAATATAGGTTGCATTAGGCATCGCATCCATACATTGCATATTTGCTAGGTCATACAAGTCAAAAGCACCATAGACTGTCATTACTTGGCAATTCCATCATTTTCCACATCAAATCCATTTTCATAAACGCATACATCCAGAATAGCACCATCACCATTTTTTAGCATAGTCAGTTGTCTCCTAATGTATATAGGGTTTTCGTCATTCAGTTGTCTTTAAATTTCTAGCCAAAATTGTACACAGTTAAACGGATTTTACACGGGAAAGTTTTACTTGGATCACGCCTTGTTACGTAGCATCCCAACACAAATTAACACACATAAAATAATTCCTAAGTTGTGTGAACGTAAGAGCAACCTACAAAGCAGTCTAGGGTACCATAGGTGAAATATTAGTCTGTTCATCCCCCTGTGCGAATGGTTCCAGAATGCTGAGAATTGACAAAAGGACGAGCTCTTCCCTATCCATTCCCCATAATAAATAGTGGTTTTCACCACTCCCACAAATCCCAATCATAGTTGGTCCCCAAAGTTGTAAGGATTCGTACTACACGTCCCTGCCAAGGATGGGTAGTCGTCCCCAAGACCTAAAAGGATCAACGCCATTCAAAAACAAAATTCCAACAAACCATCATCACAACCATCTCCACTCACCTTTGGTCTCAAAGTTGTAAGGATTCGTACTACATGCCCCTAACCAGGATGGGTAGTCATCCCCAAGGCCTAAAATATCAATGCCCTTACTTCATAATCTCCATCATCCCCTTGGTTCCCAAAGTCGTAAGGATTCGTACTACACATCCCTGAACAGGATGGGTAGTCATCCCCAAGGCCAACAGGATCAAGGCCATTCACAAGCTCAACCTTACAAAGCTCAAAATACAAAATCAAATAACAGTGGTTATCACCACTATTCAAAATCCTTGCTCCAAAAAGAAAAACAAAGAGAAAAATAAATAGTGATTTTCATCACTATATAGACGAGCAAGTATCCCAAACCATTGAGCCAATACACATAGCCTGAACTTGAATCCCTGGAATTCTCAGCATTTGAAAAACCATCTAGGTGATCCTCATTACGGGTTTGGTTGATAGCCTACCTAGCAATGGTGGTATCCTAACCGCATGACGATATGTCTGTCACATTAGCTTTGCATGTGCATAGACCAATGTTTGCATGTGGATGAGCTAGCTTATGGTACCTTAGATTGTCCCGTGGATTAATCTTCCTAAATACAACAACGGAGTTAGTGGAGCTAATTAGGTGATCCTCAGTACAGGTTTGGTTGATAGCCTATTCGGAACTGGTGGTATCCTGACAAATACCACATAAACGAACTCAATTGCACACACAGGGATGTGAAATAACTTGGTTAAATTCAAGTCGGATTTATACCTTGTTCAAAAAGTCTTGTGAGATAAATGTACAGTCTTGGCTAGTTAGTTAAAATATCTGAATCTCAGAAAAGCTTAACTACATTTTAAAACAACTGTCACATTTCATTTCATACATCACCATCAAAAAATATGCAAAATACAAAAACAAAGTTTTCACATGCAAAGTCATTCCACAAAGTCATCCCATTAGTACAGCAAGTCAGTCAAATCTTGCATAGTCTATGGTGCATCGACAAATTATCAACAACTCATTTCATTCATTCCATATGCATACATCATACAAATTAGAAACATCGCATTCATAATCGCATTTGCATACATCAATGTAAAAACATGTACATAAAAACAAACCAAAAAAAAAATGCACAAAAATGTACCAAAAAACAGCAATAAAACTGTCCAATGAGAGTGCTTTTGCACTTGACATTTCGGGCATGCAAAACAGATGTCGGGGTCACAAATCCTCACTATCCTACTCCCTAAGAAGGCTACCATAGCCGGACCACTCCACGGGAAGCCGGATTTTTGAGAATTTCATCCCCAAACGGCGTCACCAAAACGGGTCAAAACCCATCCAAAAATAGCAATAACATTGCCGAACGAAGGCGCTTTTGCGCCTGACATTCTTGGCATCCAAAATAGACGTTGGGGTTACAAATTGTCACTATCCTACTCCCTAAGAAGGCTACCATGGCCGGACCGCTCCACGGGAGGACGAATTTTTGTCAATTTCAGCTCCAAAATGCATCACAAAAAGGGTTAAAACCCACCAAAAATAGGTCAGAATGTTGGAAAACTGCTTAAGCATTCAATGGAAAACATCTGAAGGCACCCTTACTTAAGTCATCTTGGGTCAAGCGACTCGTCGCTTTTCTCATGTCGGTCATTCCCTCATCGATTCGTCGCTTGAGGGGGTAGTCACACTTAGTTACCAATCAACAAACACACACCCAATCAAGGCAATGGCATGCATTCAAAGAATCATTGACAAAGACAATCACGCTCCTGCTTGGGGCAGCAAACAAGCAACAATCACAAACTGATCAAACACTTGGCATTCATGAATCATGAACACAAGGTTCCCCCATGGACAAAAGGTTGCGCCCTTTGCCTATTCATGATTGATCAATGACCAAGCTCAAGTCACACCTCACCAAAATAGGTTAATACTTGAAATCCAATTCCTTAGCTCTTCAGAAGCAAGGATTCAAGAATGCATGCCCTTTCCATACTTGGGGCATCAAGAGTTGGTTAGGTTACTAAGAAATCCTAATCATTAGTGCTTTGGTTATCTATTTTTGCTCAGCACTGCACCATGTGCACAGCGCTTCCCAAAAAGGGGCATCTGTAGACACCAAAACAACACCAATCCGATTATGTGACAACAAGCGCTGATCGCATTAACACACACAGCCCCCAGGGCAGCCCCAGAGGTTAAAACAGTGGTTCTAACCACTCACATAGTAGTTTTAAAAGTCAGAGATCAATTTGGCACCTTTTAGGCACTCTACTACTTATTCGCTCCACCCAGGGATGAGTGCAGACTGGTACTCGTTCCACCCAGGGATGATTACCAGCGCTCGCTCCTGGGTGGGATGAATGTCGGGTTTGACCTACAAAAAGTCAAACCTCGGCACATGACAACTCAGAACTGCCACTTAGCTCTCCCTTCATGGCATAGGGGTGCGAGTGAGTTCTTTTGACAACTCATATCTGCCACTTGACTCTCCATTCATTGCATGGGAATGAGAGTGAGCTTTTTAGGACAACTCAGATATGCCACTTGACTTTCCCTTCATTGCATGGGAGTGAGAGTGGGCTTTTTCATGACAACTCAAATTAGCTACTTAACTCTCCCTTCATTGCATGGGAGTGCGAGTGAGTTCTTTTGGGCATGCAAGAGCAGTTGCTGAAGCAGTTATGGAGCCCTTGATCAGGGAGAAGTCTTCTCTTCCCTGAAAAAGCATTCATGCTAAGTAGCACTTTTGCATGCTAATTCAAAGAGACCCCTTGGGTCTATAAAATGGTGAGTTTCCTCACCCAAAAATATATAGAGAAGGAGCATTTTGAGCGACGAAGTGCTGCCAATTTACTTATTTATGATTTGTGCTTTTACATCCATAATCTCTTAATCGAAAGGGAGGTTATTGGGTGACTTTTGGAGGCACGAATCAAGACCTAAAACCCAATTTTCTGACCACAATATCCTACCAATTTTCCGACAACACATCACAATAGGTTTTGGACTCATCCCAAGCGGATTGGTGTCGAAACAAAGTTTCAACCCATGGGTGGTTTGCCTTCGGGCACCCCCTACCTTATTGCAGGTTTACTCGTCTCACCCCGAAATGAGTACCAAACTATTGCAGGTTTACTCGTCTCACCCAAAAATGAGTACCAAACTATTGCAGGTTTACTTGTCCTACCCCGGGATGAATACGGATCTATATCGAATTTGGTGACTATTTCTTTTGCAGTATTTTGCTAGTTACATGATTATGCTTCTGTCAAATTTTTAGTCTATTTGGATTCATTTTAATCATCGTTATATTCATCTTTTACATTCATTAACAGTACTCTTTCAGATTTGCGAGTTTCATTATCATACACAGGTGCTACTGACGATTTGTTGTTTCTTTGAACGTAGGAGGAGCAGCAAGGATTAAAGATTCATCAATACCAACGGTGGCAACACTTTGGCCCGCCCATTTCACATGTGGGCACGCGGAAGGAGGAACACTAAATCCATGATTGTAATTGAAACTATGTTAACGCTCCTACCCCCTAAAAGGGAGGAGACGTCTTTGTAACCGAATTGGAAGAGTATAAATAAAAAGGGCTGTGCTTTCTGTACTTCCTTTTATCTCATTTAAATTTGTCTCTTTTCTTTCATTTCATGCATTTCACTTTATAGGACCTTAAGCGTTAACTTTGGGTTTTGAATACATCGCATTAGTTTTCTTTTCAATCTTTCGGAATCTCGTGCTTTCATCATCATCCTTATGTGTGCATGTGAGTATTTTCAAATAGATCATAAGCATACCTCGTATGTCAGTCGAGACTCTTTCAACCCATATGTGAGATAGGGTTCCTCATACGATCGTACCATCCTTGTTTCAACTTTGATTAGATTTATACAACTAGAAAATCCTAGGTACCTAGAGCTTGCTCATATTGCAAATTGATCAGGGCTACTCCTCCAAATGCAGGTGGGACTCTTTCAACCCATTGCTATGTTTGGGGATCACCTAATAGAACTACCCCTCCGATTGCAGGCGGGACTCTTCCAACCCATTGTTGTGATCGGGGATCACTCTATGGATTTCAAAAGGTGGACAATCTAGGGATTCAAGTTCTCACCCTTCTTACTTGCTCATATGTAGTGATGAAAATCACTGTTAGTCCATGTGTTACCGTTTTATTTGAGCAAGGGATTTTTATAGTGCTTTTGATTCACTATCACTTTACATTTTGAACTTGAAATTTGTACTTTTGCACTTTGTAACTTGGGATTTAAACTTTGTGACCTTAGGATTTATAGGGGAAATTCTTGTCCTTTTTCCAAAGTACACCTTTCTAAATTGACTATTTGCAAGATAAGCAGGTCGTGAAACCCATCTCTCTTAAATACTTAAGATTACTTTCATAGATTTCATCATATCTTGTCTTAGCAGGATTTTATATTATTTTGCTTAGTGATAGGATTCTGATATGTTGAAGCACTATCCCAACTAATGACCTTGTCTATAAATGCAAATAAAGCTTTATACAATATCTGAAGAACCCACTAGGTATGTCTAAGTTATTGGAAAACTTAATATACATATGTGTTTCTCCACAACAGGTATCATGTATGAATGCAATAAATTATGATAAATGCAAGGGTGCATGATTGAAACACAAATGTGTGATCGTTTGTAAGATTTTGATAGATACACTACACTCTACTATGGAATGCAAAAAATAACAAATGTCTAAATGTAATATGATGAGGTGAATGCATGTATGAAAATGCAAACTGCAAAAGCAAATGTTTTTGGATTTTATGCTTTACCAATTTTTTTGGAATTTTATATATTTTCAAATTTTTATACATTTTTGAGCTTTCATATTTGACCAAACGATGAGTATATATAACTTTGGAGATTTTTAGGGTTGACCAAGTTATTTTTAGAAATATTTGGAGCCTTTTGAATTTACCAAAGGTCTTACAGCCACCTTTGGAACCTTTTAGTTGACCAAACTCTCAGCAAGAGGGTGTGGAGCCTTTTAGGATGACCAAGAAGCTATAGGAACTCTCAGAGACTTTGGGTTGACCAAGCAATTTTTAGAAATCCTTGGTGCCTTTTGGGATGACCGAGTGGCTTTAAGCAGCCCTCGGAGCCTTTGGGTTGACCAAGCAATTTTTAGAAATCCTTGGTGCCTTTTTGGGATGACCAAGTGGCTTTAAGCAACCCTCGAAGCCTTTGGGTTGACCAAGCAATTTTAGAAATCCTTGGTGCATTTTAGGATGACCAAGTGTCTTTAAGCAGCCCTTAGAGCCTTGGGGTTGACCAAGCAACTTTTATAAATCCTTGGTGCCTTTTGGGATTACCGAGTAGTTATAGGAACTCTTAGAGCCTTTGGGTTGACCAAGCGATTTTTAGAAATTCTTGGAGCCTTTTGACTGACAAAAGGGCTTACAGATGCCTTTGGAGATTTTTCTGATACACTCTCTAAGCATATAACACCTTAATATGGATGATGTTGAGAGGCTCAGGATCTTCAACAGCCCCTAACGATGTCAAGTGATAGGACCAATATTTTAAGATATAATATAGGGTCCTAACCAATTAGTCATAAATTTGTCTCGCATATCGGGCAGTAAATTTGAGTTCTATTGGTTTTATTTTAGTATAAGATCCCCAAATTCAAAGTATCTCTAGTGGAATTTGATATTGTAAGCTTGTTTGAGTCACTCTTGATAGATGCGGAGATGCTCAAGGGCATTCACACGATGTTCATCGAGCATCATCAATTGATCTAGGTGAGCTTGCCACGTAGTCTTGTCATCAATGAACTCTTTCAATGTGACACGTAGTGTTGGAATTTCCAACTCTAAGGGTATAATGGCCTCAGTGCCATATACTAGTGAAAATTAAGTTGCCCCATTGGGATTCTGAATGCTAGTTCTATAAGCCCATAATGCAAGGGGCAGTTGTGTATGCCAATACTTGTGGTGTTCTTGCACTGAATTTTTCAATATGGAGACCATAGTCTTGTTTTAGGCCTCATCTTGCCCATTTTCCTATGCATAATATGGAGATGCAAAAATTTGTTTGATGTGGTACTTAGAAGTTAAGGCTCGCACAGTTTTGTTCTTAAAAGAAGTTCCATTATCCGAAACTATTTTGGATGGTACCCCAAAATGACTTATGATATGCTCCATTATGAACTTAGCTATGTGAGCTCCCATGGTTGTTGTTAATGGAATGGATTCCACCCACTTTGTAAAATACTCAATAGTCGTAATGATGAATGTATGTCGGCCTAATGACGAAGGAGAGATCTTGCCAATTAGATCAAAACTCCACTGAGCAAATGGCCAAGCCGCTTGGATGGGATGTAAGGCCTGTGATGGTAGGTACATAAGATTAGCATGATGTTGAAATTTGATGCACTTCATAACATACACATTGCAATAATTCTCCATAGTGGGACAATATTAACCCATTCAAAGGATGCGCTTGATGATGGCCATGCCGCTGAAATGGCCATCACACATACCATCATGAGCTTCTGAAATTGCCCTAGATGACTCTTGGAGCTAAAGACAATGAAGGAGAACTTCATTGTAACTTTGGTGGTACAAAATGTCTCCCATCAAGACAAATTTAGTCACTTTATGTTTAAATGTATGTCTTGTAGCACGCAATAGTCCCTCTGGGAAAAAACCAAGTCTTAGGAAGTCTTGAATCTATGACATTCAATTCTAATGAGCCTTAGCTTCGACTTCTAAGACAACGTGTACCCCCTACACATTTAATTTTGCAACTACAGACTGGGAGAAAGCCTTGTTGTGAATGGTGGAGCCACTCCCCGTAGGACTCTAGGAGGTTAAATACCCCTAGGGTGCTTTCTTGAGAAAGTCTTCAGCTTTGTAGAACCAATTAGCTTTTCATTCCATACTAATTATGTTGATTGATTCTTTGTTATCAAAAGCTACACGCTCTCTATAGGATGCGAGAGTGTCTTGACATGGATGGTAGTGAAGTTAGCAGATAGTTTCTGAGGGATTAAATATCCCAAAGAAGACATGGTGTTTGCAAATCTATTTGACAAACGAGGGATTGCCTCGATGTCATACCATTCTAGTTTAGCCATATATGTGGAAAAAATATCTTTATAGGCTTTTAATACCAGATATCGACACTCAAATAGTCCCTTCACTTGGTTAATTATGAGTAGGGAATCGCCAAAGATGTTTAGTCTCTTGATATTCATGGCGAGGACTGTATGAAGGCCTAGAAGTAGGGATTCATATTCAACATTATTTTTGGTGCACGAGAAGTCTAGTTTGAATGACAAGGGAATTGGAGCTCCTTGCAATGTAAAAAACACTATCCTTATGATAGATCCTTGCTCACACTTTTAACCATCAAATAACCAAGTCATATCAGCATTTTTCTCTAGTTATTTGGGTTCGGGAGCTTCGGATATTACAAAAATTGCATCATCCAGAAGCTCAATTGTTAGAGGCCTACTACAGGATAGTGGCACCTCAGCTAACTTATCTGCTATGACCTATCCATTAATGGACTTTTGGCTTATAAATTCTAGGTCGAATTCTATCAATAGTATGATTCACTTTGCAGTACGTGTATTATGATATGTCTTGCTCATCATATACTGCAAAGGATTTTGCTTTCATATCACATATGTCGTGTGACTTAATATGTAGTACTACAATTTCTTGGTAGTAAACACTACTACTAAACATAGCTTTTCCACATATGCATATCCTAGCTTGTAACTCACCAAGGTTTGGTTAATGTAATATATGGCTTGTTATTTACTTTGTACATTCTTTTGGGTCAACATGATCCCTAATGCAAAGTATGTTGTCGATATATATAGCAAAAAAGGTTCTTCTGGACTTGGTGGAGCTAACATTGGTGGCATTGCTAGGTATTGCTTTATCTCAGTGAAGACTACCTTGCAGTCCTCGTCCAAGTTGAATGGGACACCCTTATGTAGCAATTGATTCATGGGTCGATATTTATCTGATATTTGGGTGATAAAATTCTTTATCGAAGCTACCTTGCCTTAGAGGCTCCTTAATTCCTTACTATTGGTGGGAGGACACATTTCCAAAGTGGCCTTGACCTTCGCTAGGTCTACTTTGATGCCTCTCTTGGAGACAATGAACCCTAACAACTTTCCAAAAGTTACGCCAAATATGCACTTCTTTGGATTCAGCCTAATGTTGTGCTCTATCAGGCAATCAAAGACTTTTCTCAAGACCTCCCCATGCTCTTATCATAGAAATGACTTGGCTAGAAAATAATCGATATAATATTCTAGAATTTTGTGCATATAGTCATGAAAAATGTATGTCATGGCCCGCTGGCATGTAGCACCAGCATTTTTGAGACCAAATGGTATAACTTTGTAGAAAAATGTTCCCCATGGCATTATAAACACAGTTTTGTGCTGGTCTTCGAGCTTAATCCAAATTTGGTTGTAACCAAAAAAATTGTCCATTAGGGAGAGCATTTCATGACCAGTAGTAGAATCTACTAGAGCATCGATATTGGGCAACGAAAATGAATCTTTGGGTGTTGCCTTGTTGAGATCTCTAAAATTTGTACAAATACGGATCCTTCCATCTGGTTTTCCTACAGGCACCATGTTGGATACCCATTATGGATAGTCAATGGAAATGACAAATTCTACATCCAACAATTTCTACAATTCATCTTTCACCATTAAGACTACTGTTGGATGCATATTTCTGAGCTTCTACTTGATGAGCTTCTTAGATGGGTCTAGAAAAAGGTTATGAGTAATCAACTTTGGGTTTAGACTGGGTATATCTTTGTATGTCCAAGAAAAAAGGTCAGGTCTCTCTTTCAATAGAGGAATGATGCTAGCATGCTCATCTGTAGTGAGACTCATTCCAAATTTGACCTTCTTTGGATTGGTGGGGTCGTTATCGATATCCACTTTGAAGGTTTCCTCTACTGACATATGGGATCCCTCCTCAAGCTGATGAGGCGTAGGGATCAAATGGATGTCATCAACTGGATTTATAGGTTCTCTACTGGAAGTATTTTTAGTGTGATAGACATCATAAGTGTATCTTGATCCAAAATGAAATGGTTGCAGCATCTCTTCATTCGGGAAGAAATATTTAGGCTCTACTGGCGAATCAGCTTGATCTCAATCGATAACATCTATGTTTAGATGCATTGTCTTGGATGGATCTACTAGATTATGAAGTGGAGTGGTCAAATCAAAGGAGACCATGCTAATGGAATGAAGTTGATCTCCAGGACCACATAGATTGAACTCTACATCATATCTATATATTCCATACCCAAGATCTAGCTCGGATGGCATGGGGATGAAAGGGTCCTCCTTGTGGGATGCTTGAAAAACTGGATCCTCTCTATGAAATGATTCCAAAATGGAATATCTTAGCTCAAGCAGCTCGGCATAATTATGCGGTTTGGGAAAGAGCCTTTGATATTCCTCTTCTAGATTTATTCTTTCCCTAAGGCGGCATTGTAGATTTATCTCTCGACGCAAATCCATAATTGTAATAGGTGGTGGACCCTGAGGTGGATTTTTATTACGTAGGTGATGAGGCCACAAATATGCCATCTCCAATGAATCCTTATCATCACTGTAAATATATAATCTTTCACTTCCCCCCATATGCAATGGACGATCTGCCAGACGTGGCTCCATGTACCTGATTCTACGATCGCTATCATCACTATCCAGATAGACTGAATAAAATGATCGTATATATGACACCAGTGCAAAAACTAGTTCTACTTCCTCTTCAGAGTGATCTATGTTAGGAGGACCCTCTTCTATAACATACTCTAACTCTGTAGGCAATAGATGTAGCAGATATACTAGCCTTGAATTGGTCATCTCAACCTCATCGCTATGATTTCTACTATGAGCAGGGCACTCTATCATGTCCAAAAATATTGGGAGATTATTTGGACAAGGCCTTAAGTAGGCCTGCTCTATCTCATATTCATATTCACTATCAACCATGAAATTCTCTTGTATCTCATCTAATTGCTCTCTAGGAAGCAAATGGTATAGAAATACCGAAACCATGAAGGCTCGGTCAATTCCCTCTTTGGATTGATCATCATTTGAGGACTCACCATCTGCATCATAACTTGGTATGCTCATTTTATATGTGGACTCCTATACATATTCACTGTAAAGATCTCCTAAATTGAGATCACCTATAATGATAGGGTTGTGCCCCTACATACCGGTATCGTCGATTGTGATACGGTTTTGATGACCTAGGCTGCCTCTAGGGTTCTTCTCTGAGAACTATTCATGTTCAATATACAGTCTCTCAATGGTGATGACTGAAACCATTGGGTTGTTGTCCTAAAGGCTAGACATGTTAGGATGATACAGATTAAAATCCATGTCATCCTCTAGACCTAGGTACAAACGATCCAATGACACAACGAGTAAATCATCATGTCCTTGAATCTGCAATCCCAATCAAAACCTATCAGTTGCCAATTGATAATGTGGTTCAATAGGGGTTCTTTGTCCTTGTTCAAAAAGACCTAGGATGTATCCATGCCAATGATAAAGCTCAAAAATGTGCATGGTGTACTATGGATAGGAAAAATACCAAATTTTCACTGTAAACTATTCATCGTCATCCACCTCCATGGGTGCCTGCATTGGAATTTTATCCAACCCGACATAAATGAAGTTTGTTTGGTTGGGTGGCTTGCACAATGGTACTACAGATCCAACTGGGTATCAATGGGCTACCAGTTAGCCCATGTCTCGTGCAGTCTCTAAAATAGGACCGAAGGTCACATTTTGCACAAGATATTCACCTAGACCTGTGTTGGCTAGGTGAATAGTCACCTAGGATGAATATGACCCTGCTGACAAAGCAAGAAAAGTAGGCTGAGGTGCCTCCTAAACTTTTTCCTAGGCTTCCTCCACATCCATAGGAGTGGCAACCTCAGTGGTGACTAGTTTGGGTGCGCTCTTTACTTCTTTCCTACCCAATTTTACCTTTAATTTTTCATCATTTTGACACATTGTCGATGCACTCGATCTCAGAGAAGTGACAATGGTATGTTTAGATTTGTTTGATATAGATACCAATGGTTGAACATGCACCACCTGTTTACATCTTGGAACCCTCATCGGCGATGTGGACCATATGTCCAAGTGCATTGACGGGATCACAAAACCCCCTGGAAAATCTGCTAAGTTCACAAACTTAAATGGTTCTTCATCTGATGCAACCACATAAACTTGTCCCTCATGTACATACCTGACACACTGATGCAATATCGAGGGAACACAACGTATTTCACAAATCCAAGGCCTCCCTAGTAGGATGTTATACTACAAGAAATCTTCTATCACGTGACACATTACAAGAATGGTCTTTAGTCCCACCTGAATAGGTAGGACAATTGTGCCAATCATAGAGTGTAGTGCATCTTTAAATGCTCGCAATGTAAAGGTGGTTGGTACGACAAGTGATTTATTCAATTTCAAATGGTGTAGTGCTTAGTCATGATTATATTGATTGAAGAACCAATGTCAATAAATACCCTTTTGAATGGTACATGGTTAACACATTCAATGATATGTACTAGCGGGTTAGCCATGCTTGCAAAAACCACTTTTACTTCATGATCATAGAATTGGAGCATTAGTTCTCAAAATTATTGTACGTGCCCCACGAAGTTCAAGAACGCCTATGCGTCTTAGGACTATACCTCAATGGACCTCAAAATGTCCATAAGATTCTTCCTGTGCCTAGGGGACTACTGTATAAGCTCATATATTGACAACTTCACAGGAGTCATGTTGAGTGGTATTTTCACTCAATTGTGAAAGTACACTCTCCTTTAGGATTTGGGTTCCAAATCCCCTCTTGCAAAGAAGTTAAACAAACAACTTCTCCAAGGTCTCCGTTGTATTAGCATTTGCATGTGTATTAGTAATCTCAAATAAAGATATTCAATTTAAATGCTTGGAACACCTTAGTGATTGCAAGTAACTGTAAACAAGGGGCAATGTTGGTTTATTTTACCATGAAACTTTAGTGATTGTTCATTGAACCAAAATAAAGCAAATGTGAGTTGGCCCTCATATGACCTTCAATGTGATGCTCAAAGAATGGAAATTTGTGAAATGCCATAAAACATAACTCCTTCAATGAAATTGGAATTTTCATGAAGGGAATGTCATCATAGGCTCATGAGTGCAAAATAGAAATGAAACTGAAAAAATGAAATTTGACCTTAAAATGGAAAATTTCTATTTTCGGATTTTTTTAAATCTGTAGTAAAACAACTTCGATGAATTTTTAAAAATATTAAACAACTCCGAAAATGAAATTTCAAATATTGCGTATTAGAAGTATGAAGTATAACCTACGCAATGGTTAAATTATTTTTGGATTTTGAAATTTTGTAAATGTTTATTTTAATGCCTGAAAATTAATATATGGGTTAAAATTTTAGGGAAAAATAAAATGCATTCAGTATGATGCTATCCTATTCCAAAAAAACCGAAGATGTGAGGTTTTCATGCATGCAACCTAACCTATTGGACTTGCAAAACAAGCACAATCCGGATAAGCTAAGTGTTGGCTCCTAGGGTTTAAATGAGGTTTTTAGATTTAGACATTCGCATGAAGCAACCAAGAAAACTTGCATAAACTCCATTTACAAGCCTAAAATCTGAAAAGGGGAAAAATAGACATTTAATCTTGCATGCAGAAAATGACTCCTTCTTTCTTGTCCATAAGATGCAACTTTCTAAAAATTTTTGTATTAAAAATTTGTCATTTTACAATAACAAAAGTTTCTGGTTTTCCCAAACCAGTCAATGGAAGAAAAACAGCCCAAACAGGTCCAGAATGGCCCTCTTGCCTTCAAATATGTAACTCTGCTTGCAGCAGTTTCCAACCCCTTCTGGCCTCTTTGAATGGCGTATTTAAACTTCTGGAAAAATTGTTTCTCCTTCCATGACGGTTTGTTTCATTTTTCGATGGTTGTTCGCTTCACCTTCCCTGACTGTTCGTGTGCTTTGGTTTCCATTTTGTGGCCCTTCACTGCGTTTTCTCCACATGGGCTTGCATCCGTTTCCCTCCGTGTGTAACGACCATCTTAAATGATTTCAAATCATTAAATATTCCTTATGTAACGCTTTGTCTTGTTCATTGGATTTTGTCCTTATGTCCACGTCACTATGCAGGTCCGTTACCTTGGCAAAAATGGAACATGTCGCGATATCGCGACACTTTTGCCTCCTTGCTCTCTTTTGTTGCTTTTAGCCACGAAAATGTAACATGTCACGATATCGCGACACTTTTCTTTCTAGTTCTTTCTTTTCTCATTTGGTCACGAAAATGCAACATGTCGCGATATCGTGACACTTTTTCTTGTTTGGCCGTGAAAACGCAACATGTCGCGATATCGCGACACTTTTCCTCTTTGTCCGTGAAAACGCAACATGTCGCGATATCGCGACACTTTTTCCTGTTTGGCCGCGAAAATGCAACATGTCGCGATATCGTGACACTTTTCTCGTTTGGTCGCGAAAATGCAACATGTCGCGATATCGTGACACTTTTTCCTGTTTGGTCGCGAAAATGCAACATGTCGCGATATCGCGACACTTTTTTCTCTTTGGTCACGAAAATGCAACATGTCGCGATATCGTGACACTTTTTCCTGTTTGGCCGTGAAAATGCAACATGTCGCGATATCGTGACACTTTTCTCTTTTGCCGTGAAAATGCAACATGTCGCGATATCGCGACACTTTTCCTCCTTTGGCCATGAAAATGCAACATGTCGCGATATCGTGACACTTTTTCTTGTTTGGCCGTGAAAATGCAACATGTCGCGATATCGTGACACTTTTTCTCTTTCTCTTTGCTTTGGCCGCGAAAATGCAACATGTCGCGATATCGCGACACTTTTTCTTCTCTTTCTCTCCTTTTGGTCGTGAAAATGCAACATGTCATGATATCGCGACACTTTTTCCTCTTTTGACCGCGACCATGCAACATGTCGTGATATCGCGACACTTTTTCCTCCTTTGGCCATGACAATGCAACATGTCACGATATCGCGACACTTTTTCTCTTTTGGCCGTGACAGTGCAACATGTCGCGATATCGCGACACTTTTTCATCTTTTGGCCGCGATAGTGCAACATGTCGCGATATCGCGACACTTTTTCTCCTTGTGGTATTTTGCTTTTTCTTTGATCTTTAGCATATGGGCCACTTCGGTCTTCTTGGAAACATGCAAAAAAGGTGGGTCCCCAATTTTGGGGTACGTTGTGGAGCAGCCACAAAAAATGGCGACTCTGCTGGGAAATGCTCCTGAGAATTTTGGTGAGAACTCAACCTAAAAATACATGAATTCAAATACAAGCGTCAACAAATATCCAAAGAATGAAAATAGATCAGAAATACATGAAGCATCAGAATCGTTAAGCATCAGCTCGGTGTGTGCAATGTGCTTCATTCCCTATCGTTTGAAACTCGTTCAACTTTCCATTGTCAGTTTCACTTATGATTCGTATGCAAGGCTATGAATGATTTGTGCAGGATTTGATGTATGACAACTATGCTAGAGATATAACAACCTGCTTTGCAAAAGCTCAAACTTTCTAGTATCATAAACAAACATATTAAAACTGTCAAACCCTCTTAGGACCAAATATGTGCATACTAAATTAATTTACTAGATCCCAAAATTGGTTATGTGTCACTACCATCTTGAACCCATGTGCAAGTGTAAGTGAAATCAGAGCTTTGGGGAATCGGATTCCCAACCTAAGCGAGATGGGAATTTAACCCTATCCTTGCTACTCTGATCTGGAGTTCATTACCTCATCTTGAACAAAATGATTTAACCTGTTATGGATGAAATTGTCAAGCTAGCCTATCCGTTTGAGCAGTCAGTGGTCTTGCTTTTAGACAAGACATGTTGCCATGCATGAGCATACTCCACTGCCAGTTAGGCGTCTATAGCCCCGGTGGAGATCAACCCCATAATCCAAGATTTGACTTTACTTTTGATTTCTTGAACCTTGGGGATGACTACCCATCCTTGCAAGGGACATGTAGTACGATCCTTCCAATCCAATATCAATGATGCAATAAAAGTAGAATGAAACATATTCACTTTGGAATTTCAAGTTCTTGATTGGGCAAAATAGAAGCTTTGGGGAATCGGATTCTCAACCTAAGCGAGATGAGAATTAGACCCTATCCTTACTACTCCATGAAGGTCAAATCAGAGCTTTGGGGAATTGGATCCTCAACCTAAGTTCGATGAGGATTTAACCCTATCCTTACTACTTTGATTTTAGGCTTTAAGCATTATGGGAGTGGTAAAAACCACTATTTTAAGGATTACGTTGCATGATAGGACAGACACGAAATACTCCTTTCGCCTCACCTTTTCTTCCAAGTATGGTTTTGACCATTTTTCTCAAGATCCTCTTTAATATATGTAGAACGTGCTTGGTTCAAGATAGTTCGGGCATCAGTTCCCAACCTTAGGATCCTTTTAATATATGTTATGTAATGACCCTAAGAGGATTTGACACCTTTTCAATGATTGTATTTGAAATGTAGATGCAACTGAAATGAAATGTATATGCAATGTCGAATGTAACATGAGATATGGATGAACGCATTGCTCCTTTTGAAATGTGGATGGAGTATACCACCTACTTTACCATAATTTGTAAACTGACAACTTCATGCATCACAAGTTTCAAATGATATTCTTTAATGTGTTTGTGATACTCACGGAGCTTTCTGCAGTAAAATTCTGATGTTTCATATTCTCCCTATCTTAGTCAACATTCATAAGGACATAAGTTGACATCTCGCTTTTTTTTTTTTTCAAAACAAACCAAAAATGTCCAAAGGACCAACACACCAAACTTAAAACCAAATCCAAAAAGCAATCCCAAAAATGAAACCTGAAAACACAAACCAAAACCAAAAACCAAAATCTATATACAAATGTACAATATAATACAAGATGGTGCAAAGTTTGAATTGTCATTTTCCCGGATCCCAAACCTGATTTGAGCATTCCAAAAGACATATAATGTGATACACATGCCAAATGTGGAAGGAATCAAACAAAGACAAGACTAGACCAAACAATGCAACCAATTTCAACTTTCCTCTCTCACCCCACCAATTAGATTTAGCTCCATTAGTATTCTCATAGGTGAGATTCAAATTACTAAATTGATTAGACAATGGTTGATTTTCAATTCTTTCTTGTCTATTCTTTAAGGTGTAAGTTTCATCATTCCATTCATGATTTAGAAGTAGGCTTTCTTTATCCAAAATGAAACTTTGTAAGTAAGAGCCTATTTCTAAACATTTTAAAGCCAATTCATTTTCCAAGTTTGTCGGCCAATCAAATTTTTGCAAACATTTGCAAGCATCTAGGATATTTACTAAATGGGAATCATTAAAAGTTTTTATCCTAGGTTCAAGAATTAATTGTTGATGAATTTGATTTAACAATTTAAGTGCATCCATTTCATTCATTAAAATAATGTTATCAAAGGTGTGGTTAGAAATTAATCCTTGTTCTTCATTCACCTTCAATGGCATTTCATCATAAACATCATTCAAATTCAAAACATGGTCGTTCAACTCTTCACCCATAGCTTGGGTGTTTGAACACAAAAGGTTAGATTCTACCTTTTGCACATTTTCATTTACCAACACTTGGTGAGAAATCATAATTTCTTCATTTATTACCTGTTCATCAAACATACCAAAATATGACACCCAATCGAAAACATGTTCATCTTTCTCAATTCTCAAATTTTGTTGGTCAAAGTGTATGTCAAGTAATCTATCTTGATGATCACTCATTTGAGTTGCTTCCAATTGATCAATCTCTTTGTCATTTGGTTCCAATTCCTTATTCACCATCCACGACATCTCTTCATGTGAGATAGAAGTTTCTACATCTTGTATATCCAGTGGGATAGGAATTTCATCCATAGGGGTGTGAGAAAATAACATATCATCATATCTCCCCCAACCATTGTAAAAATTGTCATCCAAATTCATGGAATGAAATTCCATAGTATTTGTGACATGATATTTTGATTCATTCATCAATTCTTTTTCTTCTTTGTCCTTGGTAGTAGGATCGTTATAATCTTCCAAATTTTGATGAGATTTGAAACCCTCTTCCAAAATATCCTCAAATTGTACAGGAGTTGTAATATCTTCCTTTAAGTAGGCGATTATGTTATCCTGCATATCAATTGACACAAAGGGTTCATGAGGAGGTTTAGAGTGAGCATATTCATTCAATTTCTTTCGAGAATCATGGCGATCATCTTCCAAAATTAAGTTATGATGCTCGACTATTTCTTCAACATCTTTTGATTCATCAAATTGTATCTCATCAAATTCACCTTCACCTTCCTTAGATGGTTCAATTATTTCAAACAGTGGGTTATTTCTTGAATTCAAATTTGTAAGGCTATCATAGTCCAAATTAGTAACCCATGATTCTGCTTCATCACAATTTGGAGGGTGAAGAATTTCTTGATCATTAGTTCCAATCATCTCATCGAGTGTATCTTCCAAAAACAAGTGGTGAAATTATGTCATATCTTCAAATTCATTTATTGATTTTCTTTCGATTTCACTTTCAACCACTTCATTCAACTCTATGTCCATTTCTATCCTATCACATATCTCAAGTAGAGTTGAATTTATGACACCATTATCTGAATAATCATGTATCTCTATGAATGAAATCATCTCAGCATGATCCTCATTAGTGGATGTTGGATTGGTAACTTGCACCTCCTCTTGGACTACATCTAAGGCGGTTGTAACATTTGGACACTCAAATTCGTCCCCTTGATCATTCACCTTAGGTATTGTTGGATTGGAGGGTGCTATATTCAATGGTTGATGTAGGTTGGTATCACTAACCCCAAAAGAACAATCTTTCGTGGGAGCATGTTGTGCCTTTTCTTCTTCCAAAATTTGTTCTACCTTTTCAAAGATCTCATAGATCATCTCTAGAGACAGGTCATCCAATTTTTCCTTAATGAGTGTAGCAAGTGTGGGGGGTATGGCTCTCAGGTATACTTCAATAGCTTCCTCTTTCGATGTGCCCAAAATTTCCCACATTTGAGAGTACAATTCATGAAACCTCACACTGAATTGACTCATGGACTCATTAGGCTCTTTACACATAGAGGTGAATTGATTTTGCAACCTATCCAAGTCAACTTGATTACCAAAGTGATAAAGATAAGCTGCTTCTAATTGGCTCCAAGAAGTCTTAACCTCCATGGGTAGATGGCAATACCACGGGAATGATCTATCACCCACAATGTATGGGAAGAACCTACAAGCAATAGGCTCACAAAATATTTGAAATTGACATAATGTGAACTTATAGCTATGTAGATTTTGTAGGTATCCTGATGCCACCTCTCGATTAAAAAGTCGTAGAAACTCCAATAACCTTTCATGAATTTGATAAGGTGTTCCAAAGGTAGAATGACATTCATAATACTTTCCTAATGCAGATACCATCGTTTCTCTTAGGGACATCATTTCTTCTCTTAGGGATACACTTTGCTCCTCAGATGTTGCCATTAGTGAAACTCAAAGAAATGAATAGCAAATATCAAACATGTAACGTATGAATAATCATGTTAGCATCAACCAAGAGATGTATCCATTAAAATCAAATGAAAGTAATTGCATGGAGACAACCTCGTTAGTCAAGACCAAAAATTTTCAAAATCAAATCAAAACACATTATTCCTGTATGAACAATCCAAAAGCGTTAGAACAATGCATAGCATTTCATGTCCTCCTTTTAACACTACAAGGTTGTATTGTTAAAAGAGGGCTAAAGATAATAATCAATAGGGCATGAAATATTCAAAATTTAAATCCCTATAGCATTTAAATCACACTCAAATAAACCAAATCAGGCCCTCCTTCTAGCGCAAAAATTTTGAGTGGTATTTTCACCCAATTGTGAAAGTACACTCTCCTTTAGGATTTGGGTTCCAAATCCCCTCTTGCAAAGAAGTTAAACAAACAACTTCTCCAAGGTCTCCGTTGTATTAGCATTTGCATGTGTATTAGTAATCTCAAATAAAGATATTCAATTTAAATGCTTGGAACACCTTAGTGATTGCAAGTAACTGTAAACAAGGGGCAATGTTGGTTTATTTTACCATGAAACTTTAGTGATTGTTCATTGAACCAAAATAAAGCAAATGTGAGTTGGCCCTCAGATGACCTCGATGTGATGCTCAAGAAATGGAAATTTGTGAAAATGCCATAAAACATAACTCCTTCAATGAAATTGGAATTTTCATGAAGGGAATGTCATCATAGGCTCATGAGTGCAAAACAAAAATGAAACTAAAAAAATGAAATTTGACCTTAAAATGGAAAATTTCTATTTTTGGATTTTTTAAAATCTGCAGTAAAACAACAACTTCGATGAATTTTTAAAAATATTAAACAACTCCGAAAATGAAATTTCAAATATTGCGTATTAGAAGTATGAAGTATAACCTACGCAATGGTTAAATTATTTTTGGATTTTGAAATTTTTTAAATGTTTATTTTAATGCCTGAAAATTAATATATGGGTTAAAATTTCAGGAAAAAATAAAATGCAGAAAACTGAAAATAAAATGCATTCAGTATGATGCTATCCTATTCCGACAAAACCGAAGATGTGAGGTTTTCATGCATGCAACCTAACCTATTGGACTTGCAAAACAAGCACAATCCGGATAAGCTAAGTGCTGGCTTCTAGGGTTTTAAATGAGGTTTTCAGATTTAGACATTCGCATGAAGCAACCAAGAAACTTGTATAAACTCCATTTACAAGCCTAAAATATGAAAAGGGGAAAATAGACATTTAATCTTGCATGCAGAAAATGACTCCTTCTTTCTTGTCCATAAGATGCAACTTTCTGAAAAATTTTGTATTAAAAATTTGTCATTTTACAATAACAGAAGTTTCTGGTTTTCCCAAACCAGTCAATGGAAGAAAAATAGCCCAAACAGGTCCAGAATGGCCCTCTTGCCTTCAAATCTGTAACTCTGCTTGCTAGTTTCCAACCCCTTCTGGCCTCTTTGAATGGCGTATTTAAACTTCTGGAAAAATTGTTTCTCCTTCCATGATGGTTTGTTTCATTTTTCGATGGTTGTTCGCTTCACCTTCCCTGACTGTTCGTGTGCTTTGGTTTCCATTTTGTGGCCCTTCGCTGCATTTTCTCCACATGGGCTTGCGTCCGTTTCCCTCCATGTGTAACGACCATCTTAAATGATTTCAAATCATTAAATATTCCTTATGTAACACTTTGTCTTGTTCATTGGATTTTGTCCTTATGTCCACGTCACTATGCAGGTCCGTTACCTTGGCAAAAATGGAACATGTCGCGATATCGTGACACTTTTGCCTCCTTGCTCTCTTTTGTTGCTTTTAGCCACAAAAATGTAACATGTCGCGATATCACGACACTTTTCTTTCTAGTTCTTTCTTTTCTCATTTGGTCGCGAAAATGCAACATGTCGCGATATCGCGACACTTTTTCCTGTTTGGTCGTGAAAATGCAACATGTCGCGATATCGCGACACTTTTCTCTTTTGTCCTGAAAACGCAACATGTCATGATATCGCGACACTTTTTCCTATTTGGCCGCGAAAATGCAACATGTCGCGATATCGCGACACTTTTTCCTGTTTGGTCGTGAAAATGCAACATGTCGCGATATCGCGACACTTTTTCCTGTTTGGTCGCGAAAATGCAACATGTCGCGATATCGCGACACTTTTTCCTGTTTGGTCACGAAAATGCAACATGTCACGATATCACGACACTTTTTTCTTTCGGCTACGTAAATGCAACATGTCGCGATATCGCGACACTTTTCTCTTTTGGCCATGAAAATGCAACATGTCACGATATCGCGACACTTTTTCCTTCTTTGGCCACAAAAATGCAACATGTCACGATATCGCGACACTTTTTCTCTCTTCTTTGTGCCATGAAAGTGCAACATGTCATGATATCGCGACACTTTTTCTTCCTCATTCTTTCTCTCCTCTTTTTGTTTGCGATAATGCAACATGTCGCGATATCGCGACACTTTTTCTCTTTTTACCGTGACCATGCAACATGTCACGATATCGTGACACTTTTTCCTCCTTTGGCCGTGACAATGCAACATGTCGTGATATCGTGACACTTTTTCTCTTTTGGCCGTGACGGTGCAACATGTCGCGATATCGCGACACTTTTTCATATTTTGGCCGTGACAGTGCAACATGTCACGATATCATGACACTTTTTCTTCTTTGCTCTCTCCCTTTGCCTTGGACCGTGAAACTGCAACATGTCACGATATCGCGACACTTTTTCTCCTTGTGGTATTTTGCTTTTTCTTTGATCTTTAGCATATGGGCCACTTCGGTCTTCTTGGAAACATGCAAAAAAGGTGGGTCCCCAATTTTGGGGTACGTTGTGGAGCAGCCACAACAAGTCATCTATAGGTTTTGAACCAACCTTCTCCTAATGGTCACTACCGATCTTGTTGGTGGGCCTGGAATATTTTGTGCCTGCCACTACTGGGGCATGGCTTGTATTTGAATGGGAGCATGAGGTTGATTTGGTTGTTTGTACCTCCCATGTATGGTAATAACATTGACCATTCTGAAAAAACCCTTGGGTAGGTGGTTCGACTCGTACTTGATTGACATGGCCAACATGGTTACAGGGCACCTCATGGTTTGGTAACGAATTTTTGAAAATCCCCATGTTTTGGTTGTATGGCACCTGGGGATTGCCTGGTACTATAAGCTCTCCCTTGTCTATCATATTTTGTACAATGTATTTTAAGGACCAACACACCTCGATGACATGGCCTTTCGCTCTATGAAATATGAAAAACAACTCTTCTCGATAGTCTTTGGGCTTGGGCTGATTTGGATCAACCATTTTGACTTTGGGTAATCTTATTGCCTTGGCCTCGTAGAGCTGATGAAAGATCAATGTCATTGATTACATCAATGGAATAAATATGTGAGGTGGGCGTTGATATTTTTTCTTGCCCTTGTAGTTATTTTTATGTTGGTCGTATTGCGTAGGAGGGGGACCGGCTTGATAATTTTGTTTCTTTTACCCCTTATCCTCATTTTGGATATTCAATGCCACTTGATTCACATGGGCCTACTTGCCCTGTTGCTTTGAGGTACTCTTCTTATATCCCTATTTCCTAGTTTTTAGCTTCAAGTTGCCTTCCTACAACTTGATATCCTCAATTACCTTGGCTTGCACCCAAGCTTCTTCGAATGTGGCATACTATTGCAGCTGCAATAGTAGCGAGATGTGCTTGGCATAACTCTTTGTAAACATTCAGGTTAATTCTATGGTAGGGATCGAGAATGGCAAATTTACCATTAATCTCCTCCACCTATTCTCGTACTATTCTATTGGCTCATCATCGTGCTGATCTAGCACAGCCAAATCAAAAAGGTTGGCCTATTTCTTGACGTCGAAGGAATAGTGTTCAAGAAATGCATTAGCTAATTGCTCAAAATTTGTTATGATGTGCTTCTTTAGCTTATTAAACCACTCTCGAGCCAGCCCAGAGAGTGTCATGACAAATGTACATAACAATAGTGCATCGTTGATCTTTATTTGGAAGCAAGCGTTCAGAAAGCCCATGACATGTTCTTGCACCTCTTCATAACCCTTAAATTTGTCCAACCTAGGCATCTCAAAATGCTTCGGGTATGGGGGCGTATGTACCTAGGGATCTAAATGTTCATTATGAATTTTCCTCAATGTTGACTTTTGGATAGTCACGCCCTATCTCTCAATTGCCTTGACCTTCTCAGCCAAAGCTTTTTAAGCATCAAAAGATAGAAATTTCTCCTCCCTAAGTCGATGCAGAGGTGATCTAGGAGGTACATTCCTCTTCTATCGAGGTGGAGGGCATTAATCTTCCTCCTCCTAAGCTCAGGAACTATTAAGATACTCTTGGTTGCATTTATTCCCCTCTTTCTTCTCATAATGTTGCTACCTCTGATTGTCGATCGAGGGCGATTGCTCTCTATGATTGGTAGTGATATAAGTATGAACACTTGCATGCTCATGGTACATGTTAGCTTATAAAAAAGCCTTCCTATGCACCTAATCTCTACACTCATCTTGATATTATAGGCTTGCCCTAGCCAACCTATCTTCTTGCTCTACACTCTCCTTCTAGATGAGGATGTGCTCCTCATGTAAGCGTTGCTCTTACAAAATTTTTCTAGTAAGCCTCTACACCTAAAGATCTTCATATTTGATGTGCTACCTCTCTAGGTGAGCATCCTCCAATTGATCTTGGAGGAGTTGGCATTTTTTCTCAGAGGCCAGTCAATATGATATTTCAACCTGGTTAGCCATCGGAGGCCTTTGATATGCTTTCTATGTACGAGTGACCTTGTGGGTTCTATACCCATCATACTGATGTGTTGTGCTTTTGCCTCTATCTATGAATATGGCATCGATATCATGTTTTGTCCTATGTTGCATGCCACCATGCATGGATGGTGGACACAAGACATGAGGGCACTTAGAAGCCTCTCCATGCTCTCTAGTAGTTCTAATGGTGCTCTCGCTATGCTCACTCGGAGCATGAGTGGGCAGAGCCGAAGGTTTGTAGCCTAGATACTCTAGCACACTACCTAGACCATCTAGTTGTCTAGACCTCCACCTCTCATGGGGTGGTGTTCCATTAGCTCCCACCTTCGACATATCAATGGTGATCTTGCATGCTATAATACGTGTGGGAGTATGGGTAGAATTGTGCTCAGTAGGGAGCCCATATACTTACCCCTGAATGGGTGGACCTCTATTCCTTCTATACTCATAAGGTGGGGGTATAGTACACCCTGTAGAATTAGTGTGGATGGGTACCAATCTGGTCCCTTGCATAACATACTCTTTGGTTGATCCCATGGATGTGCATGCATTACGGTCTCGATAATGGATTCTAAGTTGAGTACCCTCAGGCTAAGAAGCCCCATGATATAATCTATGTCTAATAGTATGCATTGATGCTAGTCTATCAGGGGTACGCTCAATGGGATCCCCTCATGTTGAGTTGTCTCCTCTAATGCTCATCGAATGTCATTTGGTTTTCTCATGTGGTTGAGGACTAGACATGTGTAATTGTGAATCGATTGGGGCTTGGTCATCGACCTCAGGCTTGAAAATTTATCGACCACCTCGTGTATCCACCATAGTGTACCTAAAATCTATATGTATCTTTTATTATCAAACAAGGTATACAATGTTTTTTATCTTATTTTTAAATTTTACAATGCGCCATAAACTTTTGATGTTGTTACAAGATGTGTTGTATCAGTATGAGAAACTCTCACATGTTTTGCAAAATTGTTGGATTTTATTCTCAATTTAATTTTCTTTCACCTATATACTCACACAAGTCAAATATGGTAATGAAGTCCATACTCAACAAAGTATCATAGGTACTACCAACCCTCACCTATCACACCGTGCATAGCGATACACCCTTCCAAAGATGAGTGCGTACTATTTTGCACGGATAGAATAGTTCTTAGGTCGGCCTTGGCAATGAGTGGGTCCCGATAATAAAATTTCAAATGAGCCAACCAAGTGGTAATGACATACACTGTTGGTCTCAATCAAATGGGTTGGATGTGAGAGCCCAATGCCACCGATTTTTACAATGAAACGTGGTGTGTGTGGTTTGTTTTACTTTTCATAAAGAAAAATGCATAAAAGAGCATTCATATGATCATTCCTACATGATATGCATAAGAAATAATATTTCAAATTCACAAAGGTATGCATGTTATGTCCTACATGATGTTATGACAATGCAATTACGATGACATGGCCTCTAATTGGGCCTCACGCATGCAAACGACCACATAATTTTTATCAAGGTCACTGTATTCTAGGGTGAACTGCAATTAGAGGTCCGTTGTTCCTAGTAGCACATTTTTAATGGAAAGAATACGAAAGCAAATTAGGACTTGTTCATTGATAATTTTCCTTTAATGTTCCTAATTTACCATTGATTTACCACTTACTATAAGAATACATAGGAAAAAATGTAGAATAAAGGATGGAAATAAAACCTATCTCAACTCCTGCTCTGCTACTAAGTGGTTTCTCTACTGTCTACTACTTCTACTATAAAACATAGCTCTAGTCTATGGGCTGTAGTGTAAACCGCAGGTGATAGTCACGGGCCAAAAAATAACTATAGATGTTAGCTACGGTTAGCACCTAAGATGAAAAAACCAAAAATGGTAGTACTTAGGGGCTAGAAATGTAGAGTCCCATCGTGATCACCATCTATGACCACCGAGGAAGCTCACACTCGCTCTAACTATCGTAATTGAAGGGAAACACAC
This sequence comes from Wollemia nobilis, assembly GCA_028583015.1. Classification (NCBI taxonomy): domain Eukaryota; kingdom Viridiplantae; phylum Streptophyta; class Pinopsida; order Araucariales; family Araucariaceae; genus Wollemia; species Wollemia nobilis. The sequence goes on from JAQPPZ010000159.1 coordinate 314,009, forward strand.
AAATAAGCATGCATAATTTGATAACAAGAAAAAAAGTGAATATATTGAATTCATTATTATTTTTGATGAAATCAAATTACAGATTCATCCCTCTTAGGTATACCCATTTGATATATTAATTACAATAGTGTTTAATCCCTATAAAGGGTAGGTGTGATCAAAATTCCGCTTAGGGTGACACGAACTGCTCTAGGGTGTCGATGACCCTCTTCTTCGCAATGGGGTAGGGTTTGGATGTTTTAACTATCCTTTAGAACTATTTCCTGCGATTAAGAAACAACAAGAATGTCAAAAATATAGGCAACCTCTCATGATTAGGCCCTTTTAGGTAAAATGTATAATGACACCATTAACATGCATAATAAAGAAAGCTGCTAAACTATGCAAAGCGAATCAAGATTCATGTAATAGCATAAAGTAAAATAGAATCTACACTATGCATGGATAAAATATAGGAAATGAAGCATAAACATGCATAAAGAAAACATTATAATCCTAATTGAAACATAAACATAAAATGTGAATCTAGCCTAGTTCTATGGTCAAAAGTCTTCTAAAACACTATTAAATCAACAAAATGGCTAATCTAACCTAACTAGCTGGACAAAAAAGAAAATAGTATGGTGATATGTCACCTATTGCAAACTGTAGCTCTAGTGAGCGGTCTGCACTGTGAACCATGGCTAATAGCTGTGGTTTAACCTCTAATGAGTTTACCCTCAAAATTAGGGATAGTGGGCTTAATATCCTTGTCCAAATTGATGTTTAAGAGTTGCCTTCATTGTCCTCAGACTGATTTGGTAGTCAATTCAATGTGAAGGGTCTTCGTTTACTCAGATTTACGTTTCTTGATCCTCCTAAGCACCTAGGGCATCCATAATGCAATTTATCATGAACGGTGGAAAAAGGTTCAGGAATTAGGTGCAATAGCTCTATCTCTCAGTATGCTCAGTTTGAGTATACAATTCACTAGGGCTTCGCTGCTCTCTTTTTCTCCCCATTTGGAAGGGGTATTTATAGCATGCCCCTAGGTCTAGGGGTGGCTTCATGGAGAAGCCAAAACCAAGAAGGTTTGTTAGGACAGTTGGGATGGAAGCCTCTGGAATCTTCCATCCTTCAACTACCCATTTTTAGATCTCTTGGTCATTCCAACTGATTTGGATCAGATGGAAGGTCTAACTAAAATTTAGTTAAGACCGCAGGTCACAGTTATAGTCCAGACTACAGACCGTAGGTGTCAACCATAGTTTAGATTGGAGGTCACAGGTCTGAGCTACGATTTAGATTGCGTAGGCCAAAATGCCTAAATTGAGTTGTTAGAACCATTGCTCTATCTTAAAGTATGTCCAAGATCCTCCATATGGTCTTGTAGCATGTCCATATGAGTAGTCGCCCTCGACATGATGCATTTTAGGTGTCTACAGATACAATCAATATAGTTTTGAAAAACATCTAAATGAGGGGGTGGTGTAATTCGTAAGCTTTCCAAAATGGCACGAACTACTCAAGATCAATGGTGACCTTCTTATCCATGATTAGAGGTATCTACTACCTTGAATGCCTTGCAAATGGATGGATCCTATAAATGTTGCATTCAAGAAACAACATGAAATGATTAAAAGTAAAGGAGACCTCTCTTAATGAGGTGTTTGGAGGAATCTTGCATAAATAATGCTAAAGAAAGCAAATAAAGAATGTAATCTATGAAACTATGCAAAAAACCATTAAATTGTAGTAAAACATGTAAAGAAGCATGAATCTAGTTAAGAAACATCCTAATTCACCATTAAAAACTTGAATTGCATGAGATGAGCATAAAATAGTCTAGAATTGACAAATTCTAATAAATAAAGAAAATCTACCCTAAATATCTAAATCTAACCATACAAATGCATCAAAGGAGATTAATCTATAGTGAATCTACCAAAATAAATGCATAAAACTAGGAATCTATTGCTAAAATAGGGAGGAACGTGAGGGTCCCACCCTAGGTATAAGGTGTGGTAGGCACTGTTAGTTATGGCTGACAGCCATGACAGAGGTAAAAACCTTGTTGCTCTTTGAATCTGAGCTTGAATATCTAATTCTCCTTGTTGAAATGATGGTCAAGGGTCACCTTGATGTCCTCTAATGGATTTGGCGGTTGAATTATTTGAATTCATGGTGGAAGAGGCTCAATTGTGAGTTCTTGATCTCCTAGCCTCCTAGGATCTCCATGGCTTTGAATGCATTCATGATTGGCAAGTTAACTCTCTCCAAAAGGTTGCAATTGAGTCAAAAATTTGGTAGGGCTTCGCTATGTTTCAACTCCTAAAGATTCTAGACTTCTCCCCAATTTGGAGGGGGGTCTTATAGCATTCTCAAGTCCTTGGTCTAGCTTCATGGAGAAGCCAAGAACAAGAAACCTATAGTTGGATCAGTTGGAGGGAACCTTCTCGATGCTTCCCCACCCAAAACCATTTGAATATCTATTTCCCAAGTTGTTGTAACCAAATTTTGCTTGTCCCGAGATTCAAAATAGTTTTGATGCTAGCTATGGATCTAAGTCATGGCCAATATGGTTATGCATAAGGGGTTGGACTGAAAATGTACTTGTAAAAAATGGTGAATCCGAATAAAAATCAAGATGAATAATGGAGAATCCTAAACAAATCAAATCAAGCATCTTTACTCCAAAATTTGGAGCATTTGAAGCCCTAAAATGTAAGGTCATCTTTGGGACTAATTTTGACCCATTAAATCATATTATAACTTCATAAAAACACCACCATTAGATCAGACTTGAAAATGTCTTTCCAACGAGTATAAATATTCCTATGTTTGGATATATATTGTGGCAAATTGACCCTAACAAAAAATTGATCGTAAAAATTTTAGGTGAATGGACCAACATCGAGGGTCCTCCTATTCACCAATTTACAATTTTGGAAATCCTAATATTCACTCAATTTGTGAATATTCACCACTATGCATAAATTGGTGGCCAGCTCTGTTAGACATGGGTGTCAGCTGTGGCTAAGGCTGAGTTAGCCAACTTTACCGAATTTGAGTGGTTAAAACCACTACTTCACCTTGGAGTTGTCCAAGATCATTCATATGGTCTGTTTGCATGCCCCATATGAGTAGTCACCTCAATATGATGTGTTTTAGGTATCTATAGATGCCCTTTTGGGATGTGTTGTGAGAACGAATAATTCTGAGCAAAAATAGACCTCCTAAAATGATATCATAAGTTGAATGATGATCATTGATCTGATCAACATAGGATACCTAGTCCTACCAAAGGGCACACATCTTAGAATAATTGCTTCCAACTAAGGGAAGGCTTAAATTTAAAAAAGCTTCAGTGCTACTATAGGCTTATGCACCATATAGATCTAAAATGAGGAGAGCTACAACTTAACTATCATAGTTGTTTTTTTCCCTAACAAAGGGTAAGCTGATGATAGTCTTTAGCAATGATTCATAAGATGAATACAATTTAACAAGATTGAGTGATCTCATCTTGAATTTGATTATGATAATTGATATAATGACTACCACCTCAAGTGATGAGTCGATGAGAGTAGGAAAATTAATTGAAATGACGAGTCGCTTGACCACAATGAGTGATTGGAACAATTGAAGGTTTTAGCACTTTGATTACTTGAAAAATCTTAATTCAGCCATGATTGCAACTATTAATAGTAATTGTACATATCTATCCCATGGAGTAGTTTGGCTGCAATTGCCTTCTTAGGGAAATTGCAATTAGGCTTATATTAAATCATATTGTTTGATGATCTATTGAAAATGTCAGAAGAATTGAGATGAATACATCGTTCTCATGGAGAAGTTCAACCAATTAGGCCTTCTTAGGGAGTGAAGTGATGCATATCAATTCCATGATGACTAATTTGTCCCAAATTGCCTTATGGTAATTTAATCATCTTTTTGGATTGCATGAATCGCAAGTCGTTGCAACCGCCAGGTGTATAGGGTAAATAACTAGATACGAGGCGCATTAGAATTTTGAATTATTTGAATTTTTTTGTTATTTTGAAAGTTTTGAGGGTTTTTTGCCATTAGATATTTTTAATTTTGCATTTTGAAACACCCTTTGGTTGAATTTTTAGGGCATTTATTATTGTATTCTAGCCGCGCTTGTCAATCGCAACCAATTTTTGTAGTTTTTTTAGCTACAGCTCAGACCCACGATCGGAAAATCCGAATTTTGTGCCCATGGGTGTCAGCCACAATCAAGGGAAAAATGGAAAATATAAAAGAAAATCTATCATTTTTGATGTCATTATTTTCTAATTATTGTTGTTGTCTAGAGAGATCTAAGAGGTGAGGTTAAAAATTTGACACAAAACACTGCTGAACCACATGCTCAACTTAACCAACATGGATGACCCAATGGATGCATCTACTAGTGTAGATCCAGTGCTGGAAATGTAGCACTACAACTCTCTCTTATTTGATTTTACTCAAATAAAATGAATGTCATTAAATAATGGGTTAAATGAACCACACTAAACTTTTGTTAAAGAACCTTACTATAGCTTAGGGTTAGCAACTTAAAATAAATTGCATTAAGTAATGAGTTAATTTAACCACATTAAACTACTAGTAATGAACCACACCATAGCTAGATTTATACTAGGTTATATTAGATGGGTGGGTTTTTAAAAATTTTCTTATTTCTGTCTTTTTTGTCTTTTTTTGGATAGGACATGACCCCAAAAAGGTCACTAATCTTAGCTACGAGTGGCAGCCACAGTTCCCAATTAGCAAATTGGAGGTCACGATTGTCAACCACGATGGGATTCAAATCCCAACAATAAAAAATTTGACTGTTGCCATCAACTACAAGTCCTAGCCGTGATTAGCAAACTTTAGAAAAATTTCCCAATTTTTTTGATTTTTTTTTATTTTTAACTAGTTTAATTGATTTTTTTGAATGTTTTTTAATGCATTTGTAAATGTTTTTATCTTTTTGAATATTTTTTGAATTTGTTTGAATTTTTTTTAGGTCATTTTTTTTTATGTTTTTGATTTATTTTACATATATTATTTATGTCTCTCTTCAGACTTTGACTACGAGGGTGAGGGAATCATAAATCCTTTGTACCCTTTGCAATGGCCTCGATGACATTGAGTGGGCCTAGTTTGGAGCCATCGGATTTGGCTGTGCTATAGCCCTCCTTGATTAGATCTAATCAAGCCTATATGACTACTTTGGTCCATCATTGGGATTCAAGGACCAATACCTTTCACTTGCCTACAAGTGAGATCATTGTTACCTTGGAGGATGTCTACCACATCTTCCAAATCCTGATCGATGGCAAGGCCATCACATCTTCACCCACAGAGGTAAATAATTCTATCTTCTAATATATATTTAGCACCCATAGTTTTGTAACATAGGTAGAATCAGACCATGGAGGGGTCCACATCGAGGACTAGTACCATGAGGATGTCTTCTTATGGTGGGTAGCTTTTATTATGTACTTGATAGTTCAAATTGTGCTACCAAACACATAAGGATTGAGGTTCCCTTGGAACCTCCTAGCTAGGACACATGATGTACTAGTGAGTAGCACTGAGAAGCCACTAATACTATCCTAGGGGAGCACTCTACTGACATAACTCTATGATGAGTTGTACAAGATCACATAGAGGAGCCACACAGGAGTTGGTTATAGTCTCCTGCTATAGATCTGGATGTGGTAGCACATCATAACTGAGCACCCCACACCACTACCACTCTAGATTACTAATATTACTACAAAGAGAAAGTGCTATGCTACTTGCTAGCATAGGGAGGTTGAGGGGTTCAGGAGCAAGACTCGGGCAGGAGATGTGCAGTACTACATTGATCAAATTACATGACTACAGACTGGGTAGGTGCGATGGAGGCCCTACATGGATTTCCCTACATGTACAGAGGTTTATAGGTACCTGAGGAGGACTCAACATGACATATGGCTTCTTGAGCATAATCTCAATACATAAGAGTTCTACTTCTCCCATGTGGCCAAGCAGTTTGGGATTTGCCAAGATATCCGTCTTATACTCACTATCTATTATTGCCTTAAGGCAGAGAGGGACTTGACATGGTCGTAGGTAACTCCACTAGGGGATGAGTATGATGACTGGTAGGAGTCTAGCCTAGAATATGTATGTACTATAGTAGACTATGATACTTGGTGGACTACCATGTTGTGGTGGGGTGATGGTCCCTTAGGCAGACCTATGGATGGTGGGGCATCATCAGAGGTAGAGAAGGAACATCTAGAGGATGTATATCCTCATGGGAATTTATTGAACTAGTGAATAAAGGGTGGATAGGGTGAGGCTACAGTTGAGGAGGAGCCCTAGGTAGAGGAGGGTGAGGAGAAGCTTGATAACGAGGTATCCCAACTCAAGGTTGAGGATTTTGGGTTATAGAAACGGTTAGGTATACTTTATACATAGATCCAAGAGAGGGAAACTTTCATGGCTACTCTACAGGAACATCTAAGAGCCACATGGGATTAGCTAAGATAGGAATAGGAACAATGATGAAGCTATGAGGAGTAGACTCTCCACCTAGCACATATTGTGAGTGCCACTACAACTCTAGAGAAGATGACACTTGAGCGTGATCTAGCATAGTCTTAGCTATAGCTCATGACTCATGAGAGGGATCTGGTGATGGGTGCATGAGGGGAGCCCTTGAATCCATAGGTTTCTCCTATGGTTCTAGTTGTATAATGACATGTAAGTTTGGATCCCAATGTAGATACCAGGAGGCTTCAGGCTTTGGTTCAGTGTCACCTTGATGAGTGAGCATTAGATACTGCTCATATTTCTCACCTAGAGGGAGAGATTGAGCTACTAGGGGGTGAGGTTCCTGAGAATACCATGGATCCAAGGATTTAGAGGACTCAAACTCAGGAGACAGGGTAGTCTTTAGCTCAATCCAACCACATATTACCTAGGACAAATAGGTGTACCAGTACCAGCTCTAGACAGACTCACCAAGAGGGTGGATGTGATATAGGAGCATCACAGATTGGGGGAATAGGCTTTGCCTAGTACACATATTATCAGATGTTTGTACCATTTTTGAGTGTAAGTTCGAGGACCTACATAGTTGTAGCCTGTGGGTATTTTGGACATATGCCTATATACTCTTTTTTGACACACACACACATATCTTATATATATATATATATATATATATATATATATATATATATATCTATGTGTGTGCGTGTGTGTGTGATTAGACTTTATGATACTCATTATATGTATAGTTTTATTTATTTTATGTTTATGAGATGCATATGGATGCAATTCTTATATGTTATATTTATTTGATGCTATATGATGTGATGTATATATGACATGCACTAGCTAGATGATGGATGTATGACTACATATTGTGATCTAGATATGCAGATGGACCACTATGATGTATGCATATGGATGCATTATTTATTGTTAAATGCAAATTTAAAATATTGTACTTGTATGCATTTAATTTATGATGTTATGATATGATGAATACAATGTATGTAATGCATTATTTACATGATGATGTTCTAATGTAAATGAACTTGTATGCTTTAATAACTTAAAACATAATGTATGAATGCAATATGTGCTTAACAATCTAATGGATGACACCAAAAAATGTATAACAATCATGAATGTAAGTGATAACTTAATAATGAGAATTAATCAATTAGACACCCATATGTGCTATGGAATGATGTATTGTTTCTATTCATAAGCTTTTGTAAGTTAAAATAATATGCACAACATAGTCAGTGGCCATTTAAATATCATTGTTGATATCCATTTGGTATCTAACCTATATTATGAACAGTCCTAATAAATAAAATCTCATAAAAATAAATTGATAATTTAATGATTGAAATTGTAGTTTCTCTTTGGAAATTTCTAAGGTTTTCCATGAAACTCAAACATCCTAGTTGACTTATCAAAAGTTGTATAATGACTATGCTAGACTTCAAAAAAATAAAGTTTTCACTGTGAAATACCATGTTATTCATTACCCCTGTGTGTGCAAATGATTATATTAGATGATACATAAGCATACCCTAGTACCAGGTCAAATTCATTTAGCCCATTGTTGTATTCGGTATCCTCAAATGTCCACCTGATCTTAGGTTTGGATTCAGTTAGACTAGACCACTAGACAATATAGGCCACCTAAAGCTAGCTTATTTGTAAATTGCTTACACCTACCCCAATGCCATGCAAGATTCATTCAACCATTGTTGTATTGGGGATCACCCTATGATTTTAGAGCATTGATCATTCTAGGTATTCAAGCTCACACCCTTATTTTCTTCAATTTATTGGGATACTTGCTCATATATAGTGATAAAAAACACTATTTATTCTATATTTTGTTTTGAGAAAGGGATTTGATTTGATTTTTGGGATTTTTTTCCTTCATTTGTAAGCAAGGGATTTATTTGGGTAGGGGGTAAACGTATCCTTTTTCTAATAACCACTAATCTAGACCATTGCACCTCACAAAATGATCAAGTAACAAAACCTTTCGCCTAATGTGACCCGGACCACTTTTGTAGTGTTTGTCCTTCCTTACCCTAATTATGATTGTTAATATGTTGATTAGTGATGGGATTCTGACATGCTAAGTGCTATAAAAACTAGAACTCATCCTCAAAATAAAATCAAGCTTTCTACTAAATCTAAGAAGATCACTAGGTATGGCTGAATGATCAAAAAACACTAGTATATTATTCATAGCAATAGGAGTGGTTGTGTTGAGAAACACAATTACTCACAAGGGTGATGGATGATGATGATAATGTATAGATGCATGATTGAAACACAAATGTGGTGTCATTTGTAAGATTACAAACACAACCTATCCTAATGCATGGTGTGATGGATGGAAATACCCAATGCAATGCAATTAAATGAATGCATGTGCAAAATAAAAAATGCATGATGCAAATGAAATGCAATATTTTTAGATTTTATTGCTTTTTGATTTTTATGGATTTTGAAATTTTCCATATTTTTAAGATTTTTGAAATTTTATGTGTGGAATGCCTTAATATGAAGGATGTTGAGAGGTTCAATATCTTCAACACCTTCAAGCATTGTCAAGTGATACACTCTAGGTACAATCTACTCTAAGATAATGTAAGGACCTAACCAGTTAGCCATAAATTTATCTCACAAGTGTAGTGGTAGGTTTGAGTTTTGTTGGTTCTCTTTTAACACAAGATCTCTCAAGTGGAATTTACTATTATAACTATTATAAGCTCGTTTTAAGCACTCCTGGTAAACACAAAGATGCTCAAGAGAATTCACACGATGTTCATCAAGCGATATCAATTGATATAGGTAAGCTTGCCATGCAGTGTCATCATCAATGAACCCTTTCAATGTGATACGCAACATTGGAATCTCCAACTCTAGGGGTATAATGACCTCAATGTCATATACTAGTGAAAATGGAGTTGCCCCATTGGGCATCCGAATTCTAGTCTTTAAATTTGTTGGCATTTTTGCCACATTATTTTTGTTGTTACTATTCATGTAAAAGAATGCACAGATTGTAGAGATACTAATTCTTCTGTTTGTCCCTCCAAGCCCTTTGAAAGGGAAAATGTAAAAATCTCTGCAAGTTTTGTGTTAGAACAAAGGAAATGAAACTGTCGCGATATCGCGACATGTTGCAGTTTCGCGGCGTCAAATGCAGAAATCGGCTAAGTACAGAAAATGTCGCGATATCGCGACATGTCGCATTTTCGTGACCTATCGTGTTTTTGTGGTCAACGCAGTCAAATGCAGTAAGGTAAAACTATCGCGATATCGCGACATGTCAAGTTTTCATGGGTAGAAGGCAGGAAAAGGCAGATCCAAAGAAAGTTGTCATGATATCGCGACATGTCACGTTATCGTGGAAGGGACTAAAGATAAACACAAGGCATTAAAGATGTCATGATTTCATGACATTTTTGAGGACGAAGCCAAGCAAGAGGGACTTGTCGCGATATCACGACAGAAAGCGACAATGAAGGCGAAGGAAGGAAAGTGTCGTGATTTCATGACACATTGGGGAGGAAGGACCAAGTGCGAAGAATTGTCACGATTTCGTGACATGTCACGTTTTCTGAGAAGACAAATTGTACGGAATGTCACAATTTCATGACATGTCAAGATTTCATGGCCTAAAAGCAGCAAAGGGAAAGAAGAGAGAAAATGTCACGATTTCATGACATATTGTGGAGATCAAGCCAAATGGAGAAACATGTCACGATTTCGTGACTTGTTTAAGATGAAAGAGCCAAATGGAAAAAACGTCGCGATATCGTGACATGTCGCATTTTCGTGACCTGTCGCATTTTTACGGAATGAAAGTTGACAAGTACAAGGCAAACAGAAAATGTCATGATATCATGACATGTCACATTTTTATGATACAGGAGCCAGAAGGACAATGCCAAGTACGAAATGTCACGATTTCATGACATTTTTGGAAACAGAGACAGGCAGGAGAAAAGTGTCACGATTTCGTGACTTGTCTCACTTTCGCGATGATAAAACAGGAAGAAGCAAGAAGACAGAAACATGTCACGATTTCATGACATGTCTTGTTTTCATGATGCGAAAGCGCGAACGGAGCAAAATGGTACGGATTGTCATGATTTCGTGACATGTCCCATTTTCGCTACTTGTAGGAAGATGAAGGCCAAGGAAGAGAAAGATGTCATGATTTCGTGACATGGTGAGTTTTCACGAAGAGAAGACGTCATGATATCATGACATGTCACATTTTTGTGACCTGGTGGCGGAAGAGAAGGCAGTAAGGTAAAAGTGTCACGATTTCGTGACATGTCGCATTTTTGTGACTTGTCTCATTTTTGCGATAGAAGCAATAACAAAGGCCCGATACAGTTCTATTTGCATTTTCCTTCAAAATTGCATAGGAGAACGTGCGGAGAAGATAAGATCAAATGCAGTAATGTTTTAATAGTTCTCCAACGGATTTTGAGATCGTGGTCAAAGAAGCTCAAGGATTAAATGTTGCTGATTACCGATGTGCGCTAGATAGAAGAACCTGAAGCAATTTTTGAAGCCACCAGAATTAAAGATGCCTCCAGCATTCAAGGCTCCTATTCGTGATCTTTTAACAACTCCTGGCTTGCTCCAATAATGGTCATTAAATGAAGAAATATGGTCCCTTGTTTCTGTTTATCTTCAGTTGTAATTCATTTAAGACAGGGACTATCATTTCTCCGAGGTAGATTAAGGGGATCGTTTCTTCAAAATCTATTTCATGTTTTAAATGTTGTAATACGAAAGAAAGAGGCAGGCACCTCTATAAATACCAATGTAAAATCTCAAGCAAAGGAGGAAGACCTTTTTGCAGAAATTGAAGCAGAAATCCTAGATGCAGTCTCGCTCTATTCTTAGCGTCTTTTGAGTTTGAGATCCAAACTATTGTTTATGTTTTGTTTTCTATCTGATCTACTTCTATTTCGTCCAGTGTTAATATAAGTTGAATTCTATTGTCCTGAATTTAGCTGTATTTTTTTGAATGTTTGAAGTATAATTGAAGATGAATCTACGGCTAGTTTCGATCCGATTTTCGTATACGCTTAAGAATCTGTTGCTGCTTAAGTTTCAGGATCTGGTTTAAGAATATTTGCTATCTAAGGTTGTTCCCCATTAACTATCGACTTCGGCCATATTTCCATTCCTTTCTATTATTTCCCTCTCTTTCAACATTTTCCCATTTCTTTCCTGCATCCTTATCTTCAAAACCAGTTTAGAGTAGTTTGGGAGCCAGCCCTCTCTGGAGATTGGCCCGGGAGACTTCTCTTTCTCTCGGCCTTTCAATGTTGGCCAAGTCTAGGGTGCGTATATGTATAAAATCCTTTCCTGTGGCAGATTTGTGACCAACAGTTTTTGGCACGCCCGGTGGGATAGACTATTTTTGTCTCCCAAAGACCCATAATCGGTGAGACTGACTGTTCCATTGTTTAACACCCGGAGGAATCAAGATATTGATGAACTGTCTTGACCTCAAAAGCGGTGATTATAAGTTCATCTGGTGACTCTGTTGAAGGCGATTCTTAAGTACCCAAAAATCCTAATCCTGAAGCTGGTGAGAATCTTCGCTTCATGATCACGAGATCAAGTGCCAAAGAATCAGAAGATCCAGTCGAATTCTTTGAGATTGATGTTCAAAACTGGAGGGAGCGCTCAAGAGTGGTAAGACCTATGAACCCATTGTTTGTTGTTTCTTCGCAGGTAGCAGGTCAGTTTGTGCCATCTCCGACTCCTCCCAGTACTGCTACGAGCTTGCGAGTAGATCCAAATCCTACGGTTCAAATGGCTGGTCAACAACCTCCTCCACGGCGAGTTCCTGCTTGGAACTATTCGGGAGCGTTGGATCTGCCTTTTCAGAATCCAGTTCCTACTGCAGCAATAAAAGCCTTGCCTACATACGATGGGACTGGAAAGACAATGTACGAGCATGTGTCAGATGTGGCAACCTTGGCTTCAATTCATAACATCACAGACGAAGATGTCATGATCAAATTGCTCGTCCTGTCACTCCGAGGTAAGTTTTTGTGTTGGTATAGATCCTTGCCTCCCAACTCCATAACTTCATGGGATCAATTAGCAGAGATGTTAATCCAAGGGTTCAATGAGCAAGCAGATCCATTTTCTTTAGTGCATCAATTTAATAATATCAAGAGGCATCCTCAAGAGGAGATAGTGGATTTCAATGTTAGGTTTGCCCGAACTTGGCAGAGAGTTCCTGAGGGTCTTCGCCCTACTCATGAACAAGCAACATTATACTTTCTTAGGGCTTTTCATTCTGATATTGGTATGAATATCAGGATGTCCGGTGTTCAAACCTTTCCTGCACTGTATGCTCAGGCACAGAAGGCTGAGGCTGATCTGATTGCCGTTGGGAAGTTGCCTCCAAAAATAACTATGCCTATTTTTCCCGAGCTTCCACAATACCAGCATACAGGTGCAGTTCCTACATCTTACACTGCTCCATCCATATATCCTTCATCTTCCTGGAATCCTCCCATACCTTCAGTACCTATGATTCCCATTCCACAGATAACCTCTCCACTTCCAACTCCTGCATTACCTTCTCCACCAGTTCCATTACCTTTACCTGCCTCGCCTGTGTCCACAAGCCCAGATCCTCAATTGGCTATTTTGCAAGAAATGCAGTTGGCCATGAGAGCTCTCACCAACAAGATGACATCTATGGAGCGGAGAGAGGTGGAAAGGAACTATCAGCCATGAAGATTTGTTTCGACGGTAACCAGAGAGCAAGTTACTCCTGGCAAGGCTATAGAGAAGGTACCTGAGAGGAACTCAACGATCCTGGTAAGTGAAGAGGCTGGCCCTTCTGAAGTTACACATGAGCTATCATACTGGTGTTCTTCATGCAATGACCCACATGACGAGTCCACTTGCATGGTTCACCAAAATTATTTGCAAGTTCTTGCGGGAAGCCGTGTAAACATGATTCGAGAGGTGGATCAGAGTTTCGTGGAGTCTTCTGAGGAATACATGGCGGTTTTGACACGCATCGGCAAGAAACCAATGTTGGTAGATCCGGCTAAGATGGAGCCATTGAAAGTGCCTCCTGTGCAAGCAACAAAGCAGCAAATACCTGTAAAGACTCATGATTCTCCAGCTCCACAACAATCACCTATTTTGTCGAAGGATCCACTTCCACCACAAGTAAAAGAGAAGGAACAAGCTTCTATCTCTCAGCCACAAACAGAAACAAAAGAACAAGCTAGAGCGACGTTGCGGTATCCATCATTGACTAAACGACAACGAGTGGAGGCCACCCAGCAGTATAGAAGCAGATTTGAATCTGCCAGTGGAGGGAGAGAGCTGATCTCGCCGGAGTACAACATCGTTGAGGAACTCAAAAGGATACCAGCTAAGGTAAGTCTGTATGACACTTTGCAGCTGCCTGGACAGGTAAATCTCTTACAAGAATCCCTGAAGAGCACACAAAGTAAGGGGAAGGCTCCAGCCCAGGTAGTTCTATCTCAAACTCTGACTTCTTCAGTTTCAGGAAAAAATAGGCCACCACCTTTTTATCTTTCATTGAGAATGGAGGGACATGTGGTGCATAATTGTCTTATTGACTCGAGAGCAGCTACTACTGTCATGCCAAAGGCAGTATGTGATGTCATAGGCATGGAATATACAAGAACTAGCATGGGAGTTTTGCAGCTAGATGGTACCTCGATAAAAATAGTGGGCGTAATTAAGGATGTTCCTATCTCCCTGCACGCCATGCCCCAGATTACTGTGATCCAGGAGATCATAGTGGTGGACCTGGAGCCATGCTTTGGTATGTGTCTCTCCCGAGAATTCATGGCTAAACTCGGGGGTTACCTTTCTTTGGATTTTACTCATTTGGAGGTACTCCATAAAGGGAAAAAGGTGAAGATTTTCAATGAAAAGCCTTCCACATTTCATGTGGAGAGAATAGATGAAGTGGACAGATTAGCAAATTTAGTGCACATGATGTCTGAAGAATTTGGCGAGCTTGACTTAATGGAAGAAGCTTTGGAAGAGCTCCGCCCAGAAAATGAATTTTCTATGGCCAATTTCAACGCCATGATGGAAACTGACTTGGGATGTTATTCCATTCTTAAGCCAGAAAAGGCTCAAGAGAAGAATGATGGAAGTCAAGATCAGCTCTGGAAACTCTATTTTGATGGAGCACGATGCAGAAATGGTGCTGGAGCTGGGATTGTTTTAATATTACCTTCTGGGATTCAACGATCCTATTCATATCGTTTGACTTGGAGCTGCACAAATAATGCAGCAGAATACGAGGCTTTATGCCTAGGTCTCAAGAAGGCTGAAAAACTTGGAGCGAAATAGTTGCAAATTTTTGGTGACTCCGAGTTAATTATCAATCAGGTGACCAATAAGTGTGTGTCCAAGCACCATTATCTCAAGAACTATCGCAACAAGGTCTGGGACTTGTTTGAATCATTCTCTGCTCTCAGCATACGTTCCATTCCATGAGAACAAAATAAATATGCTGACCTGCTGGCTTCCATGGGAGCGAATTTTTCACCAACTGAGCAGGTGGTCAGAAGGCCAAAAATAGTGAGAATGGTGTATAGGCCCTCTGTTCCAGATAAGGACACCTTTTGGCAAGTCTTTGATAGCGATGAGCAAATTGTTAATTTTTTGGTTCGAGAAGCTGCTACCATCAAGGGAAGGACCTTGGAGCATGAAGAAACTGAAGGGTTGATTCAGTTGCGAAATAACCACATTCCTAGAGGTCTCATTACTCTAGAAATCTTGTTTGATCAGAATGATCGGTCCAAGAAGCATCAGATCGAAGTTGATAAAAAAGAATACATGGAGCTTCAGTTGGAGGCTGATAAGGTCATTAAGATTGGAACTGATTCCACTCCTACTGAATTGCAAGAGATCAGACAATTGTGTCAGGATTTTTTTGACATTGTGGCCTGGAGCTATGAAGATCTGAGGGGATACGATAAAGAGATCATTCAGCACACTATCGAGCTGGAGGATGGAGTTAAACCTTTCAGGAAAAAGCAAAGACCGATGAATCCAAAGATTGAAGCCCTCATGAAGGCAAAACTTGCAAAGATGTTGCAGGCCCAGATTATATATCCGATCAAGCACTCGACTTGGGTTGCTAATTTGGTTCCAGTTCGTAAGAAGAACGGAGATATACGGTTGTGTGTAGATTTTCGAAACTTGAACCGAGCATCCTTGAAAGATCACTACCCATTGCCTCGCATTGATCAGATCCTTCACGTTGTTGCTGGAGCTCAACATTTTTCATTGCTAGATGGATTCTCTGGGTATAATCAAATTTGGGTCAGGGATGAGGATCAACACAAAACTGCATTCACAACTAAGTGGGGTACCTTTGCCTATCAGCGCATGCCCTTCGGATTGTCCAATGCTGGGGCTACATTTCAAAGGGCCATGGACATCACGTTTGGGGAGCTCTTAAACAAGATTATTGTCATCTATCTCGATGATATGACTATCTTTTCGCACAAACGAGAAGAACACTATTTTCATTTGAGGAAGATATTTGAGAAATGTCGGGAGTTTGGCATTTCTATCAACCCAAAGAAATCCATTTTTGTAGTAAAGGAAGGTAAGCTATTGGGACATGTCATCTCAGAGAACGGTTTGGCAATTGATCCATCGAGAGCTGAAGCTTTGAAGAAACTATCACTCCCTGCCAATAAGAAAGAGTTGCAATCTTTCTTTGGGCAAATCAATTTTGTCAAAAAATTTGTTTTCGACTTTGCCCGAGTAGTTAAGCCTATGACTGAGCTATTAAAGAAAGATGCGGAGTTCAAGTGGACAACTCAGAGGAAGAATGCATTTCAGGAGATTAAAGATAGAATTGTAAAAGCCCCTGTGTTGATCAATCCGGATTATTCTAAGGACTTCATTCTATATGCAGTTGGGGAGGATGAAAGTTATGTTGCAGTACTTACACAGGAAGGAGACGATGGGGATGAAAGACCCATTGCTTTCCTTAGCCAGGTTATCTTACCCCATGAAGAGAGATACAATTTCATTGAGAAGCAGGTCTATGCTGTCATGAAGTCTCTAAAAAAATTCAAGCATTTTGTATCCCAGAGCAAGACGATCATCTATGTCGTTCACCCCGATGTAAGGAATTTTATCATTCAGGGCGAGATGGGTGATAAGCATGCTGGTTGGGTCACTAAAATTCAAGAGTTCGATTGTGAGATCCATCCAACCAAGTTGGTGCGGGGTAGAGCCTTATGTCAGCAATTAGCAAAAACTGTGGCCTCTGAGATAGTTGATTATCAAGTGAGCGATCCTGTTGAAGAAAGGAATCTAAGGAATACCTTTTCACAAGGCCAAGGTTGGGTAGAAGACCTTGTGGATTACTTTTCAACCGGTAGATGTCCCCCACAATTAAGTGCTTCACAAAGGAGAAGGTTTCGCTTACAAGCTCTTAGGTATGTATTGTTGCCCGAGGGATTGTTCTTCAAAAATATTGATGGAGTTCTCCTAAGGTGTGTGAAGGAACCTGAGAAGGCTAGACTCCTGGAGGAATTTCATTCTGGCATGTCGGGAGGACATTACGCTGGTAGGCCCATGGCCTTAAAGATTATTTGGGCTGGTTACTATTGGCCAACTTTGTTCGTGGATACTTTCAAGATTGCTCAAGCTTGCGATAAATGCCAAAGGTATACGGGACGGATCAGAAATGCATCATTGCCCCTACATCCGATTCAAGTTGAAGCACCTTTCCAGCAATGGGGGTTGGACTTTATTGGGATCATTGATCCTAACTCTTCAGCAGGACACAGGTATATCCTGACAGCTACTGATTACTTTACAAGATGGTCTGAGGCTATTCCAACCAAGGCTGCGAATCAGGAAGTGGTAATTACTTTCATTGAAGGACTGATTACGCGTTTTGGCATTCCTGATGCCATTATCACAGACAATGGAACTCCATTCATCGGAGCCAAGTTAGGTGAATTTGCAAACAAATATGGTATTTTTCTGAAGACATCCTCCAATTATTACCCTCAGGGTAATGGCTTGGCAGAGTCCACAAACAAGAACTTGTTGAAGATTTTAAAGAGGTCATTGGGGGATAATAAGAAGTCCTGGCACTTGCTGCTGAACCAGGCATTGTGGGCAGATAGAATTTCAATCAAGAAGTCTATCAAGACTTCACCATACGCCCTGGTATATGGGAAAGAGGCAAGATTGCCTGTTCATTTAGAACTACCTGCATTGCAGCAATTGAAGGAATTCCCGGACGATGAAGAAAATATGGATCCCATGAGCATACGATTGGCTCAGTTGTTGCAGCTGGAAGAGCAACGTTCCTTGGCCTATGATGAGTTTGCTAAGCATTCACAGGTAGTATCAAAATGGTTTCATAAAGGTTCTACTGACCGCACATTCAAAATAGGTGACTTAGTCTTAAAGTGGAACGAGAGGAAGGCCAAGCCAGGGATGCACCAAAAATTTGATGCTCTGTGGGAGGGCCCATTCCAGATTGTCCATGCAGGTTCAGCAAATTCATTTTATCTAGATGACTTGGATGGTAATTCACTTCCCATTTTAGTGAACGACTTTCATTTGAAAGCCTACATTTCTTGATGGAAGACACAGAGCTCGAAAAACAAAAAAACAAAAAAAAATCTTGTGAACTTCGGCTCTTTTTGCATGCGAGCCCGTAGGTATGTTTATTTCTTTTTCTTTTCCTTCCCAGTAGCTAGTGGCTTTTCCTCTACTTCTTCCTTCCACTTCCTTACTTCATTCCCTTCCTCTCCTATTCCTTCTTCTTCTGCAATTACTCAAGCCACTACTGTTGTTTCTACTCCCCTCTCTAATATTCCCGTTTCTTCTTTCCCCATTCTTCTAATTCTTTGCTTTTAAACACTTTTTTCATAGTTCACACCACCTTCTCCAGTCCATCCACTTCCATTTCACTTTCTGCTTCACAACATCTGGTAGCACAGTAGCACCCTGTTGCTGTATCTACCCCTTCTACTCCTCCATTTTCCACCATTCCATTATTCACCATTTCCATTCCACGGCCTGCGCATCCACTGGTCATCATTCCATTCATTTCCATTTTTGCAACTCAGGTGCTTTTCACTACCACCATGGAAATCCTTGCACAGCACCTGGTGATTTCCCAGCTCAACCGAGCTAGGCAAAATGCAGTCATTCAAGAAATAAAGGAAGTTTTGCTCTTCTATAAATTTCTGTTGTAGGTCCTGTTCTGAGTGTCGAGTGCCAGCAAAAGCTTGTTGCAGCTGCCTGTAGAGACGTCCAACACTTACTTCTTCTATCCCTCCAGCTTCTTGACTCTATTTCCCAATGGATAAAGGCCTGAGGTTCATGCATACATCAGAACTGTATACCCCGAGAGCCGCCAAGAATGTTGGCATTTTTGCCACATTATTTTTGTTGTTACTATTCATGTAAAAGAATGCACAGATTGTAGAGATACTAATTCTTCTGTTTGTCCCTCCAAGCCCTTTGAAAGGGAAAATGTAAAAATCTCTACAAGTTTTGTGTTAGAACAAAGGAAATGAAACTGTCGCGATATCGCGACATGTTGCAGTTTCACGGCGTCAAATGCAGAAATCGGCTAAGTACAAAAAATGTCGTGATATCGCGACATGTCGCATTTTCGTGACCTATCAC
This sequence comes from Wollemia nobilis, assembly GCA_028583015.1. NCBI lineage: Eukaryota > Viridiplantae > Streptophyta > Pinopsida > Araucariales > Araucariaceae > Wollemia > Wollemia nobilis. Next base: position 333,263 of record JAQPPZ010000159.1, read on the forward strand.
ATTTTTGTGGTCAACGCAGTCAAAGGCAAGGAGGTCAAACTATCGCGATATCGCGACATGTCAAGTTTTCACGGGTAGAAGGCAAGAAAAGGCAGATCCAAAGAAAGTTGTCGCGATATCGCGACATGTCACGTTATCAGGAAGGGACTAAAGATAAACACAAGGCATTAAAGATGTCATGATTTCATGACATTTTTGAGGACGAAGCCAAGCAAGAGGGACTTGTCGTGATATCACGACAAAAGTGGCAATGAAGGCGGAAGGAAAGTGTCATGATTTCATGACACATTGGGGCGGAAGGACCAAGTGCGAAGAATTGTCGACGATGTGACATGTCATTTGAGGAGGAAGCAAGGAGGCAGCCAAATTGTACGAAATGTCATGATTTCATGACATGTCAAATTTTCATGGCCTAAAAGCAGCAAAGGGAAAGAAGAGAGAAAATGTCATGATTTCATGACATATTGTGGAGATCAAGCCAAATGGAGAAACATGTCACGATTTCGTGACTTGTTTAAGATGAAAGAGCCAAATGAAAAAAAGTCATGATATCATGACATGTCGCATTTTCGAGACCTGTCACATTTTTGCAGAACAAAATTTGACAAGTACAAGGCAAACAGAAAATGTCGCGATATCGTGACATGTCATGTTTTCAAGATAAGGACAATGCCAGTACAATGTCACGATTTCATGACATTTTTGGAAGCAGAGACAGGAAGGAGAAAAGTGTCACGATTTCATGACTTGTCTCACTTTCGCGATGATAAAACTAGAAGCAAGAAGACAGAAACATGTCATGATTTCATGACATGTCTTGTTTTCGCGATGCGAAAGAGCAAACGAAGCAAAATGGTACGGATTGTCACGATTTCGTGACATGTCCCATTTTTGCTACTTGCAGGAAGATGAAGGCCAAGGAAGAGAAAGATGTCATGATTTTGTGACATGGTGAGTTTTCACGAAGAAGACATCACGATATCGTGACATGTCGCATTTTCGTGACTGGTGGCGAAAGAGAAGGCAGTAAGGTAAAAGTGTCACGATTTCGTGACATGTCGCATTTTCGTGACCTGTCTCATTTTCGCGACAGAAGCAATAACAAAGGCCCGATATAGTTTTGTTTGCATTTTCCTTCAGAATTGCATAGGAGAACGTGCGGAGAAGATAAGATCAAATGCAGTAATGTTTTAATAGTTCTCCAACGGATTTTGAGATCGTGGTCAAAGAAGCTCAAGGATTAAATGTTGCTGATTACCGATGTGCGCTAGATAGAAGAACCTGAAGCAGTTTTTGAAGCCACCAAAATTAAAGACGCCTCCAGCATTCAAGGCTCCTATTCATGATCTTTTAACAACTCCTGGCTTGCTCCAATAACGGTCATTAAATGAAGAAATATGGTCCCTTGTTTTCGTTTATCTTCAGTTGTAATTCATTTAAGACAGGGACTGTCATTTCTCCGAGGCAGATTAAGGGGATCATTTCTTCAAAACTTGTTTCATGTTTTAAATGTTGTAATACGAAAGAAAGAGGCAGGCACCTCTATAAATACCAATGTAAAATCTCAAGCAAAGAGGAGGAAGACCTTTTTGCAGAAATTGAAGCAAAAATCCTAGATGCAGTCTCGCTCTATTCTTAGCATCTTTTGAGTTTGAGATCCAAACTATTGTTTATGTTTTGTTTTCTATCTGATCTACTTTTGTTTCATCCAGTGTTAATATAAGTTGAATTCTGTTGTCCTGAATTTAGCTGTATTTTTTTGAATGTTTGAAGTATAATTGAAGACGAATCTACGGCTAGTTTCGATCCGATTTTCGTATACGCTTAAGAATCTGTTGTTGCTTAAGTTTCAGGATCTGGTTTAAGAATATTTGCTATCTAAGGTTGTTCCCCATTAACTATCGGCTTCGGCCATATTTCCATTCCTTTCTGTTATTTCCCTCTCTTTCAGCATTTTCCCATTTCTTTCCTGCATCCTTATCTTCAAAAACCAGTTTAGAGTAGTTTGGGAGCCAGCCCTCTCTGGAGATTGGCCCGGGAGACTTCCCTTTCTCTCGGCCTTTCAATGTTGGCCAAGTCTAGGGCGCGTATATGTATAAAATCCTTTCCTGTGGCAGATTTGTGACCAACAAAGTCCATAGCACAAGGGGCAGTTTTATGTGCCAATCTTTGTGGTTTTCTTATACCATATTTTTAAATATGGCTACCATTATCTTGTTTGAAGCCTCAGCTTGCCCATTCACTTGTGGATAATATGGAGTCACAAAAATGTGTTTTATATTGTACTTATACATTAAAGCTCTCATAGTTTTGTTCTTGAATGATGTTCTAGTATCCGATATTATATTGGATGGTATCCCAAAACAACTAATGATATTGTGAAGTATAAAGTTTACAATATGTGCTCCAATTGTCATTAAAGGAATGGATTACACCCACTTTGTAAAATACTCAGTAGCCATTATAATAAATGTATACTAGCCTAATAATGGATGAGAGATATTACCAATTAGATCCATATCCCACTGAGAAAATGGCCAAGCTACTTGAATGGGCTATAAGGCTTGTGATGGCAAGTGCGTAATATTAGTGTGATTTTGACATTTAATTTATTTCTTGACATACGTAGTGCAATACCTCTCCATTGTGTACCAATAATAACCCATTCAAAGGATGCACTTGAAAATTGCCATCGCATGTAGTATCATGAGCTTGAAAAATTGCTCAAGCTGATTTTTGGGGCTCAAGATAATGAAGGAGAACTCCATCGTAGATTTTGTAGTACAAGATGTGTTCAAGCAAGATATACTTTATCACTTTCTATATTAATGTATATTTTGTGGCACACAATAATCCCTGTGGGATTAAACCAATTTTCATGAAGTCATGTAATTGTGACATCCAATCCTGATAAGCTTCTACCTCGACTATCAAGACAACTTGTTCCCTTGGTATTTTGCTATTCATGAATGTATATTGGGATACAACATTATGGTGAATGATGGTGCCATTCCCTATAGAACCCTATGATATCAAAGACCCTTAGGACATGTTCTTGATAAAGTCTAGCTCTATAGAACCACTCATGGTTTGGTTCTATATAAATCATGTTGATGGATTCCTTGTTATCAAAAGCCATATGCTTCATCACAGAATATGATAACATATTTACATGAATGGTAGTAAAGTTAGTAGATGGATTCTAAGGGATTAAGTATCCCAATATGCCATAGTGTTTGTAAATATGTTCAATGAATGAGGGGTTTCCTTTATGTCATACTACTCTAGTTGGGCAAAATAAGTGTTAGCAAGATCCTTGTAAGATTTCAATATGGGACACCTATATTGAAAAATTCCCTTCACTTGATTGATTGTGATAAGGGAATCACCAAAGATATTTACCCATTTAATATTCATGGTGATACAAGAAAATTCTAGCTTAAATAACAAGGGCATTAGAGCACCTTATGGTGTAAAAAAGACAATTCCTGCACCACCCCCTTGCTCACACTTCGAGTCATATCATCTTTTTTATCTGGTTCTTTGAGTTCGGGTGATTCTGATAATGCTAAGACTACATCATCAGGAAACTCTATGGTAAGAGGCCTACTATTCTTGATAGACATCTCATCCAGTTAATCAACTATGACTTATCCCTTGATGAAATTTTTGCTGATGAATTCCAAATTGAATTCTATCAGTAGCATGAACCACTTTGTATTACATGTATTATGATATGTCTTACTCATCATATACTACAAAGGATTTTGTTTGGATATTATGTACATCATATGACTTATCATATAATGATGTAATTTATTCATTGTGAACACTACTGCTAAAAACAACTTCTCCACATACACATATCCAATCTCATAACTCACCAAGGTGCGATTGATGTAATATATAGCTTTCTCTTTGCCTTGCATGTTCTTTTGGGCTAACATGGTTCCCAATGCAAAGTTGGTTGCTGATATATATAGCATAAAAGGCACATCTAGTCTTGGTGGAGCTAGAACTAGTAGCATTGCTAGGTATTGCTTGATCTCAGTGAATGTTTCTTGATAGTCATCATCCCAATTGAATGGGACCCTCTTGTGTAGCAGTCAATTCGTGGATCGATATTTATTTGATAATTATGCAATAAATCACTTTATGGATGCTAATTTTCCCTAAAGGCTTCTTAATTCCTTGATATTTATTGGAGGATGTATTTCTAATATGACATTGACCTTCAGTGGGTCAACTTCAATGCCTCACTTTGAAATTATGAACCCTAGGAGCTTTCCTAAAGTTAGGACAAATACGCACTTCTTGGGATTCAACCTGACATTATGCTCTATTAGGCGATCGAAGACCTTCCTTAGGAACTCAGCATGCTCTTCTTGTAACAATGAATTTTCCAACAAGTCATCAATATAATCTTCCAAGATCTTATGCATGTAGTTATGAAAAATATGGCATGGCTCGCTGATATGTGGCACCAACATTTTTAAGGCCGAATGACATAATTTTATAGAAAAATATTCCCCATGGCATTGTGAATGTGGTTTTATGTTGGTCTTCGGCTTTAATCCAAATCTAAATGTAACCAAAAAAACCATCCATTAGGGAGAGCATATCATGACCCACAATTGCATTTACAAGAGAATCTATGTTGGGAAATGAAAATAAATCCTTTGGTGTTGCCTTATTCAGGTCTCTGAAATCCATACAAATATGGATCCTTCCATTAGGTTTTCCTACAAGTACCATATTTGATACCCATTCTGGATATTTTATGGAGATAATGAAATCTACATACAACAACTTCTATATCTCATTTTTAACCATTAAAGTGATTGTTGGATGCATATTTTTGAGCTTTTGCTTGACAGGTTTTTTAACGGGGTCTAGAGAAAGGTTATGAGTAACCAATTTTAGATCTAGACTAGGCATATCCTTGTATGTCCAAGTGAAAATTTCAGGTCTCTCTTTCAGTAGAGGGATTAGTATGGCATGCTAATCATAATATAGACTCTCTTTGAATTTTACCTTCTTATTATTAATGGGATTATTATTGATATACACATTGAAGGTCTCCTCTACTGACATATGTGATCTCTCCTCACGCTGGTGAAGTTTAGGAATCAAGTGGATGTCATCATCTGGGTTTAAATATTATACATAAAAATTTCCCTCAATGTGATAAACATCATGTGCACAGCCTGACACAAAATTAAAAGGTTGCAACATTTCTTCATTAGGGAAGAAATATTCAGGATCAAGTGGTGAGTTAGCATGATTCCAATCAATAGCATCTACATTTAGATACAATGGTTTAGAGGGATCAACTAGATTGCAAAGTGGAGTGGTCAAATCAATGGAGATCATATTGACAGAATGGATTATATCTCCAGGACCACATGAGTGTGACTCTACATTGATATAACTTCCATCCCCAAGATGTGGTTCTAGGGGTATGGGGATCTCTGAATATGATCTATGAACAGACTAAAAAATAGGATCACTAGGTTCAAGGAGCTCCATGTATGTCAGCAGATCAAGGAATAGTATATGATAAATCATATCCAAATTAGGTGGTCTTCCTCTGAGGCATGGGCCTGTATAGACTCACTGATACATATCATCAATGTCAATCAACTCATGTTGATGGCACAAATATTAAGGCTCGAGATAAGCTCTCTTAGTGTCATCCTCATCATCACTATCGTATATAAGTCTTTTACCCCTACTCATTGGAATTGGGTGATTAGAAATATGGGACCCAAGGTAGGTCCACTCTGTTTCATCCTCATAGTCACTATCAACCATGAAGTATTCTTCAGTCTCACCCATTTGTTCCATGGGTAATAGATGACATAGATTTAGAGGGCCTAGTTAGGCCAACTCAGTTTCATCCTCATATCATTCATTGTGTGAGGATAGATCATCATCATCTATTCTAGAATTGCAATTTGGTCCATCACTTTTGATAATGGACTCTGCTATGCCCTAATTTTGGACCTACATGCCTATATTGTCCATAGCTTCACAACTTTCCTTGTCCAATTCGGCTCTTGGATTATCTCCTTGATCTACCTCTACCATAATGTGATCATGATAGATCTCTAGTGGTGCTTCTAATATTTTTACTAACCCATTACCCCCTCGTAGATAAGAAGGGTTGGGGTGATATGGATTCCAATCCACATCATCCCCCAAAGAAAGGTTCAGATGATCTAAAGATGTTGCTAGGAGCTCATCTCATCCTTGGATATGATAGCCTAACCCAAACCTATTATTTGGTAACCAATACTATGGTTTGATGGGAAATTTATGCCCCTACTCAAATAAGCCCAAGTCATAACCATGTCAATGGTAATGATCAAAGTAGTGCAAGGCAAATTCAGGGTTAGATAGATAATGAAAATTCACCATGAATGGCTCATCATCATCTTCATGTATGGGCATATGATTTTTTAGTTGATCTAGCCCTCCATAAATAAAGTTTTTTTGGTTGGGCGATACCCCTAGTGGTACCACCATCCTTATGGGAAAGCGATGGGTTTGTGGTCAGCCCATATCATATGCAGTTTTGATAATTGGCATGAATATCACATTCTACATAATATACTCTGCTAACCTAGAGTTAACCCACTACATGGTCACCAGATGTGTCGATGACCTTGTTGAAGATGCAGGTGAGGCAGGCTGAGGTGCCTCCTCAACTAGATTTTGAGATCCCCCTCATCCATGGGATTAGGACCCTCAATAGTTGTTTCCTTGGGTTTTTGCTTTGACTCTTTATCGCCCATAACTTCCTTAAGCTTCTTGTCATTCCTAGGTACTTTGGATGTTGTAGTTTTATTCAAAGCTGCTATAGTGTGCTCTGATAACTACGGTGCTACTATGGAAGGTCTCGTGCACACTCCTTTGAGTTTACCTTCTGGATGTATAATAGGCGATATTGGTTGTATATCCATATGCATTTAGAGGAGAATGAAATTCCCTCGTAAATTTTCTAAGTTCATATATTTGAATGGCTCTTCGTTAGAAGGTACCATGTGAACTTGCCCCTTGTGTATATATTTTATACATTGATGTAATATTGAGGGAACACAATGCATTTCTCTAATCCAAGGCCTCTCAAAAAGGATGTTATACTGCATGGTGCCTTCAATCACATGACACATCATGGGGATGGTCTTTAGTCCAACCTAAATCGAAAGAACTATGGTACCTATCATTGAGCATAGTGTATCAATAAATGCTTTTAAGGTAAAATTGGAAGGTACAATGTGTAACTTCGGCAACTTCAGATAAATTAATGTCTTAGTTGTAATTATGTTGATTTATGACCCTATATCAATCAAAAACCATTTTAAAAGTGTGTGATTAACACATGCAATGATATGTAGTGGCAGGTCTGCTATAATAGTGGAGACCATTGTAATCTCATGATCACTAAATTGGGTGACTGGTTTACTACACTGTTGTACATGTCCCACAAATTTTGTAAATGCTTCAGGGTCCTAGGAATAAAATTCAATTGATGTTAGAATATCCAAGAGCATCTCCCTATGCTTAGGAGACTGTTAAATTAGTTTGTATATCGACAACTTCATTGGAGTTATCTGTAGGCTTTGAACTAGCCTACTCCTAATGGTCACCATCGGTCTTGTAGATGGGCCAATAATATTCTAAGTTGGACTTTTCTGAGGCACAACATGCACTCTAATGGGATCTGGAGGTGTATTTGGTATTTCATACCTCCCTTGTCTCATGAAAACATTAACCATACTGATAAATCCTTAAGTTAGTGGTTCTACCCACACTTGATTCATGTGTATGATATTGTTCCTTAGTAGCTCATGATTTGGTAAGGGGTTATTGAATATCCCCATATTCTAGTTTTTTGGTGCCTGAGGGTTGTCCATAGTTAACTCACCTCTTTATATCATGTTTTGTACTATGTTTTTAAAACTTCAACATCCTTCGATATCATGTCCTTTTGACCTATGGAAAATGTAGTACAAATAATCCCTATACCCCTTTGGCTAGGGCTGATTAGGATCTATTACCTTGATCTCTAGTAAGTTGAGAGCCTTGGCCTTGCACAGTTGATTGAATATTGAGATCATCGATTATGAAAGTGGTGTGACCTATTGAGGTGGAATTTGTTCTTTATTCTTACCCTTTTTGTTATTATTGTGCTGATCATATCACACAGGAGGAGGTTAGGCTTGATAATTCTATTATTATCCCTTATCCCATTTCTAGAGGTCTAACACCACTTGGTTAACATGGTTTGGCTTGGCCTATTCCTTCTGATTTTGGGTGTTCTTTTTGTTCCATTCCTTCTTGTTCCTAATTTTCAAGTTACCCTCCTATAACTTGATGTTCTCTATCACCTTGGATTACGCCAAGGCCTCCTCAAATGTTTGGTACTATTGCAGCTACAGTAGTAATGATATGTGCTTCATACAAATCTTGGTGAACATCTGAGTTAGTTTAGTGGTCAAAATAGAAAATGGCAGCTTTACCATTATCTTTCTCCATATTTTACCATAATCCATGATAATCTTATCATCATGTTGCAATTTATAAACTAGATCATATGAATTAGCCTTCTTATTGATGCTAAATAATAAGCATTTAAGAAATGCATTAGCTAGATGTTCAAATCTAGTTATGCTATGTCTCTTAAGTTGATTAAACCACTCTCAGGTAGGGCCTAAAAGGGTTGTGATGAATATTCTTAGAAAATAGAGCATCATTGCTTTCAATCTAAAAACACATGTCCATAAATTTCATAACATGTTTATGAGCATCTTCCTCACCTTGAAACTTCTCCAGCATTGGTATATCGAAGTGCTCAGGATACGTTGGAATTGACACTGAAGGGCATAGAGGTTCATTGTGAATCTTGTTCAAGGTAGGCTTTTTATAATCCATCCATTACTTCTATATAGCTCAAACTTTATCTGGCAAGGCTTGATAGGCCTTCGAAGATAAAATTTCCTCTTTCTTAAGAGATCCACGAGGAGCCTTTAGATGTAAATCCTTATTTGAATGAGATGGGGGAATGGGATCATCCTCCATGTCTACTAGGAATATCTTTGAGTATTCTTGCTCTTGATCATCTCCCACTTCTTTGTATTGTGTATGCCCATGATGTTTGAATACTTGGCGTTGCATTGTATTTTAGGTCATGTGGCAAGCACGATTCTCAATGTGTTCAAGATGCAAATAAATATACAAAGTAGCTCATCTATGAGTGCATTCCCCATACTCACTATGAGGGGGTAAATTATCCCATGCCAATCGGTACTCTTGCTTAACATACTCCTTTTGCTCAAGGATGCATTGTTCATGCATGCATTGCTTAAAAATATGTTTCCTATGCAACATTTGCCACTGAGTATCCTTATTTTCAAGGTGCTCATGCTTTGTATGAACATCCTATAATTGATTTTGGAGGATCTACTGACATTTTTCTAACACCAATCTTTATGATCGATCTATAAGATTGATTGTGTGTAGTATTTGGTGTACTTGTTCTATCCTAGAAGCTTTGTTAGTATGATATCTTATAGAATTTTTTGCCATGTATTTGCCCTTGTTTGTGTAGATGGTATTCATATTCTGGTGTTGTTTTTACTCTATGCTCGTATGGTTCGATGGGGCAATTATACTATGAGAGCACTTAGAGCATTCTCCTAGATCTTGAATGGTTTGACATGTGCTCTCACTATGAGAACTCATAGAATGAGAATGCACAATTGAGGGTTTATACCCTAGATACCCTAAGACTCTATCAGACCATCCAATTGCCTAGTGTGCCAAAAGTCATGTGGTGGCATACCATTGAATCCAACCTTAAACATGTCAAATGTGAACTTTCTAGGTTGATTGTTATTTGAATTTTGGTAGGATCAATGCCTTGAAGCATCCCTCTCTTCCTACCCTTGAATGGGTGGATTTTATACTTATTTATTTTGAACTTATGGGGGCCTTGAGCCACCCTTATCTCGAGTATAGATGGGAATAAATTTGTTTACTATTCCTTCCTCAATAATGTACTCTTCAATGGATCTAGTGGATCCACAAGGTGTACTATTGTGATATATACTCCTATGTTTAAAGGCCCCATGTTGGAATCTTCCATACTTGGATCTCTCTCGTGATGCATGGGAATCACTTCCTCTTAGTGGGGTATTCTGACGAGAACCCCTGCATGTAGATTTATCCCCTCTAATTCTTGTCAAACGTCATTCAAGAGGATCTTGTGATTGAGGGTTCTATGTGTTATATTGTGCAATGGGTGAAGATTCAACCTCGACCTTAGCTCTGTGTCGATATCAGTCTCTTCGTGTGACAACCATGATATTATATTATATTTTATGTATATTTTAAAGCACACAAAGCAAAAAATGATGATTATCTCTTTTAAATTTTATTTATAATCCATAACTAGTTTGATGTGTTTTGATATTTATTTAAAACTTAAAATACTCTCATCATGTTTGAAATTGTTGATGATTTACTCAATATTTTAAGGCTTTCACTTGTATACTTATAGTTAGACAACCTGGAAATGAAATACATGCCATGTAATCCAACCTATAATGTGTGGTAGTGAAGTCTACAAATGATCAAGGAGCACAGGTCCTCATGGTCCTCACCCTGTCCACCCATAGTTAGTGATATACCTCTCCAAAGAGAGATACGTGCAAATTTTCCATGGGCTATGATGATTCTTAGATCCGGTATTGGTCTAGTAACAAGGATCGAGGGAGTTGGGCCAACAGATGGAAATCATTGCCACCATCATTGAACCCTACTAATGGTTGGATATGACTTCCAACTCACTAGCGTTTATATAGTACATGGTGTGTGTGGTTTTTTTAATTTTACATGGAAATAAAATGCATCAAAGAGCATTCAAATGATTTTTCTACATGTTTATTCTCAAAATAATGTTTATATTTTAGAGAATGCATGTTTATGCTAGATGATATTCAGAGAATGCACAATAATCATGAAGGGGTGGCCACTAATTGGTCCTCATACATGCAAACTAAAAAACATAACCTAGACAAATGGAGACTAGGGTGGATTAAAATCAGAAGTCTGATGTTCTCAACAATAGCTGGTAGAAACCTAAGATCATATAAGCATTTTTATCTTACTATTTATCTACATTTTCTACTTAACCCATCATTCTACTACATTCATACTGTCAAAAATATAGACAGACACAAGAAAACACAGATAAATGACTCCTATCTAAGATCTAAGTCTTATGGAGAAGTTGATATCTATGATTTGTCTATCCTCTACTAGTCACAACTGTCAGGCATGATTGATATTGTTACCCGCACTGTCACACATAGCTAAGATTGTTAACTGTGACTGTTAACTATGGTGAGTACCTGAAACAAAAAATGCAGTCAATAATTCATTGATCGCATAAATTGTGGGGTTCCCATCATTATCGCCATCTGACCCCATGTAGAAAGTATACACCTAACTAATGCATCAATTAATATCAAACATTAAAGCATGAAAAATCTACAATAATGAATTCAACAAGAAATTGGGTTTCCTTTTATTAAACTTTACCAAATTTTATTACATATACGTCCCTCTTAGGGATACCCAATGTTGATATAATAAATAAGGTTTTTAAAACCCTCTAAATGAGGGTGTGGTGTAATTCACAGACTTTCCAAGAGGGCACGAAATGCTCAAGATAAATGGTGACCTTCTTCTCCATGATAAGAGGCATATGCTACCTTAAATGCCTTACAAATGGATGGATCCTATAAAACCTACATTAAATAAACAACACAAAATTAGTAAAAGTAAAGGAGGCCTCTCTTGATGAGGCTTTTGGAGTAATCTTGCATAAATAATTCTAAATAAAGTAAATAAAAAATGTAATATATGAAACTATGCAAGAAATCATTAAATTATAGTAAAACATGTAAATAAGCATGAATCTAGTTAAGAAACGTCCTAATTAATCATTAGAAACTTGAATTGCATGAAATGAACATAAACTAGTCTAGAATTAACAAATGCTAAGAAATGAAGGAAATATACCCTAAATATCTAAATCTAATCATACAAATGCATCAAAGGATATTAATCTACAATGAATCTACCAAAATAAATGCATAAAATTGGAAATATATTGCTAAAATAGGAAGAAATAGGGATCAAACCCTCACCATGGGTCTGAGGTGTGGTGGGCACTATTAGCCATGACTAAGGTGAAAACCTTGTCGCTCTCCAAACCTAGGCTTGAATCTCTAATTCTCATTTTTGAATTGATGTTCAAGGGTTGCCTTGATATCCTCTGATGGATTTTGTGGTTGAATTATCTGAATTCATGGTGGAAGAGTTTTTATTGTGAATTATTGATCTCCTATCCTCCTAGGATATCGATGGCTTCGAATGTATTCATGATTGGCAAGTTAGCTCTCTCCAAAATATTGCAACTAAGTAAAAAATTTGGTAGGACTTTGCTACATTTCAACTACTCAAGATTCTAGACTTCTCCCAATTTGCAGGGGGTCTTCTAGCATTCTCAAGTCCTTGTTCTAGCTTCATGGAGAATCCAAGAACAAGATACTTATAGTCGAATCAGTTGGAGGGAACCTTCTCAATGCTTTCCCACCCAAAATCATTTGAATCTCCATTGCCTAGGCCATTGTAACCAAATTTGGCTTTGCCTAGGATTCAAAATAGTTTTGATGCTATTCGTGGCTCTAAGGCATGACCATCTCTATTAGCCATAGGTGTCAACCGTGGCTAAGGCTGAGTTAGCCAACTCTACCCAATTTGAGTGGTTAAAACCATTGCTTCACCTTGGACCTATCCAATATCATTCATATGGTTTGTTTGAATGTTCCATATGAGTAGTCACCTCAACATGACATGTTTTAGGTGTCTACACTAATGATAAGTAAAAACAATAAAAAATAGGAAAGCAAAGGATAAGGGTTACCTGAAATCCTTGTTTGATGGAGAGACAATTTGCTTATTATCTTTCTTTCTACTCTACTTCTAGTCATGGTTGTGCGTGGTGGAGACTGTGCACCATGGATATCAAGCACGATTTACACCTACAATAAAAAAATCAATAAGTCCATTAGTTATCATGCAATTTTTAGGGTTTCCATCATGATCGACATATGTATTATTGTAAAAAGATATACCTAAGCTATTGCATCAATTATGTATTACATTAAAGCAAAAAAGTGCATAAACAATGGTTTGACAAGAAAATAGTAATTTATTTATATTAACTTCATGAAAATCCTTTACAATTACGTCCCTCTTAGGGATACCAAATTCATGATACAATTGATACAATTATGATGCCCCTCAATGGGGATGGTATAATTCGTAGGCTCTTCATGATATACATGAACTGCTTAAGACCAAAGATAGCCTTCTTCTCACTTAGTTGAGGAATATGTTGCCAATAATACTTTTAAATGCTCATATCCTATAAACCTACATTCAAGAAACAACATAAAATGGGTTAATAGCAAAGGAGGCCTCTCTTGATGAGGCTCTTGATGGGCAATTGCATAAATGATGAAAAAGATAGCAAGAAAGAATGTAAACTTATAAATAAATGCAAGAAATATCTAGATTACTGTAAAGCTTGTAAAATAGGTAGTAAATCTAACTATTATGTAGCCTCATTAGCCATTAAAACTTGAAATGCATCAAATCCCAAGAAATTAGCTTAACTTGATAAATGCAAGGAAAGAAGATCAAATCTACTTCTAATTCCTAAATTTAATCGTAAAAATGCATAAGGAAATATAATCTATGTTAGATCTACATAAATACATGTATGAAATAGAAATCCTATAGCTAAAACAAAGAAAAGTAAGAATCAAACCCTCGTCATGGGTTTGAAGTGCAGTTGGCTCTGTTAGTCGTGACTGACAGTCGCAATTGAGGTGAAAGTGTTCTTGATCTTGTAATAAGGGCTTGGATCTCCAATTTCTTCCATGGAACTGATGATCAAGGGTGGCCTTTGTGTTTTGGAATGAATTGGTGATGTGGATTCTATGAATTTATAGTGGAAGTGGTTCAATTTGGGATATGATCCTTCAAGCTCTTGAAACCTCCATATCTTCGAATGTAATCATGATTTTCAAATTGGTAACATGTAGGTACTCCTCAAGGGTTGAAAATGGTTCTCCAATCTTGTAGGGCTTCATTGCATTAAATTGAAATATTCTGTATATTTTTTTCCAATTTGGAGGGGGGTCTTATAGCAATCTCCATTCCTAATCTTAGATTTCTTGGGAAACCAAGATCAAGAACTAGGAGGTTGGAATAGTTGGGAGGAAGAATTTGGAAGCTTCCTCGCTTGCAACCACTTGAAATATATTCCAAAAGCTATTGTAACTAATTTTAACTTAGCTTGGGAGTCCATGATAGTTACAGGGCTAGTCGTAGGTCTTAGGTGTAGCTATATCTATTAACTATGGGTTTCAGCCATAATTGAGACCTTAGTTATGGATGCCATCCACAACTAAAGCTGATTAGGCCAAAGTTACCTAAAATGAGTGGTTAAAACCACTACTTTGTCTTGTAATGGTCCAAGATCATTCATATGGTCTGTATGAAATCCCATATGAGTAGTACCCTCAACATGATACATTTTAGGTGTCTAAAATTTGTAACTTTTCCATCTATAGAACTTTTAGACCATGCATTAAAAATGACACATCGATATGTGTTAAAATGAAGGCCAATGATAATCTAGTTTGGTAGAAATCCTTTAGCGAGTAAAGTGAATTGAGTAGTGGAAAATCTAAGGACAACATAGGCACTCCAAGAGCTTGTTGATTTGAAAAAACAACTTCAACCAATATATGGTGAATGGAAATATTTTCTCATAGCACTAGAGTCATATTGGTTGAGGATTAGGTTATCAATGAAGCTATGTTATTACAATTTTATCTTTCAATCTACTTGAAGTACAATTTATTTAAGAAAAAAATAATTTTAGAGGCCTTCTAAAGTTCAAATATGCTACACATGCCCTATACAAAAATATTGATGTTTTGAGTGTCACACATCACTGTCACCAATGTGTATTATAGATCTGTAGAGCATATAGATACAATAGTATGACTGATAAATGCCAACTATTATTTTTATGAATTTTTCCTCTATGGATACCTATGAATATTTTCTCTTTTTTACTTGACACAAAATCCTTGCTTCTAAGGAAGATTTAGAAACCTAAATTATTCTAGCACTTATATTGATCTTATTCACTTGTGCTAAGGTTAACCTTTTAGCATGATATTATAATATAAAATAACTATGACTTATTTCTCAAAAATTGAAGTTTGTGATGTTTTAAAGGTCTTAGTTAAAGAATAATTTTTGATAACATAACCAACTATAAAAGGATTCATGCATGGCCTTTGTAAATTGTAGCAAGCAAAGAAAATTTATTTCCAACTGTTGTGGTCTTTGCCTTATAATGCTACAAGAAGAGACGTCATATACAATGGACAACTTAAATAATATACCACTAACAAAAAAAATCATACTATATTGTTGTTGTGTAGGGATTGGAATTTATAAAATATATAGTTATTGTTTGATTTTGTGTATATATCACCCTTCTTATTTATCATCAAACAAATAGAACATAGAAAATTGATGCTTACCATATGAAACAATGGATAAAAAAGCAAAATAACTTTCTAATTACTTAGTCTTGTGTCATTGACCATAGTAGACCAGAAGAGTATAATCCCAAATCTATAATGATATGTGGGGATTTCTTGTATGGAGACAATAAGTAGGTGATTTTTGTTTACACGTAAATCACAAATAAGAATGTGTATTTTTTTCCCCTACAATAATTAATTTATTTCTGAGTTTGTTTTGTAAAGAAATGAGATTTCATATTGCAATTTCATGAACAAGATGAAATCAAACTTAAAAATGGTGACTTAATTTTAATCTAAATACCCTCATGTGTAAACACAACATTAGGGTTTAAATTTTAATCTAGGGTTTAATCTAGGGTTTAAATTTTATAAATCTCATGCATAAACACAACATTACAAACTAAAAAATTTCAAACCCTAATAAAAAAAATACATGAAATAATGTAAAATTCACTAAACCTAACTAACCTTGTCTTTGTATTCAATGCCCCATTCTGTGCCTTCAACTTCAACCCTCATTCTCACCATTTGGGGTAAATTAGTAGAAGTTTTAGAGAAATTTTAGGGCAAATCCTAGCCAAAAAATGACCAATATGAATCAAAGCTCAGGAGCCCTAGAAGTTTTATAGAAATTTCAAGGTAAACCCCAGCCAAAAAATTAAAAACATAAATTGAATCCCAGGAGCCCTAGGTTATGCGTACGATGTGGAAATTTTAGTAGTTAAGGTGTGGTGTGGAGGGTACAATAACTAAGGTATGACATGGAAGTTGCAATAGCTAATGTGTGGCATGGAGGTTGCAGTAGCTAAGATGCAAAAAATGTAGTAGCTAAGACGTGATAGTTGTAGTAGTTAAGGTGTAGTGTGGAGGTTAGAGTATCTAAGGCATGATGTGGATGTTGTAGTAGCTAAGGTATGATAGACTAGTTGTAGTAGCTAAGATGTAGTGGATTGTCTATTTTCAAAGCTTCAAAGAAATAATTATGTCATCGCATAGGAGTTTAAGCCCACATATTATAAAAAACCTAAACAACCTCTAATAAGGTGATTTATAACCACCCTCATAAGGATAAGATAGTGTTTTATAGCCACCCTCATAGGGACACCAAAAAAAATTTGGGTTGCCCTAAGATGGTGCTTATAAACTACCCTATTATCACCCTAAGATGATGGTTTATAATTGTTGTCTTAGACAAAACCCTAATATGATGATTTATAACAGACATCTTAATCCTACAAGGGTGGTTTATATCCACCCTCTTAGGGTGAACCTAAGAGGGTGGTTATCCTATGAGGGTGATTATAAACCACCCTATTAGGACCCATTAGGGTTATTTTTTACTATTGTAAAAAATTGCCTTAATTTAGCCATTGTTTAAGCCCTTTTTTGGTGTAGTGAATAGTCAATTTTTTTTATTTATGTGAACTTTAGATCACATACATGTTGAGAAAGAAGGCTTGAAAACTAATTGGTTGACAATATAAGGCTCAAGCCAGGCTGAGACACAAACAAGAATGAAATAAAATCCCCATATAAGACTAGATACAAGGCACATGTATGACTTGCCTTCGATCCTTTACAATGAAGAAGTAGGTATTTATAAAAAGTGGAAAATACCCCCTTAAAAAAAACTTGTACAAGAATTTAAAATTATCCAATTCAAATTGCCTAAGCTAGTTAGTATCAACAATGAATGATCCTAAGGTCTTGAGGATTCATAGCCATAAATATTGCTATCAAATCGAGTGCCATTGAGCTACTTCATGCTTGAAATACCTATGATTAGACCCTTTATTATCATTGCCTTGTATTATGTATTTACCTTTAGGATGACCTCTATGTTACCACTTTAATGCTTTAGCTATCAAATCATAGACTACATTTAGTTGTGGGGTACCAATACCAAAACTATATCATCATCTCTTCCGTCACATCCAATTGTAGTGGGTTGGTCTAATGATCTCGATGGCGATTGACCTTTACCATGTTCCTTTAATAGGTTTTCTTGGTGAAAATGCTCTTCAACACATTCTTTGGAGTTCATGGTTACTACCTTCTATTATTCCTTTATTTTTTAGACTCCTCTTCCACCATGGATCACGAGGAGGCTTTTGGGGAGCTAGTAAGCCTAGAAGCTCAAGGAAGATGTTATAGCTAGAAATCCTTTGAGCTACTATATTTTCCCTTGTACTTTAGGTATTAAGCCCCTCTTCAAGGAGGGAAGGGGCTTACCTTATTGCCTCCATACTTGGCCACCTTGGACCTCCATTCTTCTTAGCTGAGGAATGCACCTTTATCCCCAACATTCATTGGTGGTGTCATCTTAGAAATGTACTAGGGATTTGGGAACATTGTCAATTAAGAAAAGGAAATAGACTCATGGCCTCTGATATCCAAGGAGAGGGAAAGGTCACTAGTTCTATTTAGGGAAGGGTCTATTAAAAATGGATCCCTTTTAGCCATCATTAAAATGGCTCAAGGGTCCCAAGTATTACTAGAACCTACTTTAGCCACCACCAAAAAGTATTTTTAAGTCCCTACTTGGATCTAGTATGGTGGCTTGGCTAGGTGTGGTGTGGGAATTTGTTGGTCGTCAATCTAGAACCATGCGAAGGGTGGGGTAGATGGATCAACACCTAGTATAGAACAACCACTACATTGATAGTATGGGGTAGATGATATTTAGAGAAGGTAAATTCCTATAAGGGGTGGTTCTAGCTACTCTACATCACAAAAGGGAAAGGAAAAAGAGAAAAATAGAAAGAAAAATAAATAAAAGGTCATAGCTAAACTCACAAGGATGGGTATAGCCACATCAAGATCTATGCAGGTATAATACCCCATCCAAAACATAGAACCCTGCACTCAATCACCCAACAATGCCCTTGTCCTAGCTCTCTCATAAATGGTGAGCAAAAGGCAAACTCTAGCACCGATGAGCGGGTGCATGATATCCAGGATGCAGAATCAAAGCACTCCCGCTCGAGTAGCATTAATAGAAGAAAACCTCCAACCCATATAATGGACACACTCCCCCTTAGTCACTCAAGCACACCCCAAGGAATCTAGATAGTAGAATAACCAAGATGACTTAAGAAACTAAGAAGTAGGATATTCATTCATTCAATCCAATAACAAGAAAACATAGTTAGAGACTGAATAATGTAGAATATGTATTTATAGAGGGGAAATATTACATAATAATTGTAAAGGCTAAAGATATTTCCTTTGGAATGACCAACATTCCACTATTTAAAATTTCATTTACATAGATTTCAAAACTTGGATATTAATGGCGGAGGGTGGTAAGATGGTATAGCTAACGAGTGATGCCTTGGTACACTACTACACTAGGAAGCACCAATATTCTAGAAGGTGGTAGGTGCTTCTAGATCAATCTAGGACCTTGGATATTCTACCTAGCTCATTATTGCTTAGCTACCATGTCCCCCTCCTTGAATAGTGATCCCCTAATTAGGTAATGCATGACAGACACCAGAGATCCTTAGGAGCATCGTGCTTGAAATATATCACCCGAGTGCACTTCACCAAGTACTTGGGTTACTAAGTGGATCATTCCTCAAATAGTGGGCCCTTCTTTCTAGATAGAGGGGTTTAGTAGGTATTTGTTTTTCCAAATTGTTCCCATGCTCAAGGCAAGCAAGATTTTTTTCTTGACTACAAGGGTAGGGTCGATCCATTCTTCTTCCCATCCTAGTTGTTTTAGAACATCCACCCATGGATTTGGGTGGGATTTTGGTATGTCCTACCCAAAATATCAAGAGAAAATTCCACCCATGCTATGGTCTGCTCTGATTTTTTTCTACCACCCATCGCTTGATCCCTTCAACTCATCCAGTAATCCTTGAAAAATTGGTCTAACAAAAAAAAGGGTGGGTGAAGAAGCACAAAATTCCACCCATAGGAGATTTAGTTTTGATACTAGTTGGTGGCATGGATTCCTCCTTGGTTGCACTTTAGATGGTATTTTTGCTTTTGCTACTTCATAAGTAGTAGAAGCTTTGGGCCCCTTTATTTTTACTTCAAGTATATGCTTTAATAAAAATTGCCTTTGGGATAGGATTTTCCTAGTGCAGTGAATTTTCACTATAGCTCTAGTGACTCATAGGGGAACTCATACTAGTAGGAATCAATGAACCAAAAGAAATGGCCTTGTCCATTGGACACAAAGTATGAATAGGTAAAATGCTAAGGCTCATGTAGTATTTATGGATTTTTAGAGAAGGATGGTGTTGAAGATAACTCTGCTCAATACTTCATGGAGATTTGGAATGGGGTGTGCCTTAATTTATAGGCCACATCACTTGGATAACTCTCAAGAATTTACTTTAATTTCACTAATTTTCTAATGATAGGGGGATATGGAAAGACTCGTTTCCTCATGCTTCGACTATGGGGGACATAATCATATTTTATGCCTCCTTTCACCTGAGTATGGTAGTTGTCCTTCAGTCGATAAAAAGGGTCTTTGATACTAATCCTAAGAGGGCTAGTGTAAATTCCATGATCTTAAAAATTGTGTCCTACAAATATGTGTGATGTAAATTATTTTACTACAAGTCTAAACTCACTCATGTCATGCAATAATCAAGTCAACTTGCAGTAAAATAATAATATATACATACATGCATACATACATATATATACAAAATCCCAAGGGGTTAGTGGGTCACTCCTTGTATCAAGTGTTCAGCCCATGCCAATCCAGTTGAAGGTCCTAATAGGATTAGCTTCCAATATTTCCATAATGGATCACTTCTTTCTATGAGCAGGGTGTTTTTTGCTTTATATTTTGATCTTCCTCTATTTCTATTTTGGGTTACTCATAAGTATCCCATCTTCGTATTCATAACAAGCCACCCCTTGTAGGCCACTTTTAACTTTGTTCTATATTTAGGAGAACTTTCATGCCAATCTGATTGTTTGACATTTTTTTAGTTCTAATTCTAGGCCTTTACAATTAGAGTCTTGGTGTAGTACTGGGAAGTTGATCACTAGTATAATTCCTTCAACCATTCATCCTAATTCTATTTTGGTTGACGTCCAAGCTAATTTTAGTGTGTCTGACATTGTTTTTGGTAAATAAGAGGAGATGAGTTCCAAACTGATCAAAAAAAATTGGATTGGTATCCTACCATACCTCAATATTAGGTGGAAATATTCTACTTTGATTTGTGTAGGTGAATTCACCTCATTTTATCCTTTCTTTGATCTAACATGTTACAAACTTCTCCTTTGCTAACTTGAATACTTTTGAAAAAACTAGATGTTGCAATTGGTGTTTACTGAAAGACCCGATAGTTACTTGATGGATGCCTCTTATGGTCTAATAGGACATTTTTCCTAGGATATTTTGATAATTCTAGGTCTTGTTCACTCTCTAGACTTTGGTTGTTCTCGATGTTTATCAAGTGGTGTCCCATTGATCTAGTTGTCTCCCTATGTGTCCAACATCACCCCCATGTGAATAGATCCTACTTTGTTGGTGTGATTACTAGGGTGTTGGTCCCCTAGCAAAGAATTAATGGTTAATGGGGTAGCATAATTGATGCTTCTTTCCTTAGTTGGTCCCAATATCGTATTGAGTGTGCAACGATGGACATGTATCACTCTTGAAATTTACCTTTAAAGGATGTTTTTAAGGGCCATGTTTTGTGTGACCACATTGTGCACCATGTAGAAAGTTACCATGGGGTACAAGTATTATAATTTGGTAATCTCTTCTTCTCTAGTGAATTTTGGTAGGGAATCTAGAGTTGCAGTAGGACCAAGTCCCACATATCAGGCAAAGTTGGTGAAACTAAGGGGCCTTAGTTGTTCTATGTTTGGATTCTTTTGGTATTTACTTGCAACCATATTTTTATTAGCACATGGGGATTAGACAAGAAACTATGCTTATATGCTGCTTTGACAAGCTAATGAATAGAGACTTACATCATTATATGTACTTAGAATGATCTTACAATGGTTTTCAAAATAACTTTCTAGTGGAGTCGCTAAACTTGGATGTTTTGATGACTAGCGAAGTCGTTAGGTGGTATATTTTTTTCTTAATCAGATAAAGGTCCCCACCATAATCTTATATTGTAATGGAGATATCTTTTAAGGTCTTCTATTATAGTAGAGTCACCAAGTAAATATTTTGGTTCTTCAACAAGTTGTAGGTTGAGACCTTCATCAAAACCTCAACCTGATTTATAAACATGGGATGAATTTGACAATTTAGGTCCCATTGAGCATGCTATTTTAATTGTTGAGGATCAAGATTGTTACTTATGCTCTAAGTTTTGTGACCCCCCATGTATGTGGTATCTCTTTGAATAGATAAATCTAGTGCCTAATGCCTAGCATGGAGCACTAGTTTAGAAAGTTTAGGAAATATGGGATGCAAATACTTTAGATGACCTTTGAGGTTTTCTAACCAATGTTGGATCCTTATTTGGGTTGATATTTGATGTTCTTACTCCTAACCAAGCCCACTCTACCAAGTGTTTTTCCAAGAAAAATGAAAAAGGGTAATGCGGTAAAATAATTTAAAGTAAATGACTAAAAGTAGAAAATCTAATCTAACCTAACGAGCCTATACTACCAGTTGTGATGTTCTAAAGATTTAATAGAATATACATGTTGCAATAGATTGAGTGAACATATGCATGTCAATAAACAACACAAAAGGAACATATTTTTCCTAAACATGCATCATACATAACACCCACATAAGAACTACGATAGAAATACTAAAATAGTCATTGTTTCTTATTTGTGTGAACTTCAAATCATATACATGTCAAGAAATAAGGCTTAAAAATTAATTGATCAACATTACAAGGCACGAGAATATTTGGAGAGATGATTTACAATGATAAGAATCATTATTTTACCCTTGTATTTTGGTAGCCCCTCAATGAAATCCATAGAAATGTGCTCCCATTGAAGATTAGGGATGGGTAATGGTTGTAATAGACCAGGATTTTTAATTGTTTCTCCTTTGTTATGTTGATAGACTTTACATTCAGCCATAAATATTTTGATATCATATTTTAGACCTTTCCACAAAAATGATTGCTTTGCTCTTTGGTAGGTTTTCAAGAATCCAGAATGTCCTACCGTTGGAGATGCATGCACTTCTTGGAAAATTATGTATTTAAGAGTGGAAGAAGGAGAGAGGTAAATCTCATCTTTCTTACAAAGTAATCCATATTCATAAGAGAAGTATGGATGTATGGACAATCCTGAATTTATATCATGGATTATTTGAGCAGTCTCTTTATCAACCATCCATTCTTTTTGAAGTTGGGCCAACCACTAAGAACAAGGATCCGATATTGCATTTATGGTTATTTCATCTTTGTATTGATGGGATAAGGCATCAACCTAATAGTTTTGTCAACCATTTATTTTGTTCGAGATAGGAGATTCATTATTCCAAGAAGTGTTTAAGACTACTATGATCAATTTTGATGATGAAATGACTGCTTAATAAGTAATGCCTCCATTTTTATAATGTATGTAGAATAGCCAACATTTATTTTTCGTAAGTGGATCTTCCCAAATTTTTTCTTGAAATTTTTTTTACTCTCGAAAGCTAAGGGATGACCTTCCTGCATTAAAACAACTCCAATACCCATCCCTAAAGCATCACACTCAAATATTAAGGGCTTTCTAAAATTGGGAGTGGCCAAGACGGATGTGGAACACCCTATTTTAGGGAATTGAAGGCTTATGAGACAACATCATTCCAGTGGAACGCATATTTTTTGTAAGAGCTGTGAGAGGTGTTACGATATTCCCATAGTTGCGGATAAACTTTCGATAATAACCTGTGAGTCCTAAGAATCCTAGGATATTTTTGAGTGTCTTTGGTAAAGGCCAATCTTGAATAGCCTCAATTTTATTAGGATCCACTTTAACTCCTTCTTGAGAGACTATGTGACCCAAGTATTCTACTTCCTTGATCCCAAATGCACATTTGGATCTTTTAACGAATAATTTATCCTTTTGTAATAAAGAAAGAACCTTGTCAACATGATCTAAATGGTCCTTCCAATATTTGCTTTAAATTAAGATATCGTCAAAGAAAACAAGAACAAATTTACAAAGATATGGTCTAAAAACATGGTTCATAAGACTTTGAAAAGTGGATGGGGCATTGGTTAGACCGAAAGGCATGACTAAGAACTCATAGTGGCCTTCGTGAGTATGAAAAGCTATATTTGGGATGACTTCTTCTCTAATCCTAATTTGGTGGAAGCTAGAGCGTAATTCTAGCTTAGTGAAATATTGTGCACCATGTAGTTCGTCTAACAAATCATCAATAACAAGAATAGGAAATTTTTCTTTGATGGTAAGTTTGTTAAGGGGACGAAAATCAAGACACATACACCATGAATTATCCTTACGATGTGTTATCACAATGGGAGATGAATTAGGACTAGTGCTTGATCGAATGATTATGTGTTCTAGCATATCTTGGACAAGTTTCATTTTAGTATTTATTGGTTGATGATGGTGATAAGGATGTATGGTATGAGGTAGGCTACTAGGAATTAAATGGATAGCATGATCATGTGATATTTTAGGAGGTAGACCACATGGTTCGCTAAATAACACTTCATAACTATCTATAATGTTTTGAATATCCCTAGGCAAATTTGGAGGTGAATAATATGAGGAATTAACTTTAAGGGAATTTATTTGAGCAATATAACCGTAACCACCTTTTCGCAATAATTTTTCCATGCAATGTGAACTCACTATGTGAGAAGGAGGAGGTTGAATTCCTTGAAGGCAAATATTTTTTCCATTTTTTGACCACTTGATATATAATTTTTGGAGATTAAGAGTAACATCCCCAAGTTGAGATAACCATTGAGATCCTAGAATGACATCCGAACTACCTAGGTTCATAACAAAAATCGTACCTATCTATGTATAATTTCCCATTTGGATTGTTACCTTGGATGTTTGACCTACACATTGAGCATTTCCTCCATTGGCGATAAGTACTTGGAATTTATCTTGATTGGAAGTCTGGATATACAGATTCAAGGATTTGGCTATTTTATAGTCGATGAAGTTATGTGTACTTTCAAAGTCAATAAACATTTTAACACATTGGTTTTTAATGTATCCTTGTACCTTGATAGTGTGATGGGATTGAATACCCATGATTGCATGCACCGAGAGATCCACTGTATCATATTTTGGTGTTTTCTCATTTATCGGTTCTATATATGGCTCTAGTTGAGGTGTATCCTCTTCTTCAACCATTGAAGTATCTTCATAGGCTAGAAGATAATTAAAGAAAACCCCCACAAAAGGCTAGATACTAGGCATGAGTATGACTAGCTTTTGATCTTTTACAATGAAAGAGGTAGTTGTAAGAAGTAAGGAATTTTCCCCCAAAAATTTGCATAGGAATTCAAAATTGCTTGCACTAGTCAAAATCAACATTGAATGATCCTAAATTCTTAAGGATTCTTAGCTATAACTTCTACTATAAAATTGAGTGTCATTGAGCTACTTCATGCTTAAAATACCCATTATTAGACCCTTTTCCATCAATTTATTTGATTCTATGTTTCCCCTTGGGCTGACCTTCATGTTTCCACTTTAATGCTTTAGCTATTGCCTAAGGATTTGCATTCAGTTTTGGGGTGTTAGGACCAAAATAAGATCATCACCCCTTTCCTCATGTCTAGTCACAGTGGGTTGGTTTGATGTTCCTAGTGGTGATTGGCCTTCCCTGCACTCCTTTAATAGGTTTCCTTGGTGAAGATGCTCTTCAAAATATTCTTTGGAGGTTGTGGTTGTTATCTTCTATGCTTACCTACTCTTTGATATTACTCTTTCACCATGGATTGTGAGGAGGATTTTGGGGATCCAACAAGCCAAAAAGCTCAAGGAAGACATTGTAGCAAAACACTCTTCAAGTTGTTATGTTTTTTCCTATCCTTCAAGTACCAAGTCCATATTTGGGGAGGGAATGGGATTGCCTTACTACCTCCATACTTGGATACCTCAAACCTCTCTTCTCCTCAAATGAGGAATGCATATTAGTCCCCAAGATTCACTGGTGGTGTCATATTAGAAATGAATTGGGGATTAGGAAATAGTCTTAATTTAGAAAAGGAAAAATGCTTTCATCCTCTGTTATCTAGGGAGAGATAAAGGTTGTTAGTGCTATTTGGGGTAAGGTCTTGTCAAAAATGGGTCTCTTTTATCCATCATCAGAATGGCTCAAGGGTCCCAAGTATTATCAACACCTACTTTAGCCACCACTGAAAAGGCTTTTTGAGTCCCTACTTAACTCTAGTTTGATGGGTCAGCTAGGTGTGGTGATGAGTAGTCGTTATACCATCATTAAATCTCAAAGATCTTATCAATCCGGGGTGGTGTCCAAGGCTATTTACGATAGAAAGTTCAAACAGAGTTGCATTTCAGCTCATTTAGGAGCAGCAGGTCTTTATTGGTAGGATTGATTGTGTGGGGGATTTGTGTCACTTCTATCCCTAAATTGCATAAATTTAACTTTAATCTATTTGCAAGAATGAAAAACTAATTGTTGTCTACAGAAATAAAGTCCTAATTACAATTGCTAAATTGAGACTTAATTGATTTGCAGAAGGAAAATCCTAATTACAGTTGCTAAATGAGAAACCTATTTACTTTTGCAATGATGAGATAAAACAAGTAATCAACTTCTGTCAATACTCTAAACAGAAGGTCGTCAATCTTCTGTGTAGTGTTTGACAACAAAAACAAGAATGCAGGAAATTATAGAAAACTTGTAAATTGTTGGAAATGTAAATTGCAAGGAATTGGAAAATTACTAAAAAATAAAGAAACTGATTATATCTATTGCTGATTACATCACAAATGTAAAATAGATGGATAAAAACTAAAACAGAAATCAAATACCACAAAATGCTGAAGTTGACAAGTTCCACTACTTATTCTGCTACAGCAAAATCAGGACTGAAAACTTGTCTGTTAGTCCTTCTCCTAGATCTGAAAGTGGCCGGCCTCCTTTTCCAGAAGAAGGTATAATTTCTTCTCTAAGTCTTACTCACACTCAGACATAACAAATTAAATGGAATGAAACTGCACTTTTATTGCTTCAGAAACATAATTACAATTCTGCTGAAATCTGTTACAGATCTGCAATCTGTTACAGGTCTATTATCTCTAATATGTCTAATCTCTAATCTAATATTTCTAATATCTAATATTCTTCCTAATAGCTCAACCTTTATGGGAGCTATCTTTTATAGATGCCTAAAATCTAATTACAAACATAAAATATGTTGTCCTGATATCCTGCAGAATTTCCTGCGTTTATCCTAGAAGAAGATCAAACTTGATATTTTCCATAAATGATGGCTTTGGACGGCAAGGACGGCAAAATTAGATGGGAGATATTTTCCCTTAACTTTCTCAACCTTATTATCCCCTTTTCCACCGCCAAAAGTCAGTCAACAAGTCAAAAAGTACATTATGTTTTCATTCCGAAGATAAGTGGCTCATTTCGAAGATACTGCAATTCTCATTCCGAAGATCCGCTCATTTCGAAGATACTGCAATTCTCATTTCGAAGATCCGCTCATTTCGAAGATACTGCAATTCTCATTTCAAAGATCTGCTCATTTCGAAGACACTATGTTTTCTCATTTCGAAGATATCTGTTCATTTCGAAGACACTGTGTTCATTTCGAAGATCTTTAGAATGACCAACTATGTTGACTCCAAATGGTTTTGGCTGCATTTCTCAAGTGTATTAGACCTCAGGATCAGATTGCAATAGTCTTCATTCTTCCTTGGATGTGAATTCCATGCCTTGCCATTCATTGGTAGCTTGCTGGAATTTATATGGAAAAACCAGTTTTCTGTCGCACAGTAATAAGTCTTTGTACTATTTGCTGAATTTAGAGAAACTAATGCTTAATGATCATCAAAATAAGACTACTGAAATGTTGTTGTCAACCTAAGCATGAAAATATAACATAAAACTATACAAAAACTGTTAAAAATCAGAATATAATGTCCTTAACACTGCAATCATGCAAACAGTTAATACAGAGCATATTAAATCAACTTAACTAGCATATAAGATAATTCACAAGAGTTTTAGGCAGTTTTAACTATTTAAAACATGCTATAAATGAGGCTTATCCAGGCCTCATCATCCCCCCCAACTTATATTAATGCATGCCCTCATGCATTGCAGTGGGCTATGGAGTCACAGATGTCCATACTCATATTCCATGTTTCATAGAACAATTTAATGCCTGTGTAATTTCTCATGAAGATTTCTGATTCATTATTCAAACTGATCATCTGGTTGGGAATCCTCTTCAAAAGTCAACTTGTGACAGACTGCTTTTTAGTTTCTCCACTTTTTGCTATAATTCTCAAATTTTCTTTTCATGTTTTTCAATAACATCTTTTCTTTCCTCAATCCATCTCATTTGTATTTTTATAACACTCTTGGCTGCTCTCAATTGTTTTGTGATGTCCACCTCCTCTTCTTCATTTGACTCAGAACCTAATACTAACAAATCAACTGCAGTTTGCTGCTCAACAATGATCTCATCCTCTGCTTCAGACCCCTACTCCTGTACAGGAGGTTCCATGAAATTATCTTATTATTACATCCAAATTCTCAGTGGCTTGTTGCACTTCTATGACATCAGGGCTATCCTGTCTGGTCTTCTCTTCAATAATTTGCTCTTTTTGTTGGAGTCTTGCAGACCTCCTAGTCCTTAATGTATATTTTCTCTTCTTGCCCTATTTTCTTGTGGTAACAGGGGCTGTAGGGATAGCTTCAAGCTCTTCACTGTGAACTTCACTCTTATATTCTGACAGATAAATAACATATTTAGAAAAATGAACCCTCTTCTATTTTATTTTTTTGCTATCAGTTTCAGCTCTTCTCTTCTTAGTCTGTGAGTTTGATGGTTCTGTTGCTACTGCTGGGTGTGTTTCTTTTTCTGCAATAGCCTCTACAGTAGTTCCTATTTCTTCTTCTACAATAACCTCTAACTATTTCTTCTTCTCATCCTCTGCAGCAGCTATTTCTTCTTCTCAACAACATCTACAACATCTATTAGGTCACTGATTTCTGGTTGCTACAGGGTTTGCTCTTGTTCTTCTTCAGAAAGAACTTTTAATTTTTTTCCTTGTAATCATTAGAAAATATGTCTTCAGAAAGAAAATATGGCACACTTCCTTATTCTATGCTCTGAACACCTAGCCATCAATCATTGGACATCCTTGCCATCAAATTTTCTTTACTATTTTTAGCTCATCCATTCTGCATGCAAATTTTCCCACATGAGTGGTTATTAGCAATGAATGGTGGTGGCATGTTTGTTGGTTATTTTCCCTATGATTCTCATACTTCCTTGATGGGTGCAAAATATGAGATGAATCTACAAGCTAGCTGACATGTGTCAATGATCACATGGAGTAAAATAATTCTACTGACTATGTCTTTTTCTCCCTCCTTGGATGCCACATGAAAAATCTTAAATCTTCATTCTGAAGATTATGTTTCATTCCAAAGACTAAGCTGGGCATTTAATTTGAAGATAACCTTCATTCCGAAGATAAACCTTCATTCTGAAGACAAAGCTTCATTCTGAAGATACCACGGTTATTTGAAGATACAGCAGTCATTCTGAAGACATAGCAGAAACCAACATTTTTCTCTTTCTCCAAGCATGTTTTGTTTATGCCAACTCTTATGAACACTTTTATACTAATGGTTAATTGTCATATACTATATATCAAATATTTACAATGAGAAAAGTGCAAGAAACATATATACCTGGTTAAAA
The DNA here is from genome assembly GCA_028583015.1 of Wollemia nobilis. Classification (NCBI taxonomy): domain Eukaryota; kingdom Viridiplantae; phylum Streptophyta; class Pinopsida; order Araucariales; family Araucariaceae; genus Wollemia; species Wollemia nobilis. Next base: position 362,829 of record JAQPPZ010000159.1, read on the forward strand.
CAAGTTAATGCAAGTTTTGAAAGATGACTCGCTTCTGTTGATATTCTCATTGAGGCTTCCTGCAACACTTCAAAAACAAGTGCAGTTGGTGAATTTGTACAATGATGACTCAGAAATTTCAAGGTTATGCATGCCAGAAAACTGGTTTTCATGCATACCAACTCAGTAGCGCCTTAGAAAAAGGTTTTCACTGCTGAGCTATTCATTTTTCTCTCTTTTTTTTTTTTTCTTTAACCTCTCCTTTTCTCTCTTTTTTTTTTTTTGTCTTTTTGATTCTGATTGTGCCCGTGAAGGAATTCATGACTTCCCTGAAATCATGCCCATGAAGGAATTCACAGCCAGAATTTATTCATCTTTTTGTTTTCTATTTTTTTCTAATTTTTTTTTCTTTTTATTTTTAAGATTCAAAGATATGATCATTTGGAATCTTCATCAGAAGAAGAAGCCTCTTCTGTCAAATGTAACTGTGTGAGATACCGAGCAAATTCCACCTTTGTTAGTGGTTTATGGTACAACTGTAAAAGATGTCCATTCACCACTAATATCCTCCTTACATCATCAACTAAAGAAAGTTGAACAACTTCATTCTCAGACTCCCCTGGTTCATCCTTGTTGCTCTTAATGTGATCATCATGCCACATTTTCCATTTTTGTTGAGTGAACTCTATTTGGTGAAGTGCTTCCAACCAAAGTTCATCAAATGCATTCAACCGCAAAATTTGTTTTTTCTGTACCTGCAACAACTCAATGCCAACTGCTAAAGATGCATAAAATGTTAGTAAAGCATTAGGATGTTGCACCAATATATCAAACAAATTTGCTCCCTGGTTTTTAGTCAACCAACTATTGTTGTTCAAAGGTTGTTTTGGCTGTGTTTCAGCTTGTTTTGTACCAGGCTTATTTGAATTGGTTCTTGGAGAAACATTTTTATTTACACCAATGGAGGCCAAAACTAAAGTATTCTTTTCATTTTCCTTATGTGTTCTAAGAAACTGTGGGTTTTCAGTACAATCATACTTAGGTGTAATAAGTTTACCTGAAAGCAAGTTAACTAATTTTCCACCTTTTTGTATGGTTTTAGGATATACTTTCTTCTTTTTTCTTGGTTTTCTAAAACACATTTCTTGAACAATCCTATTAATGATTGGTACAACTTGAGGTAAAGGGATTGTAACAATTAAATGTTCTAATTCCTTTATCAAATCTGATTGTGAAGATGTTACTTTTGATATCTCAGATCTGTTCAAAATATGATACTTTATTTGATGAGGTATCTTGTTCTTCTTGATGTTGTTTTAGTGTGGATTTGTTTTCATGTTCATTCTTTTTAACTTCACTTTCTACACTGATAAGTGGAATAGGTTCAAGCAGTGGTTCACCTGAACACAACTGAGTTTTAACACAGTCACTAACATTTATTAGGGCTGTATTTTTTGATTCAACCACAGAGACAGGGGTTACCTGTTTAACATGATTTGGACTGACCACAAGTTGAGTTGAAAATAGAGGTTGTTTTAATTTTTGTTGTTGTTGTCCATGATAGAAATTATGGATATGATTAGGCAACAAATTTGATTTTTGTTTTTGACAATGTTGCTGCCCTTTGTACAGATTTTGATGTTGTACCCATTGATATCCCTGTAATTTTGGCTGCAACCATGGTGGATGTTGTTGATTCCATTGTTGTTGCATCCATCCATGTTGAGACCATGCTTGGGAGTATGCCCATGGTGGTTGACTCCAACATTGTTGAAGTGGACCTGAAGCGGACCATGGCATATACCAAGGATTATTTCCCCAATGTGCAGGAAATTGAGAAGCATTCTGATATGGAAATTTATGAAAATTATTCCCTTGTCCTTGTCCTACAAAATTGATTTTTTTCATAGGTTGAGACTGTTTTTCAAAGACACTTTTAAGTTCGGCAATAAACTACACCGATCCGTGGGGTGTCCTAATTGACAAATGCTACATGTAGCAGGTATAAATATTTTGTTCAAAGGACAATCATGAAGAGAGTGTTGCTTTTTACATTCTGAACAATAGATGGCTGAAGATTCAGTAGATTCATTTTTTTCATCTAATGTTCTATCATGTACTAAAACATCAGCCTCTTTTATGCATTCTTTCAAATCATGTTTTTCATTACCAATTCTGTGTTTTCTATGCCTTGAATGAGAGTAATTTTTACAGAGTTTAATAATTTCCTCAAATTTAAGTGCATTTGTATCTCCTCTTCCCAAGATATCCAATGCATCCCTAGATTCATCTTGTAGTCCCCTTAAGAATATGACTTTGCAAATTTCAGGTTCAACACTTCCACATCTCTTATGAACAAAAGAAAATCTGTCTATATAATCTTCTAAGATTTCATTTTCCTCTTGTTTCATTGTAAGAATTTCATCATTTTGATTCTTGACTTGACAATATTCTTGGTATCTCTCCAAGAATATGTTTTCCATCTCATCCCAAGTTCTAATTGAGTCAGGTGCTAAGGTGATAAACCATCGTAGAGCTAACTCTTTAAGAGTGGAAGGAAATAGTTTGAGCTTTTGATTGTCATTAGTGTAATCATGAGCTTGACATACAATTTTAAACTCAAACAAAAACATATCAGGATCTTCGGATGTAATTCCCTTGAAAGTTGGTAATACTGCAGGTGAAATGACCTTCATGGGAGCATTTTGATTAAGATCTAGTTGGATGGGATTTTGAAAAGTTCTGGCAGGTGCACTAGTTGCACTAGGGTGGAGCACATTGTTGGCTCTACCTTGATTCTCTTGTGAGCCTTCCATTGTAGGTTCCCAAAAACAATTATAAATCTTGTCAAATTTTCCTGATTGTATGGATTTGTCAAGAGAAAATGGTGTTGAACTACTTAATTTTCCTCCTTGTAATGATTTCTCAAAGGATCTTGCAAATCTTGCAGTGTTGGAAGTGGATGATTGGGATTCTTTGAAAATTCCAACATTTTTGGAAATAAAAAATTTAGACATTTTTGACATAATTTCAACCTCTTGTGAAATTTTTCTTCTTGTGGTTTCTTGCTTATTTCCTAAATGGACTGAAATACAATTTACCAATAACAATTACTTATACCAGTCATTACATTCAGATTTTACTCTAAAATTCACAACTTAGCATATTTAATAATTATTGGACTGCTTTTCACCTTCTAACAACACCGTGTTCCCCAGAAACGGTGCCAAAATGATGAGTAGTCGTTATACCATCATTAAATCTCAAAGATCTTATCAATCCGGGGTGGTGTCCAAGGCTATTTACGATAGAAAGTTCAAACAGAGTTGCATTTCAGCTCATTTAGGAGCAGCAGGTCTTTATTGGTAGGATTGATTGTGTGGGGGATTTGTGTCACTTCTATCCCTAAATTGCATAAATTTAACTTTAATCTATTTGCAAGAATGAAAAACTAATTGTTGTCTGCAGAAATAAAGTCCTAATTACAATTGCTAAATTGAGACTTAATTGATTTGCAGAAGGAAAATCCTAATTACAGTTGCTAAATGAGAAACCTATTTACTTTTGCAATGATGAGATAAAACAAGTAATCAAATTCTGTCAATACTCTAAAACAGAAGGTCGTCAATCTTCTCATGCAAGTGTTTGACAAAGAAAAACAAGAATGCAAGAAATTATAGAAAACTTGTAAATTGCTGGAAATGTAAATTGCAGGGAATTGGAAAATTACTAAAAAATAAAGAAACTGATTATATCTATTGCTGATTACATCACAAATGTAAAATAGATGGATAAAAACTAAAACAGAAATCAAATACCACAAAATGCTGAAATTGACAAGTTCCACTACTTATTCTGTTGCAGCAAAATCAGGATTGAAAACCTGTCTGTTAGTCCTTCTCCTAGATCTGAAAGTGGCCGGCCTCCTTTTCCAGAAGAAGGTATAATTTCTTCTCTAAGTCTTACTCACACTCAGACATAACAAATTAAATGGAATGAAACTGCACTTTTATTGCTTCAGAAACATAATTACAATTCTATTGAAATCTGTTACAGATCTGCAATCTGTTACAGGTCTATTATCTCTAATATGTCTAATCTCTAATCTAATATTTCTAATATCTAATATTCTTCCTAATAGCTCAACCTTTACGGGAGCTATCTTTTATAGATGCCTAAAATCTAATTACAAACATAAAATATGTTGTCCTGATATCCTGTAGAATTTCCTGCGTTTATCCTAGAAGAAGATCAAACTTGATCTTTTCCATAAATGATGGCTTTGGACGGCAAGGACGGAAAAGTTAGATGGGAGATATTTTCCCTTAACTTTCTCAACCTTATTATCCCCTTTTCCACCGCCAAAAGTCAGTCAACAAGTCAAAAAGTACATTATGTTTTCATTCCGAAGATAAGTGGCTCATTCCGAAGATACTGCAATTCTCATTTCGAAGATCCGCTCATTTCGAAGATACTGCAATTCTCATTTCGAAGATCCGCTCATTTCGAAGATACTGCAATTCTCATTCCGAAGATCCGCTCATTTCGAAGACACTGTGTTTTCTCATTTCGAAGATATCTGTTCATTTCGAAGACACTGTGTTCATTTCGAAGATCTTTAGAATGACCAACTATGTTGACTCCAAATGGTTTTGGCTGCATTTCTCAAGTGTATTAGACCTCAGGATCAGATTGCAATAGTCTTCATTCTTCCTTGGATGTGAATTCCATGCCTTGCCATTCATTGGTAGCTTGCTGGAATTTATATGGAAAAACCAGTTTTCTATTGCATAGTAATAAGTCTTTGTACTATTTGCTGAATTTAGAGAAACTAATGCTTAATGATCATCAAAATAAGACTACTGAAATGTTGTTGTCAACCTAAGCATGAAAATATAACATAAAACTATACAAAAACTGTTAAAAATCAGAATATAATGTCCTTAACACTGCAATCATGCAAACAGTTAATACAGAGCATATTAAATCAACTTAACTAGCATATAAGATAATTCACAAGAGTTTTAGGCAGTTTTAACTATTTAAAACATGCTATAAATGAGGCTTATCCAGGCCTCATCATGTGGTATGGGGAGCTTTAGGTTTAGCACTAGTTGGCGGTATGAATTTCTCCTTGGTTGAACTTTAGATGGTCATCTAGATTCAACTGCTTCATATGTAATAGGATATTTGGGCCCCTTCACTTTGACTATGGGAAGGTGCTATGATCAAAATTATTTTTAGAATTATTTACCGAGTTTAGTGAATTTTACTATAAAGAGCCCTTTTTAATGTCTTATGTAATATTATCACCAATATCACAACAAAAAGTTCAAACAGTCACAAAACTATTTCTTTGAAATAGAATGGTTTTTTAGAAGGAAGACATATCTTGGATGAGATATTCTTAAATTAGGAGGTCATCCACTCTATGTAGGTACAAAAGATATCCTTTGTTTTTATTATCGTATACCTATCCATAGCATATGATAGAGTTGACTAGCACTTCCTCCTAAAGGTGACGAGACAATTTGGATTCTTAGATGATTGGGTAGAATCTATCAAAGGATATTTCCTTGGTATCCTACTTGGTTCTAGTGAATAGAGATCCTACCAACTATTTATATCTTCTAGAGTTATTAGGAAAGGAGACCCCTTATCCTCATACCTATTGATATTGGCTAAATATTTGGGTAGAATATTAGCTAAGGATAGGGAAACCAAAGCTTTGGAGGAAATAATAATACCAATTGGAGCCAAACAAATTACTTATCTTTAGTTTTTTGATGACTCTACATTATTAGGAAAAGCAATAGCAAGGGATGTGTTGAGTGGTATTTTCACCCGAGTGTGAAAACACACTCTCCGATAGGATTTGGGTTCTAAATCCTATTTGAAAGCATGCAAAAAAGGTGGGTCCCCAATTTTGGGGTGTGTTGTGGATCAGCCACAACAAATGGCGACTCTGCTGTCAAATGCTCCTGAGCATTTGGTGAGAACCCAACCTGGAAGTATACAAACTCGAAAACCAACATTAGCACATAAGAAATATAAAAAAATGCCCATAGATCAGAAATACATGAATCATCAGAATCATTAAGTCTCATCTCGGTGTGTGCAATGTGTTTCATTCCCTATCATTTGAAATTGATCAACATTCCATCATCAGTTTTACATGAATGCATATGTGAGATGGTGAATGATTTGTGTAACCTAATAAATATGCTTAGAGATTTTGCTCTTGTAAAGGCCTAAACTTTCTAGTATCATGCACAAACATTCAATATTACCAAACCCTCTTAGGATCCACTAATGAATTGCTTTATTATATCCCAAAGTTGGTTATGAGTCCCTACTATCTTGAACCCATGTGCAAGTGAACAGAAATCAAAACTTTGGGGAATCAGAATCCCAACCTAACCGATATGGGAGTTTAACCCTATCCTTACTATTCTGATTTGGAATTCATTACCTCACTTTGAGCAAAATAATTTAACCAATTATAGAAGAAATGGTCATGCTAGTCTAACCCTTTGAACAGTCAGTGGTCTTGTTTTTTAGACAAGACATGTTGCCATGCATGGACATACTTAACCCCATAATCCATGACTTAGCTTCATTTCTTTGGACCTTGGGGATGACTACCCATCCTTTGCAGAGGACAAGTAGTACGATCCTTCCAATCCAATATAAATATGAGATGGAAAAATTAATTTTATTGCTTGGACCTTGGGGATGACTACCCATCCTTTGTAGAGGACAAGTAGTACGATCCTTCCAATCCAAGATTTATCATGAAATGAGACATAGGAGCTTTGGGGAATTAGATTCTCAACCTAGGCGAGATGAGAATTATGCCCTATCCTTACTACTCCAAGTAGGTCAAATCAAAGCTTTGGGGAGTCAGATTCTCAACCTAGGCGAGATGGGGATTTAACCCTATCCTTACTACTCTGATTTTAGGCTTTAAGCTTTATGGAAGTGGTCAAAACCACTATTTTAAGGATCATGTTGCATAATAGGATAGACATGAAATATTCCTTTCGCCCAACCTTTTCTTCCAAGCTATGTTTTGATCATTTTGCTCAAGATCCTTTTTAATGTGTATAAAATGTGCTTGGTTCTAGATATCTCAAGACTCAGTTCCCAACCTTAGGATTTTCTTCTTATTTATGTGATAGCATAACCCTAAGAGGATTTGACACACTTTAATGATTTGTATCTGAAATGTATATGTAACTAAGATGGCATGTATGTGCAAAGTGAGATGTAATATGAATGCATTGTCTTTTGAATTGCAGATGAAATATTGCCATATAGAACTGACTACTTCATGCATCACAAGTTTCAAATGATACTATTAAACTATTTGTATTTCTTGCGGAGCTTTCTACCACATAATTCCAATGTTCCATATTTTCCCGATTTTAGGCATAAGTTGACATCTCAAAAACAATTTTTTTTTTTTATAAACAAACCAAAAATGTCCAAAGGACCAACACCCAACTTAAATCCAAATCCAAATAGCAATCCCTAAAAGAAAACTTGAAAACACAAACAAAAACCAACATCAAAACCTATATACAAATGTACAATATGATACAAGATGATGCAAAGCTTGGATTATCACTTTCCTGGATCCCAAACATGATTAGAACATTTCAACAAAAATATAACATGATATGCATGCCAAATGTTGTGGGAATCCGGAAAAAACAAGACTAGACCAAACAATGCAACCCACTTCAACTTTCCTCTCTCACCCCACCAATCAAATTCAGTTCCATTAGTATTCTCATAGGTGGGATTCAAATTCTCAAATTGATTAGACAATGATTGATTTTCAATTTTATCATGTCTATTATTTAAAATGCAAATTTCATAATTCCATCCTTGATTTAGAATTAGGCTATATTTTTCAAATATGCAATTTTGTAAGTAGGAGCCTATTTCTACAAATTTCAAAGCCAAATCATTTTCCAAATTTGTAGGCCAATCGAATTTATGCAATATTTTACAAGCATCTAGGATATTTACCAAATTAGGATCATTAAAAGTTTTCACCCTAGATTCAATTAGTAATTGTTGATGAATTTGGTTTAACAATTCAAGTGCATCAACTTCCTTTTCATTCATTAAAACAATGTTATCAAAGGTGTGATTAGAAATTATACCTTGTTTTTCATTTACATTTAATGACATTTCATCATAAACATTATTTAAATTCAAAATATGGTCATCCTTTTCAATCCTCAAACATTCTTGGTCAAAGTGTATGTCCCATGACTCATCTTGATGATCCTTCATTTGAGTTGCTTCCAATTGATCAATATCTTTGTCATTTGGTTCCAATTCTTTGTTCACTATCCATGGTATCTCTTCATTTGAATCCCCAACATCATCATGCAAACTTTCCTCCACACCTTCAATGAATTTATATTCAACATGATCGGATTTTGTCACCTTTTCAAATCTTGTGAATATGAGATCTTTGTATGATGTAGAAGGTTCAACATCCTTCATATCAAGTGAAATATGAGTTTCATCTACAAGGGTGTGATAAAATAATGCATTATCATATCTCCCCCAACCATTATAAAAATCATCTTCCAAATTTGTGGGCTGAAACTCTGTGGTATTTGTGACATGATCTTTTGATTCATTCATCAATTCACCTTCTTCTTTGCCCTTGGTAGTAAGATCATTATAATCTTCAAAAATTTGATGAGATTTGAAACTCTCTTTCAAAAAATCCTCAAATTGTACAGGAGTTGTAAAGTCTTCCTTTGAGTAGGCAATTATGTTGTCCTGTATATCAATTGGCACACAAGCTTCATTAGCAGTTTTGGAGTGAGTGAAGTCTTCCCACTTCTTCCAAGCATCATAATAATCATCTTTCAAAATCAAGTGGTGACGTTCAACTACTTCTTCAACATCTTCCAATTCATCAATGTGCTTCTCATCAAACTCATCTTCACCTTCCTTAGATGGTTCAATTATTTCCAAAAGTGGGTTATTTCTTGAATTCAAATTTGTAAGGCCTTCATAATCCAAATTAGTAACCCATGATTCAATTTTATCATAATTTGGAGGGTGGATAATTTCTTGATTGTTAATTGTACACATCTCATCGATAGTATCTTCCAAGAACAAATGGTGAAACTCTATCATGTCTTCAAATTTATTTATTGGTTTTCTCCTAATTTCTCTTTCAATCACTTCATTTAATTCCATAGCAGGTTCCATCTTATCACATATATCAAACATTGTTGAATTTAGAACACCTTCATCTAGATAATCATGTATCTCTACATGATCCTCACTAGTGGATGTTGTCTTAGCAATTTGCACCTCCTCTTGGACTACATCTAAGGTGGTCGTAACATTTGGGTATTCAAATTCATCCCCTTGATCATTCACCTTAGGTATCATTGGAGTGGAGGGTGCTATGTTTGATGGTTGGTGTAGGTTGGCATCAAAAGAACAATTTCTCATGTGAACATGTTGTGCCTCTTCTTCTTCAAGACCTTGTCATTAATAGAAGAGTAGGTGCATGATATTCATGACGCAGAATCAAAGCACTCCCGCTCGAGTAGCATTAATAGAAGAAAACCTCCAACCCATATAATGGACACACTCCCCCTTAGTCACTCAAGCACACCCCAAGGAATCTAGATAGTAGAATAACCAAGATGACTTAAGAAACTAAGAAGTAGGATATTCATTCATTCAATCCAATAACAAGAAAACATAGTTAGAGACTGAATAATGTAGAATATGTATTTATAGAGGGGAAATATTACATAATAATTGTAAAGGCTAAAGATATTTCCTTTGGAATGACCAACATTCCACTATTTAAAATTTCATTTACATAGATTTCAAAACTTGGATATTAATTGCGGAGGGTGGTAAGATGGTATAGCTAACGAGTGATGCCTTGGTACACTACTACACTAGGAAGCACCAATATTCTAGAAGGTGGTAGGTGCTTCTAGATCAATCTAGGACCTTGGATATTCTACCTAGCTCATTATTGCTTAGCTACCATGTCCCCCTCCTTGAATAGTGATCCCCTAATTAGGTAATGCATGACAGACACCAGAGATCCTTAGGAGCATCGTGCTTGAAATATATCACCCGAGTGCACTTCACCAAGTACTTGGGTTACTAAGTGGATCATTCCTCAAATAGTGGGCCCTTCTTTCTAGATAGAGGGGTTTAGTAGGTATTTGTTTTTCCAAATTGTTCCCATGCTCAAGGCAAGCAAGATTTTTTTCTTGACTACAAGGGTAGGGTCGATCCATTCTTCTTCCCATCCTAGTTGTTTTAGAACATCCACCCATGGATTTGGGTGGGATTTTGGTATGTCCTACCCAAAATATCAAGAGAAAATTCCACCCATGCTATGGTCTGCTCTGATTTTTTTCTACCACCCATCGCTTGATCCCTTCAACTCATCCAGTAATCCTTGAAAAATTGGTCTAACAAAAAAAAGGGTGGGTGAAGAAGCACAAAATTCCACCCATAGGAGATTTAGTTTTGATACTAGTTGGTGGCATGGATTCCTCCTTGGTTGCACTTTAGATGGTATTTTTGCTTTTGCTACTTCATAAGTAGTAGAAGCTTTGGGCCCCTTTATTTTTACTTCAAGTATATGCTTTAATAAAAATTGCCTTTGGGATAGGATTTTCCTAGTGCAGTGAATTTTCACTATAGCTCTAGTGACTCATAGGGGAACTCATACTAGTAGGAATCAATGAACCAAAAGAAATGGCCTTGTCCATTGGACACAAAGTATGAATAGGTAAAATGCTAAGGCTCATGTAGTATTTATGGATTTTTAGAGAAGGATGGTGTTGAAGATAACTCTGCTCAATACTTCATGGAGATTTGGAATGGGGTGTGCCTTAATTTATAGGCCACATCACTTGGATAACTCTCAAGAATTTACTTTAATTTCACTAATTTTCTAATGATAGGGGGATATGGAAAGACTCGTTTCCTCATGCTTCGACTATGGGGGACATAATCATATTTTATGCCTCCTTTCACCTGAGTATGGTAGTTGTCCTTCAGTCGATAAAAAGGGTCTTTGATACTAATCCTAAGAGGGCTAGTGTAAATTCCATGATCTTAAAAATTGTGTCCTACAAATATGTGTGATGTAAATTATTTTACTACAAGTCTAAACTCACTCATGTCATGCAATAATCAAGTCAACTTGCAGTAAAATAATAATATATACATACATGCATACATACATATATATACAAAATCCCAAGGGGTTAGTGGGTCACTCCTTGTATCAAGTGTTCAGCCCATGCCAATCCAGTTGAAGGTCCTAATAGGATTAGCTTCCAATATTTCCATAATGGATCACTTCTTTCTATGAGCAGGGTGTTTTTTGCTTTATATTTTGATCTTCCTCTATTTCTATTTTGGGTTACTCATAAGTATCCCATCTTCGTATTCATAACAAGCCACCCCTTGTAGGCCACTTTTAACTTTGTTCTATATTTAGGAGAACTTTCATGCCAATCTGATTGTTTGACATTTTTTTAGTTCTAATTCTAGGCCTTTACAATTAGAGTCTTGGTGTAGTACTGGGAAGTTGATCACTAGTATAATTCCTTCAACCATTCATCCTAATTCTATTTTGGTTGACGTCCAAGCTAATTTTAGTGTGTCTGACATTGTTTTTGGTAAATAAGAGGAGATGAGTTCCAAACTGATCAAAAAAAATTGGATTGGTATCCTACCATACCTCAATATTAGGTGGAAATATTCTACTTTGATTTGTGTAGGTGAATTCACCTCATTTTATCCTTTCTTTGATCTAACATGTTACAAACTTCTCCTTTGCTAACTTGAATACTTTTGAAAAAACTAGATGTTGCAATTGGTGTTTACTGAAAGACCCGATAGTTACTTGATGGATGCCTCTTATGGTCTAATAGGACATTTTTCCTAGGATATTTTGATAATTCTAGGTCTTGTTCACTCTCTAGACTTTGGTTGTTCTCGATGTTTATCAAGTGGTGTCCCATTGATCTAGTTGTCTCCCTATGTGTCCAACATCACCCCCATGTGAATAGATCCTTAATCCTTAATCTAATTGCAAGAATGAAAAACTAATTTTTGTCTACAAAAATAAAGTCCTAATTACAATTGCTAAATTGAGACTTAATTGATTTGCAGAAGGAAAATCCTAATTATAGTTGCTAAATGAGAAACCTATTTACTTTTGCAATGATAAGATAAAACAAGTAATCAAATTCTGTCAATACTCTGAAACAGAATGTTGTCAATCTTCTGTGCAGTGTTTGACAGCAAAAACAAGAATGCAGAAAATTATAGAAAACTTGTAAATTACTAGAAATGTAAATTGCAGGGAATTGGAAAATTACTGAAAAATAAAGAAACTGATTATATCTATTACTGATTACATCACAAATGTAAAATAGATGGATAAAAACTAAAACAGAAATCAAATACCACAAAATGCTGAAGTTGACAAGTTCCACTACTTATTTTGTCGCAGACAAAATCGGGATCGAAAACTCGTCTGTTAGTCCTTCTCCTAGATCTGAAAGTGGCCGGCATCCTTTTCCAGAAGAAGGTATAATTTCTTCTCTAATTCTTACTCACACTCAGACATAACAAATTAAATGGAATGAAACTGCACTTTTATTGCTTCAGAAACATAATTACAATTCTATTGAAATCGCTACTGGATCCGCAACTGTTACAGGTCTATTATCTCTAATATGTCTAATCTCTAATCTAATATTTCTAATATCTAATATTCTTCCTAATAGCTCAACCTTTACGGGAGCTATCTTTTATAGATGCCTAAAATCTAATTACAAACATAAAATATGTTGTCTTGATATCCTGCAGAATTTTCTACGTTTATCCTAGAAGAAGATCAAACTTGATATTTTCCATAAATTATGGCTTTGGACGGCAAGGACGGAAAAATTAGATGGGAGATATTTTCTCTTAACTTTCTCAACCTTATTATCCCCTTTTCCACCGCCAAAAGTCAGTCAACAAGTCAAAAAGTACATTATGTTTTCATTCCGAAGATAAGTGGCTCATTCCGAAGATACTGCAATTCTCATTTCGAAGATCCGCTCATTCCGAAGATACTGCAATTCTCATTTCGAATATCCACTCATTCTGAAGATACTGCAATTCTCATTCCAAAGATCTGCTCATTTCGAAGACACTGTGTTTTCTCATTTCGAAGATATCTGTTCATTTCGAAGACACTGTGTTCATTTCGAATATCTTTAGAATGACCAACTATGTTGACTCCAAATGGTTTTGGATGCATTTATCAAGTGTATTAGACCTCAGGATCATATTGCAATAGTCTTCATTCTTCCTTGGATGTGAATTCCATGCCTTGCCATTCATTGGTAGCTTGCTGGAATTTATATGGAAAAACCAGTTTTCTACTGCATAGTAATAAGTCTTTGTACTATTTGTTGAATTTAGAGAAACTAATGCTTAATGATCATCAAAATAAGACTACTGAAATGTTTTTGTCAACCTAAGCATGAAAATATAACATAAAACTATACAAAAACTGCTAAAAATCAGAATATAATGTCCTTAACACTGAAATCATGCAAACAGTTAATACAGAGCATATTAAATCAACTTAACTAGCATATAATATAATTCACAAGAGTTTTAGGCAGTTTTAACTATTTAAAACATGCTATAAATGAGGCTTATCCAGGCCTCATCATGTGGTATGGGGAGCTTTAGGTTTAGCACTAGTTGGCGGTATGAATTTCTCCTTGGTTGAACTTTAGATGGTCATCTAGATTCAACTGCTTCATATGTAATAGGATATTTGGGCCCCTTCACTTTGACTATGGGAAGGTGCTATGATCAAAATTATTTTTAGAATTATTTACCGAGTTTAGTGAATTTTACTATAAAGAGCCCTTTTTAATGTCTTATGTAATATTATCACCAATATCACAACAAAAAGTTCAAACAGTCACAAAACTATTTCTTTGAAATAGAATGGTTTTTTAGAAGGAAGACATATCTTGGATGAGATATTCTTAAATTAGGAGGTCATCCACTCTATGTAGGTACAAAAGATATCCTTTGTTTTTATTATCTTATACCTATCCATAGCATATGATAGAGTTGACTAGCACTTCCTCCTAAAGGTGACGAGACAATTTGGATTCTTAGATGATTGGGTAGAATCTATCAAAGGATATTTCCTTGGTATCCTACTTGGTTCTAGTGAATAGAGATCCTACCAACTATTTATATCTTCTAGAGTTATTAGGAAAGGAGACCCCTTATCCTCATACCTATTGATATTGGCTAAATATTTGGGTAGAATATTAGCTAAGGATAGGGAAACCAAAGCTTTGGAGGAAATAATAATACCAATTGGAGCCAAACAAATTACTTATCTTTAGTTTTTTGATGACTCTACATTATTAGGAAAAGCAATAGCAAGGGATGTGTTGAGTGGTATTTTCACCCAGTTATGAAAACACACTCTCCGATAGGATTTGGGTTCTAAATCCTATTTGAAAGCATGCAAAAAAGGTGGGTCCCCAATTTTGGGGTGTGTTGTGGATCAGCCACAACAAATGGCGACTCTCATTGTCAAATGCTCCCGAGCATTTGGTGAGAACCCAACCCGGAAGTATACAAACTCGAAAACCAACATTAGCACATAAGAAATATAAAAAAATGCCCATAGATCAGAAATACATGAATCATCAGAATCATTAAGTCTCATCTCGGTGTGTGCAATGTGTTTCATTCCCTATCATTTGAAATTGATCAACATTCCATCATCAGTTTTACATGAATGCATATGTGAGATGGTGAATGATTTGTGTAACCTAATAAATATGCTTAGAGATTTTGCTCTTGTAAAGGCCTAAACTTTCTAGTATCATGCACAAACATTCAATATTACCAAACCCTCTTAGGATCCACTAATGAATTGCTTTATTATATCCCAAAGTTGGTTATGAGTCCCTACTATCTTGAACCCATGTGCAAGTGAACGAAATCAAAACTTTGGGGAATCAGAATCCCAACCTAACCGAGATGGGAGTTTAACCCTATCCTTACTATTCTGATTTGGAATTCATTACCTCACTTTGAGCAAAATAATTTAACCAATTATAGAAGAAATGGTCATGCTAGTCTAACCCTTTGAACAGTCAGTGGTCTTGTTTTTTAGACAAGACATGTTGCCATGCATGGACATACTTAACCCCATAATCCATGACTTAGCTTCATTTCTTTGGACCTTGGGGATGACTACCCATCCTTTGCGAGAGGACAAGTAGTACGATCCTTCCAATCCAATATAAATATGAGATGGAAAAATTAATTTTATTGCTTGGACCTTGGGGATGACTACCCATCCTTTGTAGAGGACAAGTAGTACGATCCTTCCAATCCAAGATTTATCATGAAATGAGACATAGGAGCTTTGGGGAATTAGATTCTCAACCTAGGCGAGATGAGAATTATGCCCTATCCTTACTACTCCAAGTAGGTCAAATCAAAGCTTTGGGGAGTCAGATTCTCAACCTAGGCGAGATGGGGATTTAACCCTATCCTTACTACTCTGATTTTAGGCTTTAAGCTTTATGGAAGTGGTCAAAACCACTATTTTAAGGATCATGTTGCATAATAGGATAGACATGAAATATTCCTTTCGCCCAACCTTTTCTTCCAAGCTATGTTTTGATCATTTTGCTCAAGATCCTTTTTAATGTGTATAAAATGTGCTTGGTTCTAGATATCTCAAGACTCAGTTCCCAACCTTAGGATTTTCTTCTTATTTATGTGATAGCATAACCCTAAGAGGATTTGACACACTTTAATGATTTGTATCTGAAATGTATATGTAACTAAGATGGCATGTATGTGCAAAGTGAGATGTAATATGAATGCATTGTCTTTTGAATTGCAGATGAAATATTGCCATATAGAACTGACTACTTCATGCATCACAAGTTTCAAATGATACTATTAAACTATTTGTATTTCTTGCGGAGCTTTCTACCACATAATTCCAATGTTCCATATTTTCCTGATTTTAGGCATAAGTTGACATCTCAAAAACAATTTTTTTTTTTTATAAACAAACCAAAAATGTCCAAAGGACCAACACCCAACTTAAATCCAAATCCAAATAGCAATCCCTAAAAGAAAACTTGAAAACACAAACAAAAACCAACATCAAAACCTATATACAAATGTACAATATGATACAAGATGATGCAAAGCTTGGATTATCACTTTCCTGGATCCCAAACATGATTAGAACATTTCAACAAAAATATAACATGATATGCATGCCAAATGTTGTGGGAATCCGGAAAAAACAAGACTAGACCAAACAATGCAACCCACTTCAACTTTCCTCTCTCACCCCACCAATCAAATTCAGTTCCATTAGTATTCTCATAGGTGGGATTCAAATTCTCAAATTGATTAGACAATGATTGATTTTCAATTTTATCATGTCTATTATTTAAAATGCAAATTTCATAATTCCATCCTTGATTTAGAATTAGGCTATATTTTTCAAATATGCAATTTTGTAAGTAGGAGCCTATTTCTACAAATTTCAAAGCCAAATCATTTTCCAAATTTGTAGGCCAATCGAATTTATGCAATATTTTACAAGCATCTAGGATATTTACCAAATTAGGATCATTAAAAGTTTTCACCCTAGATTCAATTAGTAATTGTTGATGAATTTGGTTTAACAATTCAAGTGCATCAACTTCCTTTTCATTCATTAAAACAATGTTATCAAAGGTGTGATTAGAAATTATACCTTGTTTTTCATTTACATTTAATGACATTTCATCATAAACATTATTTAAATTCAAAATATGGTCATCCTTTTCAATCCTCAAACATTCTTGGTCAAAGTGTATGTCCCATGACTCATCTTGATGATCCTTCATTTGAGTTGCTTCCAATTGATCAATATCTTTGTCATTTGGTTCCAATTCTTTGTTCACTATCCATGGTATCTCTTCATTTGAATCCCCAACATCATCATGCAAACTTTCCTCCACACCTTCAATGAATTTATATTCAACATGATCGGATTTTGTCACCTTTTCAAATCTTGTGAATATGAGATCTTTGTATGATGTAGAAGGTTCAACATCCTTCATATCAAGTGAAATATGAGTTTCATCTACAAGGGTGTGATAAAATAATGCATTATCATATCTCCCCCAACCATTATAAAAATCATCTTCCAAATTTGTGGGATGAAACTCCGTGGTATTTGTGACATGATCTTTTGATTCATTCATCAATTCACCTTCTTCTTTGCCCTTGGTAGTAAGATCATTATAATCTTCAAAAATTTGATGAGATTTGAAACTCTCTTCCAAAACATCCTCAAATTGTACAGGAGTTGTAAAGTCTTCCTTTGAGTAGGCAATTATGTTGTCCTCTATATCAATTGGCACACAAGCTTCATTAGCAGTTTTGGAGTGAGTGAAGTCTTCCCACTTCTTCCAAGCATCATAATAATCATCTTTCAAAATCAAGTGGTGACGTTCAACTACTTCTTCAACATCTTCCAATTCATCAATGTGCTTCTCATCAAACTCATCTTCACCTTCCTTAGATGGTTCAATTATTTCCAAAAGTGGGTTATTTCTTGAATTCAAATTTGTAAGGCCTTCATAATCCAAATTAGTAACCCATGATTCAATTTTATCATAATTTGGAGGGTGGATAATTTCTTGATTGTTAATTGTACACATCTCATCGATAGTATCTTCCAAGAACAAATGGTGAAACTCTATCATGTCTTCAAATTTATTTATTGGTTTTCTCCTAATTTCTCTTTCAATCACTTCATTTAATTCCATAGCAGGTTCCATCTTATCACATATATCAAACATTGTTGAATTTAGAACACCTTCATCTAGATAATCATGTATCTCTACATGATCCTCACTAGTGGATGTTGTCTTAGCAATTTGCACCTCCTCTTGGACTACATCTAAGGTGGTCGTAACATTTGGGTATTCAAATTCATCCCCTTGATCATTCACCTTAGGTATCATTGGAGTGGAGGGTGCTATGTTTGATGGTTGGTGTAGGTTGGCATCAAAAGAACAATTTCTCATGTGAACATGTTGTGCCTCTTCTTCTTCAAGACCTTGTCATTCCATCTCTTCTAAGACCTCATGGATTTTCTCTAGAGACAAACCACTTAGTTTTTCCTCAATGAGTGAAGCAAGTGTGGGGTGTATGGCTCCTAGGTATACTTCCATGGCTTCCTCTTCCAATGTGTTAAAATTTTCCCACATTTGGGAGTGCAACTCACAAAATCTCCCATTGAATTGACTCAAGGATTCATTAGGCTCCTTACATATGGAGGTAAACTAATTTTTCAATATTTCTAAGTCATATTGATTACCAAAATGATAAATATAGGCTGCTTCTAATTGTATCCAAGAAGTCCTAACCTCCATGGGTAGTTGGCTATACCAAAAGAATGGTTTATCATCCAAAATGTATGCAAAAAACCTACAAGCTACCTCCTCATAGAAAATCTAGAATTGACATAATGTACTCTTGTAGACATGTAGTTTTTGCAAGTATCCTAGTGGCACATCTTCATTAAAACACCTTAAAAAATCCAATAACATTGTAGGAATTTGATAGGGTACCACAGGTATAGACAAACCCTTATAATTATCCTCCATCATTAAAACCATTATTTCTCTTAGAGACATCATTTCTGCTCTTAGGGATACCATTTTCTCCTCAAGTGTTGCCATTGGTAAAACTTAAAATGAAATTTTAGAACCAAATCTGTTGAATATTCAACCTGCAAGGTAAAAAAATAAATCAAGTTAGCATCAACCAAGAGATGTATTCATAAAATCAAATGAAAAGTAATTGCATGAGACCAAAATTTTCAAAGTTAAATCAAATCACATTAATTATGTATGAACAATCAGAAAAGCTTTAGCATGATCTACAACATACCTGAATTGCTTAAAAATATAATAAAGTAAATCAATTCAGGCCATCCTTTTAACAATCTGCTGAGTGTTAGAGGACTAAAGCATACAAAAATTTAAATTTAAATTTAAATTATACTAAAATAAACCCGTTCAGGCCCTCCTTTGAACACCAATATGTTGAGTGGTGTTAGAAGACTAAAGATAACAATCAGTAGGGCATGAAATATACAAAAAATTTAAATCTTGCTAAAATAAACCCATCCAGCCCTCCTTCTAGCGCCATTCTGTTGAGTCACCCAGTTGTGAAAACACACTCTCCGATAGGATTTGGGTTCTAAATCCTCTTTGAAAGCATGCAAAAAAGGTGGGTCCCCAATTTTGAGGTGTGTTGTGGATCAGCCACAATAGGATGCATCCGAATTTAAAATTATTATAGGATGGTTTACAAAAGCAAATGGACAATGTATAAATAATGAAAACTTTAAGGTCATAGTTTTTCATTGCTCACATAGTTAGGAGGCAATATTGTTGGATAAATTGAGATACAAGAAGACATCTCTTCCAATCACCTACCTAGGAATTCCACTTATAGTTTTGAGGTTAAAAATTAGGAATGACTTGGTTGTAAGAGAGAGTGAAATCCAAATTGGTAAAATGGACTAATAGGTGGTTGTCTATAGGATAGACGACCCTAATAAAAATAGTTCTCAATACCATAACTTTTTATGTCTTCTTAGTGTTAGCCATCCCCAAGGTAATTCTTAAATAATTGGATCAAATGATCTATATATTACTCTAGAATGGATTCAAGGAAGAAAAAAAGTGGGCACTAGTGAAATAGGATAGTTCTTGCCTACAGAAAAAAGAGGAAGGAGTAGGAATTAGATCAATTGTCAATAATAACAAGGCACTAGCGGCTAAGATATATTGGAGATTACTAAAATATCCTAAGGAATTGTGTGCTCAAATTTTGAGGGTCAAATATGCAAAGAATAAAACCCTGAAAAAGGTTATCCAGTTTTTGCTTCTTACTAAAGGATCTCCCATATTAATGAGACTCAAAATAGGAGAGGATATAATCAAGAAAATATTATTATAGATTATCCATAATGGATAAAATTCTAACTTTTGGATAGATTCAAGGGATGAACTTCATCCTCTAATAATTCAATTCTTGACTTGGATACCATTGATGGAGAATATTCATATAAAATTATTTAGTTAAGGTAGTCAAATACTGTAAGCCTCAAATAAATAGCTGAGAGGTACGAAGGCAATGGATCCCAATAGAGTAGCTATTCTAAATCCTATAGGATTAGAGAAAACAAATTTATAGGACCATATATATGAGATCACTTTCATGGTCTCAAGAGGATGATATTCTTGGATAGAGTAACAAAAATTAGAGTGAGTATACAATTACCTTTGGACACTTAGCCCTATACAAAAATACCCTAAGTTTGTTAAGTGATATATTCACATAGTTGTGGGCACAAAACCTTTGGCTCAAAGTAAGATTATTTATTTGAATTCTACTTCATAGAAGGGTGTTGAGAGGGAAACAAATGATGAAAAGAGGGGTTCATGGGCATTTCATATGTGAGATGTGTTAGGATAATGAGGAAACAATATTTCATCTTATTATAAAATTCTCTATCACAATAAAACTATAGAAATAGATGATAACTTTTCTAGGAATCCACTAGTTGAAGATATCTTCTATAGAATAACTTTGGATAGAGTGTCCTAAATGGGAGGAAATGGACCAACACACTTAGCACCACTAGTTGAAGATATCTTCAACCAAGAGTACAAATACAACCACTTTATATAGAAAAGGATCATAGCCAATATAAGGGAGTCAATCCAATACTTGTTAAAAGAGCCCCAAAATTCTAAAAAAAATGGATTCAAATAATATCCAGATTACAAGTGTTTCAAATGGTGGTCACATCAAAAAGGGAAACCCCAAATAACGCACAAGTAATCAAAACTAGGAATTGAAAACCTCCTCTAGAGGAATTGGGTAAGATTAATTAAGATCAATAATTATTTTATATTATTTTTCTTGGATATTATACATGTTTTAGTATGATATTTTTATTTAGTTAATAAAAATTAATAACTTGACTCAAACACCATTTTACATATATTTTCATTATCAATAATCATGGTTTCATCTAGTTGAACAAGGAACACACATTAATAATTGACCTACAAAGCAAAAGTACATTAGAAGAAATATTTTCTTAGACATTGGAATACCATAAATTGACCAATGTCAATGTTGTGGGTACTAAAAAATCAAATATTTTGTTGTCTTTCTACTAATTATGTTGTTCATCTTCTTCAAACTATAATGTTTTTCTATTAAATCCCTGGTATTATTTTCAATAACAGATAAATATTTTGTAATGCATTTTTATAAATTTGAATTTCACCAATATCAACACTACAATTATCTAAATTATCTATTATCTTTCTTGCTTCTTTAAAAATATGTTGGTATTTCGAGGATGTTGCCTCAAAAAAATTTATGGATAAAAAAGAATTATTGCTAATTCAATAACCACAACTATTTTTATTGACATTATTAATAATAATTAAATCCCTCTTGTTTGAAATATATATTTATCCTTTTTCAATATAAACTTTGATCAATATAATAAGATACATAGATTCCACATATTTTTTAATTAAATTTCTATATGATTCTATGTAAGTGAAGATAATTTTACCTTAATTATTTTAAAAGGCACCAAAACTACTAGCTTTCCTTATAATTTCTTTGGAAGCACCATAATTAATTTTGGTGAACCCACCTTCTAGTCATTTTTATTCTAAAAAAACTTGACAAATAGTGTTTATGTTACCTTCATTATAACAAATAACTCTTTGTATGTATAGCCAAATCCTGTAACCATGAGATAAGCACCTTCTTTTAACACTTGAAACTTCCTATAACTTGCACCATCCATATAAACATTCTAAAAGAGAATAAATAACATGATTCTAAACTTGAAAATTATTCTTATGTTAGAGAATATATTACATTGTTTGGTACATGTCAATGTACCACCTTGGGTACATTATTATACTAGGATTTTATCTTAGGATAAGTAGATACTTGGGGAAGATTTAATAAATGCACAAGTGTTAGAATGTGCAATGATGTAAAAGGAAAAGTGTCCTTAGTTAGTTGTGCATGTGCAAAAGTTTCTATCATGTAGAATGCATGTGTCCTTAGGGTAGGAAAGTGAAGAGTCACATACTAGTATATATTTGTGACTTAACATTGTAATTGGTAATGAAGCATGCATTGTTCATAGTATGCACTAGTAGAGTAGTAGAGAGATATCATATCAAGTTCCACTTTCATGAGATTTCATTAATGGCTATTGCATGGATTATTTTAGAGGTTTCTTATGTTATTTTCATTCTTATTAGTTATCCATTATCATAGATATGGCATAGCTTGCTTATTTTATTACTTGTGGCTGCATTTCCAAGTTTATAGCTTCAAAAGCTAACAATGGTATCAGAACCACGATAGATCGAGAGGAATTGGAAAGTTCCACAAGAAATATTGAGAGAATATTGAAGGAGACTCAAGAATAAGATCTCCATTAAAGATTGAATATCTCTCATAGAAGACTAAAATATAATCTCCTGATAGTGAAGAATTTGGGACAATTATTGCCATTTAACAACAAGCCCAAGGGAGAAGGATTTGGCAAGAAGCTTGCCAAATTGTTGGAGTTTTTCTAAGCCAAACTAAGAGATTTGAGGGCTGCAAATCAAGAAGGATTGGACTGAAAATGTGCTTACAATTTTAGAGGTTAAAGGCAGCTCATTAGACAACATTATAACAATAATTTTAAAGAGTTTCAAGGCTGCAATATAGACTAGTTTCAGACAACAAAGTGATCAACTTCAAAGCTGCACTTTTATGGGTTAACGAGCTAGTTGGGACAGCAGGGAAGAGCTGCAACTTCATCCAGCACAAGGTAGCATTTATGTGATCCAAATAACCAAGAACTTTATCATTAAATCAAGGTTGAAAAGGTATACAAATTAGGTGAAAAAGGTTCATTAGTTGAACTCTTATAATAGTTTCATTACTAAGGTTATTAAGAACCAATTTTGAAGTTTAGAAGTTGCATGTTACTCAAGTAAAATAAGTGGTAAATGCATGGTTTGATGTAAAATGGCTATGGGGATGTTTGTTTGTATTTTTGGAAAAATTATTTAATAAAACAATATGGATTGTCTTAAAGGTACTGTTAATACTCAAATCTACTTGATTGATGGTAAATATTATGAATATAAGTTATTGTTTAAATTAATTAAAGGGATTAATTAATTTAATTATTAGATGTTAATTTAATTAAGGGGATTGGTCTAATTATTAATTAAATTATTAGATTTTCTAAATGCATGTTTCAACTTTGACTTTAGGAAAAAACCTTAAATTAAAAGCTAACTTTAGGAAAGACATTTATTAAGTATATTAAATGCTTTTTGGGAAAAAATAGGGGAGGAGGCATGAAGGAGTGTAGGTTTTTGTAGTGGGTTTTTTGCATTTTTCTCTAGGAGGAAGAGTGAATATATTTGGCTTCCTTTGGGCTAAGAAAAAGGGGCAGCAACAAGGATAAATGAATAGAGAGAGGAGGAAGACAAGATAGTAAGCACAAAGGCAAAAGGTAGAAAGGAGGTTGGTTAATTACCACTGCATTTTATTGGGATGATATGTAATAGAAAACTCATGAATAATGCTACGTTTTATTGGGATGATATGTTTTTATCCTATTTTATTTTCTACAATTTTTCCTTTGAATAAAATAAAAGGACTATTTTATTTCATGGTTAAAGGGGTATGTTGTTGTCCTCTTTTCTTTGTTGTAATTTTTCCTTTGAATCAAATAAAAGGGTTATTTTATTTCATGGTTAAAAGGGGTTGTTGTTGTCCTCTTTTATTTGCTGCAATTTTTCCTTTGAATCAAATAAAAGGGTTGTTTTATTTCATGGTTAAAATGGGTTGTTGTTGTCCTCTTTTCTTTGCTGTAATTTTTCCTTTGAATCAAATAAAAAGGGTTGTTGTTTGTCTTATTTTCATTGCTACAATTTTTTCTTTGAAAAATCAGAGTTGAATTTTGAGAGGTTATAATTATTTTGACTGGGAAGTGTTATACCCTTTTTTTTATGAAAATAGTGTAAAAATATTTATGGAAGAATAAATGAAACCATTTTTGAAGGAATTATAGGGTTCCCTCTCTTATATTTGCATTATAAAAATTTTAGTGACATATGTATGGTTTATTTGTGGGATTTATTATACCTTATGCAAGTTGCAAAATGGGTGAGAAGTGGTGTGAATCCATTCTTGAGAGGAGTATGGGATCCTCTTGGTTGTTTCTATAGAAACTACATGGAAAAAGAGTGAAGTGCATTGCTCATAATATATGCATGGCTTGCACTTTTTTTGGGAACTGCTTGGATTTATACATATTTAGTTGCATTTCATGAAAAGTGAATTGTCCCAATCACTTATACCATCAACACAATTCTAGATAAAACAAAATAACTAGCCTTGAGGTTAAGAAAACTTATGGATGTTTTAGAAGGTGTAGTTTGGAATCATGATGTTCTCTCTTGAAGAAAGTTGTATTTTTAAGTTTATGTTCTAGAATTATGTAAGTTATTGTTGAGACGAAAGTATTACTTTAGAAAATAAAATGTAGTGACCTTTATAAGTGTTTCTAAGAGGAAAATTTCCCATATTAATATTTATGCAATGAGAATAAATTATTTGAGATAGAATATGATTAAGGTAAAAAAGTACGAAAATTGTATTTTCTTGGAAGTAAGTGGATATCTTGTAAATGCTTATGATATTTATTATGAGGAAAAGAAAAGAACATATTTTGAATAACATTATTCTTATGCTTTATGTCATTGATAGATGGTGGAAAGTGTTATTAATGTTTATTACTTTCACTTTTGGTTCAAGCATATTAATCATATTATGTATTTAGAAAGTGCTTATGGAAATATTTATGTTTTAGTTGAAGTGAAATCTTATTTTGAATACTTTATGAGTGTAGACACCAAAATCAAACATAATAAATACTAATTAATTAAGTAGTATATTTAATTTTAATTAAATTAATTAATATTCATTTACCTAAGTATTAATTAATCTATTAAATAATTGATTAATTATTACCTAAGCTACACAACCACTCATCCCTCCCCATGGGAGCATTCACCCTTCCACATCCTATGGCCACATCATCTGCAGTTCACTCTAGTTCCACTTCCCATCCCCCATTCCGATCACACACGATAAAAGGATCACCCTTTACCACAAATTGTAGTTGCACCTCCATATGCACAATGGATATTTCTAATATACATATAATCATAACATGCACTCACAATTCATCATGTATATTTAAGTTAAAATAAATATATTTAATTTAAATGCATAAACAAATCAAACATACATATGGATAAACATGCATAATTAATTTAAAATGCATATTTAAATCCACATGCACTTTCAGTTTAGCATACACACACAATTAACATGCATATCCAATATGCACATATTTCAAAATTGCATGCACATGTAATGATATTTCCAAGAAAATGTTATCCTCATTTGTGAGCACTCATCTTTTGGGATAATCTCAATGTAAAAGAGAAGCACTAGTTAAAACCACTTAACAAGTTGAGCCACCATATCACTCTATCCTCCTTCCTAGAGCATAAGGATGGTATAAGCATCAAAACATTTACAAAATTTCAATCACATATTGCACCCAAATCTCTCTAGTGATGATTCACACCCATATCCATACCATGCCATACCTCAATCGTAACACCCTATAGGCTTGGATCTAACTTTTGTCAATGAAAATACACCACAACCCATGACTGTCCAACCCCAGATGATTTTGGTTCATAATCATCTAGACATAGATAGTCACCATCCAACCCATGCACAAAATTCCAGATACAACATAGTGTGCAACCTGACACAATATGACAACAATAAAAATAACAATGATAAAAAAATAAGGGTAAGATCTATTTATGTGATATTTAATACTTTACAGATCTCTAATACCTTATGCATTTTTGGTTTTTAATCTCATTTGAAAACTAGGCCTCACAATGGGAGGCCTGATATATATTATTTACTAATTGCATTTCACTTGTGTGTAGGTATACAAATTTAGAGTAAGTAGACCTAGATGTTGGTCTAGAATCATATGTAGTAGCAGGAGACTCCAATTCTCGATCATCTGACCCTAGACTCCAAATTTTGGTGATTACTATGCTTTGTGACCATCCACTACTCCTCCAACTCAATAGGAGGTAGCCTCGCAACCACCCCAAGGTAGCTTGTATAGCTACAACCATCATCCCACCATAAACCTTCTTGAGACACATACCTCGGGTACCATATACCACCACACTTCCACCAACTTTATGGAATCCATTGTTCTAGGTACTCTTGTATCATTGGATAACCCTGTCATCACCCTCATTAATATTAACACTACACGAGCCCTCCATGGTCCATTTCCTCCACTAGACTCATCGTAACCATACCTACCACCATTGGTCATTCCATTCCATTCTATCTCTTCCATGTCTCAAGAGTTAGTTTATGCTCAAGAAACCCATCTTACTGACCCACATATTTAGTATGGCATGCCCATAAAATTATTTCCCCTTAGGGGATATAATACCTAACTCAATGCAGATGATATGTTTACCTCTACAAACCTAAACCAATATCCTCAAGCTTATGTTAATATAGCATCTCATTTTATTACATCTAATTTACCCACTTCATGCATTCTACTCCAATCGCCACCCTAGGTGTCAAACCCCCCACCCTCCATAATGGCTCAAGAATTGTTCCTCACTCAATCCCCATAATGGACCACCCTACCACCTATGATAGAGGTATTAACACCTCTTCCACTACCACTAAATCCACCTCAACCACCTACAAACCACCACCAAACTTCATTAGCATCCATAAAGCCACCAGATTCCAAGATCTACAACCAACCTCCCCTCACTCCATAATACCAACAACCACCTCCATAACAATACCAGAAACCACCCCAATAACACTAATAATAACAAAACATCTTGGATTGACTAGCCAATATTGAGCTAGGATTGAGTTTCCAACACACTCCAATTCTACAAAAAATCTCAGATCGAATCATGAACATTGAGCTACAATTGAGCCATCAACAACCTCATCAACCTCAATCTAAACAACCTCACCAATTTCATCATGCACCTTAGCAACCCATAAACCATTCCACTCCACCTTCAACACAACTTCAAATCATCCTCAACTAAATAATCATACCAGAAATCCTACTAAGCCCTCTCACTTTTTGAACCTTATTATATCATATTTCAAAGGCTTTATGAGCCACAATTAATTATATTATCAAAAATGAAACCAAAGAACCCAAATAAGCCTAAGCCTAGATCATACAAAGAGTATCACTACTATGTCTACCATAGGTAAAATGATCATGACATCAATTATTGCATCACATTTAAACATTTGGTCTAATACCTTATTGAAAGGGGGACCATTTCCATAGACAATCCACTTGCACCACCCATTCAAAACCTCGACATCTACCAAGACCCCTCACAAAAATATGAGGTATTGACTTCCATCACTCCTCCCAATAAAATCAATCATGTCACATTAAACACAATGCATAGTGGATATTCTCATGATATCACACCTTCCCCATCAACCACATCACAAACATTAAAAAATTTGGGGATTTTTAAGGTATCACACCTTCTCCACAATCACTAGGTAAAAAAACAAATTGGAGATGCTCAAGGTATCGATAAAGAAATTTTGGATGCTCAAAGTATCGTACCTTCCCCATAGTAAAAACAAAAAAAATACATTAAAAATTTCAAAAACATCACAAAATCATCAAAATCACAAAAAATCAAAATCAATCACACATCACTCCAAAGTGCATTGCATTCACACACATCTTATTTTACATCATCACCAATAATACTTTGGTTATCATTCGAAACATGCTTTCAAATGATCTTCTAGGATTTATTTTATCACATTAATCAAGGGCATCTTCCTTATGGTAACTATCCTACATTACTCCTAATTTCTCATCATCCATCCACCATCCATAAAAACCCTATGACATTTTATACTTTTCCAAGTATCTAGTTTGGATAATATTTAGGTCTTTTTATTTTTCAACCATACCTAGTGTCTCATTCTGTTAGGATTCCATATCCTAACACTATTTATTTATTAAATATTATTTAATTAATTAATAATTATCTAAAGTCATAATACTAATAGTCACATCTCTTCATCAATATAGCCCTAGGTTAATATAAATATTAGGGAGAGGCATAGAACTCAACATCTAAGAAGAAGAATAAGAATCATATATTCTAAGGAGGGATCCCCCTATAAGTGGCAAGGAGGGAGCCCACTATAGCAAAAAAGTGATTATAAGGGATCCCCCTTTGAGTGTCCTGTGATTACATTTTTTATATTAATTTATTCATTAAATTCCACAGTAAGACCTTGGGGCCTTACTATTTGGTATCAAATCCAAATCCGGGTACTGTGCATTTTATTTCATAGTGCAATGACAAGTTTGTAATTTTCTAGAAAAAATAATATTTTGTGGACCTCCCCAAACTTTACCTTTTCTAAAGTTGATTGTTAATTTTCTTGTTTGTAGTTAGGTTTCTGATGAAACCTCCCCAATGGTGTACTATTCCTTGATATTACATGGGTGCTATACATGCACCACTATGGTAGTTGGCATCACTCATTACATGGTGACCATTGATCGATCGGCTACTCGTCCAAGTTTTCATTCATTTTATCATTTTAAGCCATCTAACTTTCATTCACCTTGTGCCATTTGCATCACCCATCCCCATGACCCTCCACTATCAGTGCCTCATAATTCATCCGATATGATATTCTTGTTATCTCATCAAATGTGCTTACTGTCTATCCACCTACCTCTATCTCATTGACCATGTCATCCTTCATTTCACGTGTATATATGTGCACCACTTATTCTTTTTTCTTCCATCACCAAAATTTATCAATTCACATTGCTCATCCCTTGTCCTTCCATCACTGAAACCCATCAGTATGCACCGTTCATCTATTGGGTTTCAACATAAATTTGCTCCAACCAAATTTTTAGAAACACAATTTTTTAATTTTTGACTAGATATTCATATGCACAACTTTTAGCAAATAAAATGATGGCAAAAATTTTTGACAAAGAAATTGGCAATGAAATTTTAACAAGAAGTTGACAATAAATTTTTGCAACAAAATTCGATGACGATTTTTGCTGCAAAATTTGCAACACGTTTTTGATGAATTTTGCTACAACATTCAACGATAATTTTCTGATCATAAATTTTCGACAATGACTTTTCAACAACTTTTGTCAACGACTTTTACGAGAAAATTATCGATGATTTTTGCACAATTTTTAATGATAATTGTTTTGTAATTTTTTGCAATAACTTTCCATAATGATTACGCAAATGGTCTATGGAAGCATATCTCAATATTACAACCTACTTTTATCGATTAATCTCACCAACCCGCCTCAAATCACTTTAGTGTGTGTGTATCAAACTCAGTTCAAGGATCTTGTCAAATACACCACAAGGTTGAATGAATCATTTCTCATAAACTGCTTCATCAGTGGATTAAAAGATGAAATTATGATGGAGGTGAGGATGTTCAATATTCCCACCATGGTGGCAACTTGTGGATTGGCCAAATTAGCCGAATACAAATTTAGTGCTCAATGTCGATTAGGAAAAACACCTATTGGGAAATCCCAAGTCACTTACGCTATCCCAAAACCTAACCAACCCTTTTTGATTAAGTACCTCAACCTAAATGAAATGGAGAAGTGATGGGTGAAATACCTTTACAATAATTATGATGAGCAATTTGGGTCCCACCATAATTGTGCTACACATATATTTATTAAAGGTAGTTGATCCTTGTCAATCCATAAAGGGATAAGATGAGGTAGATGTGCAAGAAGTGACCAAAACACCTGATCACAACCATGAAGACAATGAGGTCGATGTGCAAGAAGTGACTGAAGCACCTAATCACAACAATGAAGAAATCCTCAAAACTTCCTCCAATGCTCTCGTAGTTTTTCCTTTCCCAAAACTATGACATTTAAAGGGTCCTTCAAACATCAGAATCTCATGGTGCTCCTTAAATCTGAAGTACTCATAATTTCATTGACCCATGCATGGTGAAAAAGGATAAGTTTTATATACAACCTTATCATAGCTTTAAGGTGGTGATTGGTACTAGAGAACAAATTACATGTCAAGGGAAGTGTCACAATATCAATCTCACCATCGACAACTACCACATGAATGTGCTTTCATTAAGTGAAAGTTATATTGTTTTAGGGTCTCAATGGTTGTGAATGCTTGGGGTAATACTCTGGTATTTTATAAACTTATGGATGGAATTCATAGTTGGTGACCAAACATACACTCTACATGGAATACCCATAAATTCATCACAAATAGTGAATTCTCACTGAATGTAAACATCTATTCGAAAACGAGGCAAAAAATAGAATGCATACTTATTTTCCATTCAATATCTAAGGATACAACACAATGTGGTAGAGTTACCATCACTACTGACTCATCACTCTAGAGTATTTAAATAACCCCAAGGATTGTCCCTCCACCATCATCATGATCCTACTATTCTTCCTAGAAATCCACCACTAAATATTCAACCTTCAAGATATCCTTACCTATGAAAAAGTGACATTAAACTTGTGCAAGAACTTATGTAAATGCTACTTGGAAAGCACTTCCTCAATTTCAACAACTTTCTTAGTCTTAGATTTGAGGATAACTTCTTTTCGAGAAGGATGGCATGATAGTATTCCATATCCTAACGGTATTTATTTATTAAATATTATTAATTTAATTAATAATTATCTAAAGTCATAATATGAATAGTCACATCTCTTCATCAATGTAGCCCTAGGTTAATATAAATATTAGGGAGAGGTATAGAACTCAACATCCAAGAAGAAGAATAAGAATCCTAGATTCTAAGGAGGGAGCCCCCTATAAGTGGCAAGGAGGGAGACCCCTATAGTGGAAAAGTAATTACAAGGAAGCCCCCTTTTATTTGCCTATGATTACAATATTTATATTAATTTATTCATTAAATTTCATAGTAAGACCTTGGGATCTTACCACATTCAACCTACATTGAACGTCATGAGTCCTTAAAATTCTATAGGTCTTCCTCATGACCTTAATTTTTCTCTTAGACCATGCACATGTATCACAAATTAAATAAAATTTTGGTTCTTAAGAAAGAAAAACTCATGAGTCACTATCACCATAAAGAAAATGTTTTTCCTTTCTCATCCTATCATGCATATGTTCTAACCTTGAAAATTTGCAAAAGGACAAGTGTAAAGCAAAATACAAAAGTCTTTAAAAAAAGTGGCAAAGAAAAATCTTGAATCCTTGGAATTATCAGGTCATTGGATCATGGGGTTAACCTCCATCAGGGCTATAGATTCTTGAATAGTAGTGTATTACACCCTACATGGTGACACATCTATCACATTAATGACCATAATTTGTACAGACCTATGTACGCTTATGAATGAACTAGATTATTGGCATAAGTTACAAATGATGATTCTCACCTCACTCAAAATTGGTAATGAACATTCACTACACACACTTTGATCTATGAGAACATTGATTAGCTTGTATGATCTTAGCATATTCAAGTGCCTACTTGATTACTAGATTGATCCATGTCACTAGGGTGTTTGAGCTTCCTAAAAGCACTTCCAGATTCTTCCTCCCTAGGACATACAAAAGCACAAGTCATGTCATTTAGTCTCTATAGTCTATATATATCCCTCAAATCCATGGTGTCCCATCCACTTCCATCCACTACCATCCATTCCACATGTATATCAGTTCCATTATGTTAATACCCTTGATTAATTGATTAAATTCATGATTAATGATACGTGTTAGCATTTTTTGAATTATAATCAAACATAAATGCCTACATATCCATCATATTCAATCACTTAAAAAATTATTTCCTCACATTTTAAGCATATATGAGACACATCAAACCATCAACCAATAGTATATATGTTCAAGGTATTGCACCTTACCCATTAATCACACAAAACAATCATCAAACCACTTGGGGACATTTTAAGGTATCACACCTCCAATAATTCAGTAAAAAGTTCAACCAACCAAAAAATCAAGCACAAGGGGGGTGTTCAAGGTATCACACCTTCTCCATCAAACAAAAATCAACCAAACTTTGGGATTCTTAAGGTATTGTACCTTCCCCATCAGTCACAATTAAACAATAATCAACGTATAGTAGGGATATTTTAAGTATCACACCTTCTCCATCACTCCAATGAAAAACTCAATCAATTAAATCAAACAAACATAATGCAACTTGGGGATATTCAATACATCACACCTTCTCATCATTCACAAAAACTTAGCAACTTGGAGATACTCAAGGCATAACACCTTCCCCCCAATCAATCGAATCAATTCAATCAAATCACATCAATTGTTTCATCAACCAAGTAAACAATCAAACAACTTGATGGTGTTCAAGGTATCACACCTTCCATATCAATCACATAAATTCATCAACCAACTTGGGTATGTTCAATGTATCACACCTTCCTCATAAATCATTCAAACAATAATCAACCAACTAGGGTGTTCAAGGCATGACACCTTTTTATCAGTCATATTCAATCATCAACCTAGGTTTTTTCATGGTATCACAACTTTCCCACCACTCTAGAATCAAGCAAATAAATTAATAGTGGGAGGAAATCAAGGTCTCACACCTTCCCCATCAATCACATCACACAATCAACATAACTTGGGGATGTTCAAGGTATCACACCTTTCCCACCAATCAAACACAATACTCACTTAATCAAACAACAATCAACCAACTTGGGGGTGTTCAATGTATCACACCTTCCTCGAAAATAAATCAAGTAATCAACCAACTTGGGGGTGTTAAAGGTACCACACCTTCCTCATAAATCACATCAAGCCATCAAACAATTTTGGGGTAAGCAAGGTATTAAACCTTCCCCATCAGTCACATCAAATGAGTCAACAACTTAGGGGAATCAAGGTATCACACATTCCTTATAGATCAATAAATCAAACAACCACCAAATATATTGAGGATGCTCAAGGTATCTCACATTTCTCACCAATAAATAAAAAGGCTCAATCAATCAAGCACTTTACCTTTTTTTTGGTAGATAAGATACTATAGCATTAATATCAGATTTTATAGGTTGACCCAAAACCTTTTACAAAAATTTGTCCAAGGTTGTTGATGAACATATCCTTACTAAGGATCCTATATATGTAAAATCTACATGTCGCCAAAGCCATTACATCCAGTAAGGCACACAGTCTATTATCAAAAAGAAACTTCCCATACAACATTTTGGGTATACCTTGAGAAAACACACATGCATCATAATTACAAAAAATAAACAGACACGGATCCCTTCCTTGAGATAATAGAGAGACAAAAATCTGTAGAAACACATAGTAGAGTACTAAAAAAACTCCCAGAAGCTCTGTATTGAAAGTTACTCTTAATAATTATTTGGTAATTACTTTCTTTTTTATATGACATGCTTTGGTACCACATACTGTCTTGGCCAATCAGCATTGGAGAAGTGAACCTAATGGCTAGATTTATGGCGGTGGCTATCTGGTGGTCCACGTGGCTTTGGTTCGAAGTCTTATATTGTCATTTCTTTCCTTGTGATTATCAACCAACCTCAAATTACTAATATGACTAGGAGCCATGTTATCTGACATGTGACTATCCCATTAGTATTTGTGGTATTTCCAAGCAGCATCCATGACGACTGACAACTCAGATAATTTTTATTGTGAGTCCAACTCAAAAAAGATATGGGAATACTCCTAGCCTTCAAAATTACAGTGTCTTCCCTGTTGGTAAATTCAACTATCATTCTTGGCATTCTTGTTGAATAAGCTCCTCTACTTCACTCGGGACACTATTTTCCCATTTGAAAAGTTCGTAACCATCAAGCACTTTAGCTTACCATCAAGACTTTGGTATGGTTTTTCAATACTAACACACATTCAATCAACACATCATCTACCAGGTTTAAAATATTGTGTATTTTTTCAAAGGTTGCACCCTTTTCCTTACATTCACATCTCAACACACATCATCTATTGGGTTCAAAATATTACATCCTTTGCTTCACATCATATTTCATCAATACATTAACTTCCAAGTTCCAAAGGTTATGTTCTTTTATCAAATGTTGTGTACTTTACCTCACATTCACATTAAATCAAAAAATCACTTGTCAGGCTTAAAAGGTTGCATCCTTTTGTCAAATGTTTTTCCCTTTGCCTCGCATTCACATCTCACAAAAAATCAATGACCAAGTTCAAAAGGTTGTGTCCTTTATCAAAGGTTTCACCCTTTGTCTCACCATATTTAAAATCAAATTCTAGTTCAAATGTCCCCAAAGGCACAAAACCCCTTTGGCCACATTCACATTTTATTTTAAAGGCTCCAAAGACACCAAACCCCTTTGGTCACATTCACATTC
Organism: Wollemia nobilis; assembly: GCA_028583015.1. NCBI lineage: Eukaryota > Viridiplantae > Streptophyta > Pinopsida > Araucariales > Araucariaceae > Wollemia > Wollemia nobilis. Next base: position 397,606 of record JAQPPZ010000159.1, read on the forward strand.
TAGTTTAAAGGCTCCAAAGGCACCAAACCCCTTTGGTCACATTCACATTCTAGTTTAAAGGCTCCAAAGGCACCAAACCTCTTTAGTCACATTCCAATTAAAAGGTCCCAAAGGGACCAAACCCCTTTGGTCACATTCTAGTTTAAAGATCCCAAGGGCACCAAACCTCTTTGGTCACATTCTAGGTCAAAGGCCCCAAAGGCACAAAATACCTTTGGTCACATTCCAGTTTAAAAGCTCCAAAGGCACCAAATTTGGTCACATTATAATTCAAAGGTCCCAAAGGCACCAAATCTCTTTTGTCACATTCTAGTTCAAAGGCCCCAAAGGCACCAAACCCCTTTGGTCACATTTTAGTTCAAAAGATCCAAAAGCACCAAACCCATTTGGTCAACATATAGAATATATATATATTTTTTACAATAGCTTAAGTTTACTTTCCTATCTTAGATTAGATTTATCTTAGGGTTTACTTTCTTGTCCTAGATAAACTACACTAAATCCATGAGTTAACATCATATCTAGTACTCTACTCTAGACACCTAGATGTTGCAATGATTGGTTATCCATACAATATGGTAGGATGAGTATCATACCATAAGGACATGTTGGCATTTTTGCCACATTGTTTTTGTTGTTACTAATCATGCAAGAGAATGCACAAATTGTAGAGATACTAACTCCTCTGTTTGTCCCTCCAAGCACTTTGAAAGAGAAAATGTAAAAATCTCTACATTTTTTGTGTTAGAGCAAAGTAAGTAAAAGATGTCGCGATATCATGACTTGTAGTTTTGTGTTGTCTAAATGTAGAAAGCAACTAAGTATAGAAAATGTCACGATATCACAACATGTCACATTTTCGTGACCTATCATGTTTTCACGGCTACAAGTAGTGGCAAAGGGAACAGCTCAAGTGAAAATTGTCCCGATATCACGATGTGTCGTAGTTTCACGACTTGCAGTGGCAACAGAGCAACGTGATGGGAAAATGTCATGATATCGTGACATACAGTAGCAAATAAAAGTGCTAGAGAAACTTTTCATGATATCGTGACATGTCACATTATCGCAGAAGGGCTAAAGATAAACACAAGGCAGAAGGAAGATTTCATGATTTTGTGACATTTTTGGAGATGAAGCCAAGCAAGAGAAACTTGTAGCGATATCGCGATAGAAAGCGGCGACGAAGGAGAAGGTAGGAAATTGTCATGATTTTGTGACATGTTAGGGCAGAAGGGCAAAGCGTAGAGAAATGTCATGATTTTGCGACATGTCATGTTTTCCCGAGGAAGTATGGAAGCAGCCAGATAGTATGGAATGTCACGGTTTCGCGACATGATGAATTTTCGTAGCCAAAAAGCAGAAAAGTGCAAGAAGAAGAAAATATCATGATTTCATGACATGTTGAAGATGAAAGACCAAAATGAAGAAAACGTCACTATATCGTGACATGTCGCATTTTCGAGACCTGTCGCATTTTCATGGAACGAAAACTGAAAAGGACAAGGCAGAAATAAAGTGTCATGATTTCACGACGTGTCATGTTTTCAAGGTGATCAAGAAGACAAGACAGTATCAAGTGAAAAATGTCATGATTTCGTGACATGTTTCATTTTCGTGATAAGGAGTAGCGAAGAAGCCAAGAAATAAAAGAATGTCATGATTTTGCAACATGTCATAGAGACAAGGCTAAATGAAGAGAAGATGTCACGATTTCATGGCATGGTGAGTTTTCATGACTTGGAGTAGCGAAGAAGGCAGGCGAAGAAAGATTTCATGATTTCATGACATGTTGTAGCAAGAAAGTTGAACGAAGGAAAGATGTGATTTCGTGACACGTCATGATTTCGCGACTTGCAAGAAGAAAAGAACCAATAGAGAAGAGGATGTCGCGATTTCATGACATAACTTGTTTTCGCGATGGAAGGCGATGGAAGGGCAAAGTAGCAGCAACATGTCATGATTTCATGACATGTTGCATTTTCGTGACTGGTGGCAAGAAGAGAAGGCAGTAAGGTAAAAGTGTCACGATTTCTCGACATGTTGCATTTTCATGACCTATCTTATTTTTGTGATAGAAGCAACAACAAAGGCCCGATACAGTTCAATCCACATTTTTCCTTCAAAATTGCATAGGAGAATGTGAGGAGAAGATAAGGATCAAATAAAATCTCTCCAACAGATTTTTTGATCGTGGTCAAAGAAGCTCCGAGATTAAATTTTGTTGATTACCTATGTGCGCAAGATGGAAGAACATGAGGTAGTTTTCGATGCCACCAAAATTAAAGACGCCTCCAATATTAAAAGCTCTTGTTCATGATCTCCTAACACCTTCCATATTTCCCTGATCATGGTCATTTAATGAAGAGATATGGTCCCTTGTTTCTATTTAATATTCAATTTTTTATCCATAAAAATAGGGACTGTCATTTCTCCGAGGCAGATTAAGGGGAATCGTTTCTCTTTTCAAGTGCACATTTTTTGGATCGCTTCTTCAAAATATGTTTTATGTATTAAATTCTATAATTTGAAAGGAAGAGGGAAGGCCTCTATAAATACCCATGTAAAATCTTAAGCAAAAGGAGGAGAACCTTCTTACAGAAATTAAAGCAGAAATCCTAGATGCATTTTGCTCTATTCTTAGTGTCTTTTGAGTCGGTGATCCAAACTGTTATTCATGTTTTTCTTTCTATGTGATTTACTTCTATTTAGTCCAGTGTCAAAATATAGGCTAAATTATGTTGTTTTGAATTTGGTTGTATTTTCATTTGAATGTTTGAAGTTTATTGAAGGCGAACTTACAACTAATGCTTGATCCAATTTTTGTATATGCATCCTAAGAATCTGTTGCCATTTATCTTAGAGATCTAGTTTGAGATTATTTGCTATCTGAGGTTGTTCCCCATTAACTATCGGCTTCGGCCATATTTCCATCTCTTTTTGTTATTTCCCTTTCTTTTCGTGTTTTTCGATTTCTTTCCTGCATCCTTATCTTGAAACTAGTTTAGATTAGTTTGGGAGCCAGCCCTCTCTAGAGATTGGCCCGGGAGACTTCTCTTTCTCTTGGCCTTTCAATGTTGGTCGAGTCTAGGGTGCACAAGTGATGAAATATTGTACTTAGGTAGATTTGTGACCAACAGTTTTTGGCACGCCCGATGGGACAGACCGTTTCTGTCTTAGAAAGATCCATAATCGGTGGGACTCACAAGTCCCATTTTTTGACACCCGGAGGAATCAAGATTTTGATGAACTATCTTGACCTCAAAGTGGAGATTGTAAGTTCATCTGGTGACTCTGCTGAAGGTGACTGTATAGTACCTAGAAATTTCCAATCCTGAAGCTGGTGAAAATCTTTGCATCTTTGCTTCATGATCATGAGATCAAGTGCCAAAGAATCAAAAGATCTAGTTGAATTCTTCGAGATTGATGTTCAGAACTGGAGGGAGCGCTCAATATTGGTAAGTCCTGTGAACCCGTAATTTTCTATTTCTTCATAGGAATTGGGTCAGTTTGTGCCATCTTTGACTCCTCCCAGTACTGCTATGAGCTTGTTGGTAGATCCAAATCCTACAGTGCAAATGGCTGGTCAACAACCTTCGCCACGACAAGTTCCTACTTAGAATGATTCGAGAGCATTGGACCTACCTTTTCAAAATCCAGTTCCTACTGTAGCAATAAAAGCCTTACCTACATACGATGGGACTGGAAAGACCATGTATGAGCATGTGTCAGATGTGGCAACCTTGGATTCAATTCATAATATCGCAGATGAACATGTCATGATCAAATTGCTCGTCTTGTCACTCCGAGGTAAGTTGTTGTGCTGGTATAGATCCTTGTCTCCCAGCTCCATAACTTCATGGGATCTAGCAGAGATGCTAATCCAAGGGTTAAATGAGCAAATAGACCCATTTTTTTTAGTGCATAATAATATCAAGAGGCATCCTCAAGAGGAGATAGTGGATTTCAATGTTAGGTTTTCCCAAACTTGGCAGAGAGTTCTTGATGGTCTTCACCCTACTCATGAACAAGCAACATTGTACTTTCTTAGGGCTTTCCATTCATATATTGGTATGAACATTAGTATGTTCGATGTTCAGACCTTTCCTGCACTATATGCCCAAGCACAGAAGGCTGAGGCCTATCTGATTTCCATTGGGAAATTGCCTCCAAAAATGACTATGCCTATTTTTCGTAAGCTTCCACAATACCAGCATACAGGTGCAGTATCTACATCTTACACTGCTCCATCCATATACCCTTCATCTTCATGGAATCCCCCCATACCTTTGGTACCTATGATTCCCATTCCACAGATAACCTCTCCACTTCCAACTCCTGTATTATCTTCTCCACCAGTCCATTACCTCTATCGACACCGTCTGTGTCCTCAAGCATAGACCCTCAATTGATTTTTTTGCAAGAAATTTAGTCGGCCATGAGATCTCTCACTAACAAGATGACATCTATGGAGCAGAGAGAGGCAGAAAGGAACTATCAACCATGAATATTTGTTCTAGCGGTAACAAGAGAGCAATTTTCTCCTAGCAAGGCTATAGAGAAATTACCTAAGAGGAACTCAGCGATCCTGGTAAGTGAAGAGGCTGGCCCTTATGAATTTTCACATGAGTCTTCTTACTAGTGTTCTTCATGCAACGACCCACATGATGAGTCCACTTGCATGGTCCACCAAAATTATTTGCAAGTTCTTGCGGGGAGCCATGTAAACATGATTTGAGAGGTGGATCTTAATTCCATGATGTCTCTTGAGGAACACATAGCAGTCTTGACATGCAGCGACAAGAAACCAATGTTGGTAGATCCGGCTAATATGGAGCCATTGAAAGTGCCTCCTGAACAAGCAACAAAGCAACAAATATCTGCAAAGACTCATGATCCTCCAGCTCCGCAACAAGAACCACCTATTTTTCCGAAGTATCCGCTGTCACCACAAGCAAAAGAGAAGGAACAAGCTTCTGTCTCTTAGCCACAAGCAAAAACAAAGGAATAATCTAGAGAGACGTTGCGGTATACATCATTGAATAAACGATAATGAGTGGAGGCCACCCACCAATATAGAAGCAGATTTGAATCTGCTAGTGGAGGGAAAGAGTAGATCTCGATGGAGTACAACATTGTTGAAGAACTCAAATGAATACCAGCTAAGGTAAGTCTGTATGACACCTTGTAGCTGCCAGGATAGGTGAATCTCTTACAAGAATCCTTGAAAACCACACAAAGTAAGGGGAAGGCTCCAACCCAGGTAGTTATGTCTCAAACATTAACTACTTTAGCCACTGGAAAAAATATCCCACCCCCATTTTATTTGTCACTTAGGATGGAGGGTTGGATAGTGCACAACTGCATGATTGATTTTGGTGCTGTGACAACTGTCATGCCAAAGGCAATTTGTGAAGTCATGGGTATGGAGTATACAAGAAGTAGCCCCGGTGTCTTGTATTTGGACGAGACTCCCATGAAAATAGTGGGTGTAATCAAGGATTTTCCTATTACTCTACATAGTATACCTCAAATTATAGTAATTCAGGAGGTAGTTGTGGTTTATTTGGAACCATATTTCAGTATGTGTTTGTTAAGAGAATTCACTGCTAAGCTGGGAGGCTACCTTTATCTAGATTATTCTCACTTGGAGATTCCTTTCAAAGGAATAAGAGTCTGTATTTACAATAAGAAGCCTTCTACTTTTCATATAGAGAATATGGAAGAAGAAGAAAGGTCCAAACATTCTATCAACTTGATAACTGAAGAGTTGGACAATCCTAATTTAATGGATGAAGTCTTGGATGAGATTTGCTTAGAGGATGAGTTTTCAATGCTTAATTTTAATGCCATGATAGAAACTAAAATTGGTTGTTACTCCATTACAAATCCTGAAGAGGTTGAAGTAGAGTTGCCTCCTGATCAAGTTGGTCAAGACTCCATGCCAGACTAACTCTATTTCTATGGAGCACGATGCAGAAATGGCGCTGGAGCTAGGACTATTCTAGAATTACTTTTTGTAATTCAACGATCCTATTCATATTATTTGACCTGGAGCTACACAAATAATACAATAGAATCTGAGGCTTTATGCCTAGGTCTCGAGACGGCTGAGAAATTTGGAGCGCGATAGTGGCAAATCTTTGGTGACTCCGAGTTGATTATCAATCAGGAGACCAATGAGTGTGTGTTCAAGGTCTAGGATCCAGGATATCATAGAGCCATGTTTTTTTATGTGTCTCTCTCGAGAGTTAATAGCTAAATTCGGGGGTTACCTTGTACATAGGAAAAAAAAAGAGAAAAAAAATAAGAAAAAGAAGAAAAGAAAAAAAAAAATTGTTAACTTCAGCTCCTTTTGCACGCGAGCCCGTAGGTATGTTTATTTCTCTTTATTTTTCTTTTCCTTCCCAGTAGATAGTGGCTTTCATCTACTTCTTTCTTCCACTTCCTTACTTCATTCCCTTCCTTTCCTACTCCTTCTTCTGTAAATAATCAAGCCACTACTATTGTTTCTACTCCCCTATCTAATGTCCCCTTTCCTTCACTTCCCCTTCTTCTAATTCTTTTTCTTTCGAGCACTTTCTCCATTCCATCGACTTCCATTTCATTTTCTATTTTCATCAAAACCCAGTAGATGGTAGCATAGTGGCACCCTGTTGTTGTATTTACCACTTCTACTCCTCCATCTCCCACAAATCCATCATTCACCATTCCCATTCCATGGCCTACACATCTGCCGGTCATCACTCCATTCATTTCTATTTGTGCAATTCAGGTGCTTCTCACTACTACCATGGAGATCCTTGCATAGCACTTGGTGATTACCCAGCTCAATCGAGCTAGGCAAAATGCAGTCATTCAAGAAATAAGGGAAGTTCTGCTATTCCATAAATTTCTACTAAAGATCCTATTTTGAGTTTCGAGTGCCAGCAAGAGCTTGTTGTAGTAGCCCGTAAACACGTCTAGCATCAACCAACATTCACTTTTTCTGCTCCTCCAGCTTCTTGACTCTGTTGCCCAATGGATAAAGGCCTAAGTTTCGTGCATACAACAAAACTGTATACCCCGTGAGCCACCAAGAATGTTGGCATTTTTGCCACATTGTTTTTGTTGTTACTAATCATGCAAGAGAATGCACAAATTGTAGAGATACTAACTCCTCTATTTGTCCCTCCAAGCACTTTGAAAGGGAAAATGTAAAAATATCTACATTTTTTGTGTTAGATCAAAGTAAGTAAAAGATGTCGCGATATCGCGACATGTCGCGATATCGTGACCTATTGTAGTTTTGTGGCATCTAAATGTAGAAAGCAACTAAGTATAGAAAATGTCGTGATATCGCGACATGTTGCATTTTCATGACCTGTCACATTTTTGTGGCTACAAGGAGTGGCAAAGGGAACAGCTCAAGTGAAAATTGTCACGATATCGCGATGTGTCGTAGTTTCATGACTTGCAGTGACAACAGAGAAACGTGATGGGAAAATGTCATGATATCACGACATACAGTAGCAAAGAAGAGCACCAGAGAAACTTGTCGTGATATCATGACATGTCACGTTATCGTGGAAGGGCTGAAGATAAACACAAGGTGAAAGGAAGATGTCACGATTTTATGACATTTTTGGAGATGAATCCAAGCAAGAGAAACTTGTAGAGATATCACGATAGAAAGCGACATCGAAGGAGAAGGCAGGAAATTGTCGTAATTTCATGACATGTCAGGGCAGAAGAGCAAAGCACAGAGAAATGTCACAATTTCGTGACATGATGAATTTTCATAGCCAAAAAGCAGCAAAGTGCAAGAAGACAGAAAATGTCATGATTTCACAACATGTTGAAGATGAAAGACCAAAATGGAGAAAACGTCACGATATCGCGACATGTCACATTTTTGTGACCTATCGCGTTTTCACAGAATGAAATTTAAAAAGGAGAAGGCAGAAAGAAAGTGTCACATTTTCATGACATGTCATGTTTTCATGGTGATCAAGCAGACAAGACAGCACCGAGTGAAAAAAGTCATGATTTCGTGACATGTTTCATTTTCATGATAAGGAGTAGCGAAGAAGCCAAGAAAGAAAAGAATGTCACGATTCTGTGACATGTCATAGAGACAAGGCTAAACAAAGAGAAGATGTCACGATTTCACGACATGGTGAGTTTTCATGACTTGGAGCAACGAAGAAGGCAGGCGAAGGAAGATGTCACAATTTCGTGACATGTTGTAGCAAGAAATTTGAACGAAGGAAAGATGTCACGATTTCGTGACACATCATGATTTCACGACTTGCAAGAAGAAAAGAGCCAATAGAGAAGAGGATGTCACGATTTCACATGTCTTGTTTTTGCGACGGAAGGCGATGGAAGGGCAAAGTGGCAGCAACATGTCATGATTTTATGACGTCGCATTTTCATGACATGTCACATTTTCACGATTGGTGGCAAGAAGAGAAGGCAGTAAGGTAAAAGTGTCACAATTTTGTGACATGTCACATTTTCGTGACCTGTCTCATTTTCATGACAGAAGCAACAACAAAGGCCCGATATAGTTTAGTCCACATTTTTCCTTCATAATTGCATAGGAGAATGTGAGGAGAAGATAAGGATCAAATAAAATCTCTCCAACTGATTTTGAGATCGTGGTCAAAGAAGCTCCAAGATTAAATGTTGCTGATTACCTATGTGTGCAAGATGGAAGAACATGAGGCAGTTTTCGACGCCACCAAAATTAAATATGCCTCAAGTATTAAAAGCTCTTGTTCATTATCTCATAACACCTTCTAGCTTTCCCTGATCATGGTCATTTAATGAAGAAATATGGTCCCTTTTTTCTATTTAATATTCAGTTTTTGATCCATAAAAATAGGGACTGTCATTTCTCCGAGGTAGATTAAGGGGAATCGTTTCTCTTTTCAAGTGCACATTTTGTGGATCGCTTCTTCAAAATATGTTTTATGTATTAAATGTTGTAATTCGAAAGGAAGAGGGAAGGCCTCTATAAATACCAATGTAAAATATCAAGCAAAAGGAGGAGAACCTTCTTGCAGAAATCCTAGATGCATTTTGCTCTATTCTTAGTGTCTTTTGAGTCAGTGATCCAAACTATTGTTAATGTTTTGCTTTTTATGTGATTTACTTCTGTTTAGTCCAGTGTAAAAATATAGGTTGAATTCTTTTGTTCTAAATTTGGCTGTATTTTCATTTGAATTTTTGAAGTTTATTAAAGGCAAACTTACGGCTAATGCTTGATCCGATTTCTGTATATGAATCCTAAGAATATGTTGCCATTTATCTTAGAGATCTGGTTTGAGATTATTTGCTATCTGAGGTTGTTCCCCATTAACTATCGACTTTGGCCATATTTCCATCTCTTTCTATTATTTCCCTTTCTTTTCGTATTTTCCCATTTCTTTCCTACATCCTTATCTTGAAACCAGTTTAGATTAGTTTGGGAGCCAGCCCTCTCTGGAGATTGGCTCGGGAGACTTCTCTTTCTCTCGAAATTTCAATGTTGGCTGAGTCTAGGGTGCACAAGTGATGAAATCTTGTACTTAGGTAGATTTGTGACCAACAGGACACTAATCATCAATCATGAATTAGCATATTTTAATCAATCATGCACAATTCATGTTTTCATATAATAGTTTTACTATTTTTCTCGAGCAAAAGGAGAGCCATTTATTGCAATCCTATTTTGTTGGGGAAAAAGTAGAGCCAACACTTATATTATATTAAAGTACAGCCCTATCCTTCTCAAGCAAAAATATATCCATAGATTAGATCCCCATTCTACTCAAGAAAAAGTAGAAGCATGTTGAGCAAGGTGCAGTGACAGTATTGTCATTGTTGTCAACACAGTAAAAAAGATCGGTTGATGCAGTGGACAGGAGTTCAGAGGTTAATCAGAGTATGTAAAGTGAAATTAAATTCTTATGAGGATGTTTTTGATGTTTGGGTGAAGTTGTTATAGGTTGTCCAAGAAGACCAAAGTGGCCCATATGCAAAATATAAAAGAGAAGTGAAAAAAAAGCAAAAGAAAAAACTGTTGCGATATCACAACATGTTGCATTTTCACGGCCAAGAGAGAAGAGAAAATGCAAGGAGAAAAAGTGTCACGATATCGTGACATGTTGTATTTTCGTGGGCCTAAGCAAAGAAAAAGAGCAAGGAGAAAAAGTGTCACGATATTGCGACATGTTGTATTTTCACGGGCCTAAGCAAAGAAAATGAGCAAAGAGAAAAAGTTTCATGATATCGCGACATGTTGCATTTTCACGGCCGAAAAAGCAAAGAGAAAAAAGTGTCGTGATATCGCGACATGTTGTATTTTCGTGGGCCAAAGCAAAGAGAAAATGCAAGGAGGAAAAAGTGTCGTGATATCGCGACATGTAGTTTTTTCATGGACCAAAGTAAAGAGAAAGAGAAAGGGGAAAAAGTGTCATGATTTTGTGACATGTAGCATTTTCATGGTCCAAAGCGAAGAGAAAATGCAAGGAAGAAAAAGTGTCGCGATATCGTGACATGTAGCATTTTCCCGGTCCAAAGCGAAAAGAAAATGCAAGGAAGAAAAAGTGTCGCGATATCGCGACATGTAGCATTTTTGCGGTCCAAAGAGAAGAGAAAATGCAAGGAAGAAAAAGTGTCGCGATATCACATGTAGCATTTTCGTGGTCCAAAGCAAAGAGAAAGAGCAAGGAAGAAAAAGTGTCACGATTTCACATGTAGCATTTTCACGGTCCAAAGCGAAGAGAGAAGGCAAAGAAGCAAAAGTGTCATGATATCGCGACATGTCACATTTTTGCGACTCAAAAAGGATAGCCAGGTAGAGAAAGAAAAAGTGTCGCGATATCGCGACATGTCACATTTTCGCGACTCAAAAAGGGTAGGCAGGAAGAGAAAGAAAAAGTTTCGTGATATCGTGACATGTCACATTTTTGTGACTCAAAAAGGTCTGGTGGGCAGAGTAACAAAAGTGTCGTGATATCGCGACATGTAGCATTTTCATGACTCAAGAAAAGCCTCAAAATAGAAATGAACAGTCATGGAAAATAAAATGAACAGTCATGAAGAAGAAGACGAACATTCATCAAAGGAGAAAACAAATGCATGCACAAGGGAAAATAAAATGAACAGTCAGACATGCAAAGAGAAAACGAATAGATAGGCAAAGAGAAAAACAAACAGTCATGATCGAGAGAATGAACAGTCATGGTAAGAGAACATGGTGTCAATTATTTGCACGTGATGTGTTTGACGAAATGCCTTCTCAAAATATACAAAAGGAGTTACAATTGGAGTTACAAAGAGAAAGGATGGTTATAAAAGGAGTGTTGCTTGGAGAATTTAGTGCACAAGGGATTAAAGTGTCATGGATTTTATCTTGTGAAGTGAGCGAGAGGAGCGTGAGAGGAGAGCGAGAGGCGAGCGAGAGGTGAGCGAGAGGCGATCTAGAAGGATGTGTGTTTTGTGAATTGTGGGAGATGTTGAGAAAGCAATAGACTAGTTAGGGTCTTGTAAAAGTGAAGGCATTTATATGTCAATCTTCTAGTTTCAAAATTGAAGTCCAAGTTGGTGCTTGGCATCAGGAGTTGGTGCTCCTTCCAATTGGTGCTGGTAAATCAGGGGTTGGTGCTCCTTTTTGTTGGTGTAGATAAATCATGGGTTGGTGCTCCTTTCTGTTGGTGCAAATAAATTAGAGGGTGGTGCTCCTTCCAGTTGGTGCTGGTAAATTGATTGTAAATTTGTTGCTTTGCAAAGGTTGGATTTGGATGGAAGTCCAAACAGTCAATTTTTTAGGAGTAGCCAAATTGGTGAACCTCGGTACATCTTGTGTTGTGTGATGCTCTCTTGTTATATTTGATTTATTGGGTTTTAAGTTTTCATTTTTATTGCTTTAAGAGTTGAATATTTAAGCTTTTAAGAGCTACACTGATTCACCCCCCCCTCAGTGTCATTGTGAGATTAACAAAGCATAGCTTGAATTTCCTCACTTGTGCATTAGATTAGCTTTTTCACGGTAGTTCAAAGGCTCCAAAGGCACCAAACCTTTTTTGTCACATTTCATTTCAAAGGCTCCAAAGGCACAAAATACCTTTGGTCAAATTTCCTTTTATGTAATTTATCTGCTTTCATAGATTAGAGTTACTTTCATGTAATTTACCTACTTTCATAGATTAGAGTTATTTTCATGCAATTTCTTACTTTCCTAGATTAGTATTTATTTTTTTCCTAGTGTAAGCTATTGTCTAAACCTTGTACCATTAATCTACTCTAGAAATATAGTGATTGTAGTCACTATTTACCCCTACAATCCAATAAGATGATTCGATTACCATAAGGACACTCGTTGTAGATTAGTTCCCCTTTAATGCTCAACACCCAATTTGTTTTGGATAAAAGTGGAGTCCCATCCTACATAGGAAAAAGAAAAATTATAGCATAGTTTTAACTTCATAGCTTAGATCATATTAGAGCCCCATTTTGCTTAGGTAAAAGCAAAGCCATATATTATATTTCCTTCCACATTCATTACATTATAGACCCATTATGCTCAAGCAAAAGCATAGCCATAGAATAGCTTTCCTTCCATGTTCATAGCTTAAATTAGCTTTGATCCCCATTCTACTTTGATAGAAGCAGAGACATCGACTATATTTCCTTTCATTTTCATCAATTAGATTCGATGGCAACCCCATTCTGCTTGGATAAAAGTAGAGACATAGATTAGATTTTATTTCATGTTCATCAATTATATTAGAATACATACCCATTCTTCTAGGTAAAAAGTAGAGACATATATTATATTTCCTTTATTATTATCAATTAGGTAGCCTAGATCTTTGACTAAACCTCATACCTAGGGATCTAATTGTGGTTGCAACAACTAGTTATCCATGCAATATGGTAGGTTGGATAGATTACCATAAGAAAACTTATTTTAAATATAAAATAAAAATAATCACCTACACACACATTACAACAAACAATTGTGAGAAAACACACACACACAAAATATTTTCAACAACACAATCAAAAGATTGCATGTAACAACAAAATAAACTATGAGCAATCAAGTACATAATTGGGTTCATCTTAATACAAAATGAAAATGTGAAATGGTAAATTATGTTATTGATCAGTCTTGCACTCCATCCATCCTCCATCATACACAAAAAAAACACAACACAAAAACAAAGACCACCACTAGCCACACTTCATCCATCCAACCATTTTTTGGTCTTGATAAGGTCAATTGCCTTGTTATTATCATCCATTCCATTCACTTCCCACTCATTGCTTGAGGTGGTAGACAATACCAATAAAATTTCACCCTAAACAAGTTCAATAACCAAAAACCCATGTTGGAATCGATATTTATCCAAGAACCTTGTCTGATACTATCATTCGCATAATATAATTTTAGTTTTCATACAGTGGATCTAGGTCACATTAGCATAGTTTCCAATACAGAGACTTCAGGTCTCAATAGTTTAGTTATTAGTTAGCATCTTTATGTACTCATAAATTTGTCAATGACAAGATTCAAAGATATTCATTTCTTCCATCACTAGGGAATCCCATATTGTTCTTGATTTAGGGTAACCAAAAATCAAACTCCCAAGCACAATAGTCACATCCACAATTCATTCATACATAAACTACATGTGTCATTTATTTTTGGATCGCATTGTGTTTTCATACAAAATGATACAAAAAGGGGCATCTATAGACACGAAAATCAAGCATAATAAATAGTGATAAATTAATAATAATTAGGTAGTATATTTAATATTAATTAAATTAATTAATATTAATTTACCTAAGTATTAAATAATTTATTAAGTATTGTCTAAGCTACACAACCACTCACCCCTTCCCATGGGAGTATTCATCCATCCATCCCCCATGGCCACATCATCCATAGTTCACTCAAGTTCCACCTCCCATCCTCCATTTAGATCACACATGAGAAAATGATCACCCTTTTCCACAAAAAACTTCAATTTATTGCAAATAATATAACTTTTAGTTGCACCTTCATCCATACATTGGATATTTCTAATATACATACAATCACAACATGCACTCACAATTCAACATGCATATTTAAATTAACATAAACATATTTAATTTAAATGAATAAACAAATCAAACATGCATAATTAGTTTAGCATACACATGTAGTTAACATACATATCCAATATGCACATATTTTAAAATTACATGCACATCCAGTGATTTACAAGGTAAGCTTATACTTGTCTATGAGCATGCATCCTTTGGGATAATCTCAATGCAAAAGAGAAGCACCAATTAACACCACTTAACTGGTTGAGCCACCACCTCATCCATTCCATTAAATAATTCTATAAATAAACCCTCTCATCCTTCTTGGAGCATGAGTATGGTATGAGCATCGAATTGTTGATGAAACTTCGAGCACATATTGCACTCAAATATCTCGAGTGATCATTTGAAACCATCCCCATACCATGTCAAACCTTGATTGTAACATCGTACATGCTCAAATCTAGTTTTTATCAGTGAAAAGACACCACAACCCATGGTTGTTTGACCTTAGATGGTTTCGGTTCATAGTTGTCTAGACCTAGATGATCGTCATCCAACCCATATGCAAACTTATAGATACATCATGATGTAGCCCAAAATGACATGATAGCAACATAAATAGTCACTATAGCAAAAGAAGGGTAAGATCTATTAATGTGATATTTAATAATTTCCTTTTACAAATCTCTAGTACTTTCTACATTTTTAGTTTTTAATCTTCTTTAAAAATTGAGCCTCACCTCGAGAGGCTTGATAGGTGTTACTGAATAGTTGTATTTCACTTATGTGTAGGTATAAAAATTTAGAATGAGTAGACCCAAACACAGTAGTAGGAGACTCCAACGCTTGGTCATCCAACCCCATATGGTCAATACCAGTCTAAACCTATATGTAGTAGCAGGAGACCCCAACACTTGGTTATCCAACCCCAAATGGTCAAAGATTGCAACTGTCTAGTATCTATATAGTCAGAGTACATAATCATCACCCCTCTAATGGTTTAAATCCAAAGACAAATCTAGGTGATCAAGTGTAGATCTAACAAATGCAGATGCAAACTCAAATATAGATACCCTAGATCTAACAAATCTAGATTTATAAAAAGTGATGATCACAAGAAACCCTCTCCTCTAGTGTTGTAATGATAAAATGACCTAGGCACCATTGTTATTTGTAAAAGATAATCAATATTTTAATTCTTGTACAACCCCTATTAGGATCAATATTATAATTAGATAGGACGAAAGCATACACATATAATACATATATTTTTTCCTACTTTATTTACATTATTTATATGGCACGTCTTTTTATCATCTATAATAAAATAGAAAAAATCCTATTCATTATAAAACTTCTAATTTTAGAACTGAATATTATACTTATTGCAAGTTGTTTATATGAGAGAGATAAATATTCCTAAATGAATTTTGAGGTTTTATTTAAGGGAGTGGTTCCATGGGGAGTACTTACAACTATTATAGAACCACAAAGTCAATACTATTCCCATAGACTTGGAATTTGTGAGAGGCAACATCCAAGTTATTTGGGATGATTAAATCTAGAGCAATGAGTCTCAGGTGTATTTCCAAGAGCAGGGAGGATTTTGAAGAATATTTCTAAGCATGGATATTAAACCATATTTTCTACCATGAAGGTTAGAAAATCATCCACAACATGAGAAAGTGATGGTGCTTGATCAAAAAGGATCAAGTGGTCATGTGTATTACCATGTAGAGATATAATACACTTAATTAGCCCACAATAGAGGTGAGGTACTTAAGCACTAGGTACTAGTTGTCTAATTGCAAAGATGATATAATTGGACTTTAAGAAATTATGCTAGATAGCACCTACATAGACTGATTTATGTATGGTGAGTAAAATGATGTTTCCTTCGATGGGCTAAAAGGGATAATTCCTATGCTATGGTTAAATTTTATTACACTCAAGGAGAGTTTAAGGAATGTGGGAAAACCATTACCTTTCCAAAATGGTATGAAAGAACCTTTTGAGGTAGAAGCATGGCCTGCCCGATGTGGTGTGGGCCTATTTTCTAGTAAGGGTCAGCCATTCCCATTTGAGTATGATGACCATATTATATGTTACCAAGATTATTTATATGAATGCGATGCTTTGTGTTTAATGAATAAGACATTCACATGTAATATGCTATCTATAGCTTATCCTGAGATGATCGCTGAATCCGACAATGAGTTGGAGGGAGATATCTTTCACGATGTCTTCATTGAGGAATTATTACATAATGGATTTTATTTTTATGGCTCTATACCTAGTATAGCCCAACTTAAGGCCCCGAATCCTCAAGATGTATTATCCAAACTAACCTTGGAAGAATTACAAGAACTGGGCATTTCTCCCGCCCCACCTAATTTTGAGAGAGATCTACACATGGAAGTAGAAAATGTCATAAAAATTAACATTGGAACCGATGATAACCCTCACATAATCAACATTGGATCAGAATTGAGTCAAGAAAAATAGGATAAATACATTGCATTTCTTAAAGAATATGAAGATATTTTTGCTTGGACATATGAAGATATGCCAGGTTTAGACCCTTCTATAGCTATGCATCACCTAGTAGTGCATCTGAATGCTAAACCTGTTAAGCAGAAGCTTAGAAAAATGCATCCTAAAGTGGCCTTACTAGTCAAAGGGGAGTTAGAAAAACTCCTGAATGTTATTTTTATACAAGCCATTGATCCATGTTAAGGTCCCTAAAGTCACACATCTCCCCAAAGTTACATATTAAGTTGACTAATCCTAGGTCCTCTCATGGAATCTTCTAGTCCTATGACCTATAAGGGTTGATAGGTCATAGGACTAAATAATTAACTAACTATAACAACCACTAATATTCTAAACTGTAACAATCACTAACTAACCAACCCAAGAGAGAGAGTAATTTTTTTTTAAATAATTCACAAGTTTCACAACAAAGATATTCTCATACTCTTTTGATGTATAACTAAAACATAACCATGTTTCAATTCTTTTCACTGCCAACGATGCTCATATGGATAGGATAGACCAATGTATCGTAGTTTTTTTGGGGTTAACTTTTCTATATCTTCATAGTTATAAAATATTCCTTCTTTCCCTTTATATCCCAATTTGAGTATTATATGTTTGGATTTAATATACTCATTAGTAAAATTACATAATGAGTTTTGATGTTTCTAGGTATTCTACCCCAGTCATATCCCTTATAAATAAAGGCACAGCTCTCGACTTGGTAAATAGTTTCCATAGGCTATGGGAGGCCCAAGGTACGAGGAGATGGTGGAAAATTATTTAAAATAAGGGAATCTTGCATAGAAGCATTCATTTTTTTTGATATAAGAATTTTATATAGATCGGGTAAGAGCTCATCAGTAAGAGCATAAGAGGTAGAAGGAACATTCCCTATGTATTTCGATGCAAAAAATATGAATTTGGTGGATGTAGATGGTGTAGGGGTGTCGTTAGATGGGTCTATTAAAGGTATGGAAGTTATAGAAGTAGAACAAGAAATATTGGTTGTGGGATTAGGATTTTCTTAGGTCCTAATGCGGTTTGTTCAGAGGATGGTTGAGTTATATGTGGAGGTGCAACTGATGGAGAAGAAGTAGATGACATTGTGGGTGTGAGTTTCACATGTTTATATGGATAATGAGAATTAGGATGTGTGGATGACAGAGCGGGGTAAAATTGAACTCCAATAGGTTCTACCAAAGCACACATATCAAAGGGTCTTGGATCACCATGAATGGTAACCAACTAATTCTTAAATTTGAACTTAACACATTGATGTAAAGTTGAGGGAACGGCTTGCATCACATTGATCCAAGGACGACCCAAGAGTATATTGTACAATGCAGGGCAATGTACAATAAACACGATCATATCCAAGGTTCTTGGACCAACCTGTAATGGAATGGTAATAACTCCACATGTTTCTTGTGTTTCGTCATTGAAAGATTTTATGATCATATCAGTTCTTTTCATTTCATCACTTCTAAACCCAAATATTTGGTAGAAATCAAAAGTGCAAATATTTAAATATGAACCATTATCAATCAAAACTCGTTTGACTGCTACATCTCCAATTAAGGTAGTAATATACAAGGGGTTATCTTTATGTAAACTATATTGCGGTATGTCTCTATCTCAAAAGTTAATACAATAAAATTCATGAGTTATTATAGTATCGTCCATGGCTTCAGGTTGAATATCTTGTGGTACCATAATTTGACTTAATGTGAGCATTAATTCATCTCTATGTATAGGAGAAGATCTTAAAAGGTCCAAGAGAGAAATTCTAGCTATAATATTTGATAATTGTTCATTAATATTATAAGGAGGTTTAGGTTGAACATTAGGTGAATGATTCTCTTTATTAGGAACCTTCAAAACAAATGGAGCTGATCCACCATTCTAAATTTGATCTTGTTGAGAATTTTGAGCCTGTTGTCTAGTAACAGCTTCGATGGTACCCACAATATTATTCTACGGATGATGAATGGGTCTTGGTCTAGCATTTATAGCTAGCTCATTAGAAAGTAATCGGTGATACGATGGTCTAGTAGTGACTCTTCTTGGAAATGGCTCTTCTGGAACCATATAACTTGTGATAGGGTGAATAGGATCTGATTCATATTTAGAACTATTCAATTGATTTGATGTGATTTCCATATCACTCTTAGTCTCGTATTCTGTATCACTAAGATTAGGTATCTGAATATTATATAGAGGCCTGGTTGTAACCATGGATAAATTTGTGTCAAATATTTCTAGATCATGAATAGGTAAATGCCCACTAATAGTTCCTACATATCGGGCAGGAGGAGGGACATTATGATGTTCAAATTTATTAGACACCTCTTTACCATGTTTTGGTAAGGGATAATGTGAGATGTCCAATGATTGATTGGCATTCTGATTCTGATTTTGTGGGGTGTTATTTTTAACATTATTAGGAGGATTTTGCTTAGGTTGAAAGGCTTGCACCTCCATCTCATTGTTATCAATCAAGTCCTGTATTTTATGTTTTAATATTTTACAAGAATTAGTAGTGTGTCCAGGTCCTCTATGAAAGTCACAGTATAAATCTGCTCTGTATCTGGGTATATTTGGATCAAGTTCCCAAATATTTGGTAATTGAATCAAACCTCGTTCTAATAATTGTGGTAGAATAGTTGATAAAGGTTGATTTAACCTAGTAAATTCTCGAGGAGGTCTATCAAGAGGTTTCAGTACAAACCTCTTTGTTGTCTTCACAGAATTAACATTAGCAGTATTTCTGCTATCAGTGACTCCATCACCCATAAATTGTTTATTCTTATATTTATTTTTGGATGTTTTCTCATCATCTCTCTTTTTAGCTGGCCTCTCCTAATGAGAGCATCTTCCACTCTTCGGGCTAAGTCTATAGCCCGATCGAAGGTGGTCAAGGTAGCAGTTGATAATTTGTAAGATAGTTGCTCTTGCAAATTATTAATAAAGATGTCCAACATCTCCCTATAAGGTAACACAAAGTGCAATTTTCCTATAAATTGCCTCCACCTAGATAGGAAATTAGCAAAGCATTCCTCTTTGCCCTATTTTAAGTTATACAAATATTTAATGGTCACATCTCTTTCGATGTAGGCACTAAATTGATGAACAAAAGACTCGAAAGTTTCTTCGAAATTCCTCAAATAATTAGTGGTTAATTGATAATACCACTCTAATTCCATTCCTCCCAAGATTTTTAGGAACATTTTTAGTAATAACAAGTCATCATGTGATATATCATGACATGCTATCCTAAACATACGAAGATGCTCTATGGGATATTTGATTCCTTTATATATGGGAAGAATAGGCATAGGAAAATGTTTAGGATACGGTTGTGCTACGACTATAGGATCTAAATGTTGACTACACATCTCTTAATAATTGTACAAGGGATGATAGGGATCTATCTGGTCCATGCGAGAAACTAACTGTTTCACCACGGCTTCCATATTGCTAGTTTGTCCACCATATTGGTTTGATGGCACATAGGTATGGGACATATGAGTGTATGATGGTTTGAAATAAGGATTAGATGTTACATTTCTATTATGCAAAGTGTTGGTAAGAAGAGTATTATGAAGAGGATTTGTAATAGTATTATGGTGTACCTTATATTGTTGGTAATTGGTGTTCGGTTTTGTTTTGGGTTTTTGTTGATTTGAGGTATGTTGATCAAGAGCTTGGCAAAATAGAGCATTAAATGATGGTTTATTTTGTGTGGGAATGACTCTAGGATTGTTAACAGGCACTTTAGGTCATTGGGTAACCTATTGTTGTTGCATGCTATGGATCGCAACTACTATATCCAAATTGGATGGTCCAGCTTGATCACTCTCTTGTTCAATAAAGGACAAGGTATTAGTGTGTGCTTGAAATACTTCTTCTAGATTTGCTTGAGTGTCACTAATTCTCTCCTTGTCTGTATGGTCTACTCTATTAAAAACACCAATATTAGTATTAATGAACTTCCAAAATTATTCCATGTTCTCAAAAGTGATAGCTCCTCCTAGAGACATTTTAGGGTACTCTAATAGTTTCTTCTTTTTCATTTCCTACATCAAGCTCTTCTTATTGCTAGTCTAGGGTTTCTTCTTCCTGAACTTGGTCCTTAGGAGGGACATTTTGGTCAGTTAATGGTCTTCCTAAACAATATTCATCTTCTTCGGTTTGTTTTCCATTCCTAAGTCTAGGCATTGTGCTAAACTTAGGTTTTAGCAAATATATATACTTATATATATATCTATATATATATATATATATATATATATATATATATATATATGTGATAGGGTTGAGAGGTATATATTTTAACTATATACCTACTATAATATTTTAAAAGGAAATGTTTTGTTGTTTTTGTTTTTTTTTGTGTGTGATTTTATTATATTATTATTTTGTGAGAATAAAAATAACAAACAACATGCTAGTTGTAAGAAAAAATAGTAGAAAGAATCACTTAGCTTTCTATGAATAGTTTATGGATATCATTGATAGGGTCAAGTTCATCAAGAGTCATGAAATGCTCCTCTTCAAATTGGAAGTTGTTTTTCAAGAAATTGACAAAGTGTGCTATGGTAATATGATCTATTTAAGACTTGGACATGTAAAAATAAAGTTCATGGCAATACTCTTGATAAAACATAGCTCTAGGAACTCTATTCCATCTCTTTCTATCTGTAAGAACGACTTCTTGATCCTCTACACGAGATAAAAATTTATATACTACAATTGTGTTCTCAAGGTATTCCTCAAAGGTGTATAATTCAGAAGACACAAGTGCTCTTTTATTGGCTAACCACCTATGGCAAGATCTCTAAAGTTCATGATACAAAGTCACCTGATCAGGATCCAGGATTCTATCTAGGACAAACCTATTAATTTACCTAAGTTCTACAGATCTAGATTTAATAATACCCAATATCCTATCAAGTTCATCCCACAAAGGTTGGGCTCTATATGTTTGAGGTACTCTAAGCACAGAAGTAATCTCTATGACCATTAATTAATTTTCAACATTTATGGAGATAGCTTGTCTTCTATTATAATCTACCATCTAAGTATGATATGCAAATTTAATAGTTTTATAATGATTCTAGATGTTCTTAATAATGTGTTTTTTTTTTATTGTTTTCAAAATGTGTTTTTAGTTTCACGTCGGGTTCACAAAAATGTATCGCCCAAATTTTTTGCACCCTTACCTTCAGGCTAAAGGATCTGTACCGAAAGGGGGTGAGAAAAGGATGGAACAATACCTCGGATGGAGAGGTCCTTTGAAGGTCGTGCCTCTTGGGGGAGGGGTATAAAGGTAAATTTTTGATGGATGGTGGGGTTCACCAGGAAACTTTGAGTGGCAATTTCCACGCCTAGGTTTGAAAATGGGTTTGATTTTTTCGTTTTATGTTCAATCATTCAAATTCCTAGGTTGGAAAAAATGAAGCTAAGCTATTCTATATGAATATTATGATTTATATGAAGACAAAAGACATAAATGAATCCTAATGTGATTGAATACAAAGAATATGTAAAATGGAGAAGAGTACACCTAATTTTTTATGTTTGATGAAGATTCTGAATCTTGTAGGAGTCCAGATCATACCGAATATGACAAGATCATTTGTAATTGTACAGAATCATCCCAAATCATAGGAGATCATCCGAGATCACCCAAGATCATCAATGACCTAACGAATTTGTCAGGCGAATTCATTAGAAACCTGCAATCAAGAAAATAGACACCAAAAACCAAAAATACGATTGCAAGAATGATGCAAAATGATAAAAATAAGAGTATAGATGTTTGAATGATAAATCTAGATATCAAATTAAATGAGATGCATTGTTTTGGAAACTTATTTTGAATTTCATCATGCAATTACGCTAAATGAGGTGAACTCCAAGATGCAAAATATAAGTAAATTAATCTAATGCATCAATAAATAAGGAAAATAAGATAGAGAATGCAAACTCAAGGCTTTGATTACCCCCAAGTTGAATTGCAGATCGGATCATCTGTAATCATACAAGATCATCGTCGATATTGACAGGATCATATAAAATTGTAGTTGAATCACCTGTGATGATCCGAGCTACCTCTGGCTGAAACATAGTGAAATCCTACAACAAAACTTGAAAACACAAGTGCAAATTATGGGAGATCATAGCAAAACTAAAATTGTAGGGAAACAATCAGTCAAGCAGCCAGGTAGGGAATCAGGTAGGGAGTCAGGGGGATAAACTAGAAAAATTTTAGTTTATATAGGATTAGGGGTAGGTTAGGAGGTTGGGGATCATACCAATCTGGGATATCCTTAGTGTGGGAATCTCCAACCTCGTAGACCCACTTCTGCCAAAGTTGGAGAGGCCGTTGGAACAAAAGATAATTGCAAAAATTTGGTTTTGGGATGAAATCGTCTGGACATTCTATTCCAGATGAATTCATCCTATTTGGGATGATATCGTCAGATCGACGATGATATCGTCCAATGGTCACAAAAACCTCTAAAAATGGCATGAAAAATGAGGTAAGCGGTTAACAGGCGATTTTGGGGTTAAAATTCAAATTTCTACTTTTTACTGATGGTTTAACTATGCCAATTTTAGGGTGCTACACCTAAAATATAGAAAAACTCATGAACGATGTGAATCAGATCAGTTATATTTTTATTTTGTTAGCAAGGCATCTAAATTTAATTTTTTGTGTTTTCTACAAATATCAGTTCAAGGATTTTATTGTATTGGTTTTCAATCACATATACAAGTGCTACTAACCCTTGTTTGCTTCATCATGTGTGTATGAGACATGTATTTGAAGAGTTATTAAAGCTGAGAGTATCCCCACGTCCATGATAAAAAATCCCACTCTCCCTTGGATTTGTAGCAGAGGAGTGAATAATACCTAGTTGTTGCTATAGAGTTGGAAGACCACCATCCAGAATATTATGTTCAGAAAAAGAGAGCATTGTAATATCTCCTCCAAGAGATTGGAGAAAGCAAAAGCATTTAAAATTTGGGAGATTCAAGCTCCCTTATATAAATACAAAGAAAAATTATTTATCATTTTGCAATCTCTCATTTTTAGTTTTGTATATTTTTGTGTTTGGTTATTTTTTCTACACTAAATACAACACCTATACTTAGAATACCATATCCACAAATAAATTTTACTATATGTACAAATGCTTCACTAGAAGGTTTGAGAGGATTTTTGTCCCAAGATGAAGCTACTATACCATATAAATCTAAAAAAATCAAGAAACATGAGGTAAATTATACTACGTATAATTTAGAGCTAGCAGTAGTTATGCATACTCTTAAAATATATTGATATTACCTGTTAGGAAATCCTTGAGTTAAGAACTGATATTACTCAGCCTATGCTCAATGCAAGACAAATAAGATAGGTCAAGTTCCTAGTAGAGTATGACTTTGGTATATAATATATCAAAGAAAAGAAAAATAAGGTCATTGATGCCCTAAGTAGAAGAAGGTATGTAGCAGCATTGACTTGTAGCCATGTGGACTTAATGGATCAAGTCAAGAAAATGCAAAATCAGGATCAATATTGCAGTGAAATTTGAGTCAAAATGGAATAAATCCTAGAGAGAACAAATATTTTAGCATTAAATATAGTCTTTTATGTTTTAAAGATAGGGTGGTTATACCTAAAATCAATGATTTAAGGAGACTTATTATGCAATAGGTGCATAGATATCCTTACTCTGCTCACCCTTGAGGGGCTAAAATGATAGAGAACATGAAGAATATATTTTACTATTTAGGAATAAAAAAAGATATCACTAATTTTACTGCTAGATGCTTCCAAAGCCAGAAATTCAAAGCTGAGCATAGACATATAGCAAGAAAATTATACCCACATGTTATACCAATGCAAAAATGGCAGGTTAGAGACAATTCTTGTGGTAGTCGATAAATTGACTAATTTTGTGCATTTTATACCAGGGACCATCAAGGATGATGCACTAGTGGTGGCAAATAGATTTACTAAAGATATTTTTGGATTACATGGGTTTCTTAAAGTGATTGATTTCGATAGAGGTTCTAGATTTATGTCCAAGGTCTAGTAAGATCTTCATCATGTAGTGGGTGTAAAGCTAAATATTAGTTTTGCATACCATCCAAAAATAGATGGACAAACATAGAGGGTAAACCAAGTATTATAAGACATGTTTCACATGTAATACATGGACCAAAAGTCTTTTTGGGAAGGATTTTTACATTTAGTTGAGTTTGCATATAATAATGGTTATCATGCATCCTGAGGAATAATCATATTTGAAAAATTTTATTAGAAGGATATGCAGAACACCTCTATAATAGGACAATCCAAAGTATTGAGTGTTTATTGGACTAGAAACTATCAAAAAGATGAAGGAGCAAATCCAAGTGATTAGGCAAAGGCTTAAGGAAGTTATTGATAGCTAAAAGAGCTATGCTCATATAAAAAGATCACCTAAAGAATTCTCTATGGGAGATAAATTTTTCTTAAGAGTTAAACCCATAAAAAGTGTCATCAAGTCAACTAAGTTGGATCCCCATTATGTTGGACCATTTGAGATCATTTAGAGGACTAACTATCAATGGTTGGCTAGAATTGGGTTGTTACATTTGGTATCGAGCCAAATCATATGCCTTTTGTAAGGTCTTGGGTTTGTGCAAGTTTATCATTGTTCTAATTTTAGGATCCACTCCTAATATGAACTTATGTATATTCATATACTCATTTTTCTCATATTTTGGTACATATTTTAATAACTTCACAAATTTTTGATAATATATCTCCACCATTCTTATTCCTTGGTGAAGTGTAGAGAATTCCTCAAATTTCTCTACATAATATTGATCTAATAAGAACCTTTTCTTGAAGGTTAAACACAAATGTGATACCAAATATAACAACCCAATTCTAACCAACCCAAAATAGATATTTTTTATAAATTCACAAGTAATGACTTTAGTTAAGGTTATCATAATTTATTCACTTTTTAATTCAGAGTTGTTAAGGCATAACCACATTTTGATACTTTATCACTACAAATGAATCTCGAGTGGATAGGAGTGGCCAAACTCCCATAATTTTTAGGGTTCACCTTATATACCTTCGTGGTATAAAGGATGCTCAAATAATCCCCCCACATTCTTACTTTCTCTGCGAATGTAAGACAACTTGACCATAGCATTGGGATTATTCCCTCTCAATATTTAGAGAAAGGGGATGCCAATTCTCTCACCAAACATAAGGCAATATATATTGGCATTCTTACATGTAATACATTTAATTTTAGTCATCGCACCTCCATAGTGGAATTACTAAAACCTCTGTGCTTAATTACCACATCTCAAAGATGGCTAATTAAGATGATTATCACTCCATATGATAATTTTACATGGATACTTGATCCTTTCTATTCAAGGTGATATAACTTAATTACACATGGGTTATAAAATCTATGGAAAGAAATAAGATTCAATATCTACCACTTATAATCTATCCAAAAAAATACCCATTTATTAGAATACAATCAAATCCCCACTCTAGATGTGCCCATTGCAAAAGTGTTGGGTGTTTCTTTTCAGCAACTCTCTTAGGTTTAGATTAATCTTAATAAGGTTTCTAACATGGTTAATTAAAGCATGCCCTTTCAAACCCTCCATAACCCAAAATCATAACATCTATTTACCTTAACATCTCTCTCTCTCTCTTTATCAATAGTAAAACATGCTTACTTTGCTTATTTAAGAGTAGATTAGAACATTCCAAATGTACAATTTCTTAAAGCAAGAACATGTCTTATAATCAAATTCAAATCTACTTTCAATTCATTTAACCAAATCATAATCAATCACCCCTTTTTGGTTCTTCAATAAGAATAACTTTAACTTTATTCTTTCAACATGAATTGGAAACAATAATAATAAATACTTAAAGCATCAAATATTCAAGTTCTCTCATAATAAATATGTAAATATGAAAAACACACCATATGCAATAAAAATGATAATTTATATTAAATTAAAAGAGTTTTCTTTTGATACAATAAGACCCCTTTTAGGTGTGTTTTACCATAAAAATATATTCTCATGAGGGTATAATCCCATTTTACAAAACAAGGATGTTGTCTTTGTCCTTCATGTTACAAGCAAGTGTTGATGGTGGTGTTGTTGTGTGTGGACCACTGTGTGGAGTTGAGCTGCATTGGATTGATTAATTTTGTGCCTTTTAGTGTTTTTGATTATAGAAACCCTACACACATGTAAATAAACAATACATTAGTGGTACCTATTGCATGATTAAAAGCATAGCCAAGATAACATAAAGCAATTGAAATGCAACATAAGAAAATGTGATAGTGTGATATTACATGCTTGACCTTTGGAGTGATTTTGGTAGCACTTGGGTATGGTCAAGCCTCTTCTTCTCCTCTTGATGTTTTCAATCCTTACAAAGTTATCCTACCATTCTCTTTGTTGTTTTTTATTAATTAAATGACTTTCTATTTATAGAATTCTACCAAGGTTATGGGGAGAAGATGAGGTGTCTTATAATATGGCTTTGCGGGGGACAAGGTAAGGTGGGTGGTGTATGGGCCTTGCATTCCCATGTTTTAAGTGGAGGAATACATAAAATTTTTGCACGAGTTGGTGTAATACAAAGTATTTATCTTATGCTTATGAGTTGAGAATGTGTTGAGATGAGTGGAAAATATAAAATATGAGTGGATTGAATGGAGAATATAAAATGAGTGATTGGGTTTTGTGGAGAATATAAAATGCATGAATGGGTTGAGTGGAGAATATAAAATTATAAAATGCTTATGGAAAACAAGATGGGAAGAGTGGAGTATGGGCATTTTATGCCCATGTGTTGAATTAGGATGATGATAAAGGTTGATGAATAATTTAAAATTATAAAAAGGTTGGTGGGAGACAATATGGGATGATGCATAGGAAAGTGGAAGAATATTAAATTGCTAGTGGAATGGGTGGAGGATGGGCACCTTTTGTCTTGCATGTGAGGAAGGATAAGGACAAAGGTGAATGGGAGACAAGATGGAAAGGGGGAGTATGGGTTTTTATTTACGCATGTGGGGTAAGGACAAGACTTTTGTTCTATGTGGAAATGGAGCATGAGTTAGATTGACATTAGATAAACCTAGGTGAGGATTAACCTAGGGTAGGTTAAATATATGGCCACATGGTGACAAGGAGCTAGGTATGAGAGAGGGCTTGAGTAGCCAAGGGAGCTTAGTGAATAGTGGATAGTAAAGAGTGAATAGTAAATAGTAAATGAATAGTGGATATATGAATAGTAAATAAGGAATAGTGAATAGTGGATAATGAATAATAATTTTAGTGTAAATAACTAGAATTTGGTATCTACGGATGTCCTTTTTTGTACTGCATTACGTGAAACACAATGCGGTGCAAAAATAAGAGATACCTAATCTATTAGATGTAAGTATTTTACTTGTATAATGGATGGCAATGATGATCCAATTGGCAAAAGATAAATATTGAAGATGCAAGTGATGAGAAAATGGTTTTTGAATTGAGAATGACAATGTTTGGTGGCCCGAAAAGTAAGATCAATGTAGGATGTCCCAATCATAAAAAAGACACATCATCAAATTATTGCTTTTAATAAATTGATGAACTTGATTTGATTTTGGTAAACCTTTCAACCATGGATAGACATTGTTAGTCTAAAAGTTTTAGACTTTAGGTATACCAAGTTTTTGTTTGGTCTAACTTGTGATTGTTGTTTTTCCTAGAAAAAAGGGTGTATGATAGTCTTTGGTAATGATTGTTGGACCAATTTTCAATTTCAAGTGTTTGAGTATTGACTTGATTTGAGATGAGAATTTATAAGTATTGTCTACCCCCTCAAGCGATGAGTCAGTGGAGGACAAGTAAAATGATGATAGCGATGAAGTACTTAATAAAGGTGAAATGGCTAAAATGAGAATTTGTTTGGTTAATTTTTTTTTAATGAGTGTCATTATGGTAATCTAACCATCGTATCAAATTGTATGGATAACCAATCGCTACAACCACTACATGACTAGAGTAAATCACTAGATACATGGTTAACTCAGGGATTTAGGCTAGATAATATATCATTGAAAAGCAAATCCTAAGATATTTTTATGAAAGAAAAATATATTCTAGAGGTTGACCAAAGGGGTTTGGTACCTATGGAGATTTTTTAACTACAAGTGACCAAAGGGGTTTGGTTCCTTTGGAGCCTTTTTTATTATATTAGCCAAAAAGGTGTCTCCTTTGGAATATTTTGAAGTGAATTGACCAAAGGGATGCCTCCTTTGGAGCATTTTGAACCAAATTTACCAAATAGGTGTCTCCTTTGGAGTATTTTGGACTTAATTGACCAAATTATTGTCTTCTTTGGAGCATTTTGGATTGAAAGTGACGAAAGGAGTTTGGTTTCTTTGGAGCATTTTGAATTGGATTTGTCAAAGGGGTGTCTTCTTTGGAGCATTTTTAAGTGAACCAACTAAAGGGATGCCTCCTTTGGAGAATTTTGGATTGAAATTGATCAAAGGATTTTGGTTCCTTTGGATAATTTTGAATTGGATTGACCAAGGGGGTGCCTCATTTGGAGCATTTTGAAGTTAATTGACCAAAGGGATGCCTTATTTGGAGTATTTTGGATTGAAATATAAATCATAATATATATGAGATGATCCTTTTATTGTGCTTATTGTGTTTTTGAGTTTTTTATATGTGCATGTATACAATAGATGAATTAATGTAATGAGTCATGAGTATGGATATATGCCTAGACTTATATATATGATGACACATGTATGTTAGATGAATGAATTATTTGAGATGATAGAGCTATTATGTATGCATAGAACTAGGTATGTATGTGATGGACTAATGACATGAAAATTTGATTGATGCAAACTATGAATGTATGTTTAAATAATGGAACATAATGAATGAATATGTGATGCAATAACAAACTAAGTGCAAGCACTCAAAAATGTATACAATTCATAAATCAATATTTAAATAATTTTATCAAGGGCATACACTCCAAAATATATGCAAAGAATAAGTATGAATATAGTGGATTGTGAACAACGAGAGGTCATAAGGAAATAACAAGGATTTCAAGAGACTTAAACACCCTAGTTGACCACTCAAAAGTTGTATACTGACCATGCAAGAGCCTAAAAGATAACAATATATTAACAAGACCAATATATTAAATATCTCTATGTGTGCATAATGAAGTTCATTACTCTAATTTTGTGCGCAATTAGACTTAACTACTCTGAAATGCAATCCACCAAAATCTAGCTCCTTCACAAGCTAACATTGGTCTATACAAAAGAAGATCTCTAATGTGACAGACATACCACCATATGTAAGGCTAATCCACTACCAGTTAGGAATCTATAGCCTCAATGGAGATTACCCCATGGTTATCAAAAACTAAGAATTCCAAGGATTAAAGCTCTTTGCCCTTTCTTTTTTTTGGGGGGGCAGGGCAAATTTTGCTCATTTTGTAGAAGAGCAAGATATTTTAGTGCTTTTGGGGCTTTTGCTCATTTTGGAGAGGAGCAAAGGGATTTTTTTTTAGGGGGAGGGGGAGCTTGTCATTTTGTCAATTATTAACTTTTTAGACCATGTGGATGATATGAAGAGAAAGGAAAAATGTTTGCTTAAGAGGTAAGACTTACTTTGTAGTGTCATATTTCCTTGTTCAAAATTGTATTTAAGAGTGTGAAGATGTGTTGGAATTTGAGATAAATAATGTACAATAAAAGTAATATCCTATGTTAAAATATCAAGATGACGTTTTACAAAATTTTATAGGAATAATAGGAGTGGTTGAATGACCAAAATACCACATTGAACATATTGTCACAACTACTGAAGGGGAGTAGGATACAGATAAACAAAAACCAAGGAAAGGGAATGTGGATGGGAATGAACAATAGGATTGGGTGTATTCCCAAGGTATAATAAGTTTCATCAAGACAAATGATAGTCGTACAAACACTATGCTATTCTTAATGCACATAAGAAAAGACTAATGCAAGTGTTATAAAAAGACATGCCTAATGCAATATGATAACAAGTGTTGCTAGACATCATGAAATACAAAAATGGATATATAAGAAAAAGAGATAAAAAATGCATAGCGAAATAAATGGAAAGATGTAGTGCAATGATGATGTGAAATTAAATATGATGTTTTACAAGATCATCTCTTCTATTAACATGTGGGATCCCTCTTCCAATTGATTTGGAGTGGGGATCAAATGAATATCATCAACTAGATTAAAAGAGTTATATGTGTTGTTTGACTCTATCTCATCTTGGAGAACTACTAAGGTTGGTTGTGATGCAAGATGATATAATTGTAGCATGTTATCGAAGTGAAGGAACTCAATAGACAATGGTGAGAGAGCAACCTGATCAAAATCAATATCCTCAAAATCGAGGGGTAAATATTGTGAAGGTTGCCTGGATAGATAACTGGTGTTGTGAGATCAATGGATATCATTTTGATAGATTTTTTATGATATTCATTCTTGGGTGGAAGCATGTGATTAATTATATGGTGATAAAAATTCATAGAGGATGGCTGAGGTGGAATGATGACCATAGGATACTCTAGTGGAAGAAGTTGTGGCCAAATGGAGAGTTGTCTAGGGAATAGAAAAATATAAAACTCATCTACATGCATGAGAGGAAAAATGAAGGACTCCTCCTCCAAGATATCTAAAGTTATGGATAACACCTTGAAATCATCTGCATACTCCTCATCTAATGAATCATAATGATCCCTTGATAACGTAGCAATTTGTAAATGATCACTAAAAAAATGAGTATAGCTAGGATCAACATACTCATTACTATATATATCCCCCTTAAGGCCTCACTTAAAGTGTTTAAGGGGATATTCTAGAAGTTCATAAAGCATTCATATATAGTATCCTAATATTGACTTATCAGTTGGCAATTGATAACGCGATTCCAACATGGTTCAAGTACCCTACTCATAGCGACCCAAGCCATTCCCATGCTAATGGTAGCAATAAAAATATCATAGAGCAAAGGATGGATTTTATAGATAACCAATTTTCACATGAAATGGTTCTTCCTCTTTTGGTATAATAGGTGCATCTATAAAGGTATCAATACCTCCATAGATGAAATCCATTAGATTCAAAAAGGATCCAAGAGGGATGATGGTACCTATGGGTAGTTGCAAATTGCAAGGTCTAAAAAAGTCTTTAATAGATTCAATTAGGAGGTAAATATAACATCTTGCACTAAATATTTTAAAGAACACAAGCTTATACTGAAAGGGGGGTTGAATAGTATAAAATAAAACTTTTCACTTTTTAATCCAAATGATAACAACAATAATATCAAGGAAGTAAATAATGTACAAATCATCACACACATAAGAGACACAAATTTAACATGGTTCACCCAATGTGGGCTACGTCCATAGAGAAAATATTTCTTCTAATTTTTCTCAAAAAATCTCTTGGGAACCAATTCCCTATTACAATGTTTATGGACCTCTATCCAAAGGAGATCTCAATCCCCTATGATCAATTTTGTGGACCTCTATCCATAGGATAACTCTATCCCCTTAACTCTGGTTCATGGAACTCTATCTATAAGAGAACTATATTCCCTTGTTGGTTTGGTTCATGGAACTCTATTCCCTTGATGGTTTGGTTCGTAGAACTCTATCCACAGGAGACACCTGTCCAATCTACTCTGGTTCATGGAAATCTATCCACAAGAGACACCTCTCCTCTCTACTTTGGTCACCTCCAAATATGGTACACACCTCTTCTTAACTTTATTCCAAGCCTACTCATGAGGCTTACTCAGGTCTTCTCACAAATATGCTCTCAAATTTACCCTAAATCTACACACAATACATACACAAATATGTCTCAACATCCCAAATTTGTACATATTACATGCACAAATTTATCTCAAATATATCCTAAATTTACACACATTACATGGACAAATCTGTCTCAACTCTACCTCAAATATGCACACATTACATGCATAAATTTATCCCAACTCTGTCCTAAATCTACACACATTACATACAAAAATCTATCACAAATCTGTCTCAAATCTGCACATATTATGTGCACAAATCTATCTTAGCTCTACCTCAAATATACACACATTACATGTAAAAATTATGTCTCAAATCTATCCTAAATATACACATATTACATGCACAAATATGTCTCAACTCTGTCCCAAATCTCTTAACTTTCTTTTATGAAGATGTGCCCTCAAAACCTGTCTCAAAATATTCTATCTTTCTTATGCCACTTCAAGGGTTAGTTAGCAAACCACTTTTTCAAATCATCCATATGAAAAACATCTCTCAAAATATGTGCACAAAGATAATGCTAAAACATAGTGCTTTATAACCTCCTCTTGTTTCACAAGATAAAACTTTCAACCAATTACAATTTTCCTCTTTATCATACAACACACAATTTAACAATAAGCCACAATACACCTTATGTCTCCTTTATAAAATTACAACAATTACAATTTCAATATAATTCAAATTACACCTTATAACTCCTTTTATCACATGCAAAAATATTTCCTTTTATTTCCTCTTAATAATTTTTGCAAGATAATACTTTATAAATGCACCCTTATGACTTATATTTTTCAAACTAAAATATTTTAAAACATACCCTTATACCTTCTAGTTTGCAATATAAAAAATATTTTAACACATCCTTATGACTCCCTATATACAAAAAGGAATAAACCTTTAACACAACCTTGTGACTCCCTATATGCAAAAAGGAAAAGACCTTTAACACAACCCTATGAATCCCTAATCAACACATACCATAGGAAATTTAATTTAAAAAAAATTATGCCCTTACCAATGCAACCACCATGAATTAAACCTACCACCTCTTGCTTGCATGCACCCTAGTGCAAGCTAGGCTGCAACGTGAGATAGCCACCCACAAAAAAATTTAAACCCACAAAATACTTCTTATTGCTTCGACAAACTTCTTCCTTGATCAAAATACTAATAAAATTGGAGCCATCGCGAATTGACCCCCTGAGTTAGTTGCCTGCTTAGAACAATGAAGGCACATCCTTCGATTTATTTTCTTACTTCTGCCCTGAAATGAATGCACGTGCTATCTTGCTCCTCTAATCCCTTTAAAAAATTTGAATGGATTTATTGTGCTCAACGTTCAACCTTAGCCCTAATAAGTTATTTTTCCCTCATTAAATATGCTCTTTTATTATATTTTTCAAACATCGGTGGTGCAAAATTCAATTTTTCAATG
Organism: Wollemia nobilis; assembly: GCA_028583015.1. NCBI lineage: Eukaryota > Viridiplantae > Streptophyta > Pinopsida > Araucariales > Araucariaceae > Wollemia > Wollemia nobilis. The sequence goes on from JAQPPZ010000159.1 coordinate 431,610, forward strand.
GTGTCTTTTAAACCTTAACCTTAGTTATATTATAATATTTTAAAAATATTATAATAATAACTTTTAAAATTTTGCCTCTAATTTTGAAATTTAAATCTTTTGAAAGAAAGTAAGACCTTGTCCTTTTCTTACAAATATAACCATGGAGAATGACCTTGTCCTTTTCTTGTAAATATAACCATGGAGAATGCTTTTGCCTTGATAAATTTTGTACCTTTGATACTGCCTCATGTATCCTTTGAAGATATTTACTTTGCACTTTAATATTTCAACCTTGAAGATAATTCTAAACCTTTTCACCTTTGACATCAATGACAACTATTATACCTAATATTTCCAACAATCTCCCCCTTTGTCATTGATGGCAATCCTTCTAAAATATTTTCTTTTACTACCACTGGATTCCAAATCTACTCCCTATGATAAGTTGATCCCCCTTACTGATTTCTCTCCCCCTTACTAAAAATCTTCCCCTTTTATATCAATGTAAAGTGGCTCCTTTGGGACTAAAATAATACTCTTAGCTCGTCCCCCTTACCACTTCCTTTTCTTGAGGTGATAAATTTTGGTGTGGGAGTAAATCTACTCCAACTTGCAATGCTCTTCTCCTTTCTCAACCTTATTTTTCCACACCTTTTTAGCCATACCCTTTTGATCCTTTTGAGTTTCCCTATTCTTGCTTGTCTTTTTAAGTTCCAAAAACTCTATTATACACCACTTAGCCTTATGACCAAAATTATTACAATTGTAACACCTAATGTTGTAGTTCATGGAAGGTGCAAAGGATCTAAAAATTCTTTTGGTGAAGCCATAACCATTTATGCCATGAACCTTGCAATGTATAGCTTTGTGACCAAAATGATTATATGAGTAACAATGACCTTGAAAGAAATATTCATCTTCAAATGTATTAAAGTTCCTCTTGGTGAAGCTATAATCCTTCTTTCCATGAACCCTGCAATGCACTACTTTATGACCAAAATTATTACATGAGAAGCAATAACCTTGGAAGAAATATTCATCTTGCCTTGATATCATTATTATTTCTTTGCTTGTCTTGTGATGATATTTGTCTCTTGATGGTGCATTGTTTGCTTCCTTTTTGGTACGATCACCTCTCAAAACATCAGCATAGGTCTTAGGTTCTTCTTCAATCACTTCTGGTTCTTCTATTTATTTTGAACTTGAGCTTGACTCCTCTTTTTGTTTTCCTTGTCCTACCTCAAAACCAAGTCTAGTCTTGATAAATGGAGATATTTGTGCCTTGGGAATGTCATCCAACTCTTTTGAGATTTTCTCAAATCTATGTAGCTTATCATTAGAATCTTTTACTTCCATCCTTAGAGAAACCACTTCATGTTCTAATATTTCACATTCTAACTCTTTTGCCTTTAACTGTTCAGCCATACCTTCTTCTATTCTTCTTGCCTCTTCAATTTTAACTTTTAAGTTGGTGAGATCTTGTAGAAGCTTTGCCTTTGCTTTCTCATCTTCTTGTACTTGAGTCTTCAATCCTAAGTTCTCCCTTTTTAGCTCATCAAGTTCCTTTTTCATTTCAACTGTAGCTTCTTCCTTTTTTGAATCTCTCTTCCTTTGTAGGTCTTCAATAGGAGCATCTTATTTTTCACTATTGGAGAGACTTTCATCACTGCTATTTTCAAAAAAGATCTTCCTCTCATACCTGTCTTGATTGTGCCTATTTTTATTTTCATAACTGAATTTTCTTTCTTTCTTTTTCTTGTATACTTGTTCATCTTTATTACTACTATATTCATCTTGTGGACAATAAGCTACATGGTGACCTAGCTTACCACATTTAGTACAAAATTTTATCAATTTAGCCTCTTCTTTGTTGCTTGATTTTTCACTTGATTATGTTTCCACTTCTTTTTGAGTAACAATTTATTTGAGAGTAAAATAAAATTTATTTTCCTCTTTTCTACTATTATACCCATTTTGTGGATAATAAAGTTGCATGTGACCAAGTTTACCATATTCAACACATCTCAGAGTTTTCCTCTTCCCTTTTTTTAATAACAATCTTTTTGAGAACATGATCAAATTCTTCTTCCATGTCCATCATAGCATCTTCCTTTTCTTTCATGGCCATGTGTGCTCCTTCCTTCTTAGGAGGATATGATCTCATGGTTCTCCTTTTGCCTTTATTTCCCATGTGTGTTTCTATAAGATCTTCCTTCAAGTTGTTTAGAATTTCATGAAGGAACCCGCTCTGATACCAATTGAATAACACAAGCTTATATTGACAGGGAGGGTGAATAGTATAAGATAAAACTTTTTATTTTTTAATCCAAATGATAACAACAATAATATAAAGGCAATAAATAATGCATAAATCATCACACTCATAAGAGACACATATTTAATGTGGTTCACCCAATGTGGTCTATGTCCATGAAGAAAATATTTCTTCTAAATTTTCTCAATAAATCTCTTGGAAACCAATTACCTATTACAATGTTTATGGACCTCTATCCAAAGGAGATCTCAATACCTTATGCTCAAGTTCATAGACCTCTATCCATAGGAGAACTCTATCCCATTAACTTTGGTTTGTGGAACTCTATCCATAGGAGAACTCTATTCCCTTTCTGGTCTGGTTCATGGAACTCTATCCATAGGATACTCCTATCCTTTGATCTAGTTCATATAATTCTATCTATAGGAGGTACATCTCATCTCTACTATGGTTCATGGAACTCTATCCACAAGAGACACCTCTCATCTCTACTCTAGTTTGTGGAACTCTATTCATAGGAGACACATTTCATCTCTACTCTGGTCACCTCCAAAGCTGGTACACAACTCTGATTAAGTTTTTAAAATCCTAATCATGAGGCTTACTTAGGTATACTCACAATTCTACTCTCAAATATATCCCAAATTTGTACATACTACATGCACAAATCTATCTCAACTCTATTTCAAATCTACATGCTTTACATGTACAAATCTATCTCAACTTTGTCCTAAATCCGCACACATTATATGCACAAATATGTCTCAACTCTACCTCAAATCTGCACACATTACATGCACAAATGTGTCTCAAATCTATCTCAAATCTATACATATTACATGCACAAATTTATCTCAACTCTACCTCAAATATGCATACATTACATGCACAAATCTGTCTCAACTCTATCCCAAATTTGCACACATTACATGCATAAATATTTCTTAAATATACCTCAAATATGCACACATTACATGCACAAATATATCTCAACTCTACCTCAAATATACACATATTAAATGCACAAATCTATCTCAACTCTATCCTAAATATGCATACATTACATTCACAATCTATCTCAACTCTGTCCCAAATCTCTTAACTTGCTTTTATGAAGATGTGCCCTCAAAACCTATCTCAAAATATTATGTATTTCTTATGCAACTTCAAGGGTTAGTTAGCATAACACTTTTTCAAATCATCCACATGAAAAAATTCTCTCAAAATATGTGCACAAAGATAATGCTAAAATATAGTGCTTTATTTTTTTTTGGTAAGTTAAGTTGAATTAAAAGTGGATTTTTATCAAGGATCCCAAAACCTAATTACATCAAACTTCAAGAGGAATAGTCCAAGGATGGACATCAGGAAAGGCTTGAGGAACACCTTTAGGAAAGCAATCAGGAAGGTAGTGAGGAAAAATGTACGAAAAAAAATTTGAAATGTCGGCCAGGCAGCAAAGGCAAAGGCGGTAGATGAAAATGGAAAAATCAGCCTAAAAATAAATTTGAAATTTCTCGAAGGTAGGAAAAGGAAATAGGTGCCTAAATTTAAATTTGAAACATCCCAAGGGTGGGAAAAGGAAATAGATGCCAAACCACCCATGGGAAACTAGAAACCAAGAGAGAAAAAACTTCCCATGCAGGGGAAAACTAGTCAAAAGTAGAAAAACCACCCTACACCAAAGGGTGGAGCAAAGAAACTAAAATTATAGTAAATCCCACCTAAACAAGGATGGGAAGCAACCAAGGATGCCATAGGATCACTAAAACTGAGAAAAACCAAATCCCTTGTGAGCTTGAAATGTGGAATAGCAATTTGAGGATTTCCTCAAGCCACAAAATCCTCATGCAATGGATCACAAGCTTGGAAAGTGGATAAACATTTTGAGGAATTCCACAGGCCATAAATTCCCCATACATTGAAGAAGAAATTCTTCAAGGATGTCAGTACAATAGAGCAAGAAAAAAAAGTAGAACAACACACCATAGGAAATAGATAGGAAAGTTCCCAAGGAAATCAAGAGGAAGGAGTCATGAGAAAGCCTAGCTATAGACGATAGAGCCCAAACAGAAAGGATGCAGCCAAAAATAATAGATAATATTTAGCATCACCATCTAATAGATTCAAGGAAATATATGAGGAATTCCTACAAGAAAACAATAGCAAGGAAATTAGAGGCCCTCCCGGGTAGGCCACAAAAGAAATTGAAATCCTACAGGACCTAGAACATTGATCCCAAAGAGTATAGTCACAGAAGAAAGCACATGGTCCCCCTCAAGACCAAAAGGATGTTGTGCAAAATTGCTCATGAAGCCACTTTCCCATAGCCCCAAAATTCCACAACTGAAGATCCTCCAAGGGTAAACATCAAGAAGACACCTAAAAAAACCTAGAAAAAACTAGGAAATCCAAGGAAAAAATCCCTAAACAACCCATAAAACCCAGGGAAAGTCCTAGGGAAGAACCCAAAACCATCCCAAGACCCAAGTACCAAAGTAAAACCCCACAAAATGACAAGGAATAAGGTAGAACATTGGATCAATGATATCCCTCCCCAAGGATATTGTTTGCAACACCATCCTACCAAGAAGGAAGGGTTAAGGATGTGCCAGGGAAGTTGGGACAAGATCAAGAACCTGGGATATGGCTAGGGAAGGGATGCAGGGAAGTGGAATGGGACTTCCATAAGAAGTCATCTATAGAGCCCATTACTTATGAGTTTAATAAACATAGTGCTCTATAACCTCCTCTTATTTCACAAGATAAAGCTTTCAACCAATGACAATTTTCCTCTTTATCATACAACACACAATTTAACAATAATCCACAATACACCTTATGTCTCCTTTCTAAAAATACAATAATTATAATTTCAAGAAAATTCAAATTACACCTTATAACTCCTTTTCTCACATGCAAAAATATTTTCTTTATATTTCCTCTTTATAATTTTTGCAAGAAAATACTTTATAAATTCACCCTTATGACTTATATTTTTCAAACTAAAAGATTTTAAAACATACCCTTATAACTTCTAGTTTACAAGATAACAAATCTTTTAACACATCCTTATGACTCCCTATATGCAAAAAGGAAAAAACCTTTAACACAACCTTATGACTCCCTATATGCAAAAAGGAACAAACCTTTAACACAACCTTATGACTCTCTAATCAATGCATACCATAGAAAATTTAATTAAAAAAATATTATGCCCTTACCAATACAGCCATCACAAATCAAACCTACTATATCTTCCTTGCCTATACCCTAGTAGAATCTAGGTCACCGCATGAGCTATCCGCCCACACAAAAATTTAAGCCAGAGAAATACTCCTTATTGCTTCTATGAACTTCTTCCTTGATCAAAATGCTAATAAAATTGTAGCCTCTACAAATTGACCCCTTGACCTCTTATCTACCAGGGCCTTAGCTTCGGCTAAGCTACTGCCTGATCTAGCCGTCTACTAAGAACAATGAAGGAACATCCTTCGATTTATTTTCTTGCTTCTACCCCAAAATGAATGTGCATGCTATCTTGCTCCTCTACTCCCTTTACGAAATTTGAATGGATCGATTGCGCTCAATGTTCAACCTTAGCCCTAATGAGGTATTTTCCCTCATTAAATATGCTCTTGGATTATATTTTTCAAACGTCAATGGTGCAAAATTCGATTTTTCAATGGTGCATTTAAACCTTAACCTTAGTTATATTATAATATTTAAAAAATATTATAATAATAAATTTTAAAATTTTGCCTCTAATTCTGAAATTTAAATCTTTTGAAAGCAATTAAGACCTTGTTATTTTCTTGCAAATATAACCATGTATAATGACATTGTCATTTTCTTGTAAATATAACCATGGAGAATGACCTTGTCATTTTATTGCAAATATAACCATGGAGAATGCTTTTGCCTTGACAACTTTTGTACCCTTGACACTGCCTCATGTATCCTTTGAAGATAATTACTTTGCACTTTAATATTTCAACCTTGAAGATAATTCTCAACCTTTTCACCTTTGACATCAATGAAAACCAATATACTTAATATTTCTAACATATTCACCTAGGATCAGATTAGTCATGTTGATTGTAACCTGCAGAGGAGGGGTAGATGAAGGTAGATTGATAGATTATTATGAGATATGTGTGTTGGAGGGTGGTTCTCTAGGAACGAGATAATGTGGGTGGATGTTGTGTAGATGGTGGAGATTGAAGGTGCAGGAGGTTGATTGGATGATTTAGATATGGACGTGGTATGTGGTGAGGGTTTATGTAATGGGGATGTCATTGGTGCCTTTTCAGGGTTCCTTGTGGGAGGTTCTAATGAGTTAGAATAATTCCCATGCAAGCTAATTATTGTGGCTATGATGATGGTTGTGATGATGAAGGAATAAAGGCTTTGGGTGGATTATTTGAGTTTTGGATGGGGTTATCAGGTTGAAAATCCAAATGATTTAATAGTAATGTGGACTCATAAGGATGTGAAAGCATGTGGTAAAATTTAAATGGCTCCAAATCTATTGAAATACAATGGACTTGACCTTCATGCACATATTTTATGCTTCAATGCAATATAGAAGGTACACACTTCATGTTTCTCATCCAAGGTTGACCAAGGAGAAAATTGTATTGCATGGCCCTTTCCAAGACATGGTAGAGTGTGTGAATGATTTCTAGTCCAACCTAAATAGTAAGGACAACTATCCCAATAGTGGAACACAATGCATAATTGAAGGAACGTAGGGTGAAGGTGGATGATGCGATGTGTGATGATGGAATATTGAGGTGTTTAAGTGTGGAGGTGGTGATGATGTTGATGGATGAGCCTAAATCAATTAAGACATATTTATATCTAATCCCATCCACAGTATCTATTTTGTGTAGTGGTGGATCATGTATTTCGAAAGGTATTATCTTGATTTCATTATCATGAAATGTTATTGCAAGCTCTTTGTAATTTTAAATTTGTCCCACAAAGTTAGAAAAAGAATTGGGATCTTGTGGTTATAATTAAATTGATTTGAAAAAATCCATTTGAGCTTCACGATGTGGAGTCAATTGTTAGGTCATTCTTTATTAAAATTCATAATCTTACACATCATATACTTGGGCACAAAAGAGGAGGAAAGTTTTTATTTGGTCTAGGAAAAATATTATGGTGTTGTGTTGGATGTTCTAGTTGATGTTGGATTGGTTTCCTTTGATGCACAAGAATGGGTAATATTTGATGCATTATCCACTGTAACTACCACTAGTGACTAGGGTTTGGCTTAAGCGTTTGCTAAGAGTGATTCACTTGGTTAGATATGTAAGGGCGGTTCACATGTATTTTGGTAATGTGAATGCGTGTGACTTGCATTTCAGCCTCAAAAAGATTGATAACTTATTTGCCAAGGTCACAAGAAACTGCATTGACTTGATGTTGATGGCACATGATGGGTTTTATGTAGGTAGGTGGAACGAAAGCATAATGTACTTGAGAAATTTATTTTTATTAAGATGTATAGGGATGATTATGATCATAATCCATCAATGTATGAGTCAATATGGTAGGATTTTTATGATGTCGAATGATGTATATGTCCACATAAACTATAGATCCTTCCAACATTCCTTCAACATCACAAGCACCTCCATGAGAAAATACAATCACACCTCCTTCACCTCACCCAATGCTTACATTGAGAAATAGACTTACCCAAAGTCTCAAAATAGCCTTAGTGAAACTCTCCATTTATGAGCTCATACAACAATCGACTCCACATCGTGAAGCTCTAATGGATATTTTAAAATTAATTGAATTACAACCACAAGATCTCAATACTTTCACCAAATTTGTGGGGCAAATTCAAAATTGCAAATAGCCTGCAACAATTTTTCATGATCATGAAATCAAGATAATACCTATCAAAATACTTGATCCGCCACTACACATCATGGCTAGTGTGTATGGTATTACCTATAAATGTGTCTTGAATTATATAGGCTCATCCATCAACATCATCACCAACTCCACACTTAAACATATCAATATTCCATCATCGTACATCACATAATCCACCTTCACCCTACATGCTTTCAATGATGCATTGTGTTCCCCTATTGGGATAGTGGTCCTTCATATTTAGGTTGGGCTAAAAATCATTCACACACTCTACCATGTCTTGGAAGGGACAATGCAATACAATCTACTATTTGATCATCAATGGATCAAAGACATGAAGTGTGTGCCTTCTATATTGCACCAAAGCATAAAATATGTGCATGAAGGTCAATTCCATTATGTTCCAACAAATTTGTAACCATTTAAAATTTTCCACATGCTTTTACATCCTTATGCGTCCACCTTACCATCAAATCATTTGTATGTTCAACCTAATAACCCTATATAACACTAAAACCGTCCACCTAAAGCCTCTATGCCTTCATAATCACAACCATAATAATAGCTGTAATCATTAGCTTACATGGGAATATATTTTGATTCATTAGATCATACCACAAGAAACCCCAACAAGGCACCAATGATATCCCCATCACATGAACCCTTGCCACATATTGTATCCACATATAACTCATTCAATCCACCTCTCACACCTTCAATATCCACCATATCCACAACATCCATGCATACTAATCTCGTTCCTAAGGAACCATCCTCCAACACACATATCCCATCATAATCCATTAATCCATATTCATATACGACTCCTCTGCATGTTACAATCAACATGACTAATATGAGACTAGGGGAATATTTACTACAAGATGTTACATTTACCTCCCTAATTGAATCAATCAAAGGCTTTTGCAAACCTCACAATGTACAACCACTTATAGGTACCATCATCCCCCATGAATCTAATACCTGGAATGTCAGGATCAATGGGATGATAAATAATGTTTGATTCATGGTAAACATGTTTCCACTCAGGTATGACAAGGTCTTGTTGATCAAATAAAAAATGATCCATGAATCTTTGTGTTGGCTCAACAATTTTTGCTTGCGTGTCACGACCATAAGCTAGGAAAATGGCATGTGATGGACAATCACAATGTATTTGTACCCCTTCTAAACTACACAAACAATAGAGAATAAAGCAATCAAGAAAGTACTTTTATTGTTTATTTTTATTTTTTATTTTTGGTGTGTTTTTTCAAACTTCTATTTCTAAAATACTAAGGCTTCTAAAATGAATGCTACAGAAAGGTAGTTTGTGCACAACCCCTATCGAGGAATATGAAAAAAATGGAAAAAATAGCTTCCTATGATGATGGATAGGTGATAGGTAATTTTATAAGAATAATAAATACCTCCCCAAGGAGGGGCCATGCTATCTAAATCCTACTACTTGCCTAGTCAAGCTTTTGCTTCACCCTCAGGCGGGATTGGATACAAATGACAATTGTGTTCCACAAATTATTAAGCCCCATGGTTAAAGGACATCTTAATAACCTACTTCAATATGCACCCAAAATTAGGGTGCTTCTTGGTTATAAAATCTAAAAACCACTTGTGGGGGCTACTATGGTGTTTATAAGGTGAGCTAGCAGAAGGAGATGAATTCCAACATTGCTAGTCTCGATTGGAGGTTGTGTTGAGAAGCAACACACCCCCACTAAAAAAATGAAATTCTATCCTTTGAAAATATTTAGCTTTCATTTTGCCATAGGGACCCTCTTGATGTTTTTTAGGTTTTTATACCAAATTTTGCTTGCCTCCTTCATCTTCAAGTTTTGCATATACCAAAGTATCTAAGTAGGCTTGCATATGGCTTTGATTTCAATTTAGAATTTATTTTTTTAAATTTTAGAATCATTCTGAGTAAAGAAGATCTTTCACTAATATGTAAAAAAAAAATGCAGAATACAGATGAATAAATTCATTAGAGTCAACCTACAATTTCTGGAAAAATTTCTAAGTGGAAGAAACTTGAGGAAACGTTGCGATTTAGCGACATATTCCACTTTCGAAAACGTCACGATTTCGCGACATATTCCATTTTTTGGAAACATCGTGATATCGTTACATTTTTTAAAAGAAGAGCCAAGTAATGAGAACTTCGTGATTTCATGACGTGTTTTGGAAAGAAGAGCCAAGTGATGAGAACATCACGATTTCATGATGGGTTTTGGAAAGAAGAGCCAAGTGATGAGAACGTCGCGATTTCACGACACGTTTCGGAAAGAGGAGCCAAGTGATGAGAACGTCGTGATTTCATGATGTGTTTTGGAAGGAGGAGCCAAGTGATGAGAACATCACGATTTCATGACATGTTTTGGAAAGAAAGTTCCAAGTGATGAGAATGTCACGATTTCACGACATGTTTTGGAAAGAAGAGCCAAGTGATGATAACGTCACGATTTCGTGATGTGTTTTGGAAGGAAGAGCCAAGTGATGAGAACGTTGCGATTTCATGACATGTTTGGGAAAGAAAGAGCCAAGTGATGAGAACGTTGCAATTTCATGACATGTTTTGGAAAGAAGAGCCAAGTGATGAGAATGTCACGATTTCACGACGTGTTTTGGAAAGAAGAGCCAAGTGATGAGAACGTCACGATTTCATGACGTGTTTTGAAAAGAAAGTGCCATGTGATGAGAACGTCATGATTTCATGACGTGTTTTGGAAAGAAGAGCCAAGTGATGAGAACGTCACAATTTCATAACGTGTTTTGGAAATAAGAGCTAAGTGATGAGAACGTCTTGATTTTGTGACGTGTTTCGAAAAGAGGAGCCAAGTGTTGAGAATGCCGCGATTTCATGATGTGTTTTGGAAGGAGGAGCCAAGTTATGAGAACGTCATGATTTCATGACGTGTTTTGGAAAGAAAGTGCCAAGTGATGAGAACGTCACGATTTCATGACGTGTTTTGGAAAGAAGAGCCAAGTGATGAGAACGTCGTGATTTCATGACGTGTTTTGGAAAGAGGAGCCAAGTGATGAGAACGTCGCGATTTCGTGACGTGTTTTGGAAAGAAGAGCCAAGTGATGAGAACATCACGATTTTGTGATGTGTTTTGGAAGGAAGATCCAAGTGATGAGAATGTCATGATTTCATGACATGTTTTGGAAAGAAGTGCCAAGTGACGAAAACGTCGTGATATCGCGACAGGTTTTAGCTGAAAGCAAAGTTCAAGGAAAATGTCGCGATTTCGTGACAGGTTTTAGCTGAAAGCAAAGTTCAAGGAAAATATCATGATTTCGTGATAGGTTTTAGCTGAAAGCAAAGTTCAAGGAAAAAATCACGATTTCACAATAGGTTTTAGCTGAAAGCAAAGTTCAAGGAAAACATCGTGATTTCACGACAGGTTTTAGCTGAAAGCAAAGTTCAAGGAAAACATCGCGATTTCGTGACAAGGTTTTTAGCTGAAAGTAAAGTTCAAGGAAAATGTCATGATTTTGTGACAAGGTTTTAATAGAAAGCAAAGTTCAAGGAAAGCGTTGCGATATCACGACAAGTGTTAAGTGGAGGCACAACTCGAAGAAAACGTCACGATATCGCGACATGTTCCATTTTCGAACCTGTCTCATTTTCGCGATGCCATGAGCTTGGAAGAAGGAAATCAAACCAACATATAATGAGCATTAGGGTTTTAATTTAATAATATTAAAATGCTAATACTAGTTTTTTCTTTTGCAGAAAGTGATCTGGTAGTTGCATACTAGCAGAAGTAATGGCGAAAAAGGCAAAATAAGCACGGATCAAGCAAAGGTCATCAGATGGAAATGGGAGATGCTGGGAATTTTTGGTCCATCCAGATTTTACAGATCTGGCCGTAAAGAGACTTTACAGTGTGACTAAGAAGCTACCTCTTTTAGTGAAATATGTCGAAGATTGGCCGAAAAGTGAAAATATCTACATGCAGTTACCGGAGTTTGCCAATGGACGCATTTAAAGGGAGAATTTATGGTGAAAGTAATGGCGTGCAGAGAATTTCAACTCAGAGGCGGTTCTGTGAAGATAAAATGTCAAATAAATCAGTGACTCATCCAAAATTCTCTAAGGAATTAATGAGATGCTCCTGGCAGATGCATCAAAAAAGATGAAGATACCTTCACACGCAGTGCCCATTTATGGAATATATCGACGATCGACTAGAAAATGAAGATATTTACTCACAGTTACAGATGGATGAGAGTAATATCAGATCGTGCCTTCTCCATTTATGGCAAGTAATCACATTAAGATTTACATAATGATTAGGGTTTTTTGAAACTCTATTTTTAAAAAGGCCTTATATTGTAAAACCTGGGTAGTAGGGTTTTGATGATAAGATTTAGGGTTTGGGAAGAAGATATTTCTGAAAATATCAGGGTTTTTCCTGAGTCTATATATACTTCTTCTAGATGTAAAATAAAGAGGCAAAAACTTAGAATAAACAGCTATTGGAGCAATTTCCTGCAAATCTTGTTGAATGCTTTGTTCTGGACTTGGAGTTGGTGTGATTTTTGTTTTCTGTGATAGCGTGGCCAGGAGCCTAATCTCTTTCGGATTGAGATAAGTTCATCTTATTTTTTTTTCGTATCGTTAAGGTTTATTTAATTTATGCTATAGATCTATGTTATCAAGATTGGATATGCTACTAGGCTTCATTCTTTTTATTGTATGCTAGGGAAAATTACAGATTTAAGGTTCAGGCCTGTTCTAATTGCTATGTCCTCACTGTGCAAGCTAGGTTGCTGGTGAGAGATACCAATTTCAACCGACTTCCCTTCTGTTTGTGATTTTCTTTCAGATCTATTTCATCTCTGTCTTATGCTCTTAGTAGAAGGTGATCTTAGAAAGCTGGACACTTTCCTCTTTGATTTGTTCTATTATGAAGCTAACTGGTATAACTAAAATTGGTAGCTTTGGTTTTGTAGCTAAGTTAGGTAAACTTCTCTTTCTGCCCTACTCTACTCTCTCTGTTCCACAAATTGAATGATCCATTTTTATCTTCTTTAAAATTTGCCTTTTATTTAAATCTGCTAAAGCATAAAGAGCTAGATCAAAGAACTGATTGTAAATCTGAGTGTCCACAAAGATAACCAACTCCAAAAACATTACTGAACTAAAGTCCTAAACCCGTTGTAAGGTAATAGACAGTCCTCTTGAAACTATTCCAAAAGTGGAAAAGAGTGAATAGACATTTGACCCAACTTTGTAACTCACACCTTGGATATCCAGCAAGATCCTAAAGTGAGTGGGATTTATACCTTATAAGTGTTATTGGGATTTCATGCTCATTCTTCACAGGGTGTGTATAAAGTGAGTGGGATTTATCCCTTATAAGTGTTATCTTTTTTTGGGAAAATTAATTTTGTCAGAAAATTCATCTCCGGCTTCATGAAAATAGTCAATCCACTGAATGACATGCTGAAGGAAACTGCTAATATTGCATGGACAACAGAAGCCAAAACAATGTTCCAGGAGATCAAATCGGCCATCCAACAAGCTCTAGTGCTGGTGAGCCCAGAATTCAATACAAATTTTTATTTGTACTCTTTTTCTTTTGAACACACACTTGCTATGGTTTTGACCCAACAAAGAGAAACAGGGGAGCATCTGATTGTCTTCAAGAGTACCAAATTAAAGGGGGCTGAGCTAAAATACTCTCGCTTGGATAAGCAAGCCTATGCCTTAGTAAGAGCAGATAAGCAATTTAGGCACTACATACTAAGAATCAAAGTCCATGCTATAGTTCCTGATCTAGCTGTCAAATACTTATTAAGCCAAGACAAATTGAGTGAGCTAAGAGGTAATTGGGTTACAAGACTGCAGGAATACGACTTAGAAATTCGGCCTACAAAATTAATCAGAGGACTTGGTTTGTCTCGACATATTGTTGAAATACCTGTATAGGGAGAAATTAATCAGATGGATTTTGGATTCGATGATTGGTATGGAGATATCATTCATCTACTGCGATTTGGAATTTGTCCATCTCACCTAAATAGAACCCAAAGAAGAGCACTAAAGCTGAAATCTGCTCATTTTCTGCTCAAAGGAGGCAACTTGTATAGAGAAAACTATGCTAGCATATTCTTAAGATGCATTTCTTAGAATGAAGTCAATGAGGTGATGTCCAGTTTTCATGAGAAGTTAGGGGCAGGGCATTCCTCAGGTTCTGCTACTGCTCATAAGATATTGAGAGCAAGCTATTACTGGCCTACATTGTTTAAAGATGCACATCAACATGTGAGAACTTGCCATCAGTGTTAGAATTTTGCATCCAAAGAGGCTAATTGAGCTCTACCATTGCAACCTGTTGTAATAAACAAACCTTTTATGCAATGGGGACTTGAATTTGTGGGTGTGATAAACCCAAATTCATCAGTAGGGCATAAGTATGTTCTAACAACCACCAATTATTGCACAAGATGGGTTGAAGTAGTAGCCACCATGAGGAGTACAACCCATGAGGTGATCGAATTTCTAGAGTCAAATATCATAACCAGGTTTGGAGTTTCTTTGAATTTGGTGTGCGACAATGGGCCTGCCTTTCAATCATTAGAGTTTGCAGAGTGGGCATACCATATGGGGATAGTCATCAGAATTTCATCCAACTATTACCCCTAAGGTAATGGACTAGCTGAGTCCACAAATAAGAATTTGATGAATGCCATTAAGAAGTCTGCTATAGACAAACCCAGACAATGGCACACATTATTGAAATATGCACTTTGGGCTGACAGGATAAGACATAAAGTAGCTCTTAAGACTTCCCCATTTGCTTTGTTGTATGGTATTCAGCCCATTGTTCCTATCTCTTTGAAATTTCCCACTTATCAATTTGTTCTAGACTATTTTGAGGATCAAGAAGATGTAGAGGCTCATGTTTTGGATTTAACTAATTTGTAGGACGAACGACTTCAAGCCCTGGAAAATTTCAGTCGAAACCAAGAAACAGTCAAGCACTGGTTTGAGAAAAGAGCCAGAGTGAAGGCCTTAAGACTCATCGACCTGGTGCTTCTATGGGAAAAAGCCCATGAAAAGAAAGGTAAACACACAAAGTTGCAGTCGCTATGGATAGGGCCATACCATATTGCTGAGATCCTAAGTAATAATGCATTTCATCTACAGGACCTCGAGGGTAATTTTTTGAACCTTCCTGTTAATGGTCAATACCTAAAGCATTATTTCTCAGCTGTTCCATCCAATACATCGTTTGAATAAATCACAAAGACGTTGTAAAATATGTATATGTTATAAATAAAGTTTGAAGTAGTGTGTTTTGATTTTTGTTTTAGGTTAAGGTTATGTGTTTTATCCTTTGGGGTCTGTACAAATTTCTCTTTAGCTTTTAAATCAAATTTCTTTTTAGCTTTTAAATTTTGTTTGTTTAAGTTTTTGCCTGGGCAGCAAAGAACGAATCAACGTTTAAAAATTGTTTTATTCTGAGTTCAAAATCCTGTGTTCATTTTGTTTTATTCTAATTAAGAGATAGTCTGCTTAAACTGAACAGTGGAACTATTTGTTATTCAGAACAACAGGTAGAAAGATAATTGGTTTTTGTGTCTTGCTTGCCACAATTATTTTAATTATAAAGAAACTACTATACTATTTGGCTGAAGAACTCCCAGGGAATCCAAGAAAAGTTGGTCATAAGAGGGGACTCTGATTCATGAAATTATTTAAGTGTCCATAGAGGCTATTGGTACCCAGGATTTCTAGATCGATGAAGAATAATTTTTTTTTTTTAGCAAGGCTTTCTAGATTTCGGTATATTTCAAAAGAGAGAGAGAGAAGGTGAAAGTTGAGCAAGGCAACATAAAATTGGCACTCTTTTCTACACAAAAAAAAAAAAAGGAAAAAAGAAGTTATGTAATGAAAGAGATAGCCAAGGCTCCAGAAGATGTTTTCTTTTACCAAGTTGTAGATACCACCTCATAGTTGTGGATCAGGGTCATGAAAATCTAAAGAGTAACTCTGTCGAGGCTGTAAAAGGCTAAACTAGTAAACAAAGCCCTACTCGGTTTCCCCCTTCATAATCTAAAAAAGCTGATCAATCCGAAGTAAAAAATTCGAAGGCCCAGTCATCCTTGAATAAGGTTTTATACGCTTATAATTGCACATTAGAAATCTTCCTTAAGTGATTCAACCTAATATGTCCTTGGGAAATTTTAACAACTATCAGGTAGTAGTTAAATTATTTTGAAGAATATTTGTGGCAAAGCATGGTACATGGTCTATATTGTTTTGAAACTAGAGTCCTGGATTCTAAAATAGTGCTACTATTTTCCTCGCAGATATCACCATTTTTTGAGAAGCAACACACCCCCACTAAAAAAATAAAATTCCATCCTTTGAAAATATTTAGCTTTCATTTTGCCGTAGGGACCCTTTTGATGTTTTTTAGGTTTTTATTCAAAATTTTGCTTGCCTCCTTCTTCTTCAAGTTTTGCATATACCAAAGTATCTAAGTAGGTTAGCATATGGCTTTGATTTCAATTTAGAATTAATTTTTTTAAATGTTAGAATAATTTTGAGTAAAGAAGATCTTTCACTAATATGTAAAAAAAAAATGCAGAACACAAATGAATAAATTCATTGGAGTCAACCTACAATTTTTGGAAAATTTGCTAAGTGGAAGAAACTTGAGGAAACATCATGATTTCGTGACATATTCCACTTTCAAAAACGTCGCTATTTTGTGACATATTCCACTTTCAAAAACGTCATGATATCGCAACATTTTTTGAAAGAAGATCCAAGTAATGAGAATGTCACGATTTCGTGACATGTTTTGGAAAGAAGAGCCAAGTGATGAGAACGTCACAATTTCACGATGGGTTTTGGAAAGAATATCCAAGTGATGAGAACTTCACGATTTCATGACACATTTTGAAAAGAGGAGCCAAGTGATGAGAACGTCATGATTTCGTGACATGTTTTGGAAGGAGGAGCCAAGTGATGAGAACGTTGCGATTTCACGACGTGTTTTGGAAATAAAGTGCCAAGTGATGAGAACGTCATGATTTTGTGACGTGTTTTGGAAAGAAGAGCCAAGTGATGAGAACATCACGATTTCACGACGTGTTTTGGAAGGAAGATCCAAGTGATGAGAACGTCGCAATTTCATGACGTGTTTTGGAAAGAAATTGCCAAGTGATGAGAACGTCACAATTTCACGACATGTTTTGGAAAGAAGAGCCAAGTGATGAGAACGTCGTGATTTCATGACATGTTTTGGAAAGAAGAGCCAAGTGATGAGAATGTCACAATTTCACGATGTGTTTTGGAAAGAAAGAGCCAAGTGATGAGAACGTCACGATTTTGCGACGTGTTTTGGAAAGAAGAGCCAAGTGATGAGAACGTCGCAATTTCATGACGTGTTTTGGAAAGAAGAGCCAAGTGATGAGAACGTCGTGATTTAGCGACGTGTTTCAAAAAGAGGAGCCAAGTGATGAGAACGTCACGATTTCGTGACGTGTTTTGGAAGGAGGAGCCAAGTGATGAGAACGTCGCAATTTCATGACGTGTTTTGGAAAGAAAGTGCCAAGTGATGAGAACGTCACGATTTCACGACGTGTTTTGGAAGGAAGAGCCAAGTGATGAGAACGTCATGATTTCACGATGTGTTTTGGAAAGAGGAGCCAAGTGATGAGAATGTCACGATTTCATGACGTGTTTTGGAAAGAAGAGCCAAGTGATGAGAACGTCGTGATTTCGTGACATGTTTTGGAAGGAAGAGCCAAGTGATGAGAACGTCACGATTTCGCAATGTGTTTTGGAAAGAAGTGCCAAGTGACGAAAATGTCACGATATCGCCACAGGTTTTAGATGAAAGCAAAGTTCAAGGAAAACATCGTGATTTCATGACAGGTTTTAGCTAAAAGCAAATTTCAAGGAAAACATCGCGATTTCACGACAGGTTTTAGCTGAAAGCAAAGTTCAAGGAAAACATCATGATTTCGCGATAGGTTTTAGCTGAAAGCAAAGTTCAAGGAAAACGTCATGATTTCACGACAGGTTTTAGCTGAAAGCAAAGTTCAAGGAAAACATTGTGATTTTGCGATAAGGTTTTAAGAGAAAGCAAAGTTCAAGGAAAGCGTTGCGATATCGTGACAAGTTTTAAGTGGAGGCACAACTCGAAGAAAACATCACGATATCACGACATGATTTCATGACAAGGTTTTTAGCTGAAAGCAAAGTTCAAGGAAAACATTGTGATTTTGCGATAAGGTTTTAAGAGAAAGCAAAGTTCAAGGAAAGCGTTGCGATATCGTGACAAGTTTTAAGTGGAGGCACAACTCGAAGAAAACATCACGATATCACGACATGTTCCGTTTTTGAACCTGTCTCATTTTTGTGACGCCATGAGCTTGGAAGAAGGAAATAAATCCGACATATAATGAGCATTAGGGTTTTAATTTAATAATATTAAAATGCTAATCTTGGTTTTTTCTTTTGCAAAAAGTGATATGGCAGTTGCATACTAGCAGAAGTAATGGTGAAAAAGGTAAAATAAGTGCAGATCAAGCGAAGGCCGTCAGATGGAAATGGGAGATGCAGAGAATTTTTGGTCCATCGATATTTTATAGATCTAGTCGCCAAGATACTTTACGGTGTGACTAAGTAGCTGCATCTTTTAGTGAAATATGTTGGCAATTGGCCGAAAAGTGAAAATATCTACATGCAGTTATCGAAGTTTGTCGATGGATGCATTTAAAGGGAGAATTTATGGTGAAAGTAATGGCATGCAGAGAATTTCAACTCAGAGGTGGCTCTGCAAATATAAAATGTCAGAGAAATCAGTGACTCATCCGAAATTCTCTAAGGAATTAATGAGATGCTCCCGGTAGATGCACCAAAAAATATGAAGATACCTTCACACGCAGTGCCCATTTATGGAATATATCGATGATTGGCCAGAAAACAAAGATATTTACTCACAGTTATAGATGGATGAGAATAATATCAGATCGTGCCTTCTCCATTTATGGCAAGTAACCGCATTAAGATTTATAGAATGATTAGGATTTGTCAAAACTCTATTTTTAAAAAGGCCTTATATTGTAAAACCTGGGTAGTAGGGTTTTGATGATAAGATTTAGGGTTTGGGAAGAAGATATTTCTAAAAAGATCAGGGTTTGTCCTGAGTCTATATATACTTCTTCTATATGTAAACTAAAGAGGCAAAAACTTAGAATAAAAATCTATTGGAGCACTTTCCTGCAAATATTGTTGAATGCTTTGTTCTGGACTTGGAGTTGGTGTGATTTTTGTTTTCTGTGATAGCATGGCCAGGAGCCTAATCTCTTTCAGATTGCGATAAGTTCATCTTCTTTTGTTTTTCGTCTCGTTAAGGTTTTTTAATTTATGATGTAGATTTGTGTTATCAAGATTGGATATGCTACTAGGCTTCATTCTTTTTATTGTATGCTAGGGAAAATTATAGATTTAAGGTTCAGGCTTGTTCTAATTGCTATGTCCTCACTGTGTGAGCTAGGCTTTTGGTGAGAGATACCAATTTCAATCGACTTCCCTTCTGTTTGTGATTTTCTTTCAAATCTGTTTCATCTCTGTCTTATGCTCTTAGTAGAAGGTGATCTTAGAAAGCTGGACACTTTCCTCTTTGATTTGTTCTATTGTGAAGCTAACTGGTATAACTAAAATTGGTAGCTTTGGTTTTGCAGCTAGGTTAGGTAAACTTCTCTTTCTACCCTACTCTACTCTCTCTGTTCCATCGATTCAATGATCCATTTTTATCTTCTTTAAAATTTACCTTTTATTTAAATCTTCTAAAGCATAAAGAGCTAGATCAAAGAACTGATTGTAAATCTGAGTGTCCACAAAGATAACCAACTCCAAAAACATTACTGAACTAAAGTCCTAAACCCGTTGTAAGGTAACAAACAGTCTGCTTGAAACTATTACAAAAGCGGAAAAGAGTGAATAGACATTCGACCCAACTATGTAACTCACACCTTGGATATCCAGCAAGATCCTAAAGTGAGTGGGATTTATCCCTTATAAGTGTTATCGGGATTTCATGCTCATTCTTCATAGGGTGTGTATAAAAGTCGAACCAACAGGTTGGTTATGAAATCCAACCTTACCAATGTTTAAATTTCATATGAGTGTGTGAGTGTTTTTGGTTTTTATTTTTATTTTTAGAAATGGAAAGATAAAAATGAAATTATGCTATAGCAAGAAAGATAATAAATTTTTTATAATGCATGTTTTTAGCTAAGAAAATGTAATCTATTGCATGAATTGTGCATGTTTTCAGCACAAAAATGTGAAAGAATGCATGTTTTTAGCATAAAAATGGATAAGAATACATTTTTTCAGCATCAAATATACAATAATGCATGTTTTCAGCATAAATATATACAAGAATGCATGTTTTCAACATAAATATGTACAAGAAATCATGTTTTCAGCATAAATATGTACAAGAATGCATGTTTTCAACATAAACATGTACAAGAATGCACGTTTTCAGCATAAACATGTACAAAAATGCATGTTTTAAGCATAAATATGTACAAAATGCATGTTTTTAGAATAAAAATGTACAAGAACGCATGTTTTCAGCATAAAATGTCGAAAATGAAATGACACAAAAACCATAAGAAATAACTCATGCAGTTGTGTAGATTGGGTCTAATATGTGTGTTAGGCCTTTGGGAGACTCCATGCCTATTTTGTAGCGCTTGCACTGATAAAAATATGACAAAAATTTGTTAGCTATGTATTAAATAACAAAAGCAACTATACCGTGATCACCATATTATAAACATAAAAAATACACAATATACAAATAAAATGGAAATTTGTATTAAATTAAAAGAGTGCTCTTTTGATACAATAAGACCCCTTTTAGGGGTTTTTTGCCATAAAATATGTGCTCATGAGGATATAATTCTCTTTTACAAAACAAGTATGATGTCTTCATCCTTCATGTTACAAGCAATTGTTGATGGTGGTGTTGTTGTGTGTGGACCACCGTATGGCGTTGAGCTACATTGGATTGATTGATGTTGTGACTTTGAGTATTGTTGAATCAAGGAACCCTACACACATGCAAATAAATAATACATTAGTAGCACCTATTGCATGATTAAAAGAAAAACGAAGATAATATAAAGCAATTGAAATGCAACATAAGCAAATGTGAGAGTGTGAGATTACATGCTTGACCTTTGGAGTGATTTTTATAGAACCTAGATATGGTCAAGCCTCCTCTTCTCCCTTGATGTTGTCAATCACTATAGAGTTATCCTACCATTCTATTTGTTTTTTTTTATGGATGAAATGACTTCATATTTATAGAAATCTACCAAGGTTATGGTGTTAGGTGGCCTATCATGTGGCTTGGTGGGGGACAAGGTAAGGTGAGTGGAATATGGGCCTTGCATGCCCATGTGTTAAGTGGGAAAAATATAAAATGTTTACATGGGTTTGTGGAAGATAAAGTATTTGTCTTATGCTTATGAGTTGATAATAAGTTAAGATCAGTAGAAAATATAAAATATGAGTGGATTGAGTGGAGAATATAAAATGAGTGAGTGGGTTGAGGGGAGAAATATAAAATAAGTGAGTGGATTGTGTAGATAATATACAATGAGTGAGTGAATTGAGTGGAGAATATAAAATGATAAAATATTGTTGGTATACAATATGGGATGAGTGGATTATGGGCCTTGTATACCCATGTGTTGAATTAGGATGAGGATAAAGGTTGATGGGAGACAATATGGAATGATGTGTAGGAAAGTGGAATAATATTAAATTAGCAATGGAATGGGTGGAAGATGAGAACTTTTTGTCTTGCATGTGAGGAAGGATGAGGATAAAGGTGGGTGGGAGACAAGGTAGAAAGGGGAAGTATGGACTTTGCTTTACCCATGTGGTGTAAGGACAAGACTTTTGTCCTATGTTGAAATGGAGAGTGAATTAGGTTGACCATGGTTAGGTAAAAATAGGGTGAGGATTAAACCAAGATAGGTTAAATGGATGGCCACATAGTGACCAGGATCTAGGTGTGAGAGAGGTCTTAATGAATAGTAAATAGTGAATAGTGAATAGTGAATAGTAAATAGTAAATAGTAAATGAATAGTGGATATGTGAATAGTGAATAAGGAATAATGAATAATGAATAGTGAATAATGGATAATAAATAGTAGAATATGAATATTAATTCTAGTGTAAATGACTAGAATTTGGTGTCTATAGATGCCCCTTTTTGTACTGCATTGCATGAAATATAATGTGATGTAAAAACAGGAGACACTTGATCTAACAGATGCAAGTATTTTTCTTGCATAACACATGACAACTATGAGCTTATTAACAAAAGATAAATGTTGAAGATGAAAGTGATGAGAAATATGACATTACAAAGTAAGTCTTACCTTTTAAGAAAATAGTTTTTCTTGTTCTTCCTATCATGCACATGGTCTAAAATGCTAAGAATTAACAAAAGGACAAGCTTCCTCTCCACCTAAAAAAAACCCTTTGCTCCTCTCAAAAATGATAAAAATCCCCAAAAAGACTAAAATTCCTTGCTCTTATACAAAACAAACAAAATCCCCCCTCCAAAAAAAAAAGAAATGGAAAGGAGCTTGAATCCCTAGAATTCTCAATTTTTGATAACCATGGGGCAATCTCCATTAGGGCTATAGATGCCTCACTGGTAGTGGAGTAGCCTTATGCATGGCAACATGTTTATTACATTAGCGACCTTATTTTGTACAAGCCAATATCAACTTGTGAAGGAGATATCTTTTAGTGGCTTTCATTTTAGAGTAGTTAAGTCCAATTATGTACAAAATCAGAGTAATGAACTTCACTATGCACACATAGGGATATTGAATATCTTAGTCTTCTTAGTAGATTATTACTTTTCAAGCTCTTGCATGGTCACTATATGACTTTTGAGTGGTCAAATAAGGTGTTCGAGTCTCTTGAAATCCTTTTTGTTCCCTTGTGGCCTCTCGATGTTCACAATCCACTACCTTTATCCTTATTCATTGAATATATTTTATTTCTTGGTTTATGTTTAGGTGTATGCCCTCGATGAAATTTTTTAATTCTTTATTTATGAATTTTATACATTCTATAGTGCCTACACTTAGTTTTTATTGCATCACATATTCATCCATTATGTTCCATTATTTAAACATACATTCATATTTTGCATCATTCAAATTATCATATGTCATTAGTCCATCACATACATACCTAGGTCTATGCATACATAATAGCTCTATCATCTCAAATCATCCATTCATCTAACATACATGCATCATCATATATATAAGTCTAGACATACATCTATACTCATCTATCATTACATTAATTCATCTATTGCATACATGCACATATACACAACTCAAAAACACAATAAGCACAATAAAAGGATCATATCATATATATAATTATTCATATTTCAATCCCAAATGCTCCAAAGAAGGCATCCCTTTTGTAAATTCACTTTAAAATTCTCCAAAGGAGGCACCTCTTTGGTCAATTAAATTCAAAATTTTCCAAAGGAACCAAACTCCTTTGGTCACTTTCAATCCAAAATGCTCCAAAGGAGACATCCCTTTGGTCAATTCACTTCAAAATGCTCCAAAGGAGACATTTGTTTGGTAAATCCAATTCAACATGCTCCAAAGGAACCAAAATCCTTTGTTAAATTTCAATACAAAATGCTCCAAAGGGTACACCCCTTTGGTTAATTTAGTCTAAAATTCTCCAAAGTAGACATCTCTTTTGTCAATTCAATCCAAAATTCTCCAAAGGAGACACTCCTTTGGTTAATTTAGTTCAAAATACTCCAAAGGAGGCATCCCTTTGGTCAATTCAGTTCAAAATGCTCCAAAGGAGACACCCCTTTGGTCAATCCAATTCAAAAGGCTCCAAAGGAACCACACCCCTTTGGTCACTTGCATTTTAAAAAGCTCCAGAGTCACCAAACTTTATTTTTCAACCTCTAGAATAGATTTTTCTTTCCTACAAATAGCTTAGGATTTACTTTTTAATTATAGATTAGCTAGTCTAGATCCTCGAGTGAACCTTGTAACTAGTGATTTAATCTAGTCACATAGTGGTTGTAGTTATTGGTTATCCATGCAATATGGTAGGATGGAAAGATTACGATAAGGCCACTTGTTAAAAAAAAAAAAAAAAAAAATTCTCATTTTAGCTATTTCACCTTTGTCAAGTGCTTCGTTGCTATCACCATTTAATTTATCCTCCACCAACTCATCACTTGAGGGGGTAGATAATATCTACAAATTCTTATATCAAATCAAGTTAATACTTAAACACTCAAAGTGGAAATTGCACTCGTTTAAGAATCATTACCAAATACTATCATACACCCCTTTTGCTAGGGCAAAAAAAAAGCAAAATTTAGACCAAATGAAAACTTTGTATACCTAAAGTCTAAAGCTTGTATACTAACAACATCTACCCATGATTGAAAGGTTTACCAAAACAAAATCAAGTTCATCAATTTTTTGAAAGTAATGATTCAACAACATGTGTCTTTTTTATGATTGGGGCATCCTACATTGATCTTACTTTAGGGGCCACTAAACATTTCTATTGTCAAGACAAAAACTATTTTCTCATTACTTGCATCTTCAATAGATATATTTTATCAATCGGCTCATTGATGTGATTCATTACTCAAGTAAAATACTTACATCTAGTAGATCAGGTATCTCTTTTTTTTACACCACATTGTGTTTCACGTAATGCGGTATAAAAAGAGGCATCTATAGACACCAAATTCTAATCATTTTTACTAGAATTACTATTCATTATCCACTATTCACTATTCACATATCTACTATTCATTTACTATTTACTATTTACTATTCACTAATATCCCTTGGATACCTAAGCCCTCTCTCACACCTAGCTCCTGGTCACCATGTGGCCATCCATTTAACCTACCCTAGGTTAATCCTCACCCTAGGTTTACCTAACCATGGTCAACCTAACTCATGCTCCATTTCTACATAGGACAAAAGTCATGTCCTTACCCCACATGGGAAAAGCAAATTCCATACTCTCCATTTACATATTGTCTCCCACCCACATTTATCCTCATCCTCCCTCACATGTAGGACCAAAGGTACCCATACTTCACCCATTCCACTAGCAATTTAATATTCTTCCACTTCCCTATGCATCATCCCATCTTGTCTCCCACCAACCTTTCTATAATTTTAAATTCTTCACCAACCTTTATCCTCATACTAATTCAACACATGGGCATACAAGGCCCATACTCCACTCATCCCATCTTGTCTCCCACCAACCTTTTATCATTTTATATTATCCACTCAACCCACTCACTCATTTTATATTCTCCACTCAACCTAATCACTAATTTTATATTTCTCCACTCAACCCACTCACTCATTTTATATTATCTACTCAATCCGCTCATATTTCGTATTTTTCACTCATCTCAACTCATTCTCCACTCATAAGCATAAGATAAATTATTTTTCTTCTACCAACCCATGCAAACATTTTATATAGTCTCCCACTTAACACAAGGGCATGCAAGGGCCATACTCCACCCACCTTACCTTGTCCTCTAATAAGCCACCTCATAGGACACCCCACCCCCCAAACCTTTCTAGATTTCTATAAATATAAATCCATTTCCTTCATCAAATAATAACAAGAGAATGATAGTATAACTATGTGGGGATTGATAACATCAAGAGGAGAAGAGGAGGCTTGACCATATCTAGGTGCTATCAAAATAACTCCAAAGGTTAAGCATGTAATCTCACACTCTCACATTTGCTTATGTTGTATTTCAATTGTTTTATGTTATCTTGGTTATGCTTTTAATCATGCAATAGGTGATACTAATGTATTATTTATTTTCATGTGTGTAGGTTTCCTATATTCAACAACACTCAGAGGCACAACATCAATCAATCCAACATATTTCAACTCCACACGGTGGTCCACACACAAAAGCACCACCATCGATACTTGCTTGTAATATGAAGGATGAAGACACCATCCTTGTTTTTAAAAAAGGTATTATACCATCATGAGCACATATTTTATGGAAAAACATCCCTAAAAGGGGTCTTATTGTATCAAAAGAACACTCTTTTAATTTAATACAAATTTCCATTTTTATTGCATATGGTGTGTAAGATTATGACTGCTATTTGTTTTGAGCAACTTCTAGTGAACATGCCTAACAAGTAAGCCCCATAATGAGGAAGCTCTATTTGTAATAAAGAATATATTAGCCCATATATTGAGATTTCATGCCTTGAGATATGTTAGGATTTGGGTGAATGAGGTGGGGTTCCATTCGAGAGCCCATGGGTAATAAAATCTACTTGGTTCATCGGAGCTGCCTATTTTTGGGTTTGGTTCTCCTTAGCATTGTTAGAGTATATTACATCATTTGGGTCATGTAAATGTACCACACTTGGTACATAACTAGAGTGGTAGATTATTTTAGGGGGTATTTAGCTAGTTACTTCAAGAAATATAATAAATGCACAAGTGTCTATGTGCAATTTGTAAATGTACAAGGTGTCTCCTTGTACAACTAGGTAGAGTGTTGGCCAAGCAATCCATATTTCTATATAAAGGGCCTCATAGTGAGTTATTATATATTGTTGTAGGTAGTAGTAGGTATAGTGGGTAGATCACCATATATATTGGTGATGGATACAATGTAGTTATTTAGCATCAGTTCTAGAGTGTTCATTTCCTCCATATTGCATTGTATCATTTTCATCACTTTCCATTAATAGAATATTTTAGAATCTTACATTTTTGTATATTTTATAACTTGTGATTGCATTATCCCTTGGAATACACCATCAAACGCTAACAAGAATTTTTGCTAGGCCACTATTTCTTATGGATCTTGATGTCTCCTTCTTGGATTTTTATGTCCTCAATGACCTTAACTTGGGCTAGGACTTCCTTGAAAGTCTAATATTGTTGAAGTTACAACAAGAGTGAGATCTATTTTGAGCAACTTCTAGTGAAAATGTGAGTAAGCTCCATAAGTTCCATAATGGATAAGGTGAATGGAAATTTTATTATGATTGCTTTCTAGCTATTGCCATAATCCATGATTAAATCATCTTCAAATTGGTGAAGGTTGTATAAAGTAGTCATGGTAGCCTTATTATTAACACTAAAGGCAAAGTGTTCCAAAAATGCATTCACCAATTGTTCAAAGGTGTAAATTCTATGGTATGATAAATGATTGTACCACTCCAAAGTACCTCCAACAAGTTTTATGAGAAATTTTCTAAGTATTAGGGGTAATTATCTTCAAGATGAAATCATGCATTTATAAATCTACTTACATGCTCTTGTGCATGTTAGTCACATTTGAACTTGTCTAGTTTAGGCATCTCAAAGTGAGGTGGATACAGAGGTGATGGAACTGATGGATGAAGAGGTTTATTGTTAAGCTACCTTAATGTGGTTTTTTTTGTAACCCATACCTAGGGCTTGTTCTAATGATTTTATTTGGATAGTCAATAATTTATAGGCTTTCATTGAGATGCTATGGTTCAATCACCTTTATCCTTGATGAGGTGGAAGCTGTGGGTTTTGGTATTGATGTGGTGGTGGATAATTTTTATCAATATGTATTTGATCATAATTTAACTAAGGATATGTACCAATTTATTTTTGATACTTTGGTTATGGTTCTTCATAGGTTTCATGTTCCTATTGATAATGGTATGGTTGGTATTATTCAAGCGAATGATGTTCTCGATGATGAATTGGTGGTGGTCTATGATATTGGGTATAATGTGGATTTGGGTGCAAGTGAAGTGGAAGGTTTTGATTTGGTCTAGGTGGAATATTATGGTGTTGTGTTGGGTATTTTGGTTAATTTTGGATTGGTTGTCTTTGATGCATAGGTGTGGGTAATATTTGATGTATAATCTATTGTAATTATCGTTGGTGACCAGGGTTTGTCTTGGGTGCCTAATGAGAGAAATTCACCTAGTTAGCTATGTGAGTGCGGTTCACATGCATGTTGGTAATGTGAATGGGTGTAACTTTTGATTTGGACCTAAGAAGATTGAAAATTGGTTTTCCAAGGTCATAAGAGGTTGCATTGACTTTATGTTGATGGTGCATTATGGTTTTTGCATAGTTAGGTGGCACGAAAGTACAACATACTTAAGCAAGTTATTTATCATAAGTTGTATAGGTATGATTAGAATTAGAATGCCTTAATGTATGATCCAATATGGTAGGCTTGTTACGATGTCAGACGGTGTACATGTCCACATGACCATACTCTTGGTTCATCCATGGGTGCTTAGCTATGGTACCTTGGACTTATCTTGGTGTGAAGTGTACACCTAATCTAGATCTAATGGAGTTGTAGGATGAGTCAAAATATGAATGTGTGGTAACAACTTCCTAGATGCCTCAATGTGGAAATAGTTGTCCTTATATAATGCATGTAGTGTGTCCTGGTCTAAATAATTGATATCATGATCATCATTAGGAAAGGTAGGTAGATTATGAATAGTAACACCTAACATGTTGGGGTCAGTGGAATGATAAATACTATTCGAGTTATGGTGGACATATTGCCACTCAGGTATGGCAAGGTCTTGTTGATCAACTTGAAAATGATCCATGACTCTTTGTGTTGGCTTGGTAGTGTTTTCTCATGATTGAGCTTGACTGTGTGTCATGACCATAAGCTAGGAAAATAGTGCATGATGGATAATGATGATGTGTTTGAACACATTATAAACTACACAAACAACAATAAACAAAGAAATCAAGAAAGCACTTTGATTTATGATTTTGTTTTTTTTTTTATTTTGGTGTGTTTTTTTGAAATTCTATTCCTAAAATACTAAGGTTGATGAAATTAATACTATAGAAAGGTAGTTTATGCACAACCCCTATCGAGTAATATACCATAAACAACAAAAATAGTTTCCTATGATGATGGATAGGTGATAGGTAATTCTATAGGAATAATAAATACCTCCCCAAGGAGGGTTCATGTTGTCTAAATCTTGCTACTTGCCCAACTGGGATTTCACTTCACCCTCAGGAGGGCTTGGATACAAACGATAGCTACATTCCATAAATTATTAAGCTCTATGGTTAAAAAGCATATAAACCTAAAATACTTCAAGATGCACCCAAAAGTAAGGTTTCTCGATGATGAAATCTAAAAAACCACTCATGAGGGCCACTATGGTTTTTAAGGGGTGAGCTAGTAGAACGATATGAATTCTAACATCACTAGTTTTGATTGGGGGTCGATGATGGAATCCAACTTTACCATTGTTTAAATGTCATGTAAGTGTGTGTGTGTTTTTGGTATTTTTTTTTGAAATGGAAGGATGAAAATGAAATTATGCTATAGCAATAAAGACAATAAATTTTTTATAGTGCATGTTTTCATCTAATAAAATGTAATCTTTTGCATGAAATGTGCATGTTTTTAACACAAAAATGTGAAATAATGCATGTTTTCAACATAAAAATGGACAAGAATGCATATTTTTAGCATAAAAATGGACAATAATGCATGTTTTCAGCACACAAATATAAAAGAATGCATTTTTTCAACATAAAAATGTACAAGAATGTATTTTTCAGCATAAAAATGTATAAAAATGCATGTTTTCATCATAAATATGACTCATGCAATTGTGTAGAGTGGGTCTAAGTTGTGTGTTAGGCCTTTAGGAGACTCCATGCCTATTTTTTAGCACCTGTAATGATAACAAGACCACAAAAAAATGTTTGCTATGTATTAACTAACAAAAGAAACTATACTATGATCACCATATTGTAAACATAAAAAACACACCATATGCAATAAAAATGGAAAATTATATTATAAATTAAAAGAGTGTTTTTTGATACAATAAGACCCCTTTTAAGGGTGTTTTGCCATAAAATATGTGTTCATGAGGGTATAATCCCATTTTACCAAACAAGTATGGTTTCTTCATCCTTAATTTTACAAGTAAGTATTGATGGTGGTTGTAGGTAGCAAATCCTCCTCCCAAAAGAAAAGAAAATGATCAAGGGATTTGCTTCATTTTGATAGTTTTGACAGTTTACCCAAGTTTTGGTAAACCATACAGGTAGGGGCAAATTGTATAACTAGGAAGGTAAACCGTATAACCAGGGAACCAGACTGATCAAGGCAAGAACAAACCATACATGGTGCATCGAAATGTAATGAAATGCACAAGAAATATAATTTTGAGATATAATGGCGCATGAGTTTGCCAATTAAGGTTTTAGACTTAGTAAAAGTCTAATTTTATACATTCTGTTATGCATGGGTAATTATAAATAACTAATCTCCTTAGGAACCACTTTGGAATGGCTTGGAAAATATTATATAAGCCTCCATTTTCAAATTTGTAGGTCTGGTTGCTGATAGATATGAATAGAGTACTTACTGGTTGTAATCCAAGGAGATAGCTTGTTTACTTCTGAGTTATTGCAATAGATTGATAGCACAACCATTTTGTAATTAAATTTATGACATAATGGAATATAAATACATTATTAAAGGTTGTGTATGATCCTGGAAATGATGGATGATGATTTATGGTGGAATCTTGATGCATGTGTTTTTTGGTAATTATTTTAGCTTAGTTTTATGCATTGTTGCAACCTCTTGATAGAAACTAGCATTGGTGAAACCTAAGGAATGATCTATGAGCATGGTAGTATTGGGTAATATGTCATGAAATCCACTGTATAATTTTTATACATAATCAGTTGAATGGAATCTCTCCCAAGCCCCATTAAGATGTTTTGCATGTCATGGAGAATGGATTGATTAGCGTATTAAATCATTATAAAATATTATTGAGAGAGATTGAGGTATTGGAGCATATTATTTGGCACCTTATTGTACCTTCAGTTCATCTAAATCGTACACCAGAGTCCGTACAAATCGTACAAGGAAAAATTACCCAATTTGGTGAACTAAGCAATGGAGATCGACTTACCCAATTTGGTAGTTTGAGGAAATAGAATTGAATGGTTACAAAATTGTGTATGGAAGCCTCTAAAACTGAATCTATTAGTTTGGTTGAGTGAAAAATTATACAACCCTTGTCAATGTATGATTTAGAATCATATAGTGTGAGAGTTTGACATCTGTACAAGTTGTTCGATCATTGTCAAATGGTAGTTCAGAGGACTGTACAATTGTATGATTTGGTAATCGAGTTAGAATTTGTACATTGATCATTAATATCCCTAGAGAATAATATCCCCACTAGGAATATTTCACCCCTGTTCTACATTTGGCATCGTTACCTTATCGAATCTAGCATTTTTGTTAAAATGAATCAAATTGATGAAGTGTGAATACTACAAAACTAGAGGTGAATGATGGACACCAGTGCATGAAGCCATGGGAGATGAGAAATATGAGAGAACATTCTAGTAAGAAGGAGCATGAGGATTTATCAGATAGAAAATACAAGTAACTTAGATCGTAGTACTCAAGAACCAAAAATAGAGCAAGTTTGGACATCCAAAGGAGACTTTGAGGTATTATTGATAGAGATATAAGATGAGGAAATAGAACCAAAAAGCATAGAGGTAAGAGTTAACATAAAGAAAGTACAATAGGATGGAAAGTGGATGGTGACACCTTAGAAAGCGATAGAAAGGGTTGCAAAGAAGTGTAGAGGATGGGAGTCAGGCACTAGAGCAAGAGGGCATGAGGTCTCAGGAGGAAGGACCAAGACCATCTCCCCCATATCAGCAAAAGAGGTCAAAAAGTGAATAAAAATGAGATTTTGATCACTGAGTGGTGGCAAAATACAAGATACCTAGAATTGACACTTCTAACAATAATGGTATTAAGACACCCCCAAGGAGAAATAAGTCAGATATTCCATGAGATACCTCAAGTGATAGTGATGACTCTTTGAAGATGGCTAATAAGGTAGCCAAATAGATATGTCCACTATTTTTATGTGAGGGTAAGTAAGACCCCACATGGCATATTTCCTATTGGAACTTGCATAACCATTTGGAGAGCAAATGGTGTGGATAGACAAGATGATTGGGTAACTTTGTTTCCTACTACCTTGAGAGGATTGGCAATTGATTGGTACCTGAAGAGAGAAAATACCATAGAATTTTAGACTTGGAATTAGATAAAGGAGAAATTCATTGAGGAATTTTTACCTTTTAAGGATGATGGAGATATCATTATGGAAATTTGCATGACAAATAAAAAAGTTTATGAATATGTGAAATTCTATAACCGAAGACTAAAATAATTAGTCAATAAGATGCAGCTACCTTTGGTAGATGTTCTAGTAAAGCGGTGGTTTGTATATGGATTGCTTACAAAGTATAATAAAAAGATGAATGTAATGCCATTAGAAACATATGAAGAATGAGTGAAGCATGCAAAGAATTTTGAGAGTGAATCAAAATAGATGTATACAAGAATTCTATCTCATCCCAAGTCTAATAATTTAGATAGTGAAGAAGATGATACTATACAAAGGACGATAGAATTCTTCCATCAAGAGTTTGATACGATGATAAAAGAACAAAATATCAAACCTAACAAGAACAACATGTGGTGCACATAATGTAATATATAAGGTCATGCAAATGTGAAGTACCCGAGGAATGATTATTGCCACATTTGTAATGTCATGGGATATGAGGTAATGCTATATTCGTATAATGAAAGAGTACATACACAAGTATTGTCAATCCAAGAGCAAGAAGAGAAACTGAAGGCCCAAGGAAGTGGGCAACAAGCAACAAGTGTTGGTTATAGAAACAACAAATGAGGTGGAAGACTAGACCAAGGAAATTGAAAAGGAGGGCGAAGTCATTTGCAGTATGATTTGGAAGGAAGGTCAATTATATAGTGTCGTAATTTCCATGAATGAGGGAATTTTATGAAAAAATATCCTTCACCTCAAATGCAGGAAACACCGCAAGTAAGCACTACACATATGTGTAGATGGTGTGGTCTGGGGAACCAAAAAGAAGTAAATTATCCAAAATAGGTGAGTTCAAGTAACCAACAGAATGTCAACTATCTATACATTGAGGTTCCTCAAGTTAAGGAGGAAACCCAAAAAATTTTAGCCATGAAAATAAATTAGGCTAAGAAGGATAAGTATCCACATCCAGCAAAGGAAAAGTAGCACTAGCAAGTAGAAAAGAAAATATTGTAAGAAGAAGCTAAGAAGACTAAGCAAGTAGAGTCAAAAATTGATAAGGAACTAAGAAAACCATCAGACCAGGAGATAGTTATGAAAAATATGGCAACGTAGGTTTTGGATACCACAGTAGAAATTAAAGTATCAAATCTATTGGAAGATATTCCAGCATTGTAAAAAGCAATGGTGGATGAAATACAACTGTAGAAGGTGATGGAAGTGCAGAGCCAATAGATTAAGGAGAAGGAGTGGAAGGATCAGTTCATGGATCCAACTGTATTAATGATTGATGTGGGAAAGAAACCTGTATTAGTTCATATGGAGATCCTAAGGCACTACCTGAATGAACGTGGCTAGAACTAGGTGCTCCATATTTATGGGCACCAAACCACTGATTATATGGTGCTGACCAGAATGGCATCGAGACAAATGGACTCTTAACAACACAACAAGTGGTGATAGTTGAACAAGAGTTCGTCTTGGGTTTCATTGTGATTACAATATAGAAACTTGTATACAATGCCCTCTTGGGGAGAGGTTGGCTACGAGTAGCCAAAGTTAATCACAACTAGGAAAAGAATTAGATCACTTCTAAGAAAGGACAAAATAAATATATGATTAATCTAGCTAATAAAAAAGTTAGCGAGGATGTACCCATGATAGATGAATCAAAAAATTCCTTAGGGGATGAAGGGCACGAACTTAATGGAGAAGTAATGTTGTACCTAGATGAATGTAGCGAAGATGAAGCCAGATCTGATAGCAAAATTCTTCATTGGAAAATGGAGGAGTACAAAAATTTTTAGTCCAAATGCATCTATATTGAGTCAGAGGAGATCAAATAAAAACAAGACAAAATGAAAGTTATCCAAGAACCTAAGAAAGAAGCAAAAGAAAAATGGACATTTCTAAAAAGTTTTGCAGAATATAAATAGGAGATGCAAAGATTGATACAATGCCAACACAACCAAAGAATGTATAGAAAGCAATAAGTGAACCAAAAAACATCAAATATGAAGGACCTCAAATAGTGGACATCAATCTAGGAATATAAGAGGAACCTAGGATGATTCACTGTGGCGATGATTAGAATCCTATACTGAAGACGATGAATTTTAAGATATTCTTGTAATATAAGGATGTATTTGCATGAAAATATAAGGAACTGAAAGGAGTACCACCAAAAGTGTGTGTCCACATGATTATACTAATTACTAGAGATCAACTTGTAATGAGACCATATAGAATAAACCCAAAATATGTTGTATTAGTGAATGCAAAGATAGAAAAGATGTTGGAAGTAGGAATTATCTTTAGGGTAACAACCAGTGAATGGGTCTCACCTATAGTGATCACCTTGAAGAAGGAAGTAGACAAGATTAGAATATGCATGGACTTTAGGATTCTAAATACCGTAACTATTAAGGATTCCTTCCATATTCCCTTCACAGATTCTATCTTGGAAGAAGTCGTAGGACATGAGATTTATTCATTCTTGGATGGATTCTCGAGATACAATCAAATCAGTATAGCTAAGGAGGATAATATGAAGACCACATTTATTGTGGATAATGATATTTATGCATACAACCAAATTCCATTCAGGTTTTGTAATGTCCCAACTATGTTTTATCGTATCATACTTTATATATTTGATCATTTGGCAACAAGAAACTTTAAAGTATTTTTGGATGATTGGTCCATTTACGGGAAGATCAAGGAGCATCTTCCTACCCTCAATGAATGTATGAGTAGGTGCAGAAATTAATAGATATCATTAAACCTAGGTAAATACTTTCTGATGGTACCATATGTGAAATTATTGGGACACATTGTGTGTAGTGAAGGATTAAAGACATGTCTGGATAAGATCAATGTGATATTATACATGGAAGAATTGTTTGATGTGAGTTTACTTAAAATATTCCTTGGATCGATGGATTACTATTGGAGGTTTATCAGAAATTATGCATATGTATCCTACCCATTGGATTCCTTAATTAAAAAGAATATTCCTTTCAGATGGATAGAGGAGCACCAAGGAGCCTTTGAAGAGCTAAAGGCTAAGCTTGTGAGTAGCCCAATTTTGGTGTTTCCAAACAAGAATAAGGAATTCCATGTTCATATTGATGCTTCAAATTATGCAATTGGATGTGCTTTAGTATAAGAAGGGTAGTTTAGGCTAGACCAAACTATTTTCTTTGCTATTCACATTTTTTCAAGGCCAGAGAGAAATTATAGTACATAAAAAAGTGAAACTTTGGGAATGATATATGCAATTCAAAATTTTAGGCATTACCTATTGGTGAATCCCTTTGCCTTCTATTTATATCATCAAACCTTGTTGTACTTGATAAATAAGTAGGTGATACAAGGATTAGTTAGCAAGTGGCTCATTACCCTTTAGGAGTTCGTATTTCAAGTAG
Source organism: Wollemia nobilis (assembly GCA_028583015.1). Taxonomy (NCBI): domain Eukaryota; kingdom Viridiplantae; phylum Streptophyta; class Pinopsida; order Araucariales; family Araucariaceae; genus Wollemia; species Wollemia nobilis. The sequence goes on from JAQPPZ010000159.1 coordinate 467,473, forward strand.
TGGTGAGGCCTGGTAAGAAGCATGTGATTGCAGACCAGTTGTCTTGCATATGATCAGGGAAACCTATAGGAACAGGACTTCCTAATGAATTTCTAGATGCATAATTATTTGTCATCAATGTTGTTCTGTCATGGTACAAGTTGGTTGGCCAATATCTATCCACAAGAGAGTTACCACAAGAAATTATGGTAATCAAGAAGAAGAAAGTAATAATGAAGTCATAACCTTTCCAAATAATAGTTGGATTGCTATATAAAATGGGAAGTGATGGTATCTTACGAAGGTGTGTTATGGACAAAGAAGTCAAAGAGAAATTGAAAGAAGCTCACACAGGCTTAGAAGGAGGGCATATGGGACTAGATATGACTACTAGAATTAAATTTCTAGTAGGACTATGATGGCCCACAATGTACAATGATGCAAATGAGTATGTGAAAGCATGCAATACTTACCAAAGAGCAAAAAATATGGTAAAAAGGGATTTTATGCCCTTGCACACATCACAACCAAAATATTTATTTTAATGGTGGGAATTGGACTCTGTAGGACCATTAAAGACATATCGATGGAGGAGGTATAGATACATAGTAGTAGCAATAGAATACTTGATGAAATGGGTGGAAGCAATAGCATTACCTGATAACTCAGTGAAAAGCACATCAAGATTCTTGTATGATTAGGTAATCACAAGGTTTGGTATTCTACTACAATAAAAAGTGATCAAGGAGGACACTTTGTTAATGATATTATCAAGATGCTAACAACAAATTTTAGGATTTTATACTCATTTTCTAGTTTGTACTATCCTAGAGCGAATGGGCAGGTGAAAGCAACGAATAAAGTCCTAGTATCTACTCTATATAAAACCTGTGGAATAGAGGGAGCAAATTGGGAGGGAAGGCTACCATCCATTTTGTGGTTATATATAACAACTTTTAAACCTACAATGGAACATACATATTTCCAATTAATGTATGGAAATGAATCAGTTGTTCCAGTTGAATTCTTGATACCAATTTTGAGAGTCGCGGTAGAGAAGCACTTGGGTGATAAAGAAATTTTGGAAGAGTGACTGAAAAAAATGATCAAGTTAGATGAAAGAAGAGTCATGGCACAATGGGTGATTGAGGTAGCTCAAAAAATATGGAAGGCATGGCATGAAATGTGAGACAAGCAAAGTCTCCCCAAGATCGAAGAATGCTCCACAAGATCAATCACACATAAAAGAGGTAAACCCACAACACAAATATTGAGTGGTAAAACCCTACTTCAAATGAAGAAGGGAAACATCCACTATGAAGCTCACTATATTACTCAATGATTCAACAGTACAAGAATGCTTCAATGTTATGCAACAATATGCATCAACATAAACTACAACACAAGTCAATATGACAAGATATGATCATATGTAGTAGAAAACACCCCTATTTAAAGAGAAGCTTTTCTACTACAACCCTAAATCTTATCACAATCTAATCTTATCACAATCTATCAAATATTAGAAAGTGCTTTAGTTACTTTCTAATTTTATCACAATCTAATCTTTGAGATATGTGATAAGTGGCATCTATCAAATATTAGAAAGTGATTAGTTACTTTCTAATATTTGCTAGAAAAGGGAAATAACTTTTTCTCAAGAAATTAAATATTCCTAGCACCCTTAATTTATTTATTAATTGGGTGGGAATATTTTACATAAGATAGAATTATATTCTAATTCAAATATTATTCTTTAGACTTTATATTTTAGTCTAAGAATAATTTACACAATGTTGCATTACATATTCCAACACTCCCCCTTAATGCAATATTGGGGAAAGGAATTATGAGACAAAGAAACATTCTCCCCCTAAAGATACAAATGGGGATGAGAATCAAATGAGTAATATAGTTACAATGAGCTTCTATGACCAAGAATGGTCTACAATAAGGCACCAATACAAAATGGGCCAAAATGAGACTGCAAGCCCCCAACGGAGTAGCTTCAGATACAAGCAGCTTACAAAGCCATCCATCAACCACAAGTGGTTGCAAATGACAAGAAGAAAACATCACAAGGGTGTCTTTAGTAAGCCTGCAAAATCCCAAATGGAAGTACCTGCAAGCTACAAGCAGCTCAACATAAGATCAGTTAGATACATCATCATAAATATATTCACCACAACATATATGAATATCCAAAGATGATAACAAAACTGATCTAACAAATAGTGAACTATAAGTCATCACAAAAATATGCCAAGCCATACTTATAGTCACGTGCTATATAGTTGATCAAAAAATATCATGTACAAAGTTGCATAAAGCAAACAAGGAGTACCATGATAATGCAAACTCTAAAGTACCATGTACAAAAGTAGCACAAGGCTAACAAAAAAGTACCATGTACAAGAGTTGCATAAGGTATATGAAAATAATAAAGTGTGCACACCGGTTGCATAAAGCCAACCATAAAATATCATGTACAAAAGTAGCATAAATGCTAACAAGAAAGTACCATGATAAACCAATTGCATAATGCCAACTACATAAAAAAACATGTACAAAGTTGCACAAGGCAACAAGAAAGTACCATGTAAAAGAGTCGCATAAAGCAATTGCATCATATACCATAATTGCACAATGCCATCTACAAAGTAACATGTACAAAAGTTGCACAAGGCAAACAAGAAAGTACCATGTTCAAAAGAGATGCAAAAAGCAATTATACCACCAAATATCAACTCATATATATAGCACAAAACACCTCATAAGGATGAAGTTGTCATCACACAAGTGTAACTACACTTCATTCCCCCTTGAGGACAACTTCACCAAACCAAGTGAGTCCCTCAGCTTACAAAACTGCTCCTTGGGAAGAGGTTTGGTGAACAAATCAGCAGAATTAGAAGATGATGGGCAATACTCCAACTGAATAGTCCCATCCAATACCTTCTCTCTGATAAAATGGGCTTGGATTTCAACATGCTTTGTCCTTTGATGCATTACAAGATTTTTAGCCAAGGCAATAGCTGATTGATTATCGGAGAGCAAACGTGAAGGACCAAATTGCTCAAAGCCAATTTCCTTCATGAGGGTACGAAGCCAAACCGCTTCTTGTGCAGCTATTGTCGTAGCCTTATACTCTGCTTCCATTGTAGAAAGAGCAATTGTATCTTGCTTCTTGGAAGACCAAGAGATAGCTGCAGACCCAATACTAAAAACATATGTTGTGGTAGACTTTCTGTCTATTCTATCCCCTCCAAAATCAGAATCAGCATAGCCAAAAAGAGCAAAGGAAGGAAGCCTAGAATACTTGAGTGCCAAATCTCTAGTACCTGCAAGGTACTTCAGAATCTTCTTGGTAGCTTGTAAGTGCTCAATATAAGGTTTTTGCATGAACCTAGCCATCATACCAACTGCAAAAGCAATATCTGGCCTTGTGATGGTAACATAAAGAAGACTACCAATGAGTTGCCTATACAATGTAGCATCAACCAACTGAGATTTTGTACTTACTTCCAACTTAACCCCTATAGAAATAGGAATGGAAGTAGGATTGCCATCCTCCAAATCAAACCTTTTAAGAAGATCTCCAATATACTTGGATTGACTCAAAAAGGTACAATCCTCATGTTGATAAACTTGCATGCCAAGATAGTAGTGTAGAAGACCAAGGTCAGTCATTTCATACTCTGACTTTAATTTGGAGATGAAATAAAAAATGGCCTCATTCTCATTTCCAGTCACAACAAGGTCATCAACAAATAGAGCAATTAAAATGACCAAGTTATCCTTCCTAAGCACATAGAGATCTGTATCTGAATAGCATTTATCAAAACCAAGAGACAAGAAGTAACCTAAAATCTTCATGTACCATGCTCTAGGTGCTTGCTTCAGACCGTACAAGGTTTTCTTTAGTTTACACACAAGTGTTTCCTTACCTTGTACAACAAATCCTTGTGGTTGACTCATGTAGATATCCACATCCAAATCACCATTTAGAAAGGCACTTTTCACATCAAGCTAAAAAATCTGCCAACCTTGAGCAGCAACAATAGCAATGAGAAGCCGAATGGTGGGCATTTTGGCAACTGGTGCAAAGGTTTCATCATAGTCAATGCCATGTTTTTGAGCATAACCCTTAGCAACCAATCTAGCCTTATACTTTTCTATCTCTCCATTAGAATTGTACTTGATTCTATAGACCCACTTGTTCCCAATAACATTTCTCTTATTAGGATAAGGCACTAGATCCCAAGTTTTATTCTTTAGAAGAGAATCCATCTCAACCTTCATGGCATCAACCCAACAAGAGTGTTGTGAAGCTTCTTGGTAAGAAGTAGGCTCATGATCATTCTCTATCTTAGCTAGAAGAGACATGTTAAGGGTCATACTTCTAGTTATCCTTTGGCTAACTGAATTCTGCTCTTTAGGACCCCTAGAATGATCCAACCACTTGGTCCTTTTGACACAAGGCCCACCCTTTTCTAACTCAAGAAGGTCTTCATTGAATTTGACATCTCTTGAAACAAATACAATGCGTGAAGAAGGTGAGTATAATCTGTAGCCCCTATGTTCTGCATCATAGCCAACAAAGATGCATTTTTGAGACTTTTTGTCCAATTTCTTCCTCTTTTCTGAAGGAATATATGAAAATGCATCACATCCAAACACTCTTAAGTGTGACAAATTTGGCTTCTTACCATTCCAAACCTCATAAGGAGTCTTCCCCTCAACTGATTTTGAAGGACACCTGTTAAGAATGTAGATTGTTGTACTGGCTGCTTCACCCCAAAGAAATTGAGGTAAGTGGTCACCAAGCATGCATCTTACCATCTCCATTATTGTCCTATTTTTCCTCTCTGCAACACCATTTTGTTGAGGAGTGTATGGACAAGTAAACTGCCTTTTGATCCCATGAGAAGAACAAAACTCATTGAAATCATTGCTATTGTACTCCCCTCCATTGTCACTTCTAATCATTTTGATCTTTGCTCCCTTTTGATTTTCTACCAAAGCTTTGAACTCCTTGAATGTCTCAAAATAGTCTGATTTATTCTTAAGTAGATACCCAAAGATCATTCTTGAATAATCATCTATAAAGGTGAGAATATAGGATGCACCACCAAGTGATCTAACATGTAATGGACCCATAATATCTGTATGAATGAGTTGAAGAATTTGTGTGGCCCTTGTTGACTTGTCCTTTGCAAACTTTTGTTTGCTCATCTTGCCTAAGATGCATGTTTCACACAAACCATGAATAGGTGAAATGTTAGGCAAGCCTTCAACCAAATTTTTGGACTTCATCATTTGAATATTTTGATAGTTGGTATGGCCTAACCGTAAGTGCCAAAGCTTGCTACTAGGAGAAACATTAGTTGCTAAACACACTTTAGGAGGAGCATCACCTAACACATAAATATTATTCTTCACATAACCTGTAATGATTGGTAACATGCCTTTCCTAATGCTCCATGAAGTTGCATTGAACTCAATAGTGTGACCACTTCTAGCAACTTGCAAAACTGAAATTAAATTTCTCCTAAGGTTAGGCACATATAGGACATTATCAAGTAATTTCCCTTCAATTACAACATTGCCAACACCTTCTACTTGAAGTCTAGTATTATCACCAATGACAACTGAATCTGAAGAGTGCTTATGAAAGTCCACAAACTTATCCTTTTCAAAACACATATGGTTAGTGCATCCAGAATCTAACACCCATTCATTAGAAGTAGATGAGTCAATGGAGTAGAGGGCACAAACAAAGGCATTTTTATTAGAATTTTGCTTTACATTGTTGTTCTTTTTCTTTCCCTTGCCAAACCATTTCTTAGGTCCTTGTCCCTTAGCCTTTTCTTGCTCTTCCTTTTCTGCAATCTTCTTCTTCTTGAAACAATTTTGTTCCTTGTGGCCTTTCTTGCCACAAAAGTTGCAAGTGAAATCAACTCTAGGCTTGTTGGGTTGGAAATTTTGATTTTTCCTTCCCTTGTATTTCTTCTTGAAGGAAGCTTTAGTGGCACTCAAGGCAACATTCTTCTCCTTGACAACTTGACCATTCACTTTGTCTCGATTAAGAGACTCTTCATGTTGAATCAATAATTGTGAAAGAGTGTTGAGAGGAATGCCATCCTCTTCTTGCTCTAGCCTAGTCTCAATAATGGTGACAAAATTCTTGAACTTGCTTGACAAGTTCCTCAAAATGATAAATCTTAAGAGCTTCTCACTTATCCAATCACAATTACAAGCCAATAGTTGAGTTCTCATGTCTTTCATCTTTGAGAGGAAGATCAAGGCACTTTCTTCTTCACCTTGCATAGTGCTAAGAATTTTGGACAATAAAGTGAATTTCCTTGATGTGTTGGACCCTAGATGGACTTGTTTTAGCAAATCCCATGCATCTTTAGCATGCTCACAATGGCTTATAGTGAGCAATATCTCATCACTCACACTATTGATAATCATGGAAAGTGCAAGGTGACTCTTGTTGTTGTATGTCTCAAGTGCCCTTGCCTGGGTTGGGATTGCTTCATCTCCATTCACAATGGGCCATAACTTTCTTGCTTGAAATTCAGCCCTCATCCTTGGTTCCCATATTCCAAAATTTGATCCATCAAGGATGTGCTTAGGTGTGAAGGAGATTCCATGATCAGCCATTCTAGAAAGTGAACATAATCAAAACATAAGATGCATTGACAAAGTAAATAAATGATGCAATAAGAAAGTAGATAAACATACTTGAATATATAAAAAAAACATAACTGTCAAGTAATCTACTTTTCAATCATCAAAGATAAAACATCATGAAAGATAATCAAAGTTAAGCATCATTAAGAGAGATAAGCATCATCATGAAAGATAATCAACATCATCATGAACTACTATAACCATCTTGCAATAAACAACTATAACCATATTGCAATTGAATAAATGAAATAAACCAAGATCAACTTGCAATAGATTAACTTGCAATAAGAAGGTAACTAACCATAACAATCATCTTGCAAAAAAATAAACTAACTTGAATTGAACCATAAAACATTTGTTAAATGTTAGATAGTCAATAAGTTAGTAAGTTAGTGTTCATTTTAAGGTTTTGCTATAGCCTAATGAATTGCCAATTCATCTCACCCAAGGTCAACCAAGCTACCCAAAAGGGTACGGGTACGAGGACCCGAAAAGGACTTGCTACCGATAGAGCGGATTCTTTTGGATTCAATAGGTGTTTAGCAAATATAAACTGTGTTGCAAGATTAAGTAAATTTTAATCAAATACTAAAGTTGTGGTTAGGAAGTTGATTCATTTTTAACCTTCTTGATTAATATGAAAATTAGTAAATTGCAAGTTAGTTGGTTAGTAGATTGTTTAGTAGCAAGTTAGTAGTTAGATTAGTTGAGATGCAAAATGTAAGAAAGATGAACAAGAGATAGTGGAGACACAAAGCAAAACACAAATACACACTCTCTCTCTCTCTCTCTCTCTCTCACTCTCACTTTCATTCTCTTTTACTTTCATAATGAGAGATACAAGTTACATTAATTTACAGTATGCTTCAAGCAAATACTGGAGAGAGATTAGAAGAAATTAATAAAAATAGGGGAAGAGAGTGAAAAAGTTGATCCGAAATTGCCTTGTATACTCCAAAACATACTTGGATAACCTTGCAAAACAAGCAAACTCACAAACAACCATTGTTAATGTGAGACAAAAAAATATTGCATTTTAAGGAGAATAATAATAATTTTTAATACAAAAAATTGCTTAAAAAAATGCAATTAAATTAATAAAATTTATTTTATTAATAAAAAAATGGCATGAAAAAGTTTAAAGATTTTTATAAAGCAAAACTTTTTTTTTTTAAAAACAAAACTATTTTTTTTTTATAAACAAAACTATTTTTTTTTTATAAAGCAAAATTATTTTTATATATATATATATAGCCGACTATTTTTTTTAAATAAATAAAAAAATGACTATATATGGAAATAAGGGTTTTTGGGTCTTTCGGACGCAACCATGGGGTCCGTTTAGCTCCAAAAACCTTTCCAAAAAAAGCTTAATGCCAAAAAAAATTATAGATTTAAAATGAAAATACTGTTTGCAAAAGATCTAACAACTAGATCTAAAAACATAATAAATCTATAAACCCTAATGGCAGATTTGCAAAATAAGTTTACATAAAATACCCAAATATCAAATGCATGCAAAAAAAATATACCTTAATGGGTTTTTCACCTCAAAGGATTGAAGACACTTGATGGAGATCCCAACCGCTCTGATACCAAATGTGAGACAAGCAAAGTCTCCCCAAGATCGAAGAATGCTCCACAAGATCAATCACACATAAAAGAGGTAAACCCACAACACAAATATTGAGTGGTAAAACCCTACTTCAAATGAAGAAGGGAAACATCCACTATGAAGCTCACTATATTACTCAATGATTCAACTAGTACAAGAATGCTTCAATGTTATGCAACAATATGCATCAACATAAACTACAACACAAGTCAATATGACAAGATATGATCATATGTAGTAGAAAACACCCCTATTTAAAGAGAAGCTTTTCTACTACAACCCTAAATCTTATCACAATCTAATCTTATCACAATCTATCAAATATTAGAAAGTGCTTTAGTTACTTTCTAATTTTATCACAATCTAATCTTTGAGATATGTGATAAGTGGCATCTATCAAATATTAGAAAGTGATTAGTTACTTTCTAATATTTGCTAGAAAAGGGAAATAACTTTTTCTCAAGAAATTAAATATTCCTAGCACCCTTAATTTATTTATTAATTGGGTGGGAATATTTTACATAAGATAGAATTATATTCTAATTCAAATATTATTCTTTAGACTTTATATTTTAGTCTAAGAATAATTTACACAATGTTGCATTACATATTCCAACATAAAAAATATTTGAGGAAGTTGGAACTTAGTTCGAGTGACTTAGTTCTAAAATTTAATGGGAAACATGAAATCAAGCCCGATAAGTTGAAGATATTATGGCTTAGCTCTTATAGAGTAGTCGAAGTAATGAATAATGGAGTATTCAAGTTACATAAATTGAATGGGATAGAGGTACTCGATACTGTAAATGGCTCAAAGTTTAAGCCTTACAAGGTACAATGCTTATTCAATTCTTTAGAGGAGATTGAACGAAGAAGATGAGCATGGAAGCTCAAAATGATGCAATAGAGTGAGCTAGGTCCATCACAGGAGGATCCTAACATAGGAATCGCATAATTATTTGTATAAGGGGAGGAGCCAAGGTCAACTATAGAACAACAAGAGTTGGTACCTCAACTCAAAGAAAGAAGAAGTTTGCAAGTGCATGTTAGATTTGCTGATGGGACTAAGAGGGTTGAAGAGGAAGATGAAGAGTGGATTTCTCCAAATGAAAGAGGATATCAGGAGATAGTACTATTACCTAAAAATAGGGGAAGGCAAGAAGAAGCACCCCAAGTAAATTGAAATAGGATGTATCCTCAGGTGGAACAGAGGAAACTACCCCAACAAGTGGAAGGACGAAGAAGGATACGGTTAATAGTACGATACGAAGTTAGAGTGGACACATTTGAAATGGAAGTTCTAGAGGAATATAGGGATGAGACCATTGATCAAGAATTGGTTGGACTTAATTCATTGGATCATATAAGACTATTACAACAAAGAATGTGGTTGTAGAATCAACAATTTCAATAATAATATCAAATGTTGAGAGGTCATAATTCAATGTTGAGAGAGCAAATTATCCATGAATTGGATGGCACAATACGAAGGTTGGAGGTAAAAAGGGTAGCTAGGGTACAATAAATCAAAAGGAAACCTGAGGAGGTTGAGGGATTAACTCCAAAAAGTTGTGGGGGAAATTATGGCATAAGCACAAGCTCATAGGTACCGCTGAGTGACCCACCAATGACAAAAAAAGATGTGAAGATGTTGTGGCAAGACATTGAAGAGGCAATTACATCACCTGAATCACAAGGCAATATATGAATGGATTTGAGTGAATCCAGTAATGAAGAAATACCTCATCTAGTAATGGAACCTAGTACAGGAATCAGTGATGAAGATGATTATCCATAAAATCCTTAGAATACTTGAGGTAACCATGATTCCCCAATATCTATAACAATATAGCTATAAATAGGGAGACCATAGGGACATAAAACCAACCTTGAACAGTAATGATATATAATATCCTATCGAAATTTGAGAATACAAAGGAGAGAAGTACAAATATTAGAGAGAATGATGAATTTACCTACATATTGGGAGAACCAAAGAGAATAGAATCAAAATCACTCAAGTTCTGAGATGGAATTTTTTGATGCATATAGGGAAGTTTTGGTAACATCATCTCCACAAAGAAGCTTTGATGAAAGAATATGGATATGTCACCTAGCACATGCGGATCAGATAATTAGAGAACTATGAAAATTGTCACCATGTACAAGAAGCAGAAGTCCACTAGCCAACATTGACTTGGTAGAGATAACTCCTGATACCCAAATAATGGGAGGAAGAAACAGGTAAAGACCCCTAAGGCTTTGGCCAGGAAGATGGGGAGGTATTCAACTACAAAATTAATGAGGATAAGGTGATGTTACGATCAAAGGAGGAAGAGGGAAAGGAATATTTTGACCCCCTACCCCTAAATGGCTAGGAGATACACCTTTAGCATGTTTGAACTGGATAAGGAATCAATAAGGATTACCAAGAATTAGGGAAATCTTACCAAATCCTTACAGGCGATATCCATGAGGGATGACCATCCTTAATATGACAAGGACCCAAAAGAGTGATGGGTAGGTAGAGGATTACTCCAAGGAAGGTAGGAAACACAAATTATTTAGAGAGGCCCAATTTCAAGAGGAATAGGATGGGGGAGACACTCATGTGGAAGAGGCCTTGCTGGTAGAGGAAGAGTGCATTTTGTAGATGAAAGAAACTAGGGACAACTAAGGATTTGATCACCAAGTCTGGAGCTAGAATTGATCCAAGGGGATAGGCGAAGAAGTCACTCGAATGATAGTAGAGTAGTAAGAACACTGCTACCAAGGGATCAATCACCTGTGCAATAAGGATAAAGGACACCAGGTTAATATAATCCAACTTGCACTTATACAATCCCAAATTGTACACACGAAAGGGGAAGACTAGGAAATTCAGTAACATCACAAGTGGAGATGGATCGGCCTAGGGAATAAATATCGACAGGCGATACAACCACTCAGAATATTATAGTCGAACCTCCAATATAAGAATTTTATGGGATCATACAAGTGAACGTCACTGTACAATTGCCAATATGGTAAGTGTAAATAGATTAGGATTCAAAAAAAATAGAAAAGAAAAATAAAAAGAAAAAGAAAAAGAAAAGAAAAAGAAAAAAAAAAGAAAAAGAAAAGAAAATAAAATAAAAATAAAAATAAAGTGCCTTAATTGTGAAAAACCCTCGGGATGTAATTAAGAAGGAAGTAGGTTGAAAACCGAAAATGACAACCTCTTTAGAGAGAAAGAAAATTGAAAAATTTCTCTAAGTATAAGATCGTACAAGTCAAGATTGAGGATGAAAAAAGCAAAATTATGAGATCGTACAAGAAAAATTGATAAAAGGACATGAGAAATTATACAAAATGACATGTTGTACAATTTGGATCATACACTATACAATTTTAAGCATGATGTACTATTTTCAACTATTCCATTTAATTTGGCATGTGCAGGAAAAAGCAATGGTTAGAGGAAAAGAAGCAGGAAAAAGATAAAATTTTCAAAAATATGCTGAGTTGTCAATCATCCATGCAAGGAGAAGGGAAAATATGCAAAGTGGCATGATTTAGGATTAACTAAATTAGGGTTTAGTTAGGGTTTTTGAAATGCTTTAAATAGAAGGTAAATTTGCAAATTTCTTAAACCATACAAAGAAGAGTGAACTTCTTTCAGGAGAACGAAGGTGGAAAGTGTGCAATCAAATGGAGAAGACCATATGGGCAGCAAATTTCATTAGCAATATGAATTTATGAGGACCCATTTCAATTAGCACCAAGGAGTACTTTACATTTTTGAAAGAATAAACCTGGAGAAGGAACAAAAGAGGGAAATTAGGGTTTTACTCTAAAAAAGAAAAAAAATATGAAGTACAACCAAGAAGTATGGAGAAATAGCAATAGAATATAGCCAAGTATGAACCATGTGGTGGAAAACCCTAAAAGGAAGCAGTAATAACTTGGATCTGGAGCAAAATATTTGCAAGAAAAGTGAGATTTAAACCCTAAAATTGACCAAATCAAGCAGAAAGAGAGCTAGAAAAGATAGGGAAATGAAGGATAAGTCTATACAGCCATCAAAGTACAACAAAAATTTATCAATTGAAAATAAATTGTGCCAGAAGTGGAAAAGTGGGAAAATTGCTACCAAAAGCACTGAAACGGAAGATCGGGGCAATCTGACAAATGATTTGGTGAAATATTTGGCAAAGGAGGTCAAATTTTTGAATTATTTTACAACCTAGGATTTGGAAAGTTGTATTGTATGATTTTTAAGGTGAGTTGTACGATTTCAAGAAAAAGATAATACAATTATTGGCAATTTTAGGCTGTTTTAAGCAATTTTAACAAATCATACGAAATCATATAAAATTGTATAGATTCCATGGAGGGAGGTAGCTAGAAAGCATCATCGTACAGAGTAGTGCCACTATACGATTTCATGCCATAGATGTACAATTTGAGGAAGTTGTGGTAGTTTGAAGATTGAAGGATGAGAACTAAATGGTGAGAAATAAGCAATGTAAGATCTGGAAGTGGTTGTGGAAGGTGAAATAGTACAACTGTACAAAGGGGAGTATATTGTATGATTTGCAGTAAAATTTTATGATTTCAAGAATGCTTATGATTGCAGATATGGTGATGTTTAGATTGATAATTTAACCAGGATAATGGTGAGATTATGATCTTAATAGAAGAGTTCGGATGTTGGTTAAGGTGGATTGCAGCCAATAGAGTAGAAAGGTCACTTGGACCCCTACATGAGAGAGAAGCATATCCATGATAGTACCAAGGGTGACAGTTTCAGTCCTATGATTGGTGTGGTAATCGTTCTTGGAGGAGAGGAGGATATAGGCCATGGAGAAGGTAGAACTATTGTCGAGCTGATCAAATAAGAACACCACCATGGCATTGAGAGGAGAGAATGGTACAAGAAAGGACCTCAAGGAGGGAGCTAAGAAGTGAAGTACACATTCTATATTAGTATGAGGATCTGAGTAGTGAACCTACGGAAGGTCAGGTGGAGATCACAAATATTACATTTGTACAACATGGAGCAGATACATATAGGTAGTGGTGGAGTGATAATAAAAATAGGAACCACCCATGGAGGAAACAATTAGAGAACGTTGGTGTAGCTATTATAGCACAAGTGCCACCATAACAGAAGAATTTCTTCTATAACTACTTGTTGCAGATGGCCCTGACGTATAATATTACAACTCAAATTGCTTTTATTAATGTGGACAAGAGGTCGGTGAAAATAGAAGTGACTGCAGATGCATTCACAAATACATTTGGATTTCATCATATAGCCTGAAGATAGTTAAGAATTTTGTGGATCCGATTGAATCATGTCGTATCATTACTCCATTGACTAATGTGAAGTCATCGATTTCTATAAATATCTCGAGTGTGGGGACTCTAAGAATCAAACATAGCCAACTAAAATGAGATGATTGACCATGTGCAATAAATATATTTATGGCTCAATTGGTAGGTGATACAAGGTCCATATAAATGCCAATATGGATGGCTCAATATGTAGAAGGTATCACTTAAGGAATACGGTACGATTGGGGTACCTATTTGGAGAGGAAAATGCATGAAGTAATGATGAAGAGACCGAAGAATTTTGGAATGACCTTCCATTCCATCAAATTATTATTGAATGTTGTCACAGAGTTGGGAATGAATTTCTAGGGTTGACAGAACCTCAAGAAGTTGGAGAAGGATAACCAACCATTTTGAGGTGGGTAAAGTGAGTTCCCATTTAGAATGTGACTATGGAGAAGCCTTGAACCAAGAGGGAAACATAGGCTATGGAGACACTAGAAGACACTCCTTTGGATGATGAGTATGTACATAATCGAAGGAAAATAACAAGAAGATTAGAACCTAAATTGGAACAAGTAGTACAACAATGGCAATAGGAGAAGCCACCATTTTAGGAAGGGGAGGAAAACATGGAGATACAAGTTAGCCCAATTCAAATAAAAATAAGACGACAACAAGAAATAATGGCAAAAAATCCTATTTTAGAGAAACAAGAGGAGCCTGCACAAAAGGATCAGTAGGAGGAAGAACAATCAGATTTAGAAAAGATAGAGTTGGAGGACTATATTTGGACAGCAACAAATAATATGATGGAATCTCCACAAATTTTCCAACAGGATGAATTCAAAATCATAAATGCCTCGATTTTTTTGAAGGATATGGAGGTGAGGAAAATAGCATAGGAAGTGGAAGCCACCACTCAGGAGGACACTAAAGAAAGAGGGAAATATTCAAAATAAGAGGCTAAAAATAAGAAGAATCCCCATTACAAATTCATGATGGGAGAAATTTAAAAGCAGAATAACCTAAGTGATGCACAAGAAGAGATGAAAGCATCGCAAGAACAAAAGGAACCTATTGTTGAGAAAATCATAGTAACATAAATTCAACACAATCAGGAAGAAGAACATGTGATGGAAAAACAACATGAGGGTAGTGTGGAATAATAAGTAGCCCAAAGTGGAATAGAAGAGCAATAGGTGGGCTCTATTGAGCCAAAAAAAATGTAGGAACAAATAGAATAGCAACAATATCAAAAGGAGGTTGTGAATATAGAAGATAGTAAGGAGGATAAGAAGATTATAAAATGGACTCCACATCAGGCAAATATAGATATAGTGAGATCACTTTGATATATTGGGTGAAGCTATAGCTACCACATGGAAGAAGAAGAAGAACAAACTCCTAAAAAATAGGAATGACAAAGAATGATAACAAGCTACCTTTTGAAGGTACCACAGTTTAGTAGAATTGAATATAAGAGGAGGCAAATAGAGTAGAAGATGATGTGGAATATTTCTTCTCACAGATATGTGATGCCATAGCCAACACCAAATTACAATTTTATATTGGATGCATGGGAGAATTAAAACTATGGAAAGAACAAGTGTCTCTTGAGCTGGAGAAAATAATAGAATGGGTGAGCAATAGGGAGCATACAAGGAGAATCATAGATATTCATGTACAACACCAATGGAAGTTACCTAGGGAGGAGGTAAATACAATATTAGAAAGAGACGACTTTCTAGAAGGAGTGATGACCAACTATAGGCAACATTCGAGATTGTACTTGGATAGAACTAGTCACTCAACTTGTTTGATGAACATGGGAGAATTGGATTACAAGAGGGTCACTACAAATTTGGCTATCACTTTGAGGAAGTTGAACTTTCTCACACATTTGATAGAGTGGTTGAGGATTGTATTGGAGTATGTTTATCAGCTCAAGGAAGCTCAAAGGGGAGAGACAGAGGCCACTCAAACTAAATTTATTGCAATGGAGGAAGAACTGTAGAAGTATAATACTGGAGCAAAGGAGAAAACAAAGAAACTAGAAGAATATCTGAAAAGCATAAAAACTAATTCTGAAACCAAAGTTAATATGCTTGAAGAAGAGAAGCGATAAATCTCCCAAACAGAAGAAGATATGATTAAGGAGTTGGAGGCACAACTCAAGGTAAAGGATGAACTTATGGAAGCACAGGTGGCCGAGAAGAATGAGCAAGTAGTAACATAGGCCAAGAAAATAGAGGAACTCCAAAAGGATAAAAAATGATACAAGGAATTGATCCTAGAGAAGCAAGCATAGTTGAAGGCTAGCGAAGAGACTATTCATACCTTGGAGACAAATATTCATCACCACCAAGATATTATTGCTGGGAAGAATGAAGAACTTTAGGTGGTGGCCTGAATAGAAGCCCACTTGTAAGAAATATTAAAGAGGAGTTCCACTGACCGGGAAAAGCAAATGACAGAGTTTCTAAAAACTACTGAAGATATGGCTAATTTCCATGGGGTGAAAGCAATGGAAATGGGAGGCTATGCAACCAAGTTGAAGAATAAACGTGCAATTCTTTAGGCCAAAGTATATAGGAGATAATTGTAGGCTATGAAGCTAAATCAAGTAGAAAGGATAGTTAGCAAGGACACCGACCAAAGTAAAGGGGGGGTAGATGTAGGCAGCAAATCCTCCTCCTAGAAGAAGAGAAAATGATCAAGGGATTTGCTCCATTTTGATAGTTTTGACAGTTTTCCCAAGTTTTGGTAAACTATACAGGTAGGGGAAAACCGTACAACCAAGAAGGTAAATCGTACAACCAAGGAACCAAACCATACAAGGTAAGAGAAAACCATATAGGGTGCATCAAAATATAATGAAATGCATGGGAAATATAATTTCAAGATATAATGGTGCATGAGTTTACCAATTAAGGTTTTAGACTTAGTAAAAGTCTAATTTTATGCATTTTGTTATGCATGGATAGTTGTAAATAACTAATTGCCTTAGGAACCACTTTGGAATAGCCTAGGCAATGTTATATAAGGCCCCATTTTCAAATTCATAGGTCTGGTTGCTGATAGATATGAATAGAGTACTTACTGGTTGTAATCCAATGAGATAGCTTGTTTACTTTTGAGTTATTGCAATAGATTGATAACACAACCCTATTGTAATGATATTGATGACATAATGGAATATAAATACATTACTACATGCTATGTACAATCCTAGCAATTATGGATGATGATTTATGGTAGAATCTTGATGCATGTGTTTTTGGTAATTATTTTAGCTTAGTTTTATGCATTGTTGCAACCTCTTGATAGAAACTAGCATTGGTGAAACCTGAGGAATGATATGTGAGCATGGTAGTATTGGGGAAAAAATCATGAACCTTATTGTACAATTTCTATATGTAATTAGTTGAATGGAATCTCTCCCAAGCCCCATTAAGATGTTTTGCATGTCATGGAGAATGGATTGATTGGCATATTAAATCATTACAAAATATTCTTGAGAGAGATTGAGGTATTGGAGCATATGATTTGGCACCTGATTGTACCTTCATTTTATGTAAATCGTACACCAAAGTTCATACAAATCATACAAGGAAAACTTACGTGATTTAGTAAACTGGGTGATGGAGATCGACTTACCCGATTTGGTAGTTTGAGGTAATCGACTTGAATGGTTACAAAACTGTATACATAAGCCTCCAAAATTGAATCTATCAGTTTGCTGAGTGCAAAAGTGTACAACCCTTGTCACTGTATTATTTAGAATTGCATAGTATGAGATTTTGACATCTGTACAATTTGTTCAACCATCATCAAATGGTAGTTCAGAGGACTATATGGTTGTACGATTTGGTAATCGAGTTGGACTTTGTGGATTGATCATTCCTAGCCCTAGAGAATCTCCTCCCCAATAGGAATACTTCACCCCTATGATACAATGGTGTTGTGTGTGTGTGGACCACTATGTGGAGTTGAGCTACATTGGATTGATTGATATTGTGCGTTTGAGTGTTGTTGAATATAGAACCCTAACACATGCAAATAAATAATATATTAGTAGCATATATTGCATGATTAAAAGCATAAACAAGATAACATAAAGCAATTAAAATGTAACATAAACAAATGTGAGAGTGTGAGATTACATGCTTGACATTTGGAGTGATTTGGTAGCACACGAGTATGGTCAAGCCTCCTCTTCTCCCCTAGATGTTATCAATCCTTGTAGAGTTATCCTACCATTCTCTTTATTATTTTTGATGGAGGAAATGAATTTCTATTTATAGAAATATACCAAGGTTGGGGGGGTGAGGTGTCCTATGAGGTGGATTAGTGGGGGATAAGGTAAGGTGGGTGGAGTATGGGCCTTGCATACCCATGTGTTAAGTGAGAGAATATATAAAATGTTTGCATGGGTTGGTGGAAGATAAAGAATTTATCTTATGCTTATGAGTGTAGAATGAGTTTAAAATATAAAATATGAGTGGATTGTGTGGAGAATATAAAATGAGTGAGTGGGTTGAGTGGAGAATATAAAATGAGTGAGCAGGTTGAGTGGAGAATATAAAATGAGTGAGTGGGCTGAGTGGATAATATAAAATGAGTGAGTATGGGTTGAGTGGAGAATATAAAATGATAAAATGTTAGTGGGAGACAAGATGGGATGAGTGGAGTATGGGCCTTGTATGCTCATGTGTTGAATTAGGATGAGGATAAAGGTTGGTGAAGATTTTAAAATTATAAAAAGGTTGGTGGGAGACAATATGGGATGATGCATAGGAAAGTGGAAGAATATTAAATTGCTAGTGGAATGGATGGAGGATGGGTGCATTTTGTCTTGCATGTGAGTAATAATGATGACAAAGGTGGGTGGGATACAAGGTGAAAAGGGGAGTATGGGCTTTGATTTACCCATGTGGGGTAAGGACAAGACTTTTTTCCTATGTGGAAATTGAGAATGAGTTAGGTTGATAATGGTTAGGTAAACCTAGGGTGAGTATTAACCTAGGGTAGGTTAAATGGATGGCCACATGGTGACTAGGAGATAGGTGTGAGAGAAGGCTTAGGTGTTGGAAAATCACCATTAGTAAAAGGTTAAAAAAATGTATTTTACCTTGGGTAAAGATAACTTACCTTTTATCTTATCTGGACGACAGATGGACGGCAGCAGTTTGGGTGGCAAGAGAAGTTGAGTTTATTTTCTTCTCCCCTAATTTCTCCTTTCCCCCCTTTTCTCTCATTTGGTTATTTTAACATTTATTTAAACCTTGTAACCTTATGTTTATTGTTAATGCAAATTTATAGTTTTATCTAAGTGCTCACCTTTCACATTTGGTATCAGAGCCGAGAGCAGAGATCGGCCCGAATCTTGAGGTGGTGGGGCCTACAGTTCGAGGCGGTGGCACAGATCTCGAGGCAGCCCATAGGAGCCAAGGCGGCATGGAGCTCAAGGTGGCTTGCAGGAGTAGATCGACATGATTCTCGAGGCACTAGTGGAGCTGGACGAGGCGGACTACAAGAGAAGATCGATGTAATTCCCGAGGCATTGGAGAGGCTCATTGACGTGGTGTGGTGACCTGCATGCAGCCTGAGGTTTGGTGACATGGCAACCTGCACGCAACCCAAGGCATGGTGATGTGGCATGCTGACCTGTGTGTGGCCCAAGGCTTGTTGATGTGGCGACCTATGCGCAGCCCGAGGCAAAATGTGTTCTCCACTGTCAGTGACTGCCCGTAGGCAATCAAAGCACTTAGTGTGCTTAGCTCTTTTTAAAGAGCTAAAACATCACCGCAGCGACGATGTGGGACTAAAGTCCCAAAAAAAAACAAGCTTCGCGTCGAAGTGCAAATCCAATAAAAGCTTCACATTCGACGCGATAGCTATAAGGCAAGGAGCTCGCTTTGGCTTTCGGATCTGCCTGGTAGCACAGTGGCTACCCTTTGCCTTGACTCCCATGAGGTCGAACGATCGAACCTCGACGGGGTCATTTTTTTTTTCTTGCACGATCCAAGGCTAGCAACAATGGCAGGGAGCCCGCTTTAGCTCCTGGATCTACCCGGTAGCACGATCGATCCTCGACGGGGTCAATAGTTTAAAAAAAAAAAAAAATTCAAAAAACTATAAGGAAATTTTTTTATTAAAAAAAAAAAAAAATTATTTATTGTAATTTCTTGAGAGGAAATAACTGTAAAATTTTAAATTTTTTTTTTTTTTGCAAAGTTTTATTTATCATTTAAAGTTGATAATAGACATTTCCTAAGAGGAAATAGTTGTAAAGTTTTAAAAAAAAAAAAACTTTGAAACTTAAAAAAAAATTTCCTAAGAGGAAATCTTTGTAAAAGAAAATTTCTGGGAAATTTTCTTAAATGATAAGATCGGAAGGATGTTACCAAGTCCTTTGCAGTTTGTTACTGAGAACAAACACTGAAAGCTTTGATGAGCATGTGAGAACACTAGGACTAAATACAATTTTTTCACAGTTGCAAAACGCGGTTATTGCACAACAGAGAAATCATGATCTAGGATACGAAGCAGATTTGAACAATCTGACACAGTGGCAATTGCTTCACAAGGATCTAAATATACTCATTATAGTAATTCAGTTGAAATCCTACAAAATCCTTCTCCTGAAATAATATTGATCAGTGACGACGATGAACAAGTCGCTAACAATTTTGTAATTGTTGAATAACAAGAGTGAATTGTTTATGATTGTAAATCAAGCAAGGCTTGATAGTTTGTAAAGTATTTTTGCAATAAGACTATATAAGAGAGGTTTCTTGTTTTAGTAGATAATAATGGGATCACATAATAATCTACCAATTCCCGAATTCAATGGGGATAATTATGAGTACTGGTCCATCAAAATGAGGACATTACTCATCGGAAAAGGTCTATGGGATATTATTGAAGACGGTTACACTGCTCCAACAGATTGGACTACTTTAAGTACAAATGAAAAGAAGATCTTCAAAGATGCCCAGAAAAATAATTCTTTTGCCTTATACCATCTTCAATTAGCATTAGATCCAAGTATCTTTCCTAGAATTGCATCTTACTTAACTGCTACAGATGCATGGAATGCCTTGAAAGAAGGATTCCAAGGAAGTGATAAAGTGAAGCAAGTCAGGCTTTAGACCTTAAAAAGATATTTTGAAAATCTTAGAATGAAGGAAAATGAAAGAGTCGGTGACTACTGTGTACGAGTGAAAGCAGTAGTTGATATGATGCAAACTTTAGGTGATGACACGAAAATTGAAACAATTGTGAAGAAAGTGTTGAGAACACTTCTTCCTAAGTGGAATCATATTGCTATCATAATTGAAGAATCTAAAGACCTTTCTACTCTTACATTTGATAGTTTTATTGGATCATTAACATCACATGAAGAGAGACTTCAAGGAGCACCTTCAACAAGCTATGGAAGTGATGACAAAGCCTTCACTTCAAATGAAACTGCAAGACGAGGACAAGGAAGAGACCGAGGCAGAGGACAACAACAAAGAGGCAAATGCCAAAGAAACTCCTATAGATGAGGAAATCCAAACAAAGGAGGCAATCAAAATAGAGGTGGAAATAAAAACAGAGGAGCCAATCAGAACCAAAGCGATAATGCAGGTCGTGGAAATCAAGGACGAGGAAATAACAAGACTAAAACAGCTTGTTTCAATTGTGGGAAACAAGGACACTTCGCTCGTGACTACTGGTCAAAGACTTCAAAAGATCAAAGCAGTCAATATGGCTCATTCTACGACGAAGAAGAAGGTCCATCAAATATTTTTCTCTTATGGACAGCCAGATCAAAATCTTAAAGATACATGGATTTTAGATACTGGTTGCTCAAACCACATGAGTGGCAAAGAAAATCTCTTTGCAACATTGGATTCAAATTACAAATCCCATGTTAAGTTAGGGGATAATAAATCTTTGCAAGTTGAAGGAATTGGAGCTATGGAAGTTCCAACAAAAGAAGGCCTTAAAAATGTGAATGACATATACTATACTCCACAACTACAACACAATTTGTTAAGTGTTGGCCAAATGATGGAGAAGCATTACAAATTAGTTTTTGATGAAAGAAAATGTACAATATTTGATAAAAACAATTGTAACCGTGTCATCACAGAAGTACCTATGACAAAGAATAGGTTATTCCCTCTAAAATTTGGTGAGCCAGGGGGAGCTCAACTTGTAAATATTTCTATTACAAATCCAAGTGACTTGTGGCACTTGAGATATGGTCACCTCAATTCCGCTAGCTTGAAAATGTTAACATCACAAGCTATGGTGACAGGACTACCAAACATTCCAGAACATAAGAAGGTATGCGAAGCATGTTCTTTGGGAAAGCAATCCAAAATGAAGTTTCCAAGAGGCCGGGCATGGAGAGCAAGCTATCCTCTTCAGCTAGTACATTCGGACATCTGTGGTCCAATGCAAACAAAAAGCCTTGGAAACAATTCTTATTTTTTAACATTCATAGATGATTATTCTAGAATGTGTTGGATCTATTTTTTGCAACACAAAGATGAAGCATTTGATTGCTTCATAGACTTCAAAAATAATGTAGAAAAGCAAGGTGACTACTATGTCAAATGTCTTCGCACTGATAAAGGAGGAGAGTACTCCTCAAATGAATTTTTACATTATTGTAAGAAAAATGGGATAAAAAGGCAGTTCACCACACCCCACAGCAGAACGGTGTGGCCAAGAGAAAGAATCGCACCCTTGTTGAAATGGCACAAACAATGCTTCAGATAAAGCATCTCACATACAGCTATTGGGCAAATGCAGTGAGAACTAGTGCATATATTTTAAATAGAAGTCTGACTTCTAGTTTAGATGGTATCACTCCTTATGAAGGATGGTACGGTAAGAAACCAAATGTCAAACATTTCCGAGTATTTGGTTCTTTAGCTTATGCACACATTCTTGAGGAGAAGAGAAAGAAGCTTGATCCAAAGAGTCAAGCATGTGTTTTTGTAGGGTATTGTGAATCAACCAAAGAGTATAGATTGTACAATCCCAAGACACATAAAATCATTATCTCCAGGGATGTAATTTTTGATGAAGGGGGAGAATGTGGTCATAAATTTTTTTTTGATTTTGACTCTAATTTGGATAGCTCCACATTAGTACCTCCCACATTGGTACAACCCAAGAAAAGCAATGGAAAAATTTCTCCTCCACAAATTCCACATCAGGAATCTTCATCAAGTACATCAAGTGGTACACCAAGTCCAAGAGGGACTTCTTTGTTGGCACCCCCAAATTCTCCAAAACAATTTCATAGATCTGTAAGTGCTCCAAGTCCGATGGATATAGATCTAGTTTCTCAAAGGAAAGAGACAAATAAAGGAAAGCGCATACTACAGAGTCATCCATCTTCTCAAATGTTGGATAGGAATTTCCAACAAAGATACACTAGGAGTCAAGCTAGTGAGATGGACGACATTTTGTCAAGACTTGAAAATCTTCAAATGTCAAGAGATGATGAGTCTCATGAACCAAGGGGTGATGTAGTCAATTATGCTTTGTTGGTTGCTGTACGCCTAGAACCATCTAGCTATGAAAAAGCATGTATCGAAAGTATATGGCAAGAAGCCATGGAAGAGGAAATATCCTCAATTAAAAAGAATGATACTTGGGAGCTTGTGAAGCTTCCCAAGGGAAAAAAATGTGTTGGATGTAAATGGGTCTATAAGACCAAATTCAATGCTGATGGAAGCATTAAAATGCATAAGGCAAGATTAGTAGCTAAGGGTTTTACTCAAAAATATGGAATAGATTATGAGGAAACATATGATCCAGTTGCTCGACAAGAAACAATCAAAACTGTTCTTTCCTTGGCAGCTCATAAAGGATGGAACATTCAACACATGGATGTGAAAAGTGCATTTTTAAATGGATACCTGACAGAAGAGGTGTATGTTCAACAACCTCAAGGTTTCCAAGAACCAGGAAAAGAGAACCTTGTTTATAAATTGAAAAAGGCACTTTATGGCCTTAGGCAAGCACCACGAGCATGGTACTCTCGAATTGATGGCTATTTCAGCAAATATGGTTTCACAAAAAGCAAGAGTGAACCAACTCTATACTACCTGAAGAATGGAGTAGATATCCTCATATTTTGTTTATATGTGGATGATATAATATTTATGGGTAGTAATAATAAAATGAATATGGAGTTCAAAAACTCCATGATGAATCAGTTTGAGATGAAGGATCTCGGATTAATGAGATACTTCCTAGGAATGGAAGTACATCAATCAAAGAATGGGATCTTCATAAGTCAATAGAAATATGCTCATGACATGATCAAGAAATTTACAATGCAACAGTGCAAATCAGCTGCAACACCAACTAGACATGGAATCCAGCTAAGCAAAGAATATGGAGCACCAAAAGTTGACTTGACCAATTTTAGAAGCATGGTTGGGAGTTTAATGTTTCTCACCAACACTAGGCCAGATATACAGTATGTTGTTTCTCTTGTATCACGGTTTATGGCATGCCCATCCGAGCTACATCTTCAAGCAACCAAACGAATTTTACGATATGTAAAAGGTACATTGGATTTTGGAATCCATTACCACAAGTCTAACTTTGTGAAGTTAATTGGTTATAGTGACAGTGATTGGGGCAATAATATAGATGACAAAAAATCTACATCAGGGAACTGTTTTAGTCTAGGTTTAGGACTAATAACTTGGAGTTCCAAGAAGCAATCTGTTGTAGCATTATCATCTACAGAAGCTGAGTATATAGCAATTACTCATGCTAGTACTCAAATCCTTTGGTTGAGGAAAATACTTGAAGAGATTGGCAAAAAACAAATTGGTCCAACCAAACTGAATTGTGATAATATCAATGCCATACAGTTGGCATATAATACGATCCACCACAAAAGGTCAAAACATTTTGATATGAAGTATCACTTCATAAGAGATATGGTGGAACAACAGATAGTTGAGCTTCAATACTGTAGCACTTTGGATAATCTAGCAGACATCTTCACCAAAGGCATGGCTAAAGCTCAATTTATAAAGTTGAGAGACTATATAGTCAGTCCTCTCAACTTTAAGGGGGAGAATGTTGGAAAATTACCATTAGTAAAAGGTTAAAAAAATGTATTTTACCTTGGGTAAAGATAACTTACCTTTTACCTTATCTGGACGGCAGATGGACGGTAGCAGTTTGGGCGGCAATAGAAGTTGAGTTTATTTTCTTCTCCCCTAATTTCTCCTTTCCCCCCTTTTCTCTCATTTGGTTATTTTAACGTTTATTTAAACCTTGTAACCTTATGTTTATTGTTAATGCAAATTTACGGTTTTATCTAAGTGCTCACCTTTCACATTAGGTAGCCAAGGGGGCTTAGTGAATAGTGAATAGTGAATAGTGAAAAGGAATAGTGAATAGTGAATAGTGAATAATGAATAGTAAATAATCAATAGTTAATAGTAAATGAATAGTATATATGTGAATAGTGAATAAGGAATAGTGGATAATGAATAGTAATTCTAATGCAAATGACTATAATTTGGTGTCTACAAAAGAAAATTTATAAAAAAAGCCTTCCTCAATAATATAATATCTCTATGGTTATAGTGGCATTAAGGAGTGAGATTCAAATCCATAAAGAGGCATAGAAAATTGTAAGAGTTACCAATTTCTCTAGTATAATAAAAAAATCTCCATATTCATCGAATAAATCCAATGACTAATTATTATAAACTATTTCTACATTACATCTCTTTTTTAATAAGAGATTCCAATTACATCATATTCTTAAACAATATGAAACCATGGCAAATATATGATAGAATACTATTCATCCATATCATTGTTTTCTAATTTTCCTTGAGCTCCATTGAGAGGTGGTTGGAGTAAGGGATTAGGAAAACTCCCTTTTTATGAAATACAAATAAATATGTATAATTCCAAACAATTCCAAATAAAATGTAAGCCATGCATATGTTATAAGAAATATGGGGTTCTCTCTCTTATATTTACCTTATGAAAATTTTAGTGGAAGATGCATGGTTGCTTTGTGGGGTTTCTTATAGCTTATGCATGTTGCAAAATGGGTAAGAAGGGGTGTGGAATCCATTCTTGAGAGGAGAATTGGATCCTCTTGGTTTTTTGCTATAAGAAATTGCATGGAAAAAGAGTGAATTGCAGAAATAATAGAATCTATTTCAATATATGCAAACCAGGAATTCCTTGCATAAAAAAAAAAAAAATCTATTGTGTTTGTTGCAAATGCTCTAGATTATCATTACATAACTACTCTATGGAGGAAGAATGAAGACAAAAATTTGAATACCTCTAAAATTGTTCTAGGTCAGGTAAGATGAGCTTGCATGGGAGTTTTAGAACTACACCATTTCCATAATTGGCATTCCCTAGATACCAAAGAGCTAGAGATCTAGGCATTACAACATGCCTCTCATTTCTTCCCTGTGATATCTCTCTTTTTATAATTTTCTTAAATCTAGTAATATTTTGTTTTGTGGATTACAAATCATTTACACATATAAAATAATTATTTTTTAATCACCATAATATTATTATATTCATTTATATAATGTAATAGATAGAATATTTAAAAATTAATACAAATTTCCTTTCACAAGTCCATGAAGATACGAAAACATTTAAGCCAAATTTTGATCAACATCATTATAGAGAGGAGGTCTTTGTCATTACATTGTGAAGTTTTGTTAAAGGTATTGATGATGTCCAAGGATGGAAGTTGCAGCCTTTCCCTAATGGAAAATCAAGTCATGGATAACATAATTGGCATTACTTCCTTATCCCACATTACAATATCTAAAGTCTTTTCCTGGCCTTTAAATATTACTAGATTGTATTTTTAAACAATTATAAAAAGGGAGATATTATCTTGGAAGGAATATGTTATGGAAAATTCTAAGATTCTACTTGAAAGAAATTTTATCCCTTTTTTGTTTGTCTAATGAGATTTTTCTTGCACTCTGCGACATATGATACATTATGATTTTAGCCTTATATACATCTTAAAAAGCTCTTTTCACGCTAGATTAAATGGAAGCATAATATTTCAGTTTCATGAAGGTCTAATATGGATAATGGTGCATCAGAGTTTTTTATGAGGATTTGGATTTTGTTTTTCCAATCCTCTAGAATTGTATCATGGAGTGCATTATCAGTGGTACCCGACACTCCACTTGTACATAAACTTTTATTTCAGGCACCCTAGATCCCTCATCCCCAAGTTTCATTTTTTTCTCCTATTTTGAATGCATTGGGGTCCAATACACATATTTTTGGGAGGAATCATGAGGAATAAAATTCTTCATTCAATTAAATATTTAATTAAATTAAACATTTGAATAATATTTAATTATTTATTATTATTATTTTTAAGCGAAAAACCCTTTGCGGGGTTTCCTTGGTCTGAGAGACCATGAAAAGGGTGTTCTACACCATCAAAGTCACTCAGGAGTCGCACCCAACCCTGCCCACACCAAAATTATCAGTTGGATTTTGGATACCCATTTTAGTTTTTTGGTAGGGTGGATATTTGAACCTGGGACCTCCCTTGGAGGATTGTCCTCTCCTCTCCAACTCACCTACAACACCTAGGTAATTAAATTAAAATATTAATTAATAATTAATTATTAATATAAATTTATAAAAATTTATATTGTATAAGGAATGTCTATTCAAATTGTGCCTATTCAAATAATATTTATATTAAATAATGATGAATGAAAATGCTTGACTTTTGATTTACCATATCATAGCTTCTTACCCATTTCTCTCCATATCACAAGCAAATTGACAAGCTAGTCCCAATAAAGAATAGAATGTGGGGTGAGTGAAATGTACCACTCCCACACCTTCCCTTTGAAAGAGGTTGTTAGCAACCTTAGCACTATGTTTTGTTGATCAATGTTGTATAGAGCACAAATATTGACTATGTGTTGGAGGTGCTCTATCGAGGTTTAGGTATCTTCCCTAGTGAAGAACGATAGGAATTTTAGTTGTGAGACTTGGATCAAATCCTATGTAGCTAGTGGCATTGGTGATTGTAGCAGATATTTGTCATTCCATGTGAGTAGTCTCTTCTATTATGGGTTGTATGGTGTAAATATATTCTATTATCGACCTCTTCTTCTACATATTTGATTTAGCAAATAAAATAGTAACTATGGATTTACTCTTGTACTATATCTTATAATAATCCTAGAGCTCATAAATCGCTAGGTTTTCCTTCAATTAGCAGAGTCACCATTGTATGACTCCTTCAAACATTGTAATCACTAGGTGAAACTTTGTATATCAGTTTGATATCAGAGTTTTGAGATGAATGTTGGGATTTTTACCATCAAGCATTCCAAAAAATCTATTAGGAACTTAATTGTGTTTATTTCATGCTCTAGGAACAACGACTACCTATTTTATTTTTTGTATGTGTTTGATGCCCACACCTCACATGGAGCATATAGTCTAGGAAGTTTGAGGAGCATGGGATATGGTTCCAAGGATGACCTCTAGGGTTTTTTTCCAAGGTTGGCTCCATGTTTAGGTGTGATATTGGTTTACTTTCTTTCTAATCTAGCCTAATATACCAAGTATTGTCTGGAAAAAGGGATGAGAGGAAAGTAGTAAGTGAAAGTAGTAAATAAAAGTAGTAAAAACTATCTGGCCTAGACTAAGGGTGGCAATGCACCAAGAAACTATAGGTGTTCTCTATGTAAATGACCACATGAATCAATAATACCAAGGAAATGAACACGATCTCATTATAACATACAAGTTTCTTTCTTATGAAATTTATAGAAGGAAAGGACATGTACTAGTAATAATATTCTCATGTAAATTTACATATTCACAAAGAATGAGACAAAGGAAAAAAGCTATAGCTATTTTATATATGTTAAAACCAATAAAATACATATGTTGCAATGAAAATGCTTGAAGGGACTATACATATATTGACTCAAGGGTCAAGTCTATATTAATAAACAAAGAAATAAAAAAATAAGCCTATTTAGGCTAGATACTAGGCACGAGTAAATATCATTCTTTCTCCCTCTCTATGTTACAAAATCATCCATTTATGGCTACTATTTGTTATTCAAAATTTAAAAATACCTCTCAAACTAATCTAAGTGGGAATATTTATGCCCTCCTTGGTCATTGAGTCTAAGGTGTTTTGCTGTTAGGTGTGGAGTTGACCCAAGGTCTAATCATCATAAACACTCCTACAGACAAGATGGCCTTCCTAGGTATGCCATTAATGGGCCTTACTCTCTTAGGAAATGATCTTGGAGAAACACCTATAGAAATGTATTTTTCATATGATGGTAGCTTCTTAACTTACCTAAAGGTCAATTTTATTGAGGGCCTTTATCTACATTATTCTTGTATCCAAATGGTCTCACTAGATTTCATAAATACTTTTCATATTGGTTGTTGCTTATAATTTTGGTGATTGAGTTTTATGATGTAGTCTTTGTATCCTTTAATCACCCTTGATTTTACCCATTCTTTCTTCTTCTTCTCAAATTACTAGGCTCTAATGATGGTCTTTAGTCTACTACCTCCTTTTTGGGAGTCCAATTATTTTGGTGCTATTAGTTGGAATAGGCTCATTTGCAGGACTTTGGCTTAGTATCCTTCGATTACTAGGCTCTAATATTATGTACCACTCTACTTTTGTCCACTCCTAACTTTATCAAGTATTTAGACATTGAGTGTGATGCCTTTGATATAGGTATTGGAGTTATTTTTATGCAAGATGGTCACCCTTTAAATTTTAAAAGTAATAAACTTGAAAGAAAGAATTTGGGATGATCCACTTATGAGAAGGAAATTTTGGTTGTTTTGCATGCCTTAGAGAAATTGAGATCTTATTTTTTAAGGAATAATTTTATCATAGAGACCATTCATATTAGCCTTACACATTTCTTTGAGCAACGTCTCACATTCCTTGAATAAAATAAATGAATGACCTAGATATTGGGTTAAAATTTTTCATTGAATATAATAAAAGAATGGATAATGTGGTGGATGATACCTTATCTCATATACATAAGGATTATGTTTTTTTCAATATCATCTCTTTCCTTTTTTCCTTCTCAACTTTGGGAAGATTGACTTTTCTATTAAAATATTTCTCAAATCATTTAGGACATGATGATGGGATCATCATTGCATTCTTATTTCTCATATTATGATGGAGTGCTTCATAAAAAGGATCACATTTATCTTCTTCATTCTTTTATTATTAATTCAAATGTTTGCATGCATCTCTTTTGGCTAGACACTTAGGATTCTTGAAAACTTCACAATGCATGAAGCAATTATTTTCTTGAAAATGATTAAAAGTAGATGTCAAGATGTTTGTGCTTGTGTGAGACATGTTAGCATACAAAAGGATAAAAAATTAAATCTCATGGATTATTGCAAACCTTGCCTATCCTAACCACCAATGGGAACACATATCCATGGACTTCATTGAGGACGTTCCCAAATTACAGAGCAAAATGATGATATTTATAGTAGTATATTGTATTTTCAAGTATACTAATTTCTATGTATTACAACATCCCTATTCAATAAGTAAGGTGGCAAAGGTATTTCTTGATAATGTTTTTTAAATTACATGGTATTCCCAAAACCATTGTGAGTGAATATGATTTTGTCTTCACCAAATGTTCGAAGGAATTATTTTTTCTTAGTGGTACCAAATTGAGTATGTCCTCTTCATATCACCCTCATACATATAGTCAAAAAAAATCATAATAAATTCTTGGGTACTTACCTTTAGTATTTTTATCAAGATAAATAATATCAATGGGTCCAATCACTCTCATTAGCCAAATGGTGGTATAGAATTTCTATGATTCATCACTTTAGATGTACCCATTTGAAGTATTGTATGGTCAAAAACCTCTTTCAATCATAAACTATGTTCCAAGATCTTCTAAGGGTTCCCAGGTAGATGAATTGTTATAGGAACAACTTGTGCTTTAGCTTCCTAAATAAAATTTGACCCAATTCTAAAACTATATGAAGCAACAACATGATTCTCACTATTTTGAACAACAATTCAATGTAGGAGATGTGGTCTTTTTACACTTACAACCTTACAAGAAATTGTCCTTGAAGACAAAATCTAGTCATAAGTTGGATCCTCATTTTTATGGACCGTACAAGGGGGTTTGTTGCATTGGTGAAGTAGTATATTAGTTGGAGCTTCCACCCTCTTCCCACATCTAATATTTCATGTATCTTATTTCATATAGGTTATTGACTAGAAGGTATAGTCATATATGGAGCTTCCATTATTTTTTGAGGAAGTTCAAATCACTCTTCATCCTAAAGTAGTAATTTGGTCTAGATTTCATCATTTTATCTCAAAAATTTAGGATTTTATCATCAAGTGGTAAGACCTTCCAAAATAAGATGCTACTTGGATCCTAAGAGCATTTTCTAGTCTTTTCTAACTTTGGGGACAAATATTTTTAAGGGGGAAGCCATGTAACAATTCTAGTATAACTATGCTAGTTTGGGATATAACTTTAGTTAATTGTCCCTTGATAATTAGGGTTAGGATTTATATTGATTTAATATATAAATAGGATGGATTTCATAATAGTTAGGGATCATGGAATTTATCTAGATTCAATTTGTGTCTTCTATGCATAAGAGACTTTGCCCTCTCTAAGTGGATTTGAGACATTAACCTCTTTTATGGTCATTGATATATATTGATTTGATTATAGAAGTTTATTACAATATATTTTATCACTTGCAAAAGGTTTTAGATTATTATTCCATTGAGCAGTTATTTGCATTATTGAATTGTTGCTACTAGTTTTGGTGACATTTAAGTAGTTGCTTATCACTAGTCAAATTGATTCTTCAAATGACCTAGATATAGTCTACATCAATGTTCTCCCCTCTATATTACCTCTAGAAAATTTAAACTACTTAAACCTTGGATTTGATAGCTCAAGAGTCATTGGGGGTCATGGCTCTATTTTTGGACAACCAAGGGGTGGCTTAGACAACTCGCCTTGCTGGATTAATAGTTTGTAGGTTGTCTAAGAAAGACCACTCTCTTACATATGGTCAAGAAATATGCCAAATATACGCCTTATTGAATTGGTTTATCTAAATAGATTGGACATGCTAACAAGCCTCCCAGATTGCCTAAATTGCTTGAATTAAAAATATGCATTGGGTATTGGGGTAGAATTTGCAAACCTCTTTTTTTTTTATCGATAATTTTTGTTATTAAAAGTGGGTTTTGAAAGGGTACCAAAACCTTTTTAAAAAATTTCAATAGACCATCCAGAGGGAAAAGGGTAGGCCTTGTGAAAACAAAAAAGAGTACAATGGGATGGTCTTGAAGGGACCATCACCAACTACCTTTACAAATTGGGATGCGGGATCAACCTATACGAGGGATCAAACTGGTACATGGGATAAACCTTTACACATGATCAACCCATATGCTAGATAGACACATACAAAAAAATTTAAAAAAGGCCCACCAAAATATCCCATAAGTAAAAAAGGAGAATCCTGCACAAGCTGGAAAAAATTTAAAATTAAAAATCCTACCCAAACTAGAAAATTGAAACCCACCAAGGAGAAACTAGAAATAAAAAACCACCTGGGAAGTAAATCCATCCTTGGAGAGGTAAATAGACCAAATCAAACCATTAGAAAAAAATAAAATCTGCAACATCAAAGGATAAACCTGTCCATGAGGGCACGGGAATAACACAAACTGATTTATCAAAGAAGATCCTGACCAGAAAGTCATAGGACTAGCAGAAACTATGACAACAAGGAATATCCTGATCAAAAAGCCATGGAACCACAAAAAAATATCTCAATAGATAATATCATGATTAGAAAGCTATGGGACCACCATAAACTATCTTAGTAAAGAATATCCTAATCAGAAATCCATGGGACCAACAAAAATTGTCTCAACAAGGATGATCTCAACCAGAAAACCATAGGACCAACAAAAACTATCTCAGCAAGGAGGATCCTAACCAGATAGCCACAAGAACATCATATATTGATCAAGAAATGAAACCCTTCCAAGAAGACACAAGAAAACCAAAAACCCATACAAATGGGTAAATCTAAAATCTAAAATATAATAAGGAAAATCCTATGAATAGTTGAAGGAGAAAACATGGTCTAGAAAGGATATCAATAGACACCAGAGATCTCAATAGGCCATGATATCTCTCTATAGAGGATATTGAATACATAAGCTAAAGATATTATCCAGATACACCAACCACCAAGAAGACCCATGACTAGATAAATTCTGGATATAGGGATTGTCAATAGAACCAGACAACTACAACAATGATGAAACACAAGGTCTCATCCCAAAGATCATTAAAAAATTGTAGAGCCAAGCCTAAAAACCATCCATATTAGAAAAGCACATAGTCCCACCAATTTTGATGAGGGAAGAAGCCTTAGGAGCCAAAAACACAATTGCAAAAAGAAGCATAGGGTCCCATCCCAAGACCAAAAAGATAGACTATAGTAGAGGCTCCACCAAAAAACCCTAAAATAGATAAACCAATAGGTAATACAAGCCCTGATCTAAAGTAGGATGAGATGACCATCTATGAATGATAAAAACAAGGATTCCCCAAAGCCATGAAAAAAATACTAAAACTAGGATCTCGAGCACCAAAAATAGGAAATACATGTCAAACCCTCTTTCAAAATCCATAGCCACCAACTGGGCAAACCATAATCCAACCAAACCAAAGCACTTGGGAAAACTGGGGTAGGGTTACCAGGATGGTCTAAATAGCTGTGTATAAACAGTCATACACCAAAAAACTAGCCTAGAAGGATCTAGGTGAATCCTAGAAGCATGGGATATGAGTAGGGAAGTAGGAAAATAGAATGAGGGTATCCCACCAGGGTGGGAGCTAACCACTCCCTTATCCTGCAAGTGTGTTTAAATCACACTTATTTGCAAACCTCTTTTATTTCCCAATGAACCATTCAAATTACTTGGTATATCTTGTCTCCTCCAATTCATCTACCTCCATACTTCTTTTTCCTTGACACTATTCTAGTTTTGAGGTAATTTTATATCATCACATTTAATATTAAGTTCAAATTGCCTATTGGATTAGCAAATTGTCTCCTTGGTGTCCTTCTCACTCTTCGTCCAAGTTCTAAGATAGAATTGACACTACTCCAGTCTTCCTCCTTACTACTTGAACTCATCAAGGATACACTACTGGATTCATTCCTCAAGTTATGAACTTCTACTTTCCTTTGAAAAATTTTCTAATTACTTTGTTTATATCATATCATTTCACTTCACTTGTTATAGGTCTACTAGCTAAATTGATAGTTTATTTCTAAAAAATATCCTACACACAATCATCAACAACTATTAACACTTGCATGTTTATTGCACACCTCTAGGATTTTTCTCTATACTTGTCCCTTATCCAAAATAAATTCTACCAATTTCTTGGATATATTTCTACATCCTAAGTAATTCTTGTATGCACTATCTTTGTAACTAAATTATCTAATGGCTACTAGCAAACTCTTTCCTTCATATTCACTTTCTTATAGTTTATTCCATATTATTATTACTGTACTATGCACATCCAATGACTCCTTCAGAGGGTGCTTTACTTCTAGTTTGTTCTATATTATTATTAGTCTATTGATGTATTC
Organism: Wollemia nobilis; assembly: GCA_028583015.1. Lineage (NCBI taxonomy): Eukaryota > Viridiplantae > Streptophyta > Pinopsida > Araucariales > Araucariaceae > Wollemia > Wollemia nobilis. Next base: position 501,848 of record JAQPPZ010000159.1, read on the forward strand.
TAGTAAATTTTATTAATAATTAGCTCTAAGGTTATTGTACAATTTATTTTGTTAGTTACATTGGTGTAGTACATTGTTATTATCTTGCATCATTCTAATTTAAGAATATATGTATATAAATTCATAGTGGTATAAGAGCTTAATTCCTACTAACCCATGAACCATGGACAAAAATAAGAGAACTTTGAAAAATGAGGTAAGGTAAAATCTATTTTAGAAAATTTTGATAGGGTTTCATAGGGGTTAAGAGATAATAATAGAGCTAATGACACAAATTTTATAGCTTTAAATTAACATGTATACCACCATTTATTTTTAAAATCTATACCTTATTCCTATTAATACATTTCAGAGAGGAGAAAGCTCAATTACACATAGTCAACCAATGGTTAACCAAATAGGTCCCATTCTAAAACCTATTAAGCCCATGTTTATACAAAGGAATGAAAGGTCAAATTATAATACAATTACTTCAAAGTAGTTAGACACACTCTTTATGAAGTATCAAATGATATCAAAGTACTTTTTAGGAATCTTGCTAGAACTAGATAGTAGAATTTAGTGGATTTATATGTCACTAAATTTTAGTGAATTGAAATAATGGTGCTCAATGTATCAAAAATAAGAATAATTTTATCGAAGCCCCTCAAAGATCTAATTGAGGCTTTTACATCCTCATCACTACAAGATGCTATTAAGAGGGCATTGCCACTTGATCCTTCTATACTTAGGAATAAATTTTCATATCAGTCTAGAGCACCTACTATTGGGTAGGAGAGAGGGAATTTTTAGAGAGAAGGACAATATGGTAGTAGGTTTAATCCAAACCCTCAAAGAGCCACACCTCCATCTATTGCACCCATATGGAAAAAAATATCAATGAGAAAACGAGAAATGAACTTAAAAGAGAAAATGTATGCTTTACATGTAAGGAATATTGATATTCAAGTCAAATATGCCTTAGTAAGGGCAAATTCCATTATGTTGAGGTAGTATTTGATGAGGAGGCTAGTTATAAAATTGATGAATTAGAATAGTAATAGGTAGTAGAGAAGAAAATTATTGAGCTTGAGCATGAGTAGTTTCTAAAGGATAATATAAGTACTAGATAAGCTATGATTACAACTCTTTTAGGAGCACCATTTTATTATCCTTTAAAGGTTCATGGATATCTATATAGATAATGGATTATTATGGTCATTGACCGTGGATCTACCCACAAGTATATTGACGAGGTTATTATGGCTAGGATGAGGTTGAGGGAAAAGGACTTCTCAAGGTTTAATGTGAATATTGTTGATGGTTTCACTATCCCATGTATCAAGGTGATTCAATAGCTTAATTTATATTTAGGTTATTATATTGTATATGATGAGCTCTATGTTGTTGGATCAAGAGAAGCATATATGATTTTGGGTATACCGTGGCTACATATGATTGGATAATTTTTCTAAAATTATCAATCCATAGAACTAAAGTTCAAGCAATAAGGGAGAGACATAGTACTTAAGGGTATACATGAAGACTTGTCATAGATAATTACAACCAAGTGGATGTAGAGGAATTTCTATAAGGGAGAAGTTTTATGAACAACTAGTTGCTTTTTTATAAAAGGTATACCTATTATACCTTTAAATAAGCACTACACTTATCATATTGATATTCAAACTATCTTGGATAGGCATAGTGTTATGCACAGTAATATACCTACAAGTTTACCAAAAAATATGGGATCCCAACACATCATAAATTTTGAGCTTGGCTCTAATCCCATCATGATAAATCCTACCACCATCAACAAATATATAAATAAGAAATAAATAAGGCTATAAAAGAAATTTTGGAGATAGGTCACATCAAACCTAGTTCTAGTACATTTGCTTCATTGGTAGTGCTTATAAAGAAGGATGAGTCCTTGAATAATAAAACAATCAAGAATAGGTATCCCATTCCTAGGAGCAATGCACTTGTTTATGAATTGCATGGTATTGTTTACTTTTTGAAAATTGACTTAAGGTACAACTATCACTAGATATATGTATGTGAGAAGGATGTCCATAAGACATACTTTAGGTTTCACTGTGGAAACTATGAGTTCATGGTCATGTAATTCAAGTTAATGAATGCAAAAAAGACTTTCTAAATAATCATGAACCACATATTTAGTGACCGGTTGAGGAAATCTATTTTGGTATTATTTGATGACATCTTGATCTATAGTAAATCCTAGGAAGACCAATTGAAACACTTGGATACAGTCCTTAAGACATTGTAATAGCAAGTATTTTTTTCTAAATATTCGTAGTGTGAATTTGGAGTTACAAATATCCTATATTTAGGTCACATCATTGGTGCTGAAGGTATTTAGGCATATCAACAAAATATCTAGTATTTAGGATTGGCTAGCCCCTGCTATGTTGATCCATTTAAGATGCTTCTTAGGCCTATGTAGTTAGTATCAAAGATTTATTAAGGGTTTTTCAAATCCAAAAACATCCCTAACTAAAATTATAAATAAAGGAGTCTTCATATGAAGTGATGCAACTTAGAGAGATTTTTAGAATCTTAAGCATATGTTATGCGCATACCCTATACTTGTCATTCCTACTTTCACACTACAATTTTTTATAGAGTGTGATGCCTTAGGTGAGGGGATCAAAGTTATGCTTTGAGAGATATGGACTAACCCATAGCATTTGAGAGAAGAAAAGTTAAAAGCTATGGAGAGGATATTTTCTATCTATAACAAGAAAATGCTTGCTATGATGAGTTATTTGGCTAAGTCTAGGCAATACTTAGTTTATGGAAGATTTATGATGAGGACAATCCATAATAGTTTAAAATTATTCCTAGGCCACTATGATTTAAATGATCGATAACAAAATTTGGTAAGCTTAAATATTAGAATTTTTATATAGATTATGTGAAGGGTAAGAATATTATGGTTGCTAATGCTCTTTTCCATATACGTACTTTTTATGGAATGTATTTTATTACTATTGATTAGAAGGCTTCTCTCATGGCTAAATATCCAATTAATACCTTTGGTACTAGTGTATTGGATGGGAGTTGAAGGATCATAGGTATGTTATGGAAGATAGCCTTATATTATATAAGAATAAAATACTCATTTTACCTAAGAATAAAATCATAAAATTATGAGGGCTTTGCACGCTACACACATAATTGTCCACATAGGCTTCTACAAAAAATATAGCTAGTTGAGAGAGAGGTTCTCTTAGAAGGGTCTCAAGGAAGATGTTTTTAGACATGTTAGAGAGTGCACTACTTGCCAATAAACTAAATCAAAGCACACTTACTTAGTAGGTTTACTACAACCCTTTCCCATTCTTACCTAGAAATGGGAAAATATATCCATGGATTTTATTACAAGTCTTCCTAAAGTGAATGGAAAGGACTATATTTTTGTGGTAGTGGATCTAATAACTAAATATGGTTATTTATTTGCCATCACTATAGTGGCTAGAGAACCATAGGTGGCTAGCCTAGATTTTAAAGAGGTATTCTAGTTATATGGCTTGCTCAAGACAAATGTTAGTAACAAGGAAAGTAGTATCCTTAGTTCTTTTTTGAAGGAGATATTTCATTTGATTGGAATCGATCTCATTCCTAGTACAAGATATTACCCTCATATGATGGATATATAGCGATAGTTAATAAGTGGGCCAAAGGGTACTTAAGGAACTATATCACAAATAGGAAGATAGCATGGGTAAAGTAATTGCACCTTGAATAACATTGTTATAATACCTCTTACCACATTTCCATTGGAATGACACCATTTTACAATGATATATGGATATGATACACCTACCTTCACTATTTTGGTGCTTACTGGTAGTTATGTAACAACAATTGCTAAATTTTTGGAGCATAGTAGAGTAATTTTAAGGTCACTTAGAGACCATTATAGTGGGAATAAAATCAGCAAAACATATATGTAGAATAGCACTACACTAAGATATTATTTAAGGTTGGATATATGGCCTTTCTACAACTACAACCTTATAGGAAACTTCTATGAAATAAAATGGGGATGAAAATCTCAAACCTTATTGCTAAAGACCTTACAAAGTATTGAGGAGAGTTGGTCTAAGTGGTCTATGAGCTGGAATTTATTGCAAGGATTTACATTCACAATTTTTTGTATGTGACTTGCCTTAAAAAGGCATTTGGAAAAGAGATTGTGCCATCAGTTGATCTACTACCTCTTGATGATGAAGGGACACTTGTATTGGTTTGAGATGCTATTATTGACACACATGATAAGATATTGAGGGAAACAACCATCATGGAGTACTTGGTTCATTTGAAAAGCCTACCCATAAAGGAGACTACTTTGAAGGGGCTATATATACTTGAACATCCACTATTAAGTTACTTTTAGGTAAGTATGAAAGACTTATAATGCCCCCTTTTCACTGAGTCAACACATGTGGGACCCATAAGCCCATTTATATACTTCTTAGTGAGTGAGGAATTATTTCTAGAGAAGTACATATCGATGAATATTCGTTTCATTTATTTATCCCTAGATTTTTTATGATTTTTGGATATTTTCCTCTATTTTAGGAGTATTTTCTAAATTTTAAGAGGTTGGTTGGAGACAAGACTCTCACCATTAGTTTCCTCATGAGGGATTTACCCTAATGGGACCTTTTTACTATGGATATTTTTCATGTTGTTGGATATTTTTAAGTGTACATGTTTATTATAAGTGCCCTGGAGAAATTAATTCCTATTTCTTTGGGGCTTTTGGAGGGATTTTGGGGATAGGACCATGTCATGCATTCCATTGTTGTATGCGGGTGTGATTCATTTATTCATAATTATTTATATTAGGTATTCATGGTGAGTGGTTCTATATCTATGACTAATTTAATGAGGAGAGTTTAATGGCTACTTAGGCAATGTAATGTTATTACACTAGTACCATGTTATATTATTCTTTATTATTAACATTAAATTTGATATAACCTAAGTGATATTAGTGTCATATCAAGTATTAATTTTTTTTACACTTGAGCTAGGTACTTAGGGTTTGGATCATATCAATGAATAAGTAGAGACCACCCACCCTTTAAGAGTTTCATTCTATGCTTATAACATATTTTTCAGACCTAGAGAGAGTGGCTACATTAGGTAGCACTCAACTATTTATTTAGGGATAAAAACCCTAGTATCCATAGATCACAGGATGGAACCCTTCTAGTTTATTATAAGAAAAATCATCTAGGGATTACTTCGAGATAAAAATATTATCTTTTTTATGTGTAGACTGATTTGAGGGGCAAATGCAACAATATTCTATAATAGAATAAATTTTAATTTTGGTAAATATCCTCTGCTAAGTGCTTTACATCTAGTTAGTTACATATTATTATTATTCTATTGATGTATTTCAACAAATATTTTCAATAAAATACAATTCTAGGGTTATTGTATAGTTTTTAGTTTCATTAGTGTGGCACATTGTTCTTTTTATTTTGGAATCATTCTAATTTAAAAATTTAGATAGAGGGAATCATAGCTAGTGTGCATCTAATTACAAAATTGGACACATCCACATGGACATAAAACTCATTTTTCAAATATAGAAACACCAAAATGGGTGCACAAATTAGCTTTATCTTTAAATACTCAAAGGCCTTCTAGTTCTCCTCTATCCACCTTAAAGAAACACCTTTATGCATCAACACATCCAAAATATGTGAAACTTATGCAAATTTTTTATGAAATTCCAATAGTACCTAATATGCTCCAAAAAGAACATCAATAAATATTGGCAATATTACATTATTTGGTCATGTAATATTTTAAGACATGTGATTATTAGTTTAAAAAGTATTTAATATTTGAGTGAGTGTTTAATATTTGGGTCTAGTATGTGTAAAGGTGTGAAGTGTGTGAGGTGTCAAGTGTACAAGTGTGAGTGAAAGTGAAGAGTCATAAGTGTTAGGTTTCAAGTGAGTAAGTGAAGAGTTGTGTGTAAGAGTTATGGTTTCATGATAGACCTTGTAATTATGAGAGAAGAGATAAGGTCAAGAGACATGCATGTGAAGAGTCTCTTGTAATTATATACTAATGAAAAAGCACTATAGAAAGTATTGAACTAGCATACCTTCATGTATGCTATTATATATTTGTTATCAATAATATTATAATATTTTTGTCTGTAATATTGTGAGTATTTTTTTTGTGATCTTGTGGAATTTGTACCATGATACCATTGTGAGGATTTGGGTCCATTTTTTAGCATGGTATAAAGAGATATAGTTAAAAATTTTATTGATTATGAGAGGAAGATATTGTGGAAAGAGAAATTATAGCGATTGGAAGAAGATAACATTGAGAAGATCATGTTTTTGAAAGAGCTAAGCCTTGTGTAAAGAGTACCTATATTTATGGAAGTTAAGTGGTGATAATACCATACCTGAAAGAAGCCAAGCCTTGAAAAAGGAAGGCTCACGATTATATTGTAAGTGTAATAAGCCAAGCCTTGAAGAAGGAAGGTTCATGGTTGCACTAAAGTTATCTGTGATAATTCAAAAATGCATCTACATATATTGAAGTAAGAAGAAAGAAGGGTTGAAGTTACCCAAAATTATAAAATATTAGAGAAGAATTGCCAGGTAAGGTATATTTATTGAGTTAAAGAAAGTTATTTTTGATTGATTATTATTTGGAGGAATTAATATTGAAATTGGGAGATATAAAAAGGTTTAAATGTTTGTTTTTTTTTTTTGGAGAAATTGAATTGGAATGTGATTAAAGAAATATTATTGAGAAAAAAATTCAAATATTTACAAGAGTTATAACAAGATGTGACATATATTTTTGGAATAAGTTTGAATAAATTTGAAGAGAAAAAGAAGAAGATTGAAATTATTGAAAGAAAAAAAAACAAACAGAGACTACAATTGAGACATTACATAATGAAATTTTTTTGTGAGTTAGGAAAAATGAGAGTGAAAATGGTCAAAGTTCCTAGTATTTTTTTTTGAAAAAATTAAAAAACTTGTATTAATACAAAGAAGGGTTAAAAATGGGAGTAAACACATCCCAACCAAGAGCATAGAACAAGACAACAAGTGCAGAGCTTAAAAAGTCAACACTTTCCACCACAGAGCACAGAAGTCAACAGGGCGCGAAAATGCGACATGTCGCAAAATCGTGACATGTCGCAAAATCGTGACATGTCGCGAAATTGCGACAATCAAACCCATCTCGACCGTGCCAGGGCCACCAGTCATGAAAACGTGACATGTCATGAAATCATGACATGTCATGAAATCACGACATGTCGTGATATCGTGACAGCCAGAGCCCTCGCAAAAAGGTCGCAAAATCACGACGGTAGCTCCCTTCGGCGCCCCATCACCAAAGGTGTCACGAAATCACGACGAGAATTCCAAATGGCTCCAGATCTCCAAAAATGTCACAAAATTGTGACGATATTTCTCCTAAGCGCCCGACCTACAAAAGTGTCACGATATTACGACGAGTTTTCCACTTGGCGCCTAGTCCGCAAAAGTGTCGCGATATCGCAACAGTTTTTCCCCAAGACTCCTATGTGCCAAAAGTGTCATGAAATCGTGACGAGTTTTCCTTTCGACACCCAACCACAAAAAGTGTCACGATATCACGACGAGTTTTCCACTTTGCACCTAGTCATCAAAAGTGTCGCGATATCACGACGAGTTTTCCTCATGATGCCAGTTCACCAAAAGTGTCATGAAATCGCGACGAGTTTTCCTTTCAGCTCCCAATCCTCAAAATTGTTGCGATATCATGACGAGTTTTCCACATTGCACCTAGTCTTCAAAAGTGTCACGATATCACGACAAGTTTTCCAAATAGCGCCATTTCGCCAAAACTGTCGCGATATCGTGACGATTTTTCCTTTTGGCTTTCGAGCTTCAAAAATGTCGCAAAATCATGACGGATTTTCCCCTTGGCTCCAATTCACAAAAATTGTCATGAAATCATGATGGTTATCCTCCTTGGTGACCCTGCTCCAAAAGCGTCACGAAATCGCTACAGCTTCCAGCCAAAGGCCGCGATGGCGCAACAGGTCACAAAATCGTGACAACTTCCCACTGAAGGCCTCGATAGTGAAATAGGTCATGAAATAACGACAGCATCTCTCCATGGGCTGTGACAGCGCGACATGTCATGAAATCGTGACATATCATGATATCACGACAGGTTCCCTCCAAAAGCTGCGATGGCAAAACCTGTCGCAAAATCATGACAACTTCCCACCAAAGGCCGCGATGGCGCTACAGGTCACGATATCATGAAAAAAACCTCCCTTATCATAAACTTTGCTCATTGCCACAGGGATTGTTCAAGACCTTGCCTAATCATTGCATCCTCCATAGGCATATCACTATGCAGCTGCATCCCAACCTCTCTCTCAGCACCCATCTTTGCAAGGAAATCGGCTGCCTTGTTTAAATCTCTACTCACATAGACGGGGATCACATCATCTAATTCCCTCCATAGTTCCTTAATTTGAGAGACCATAATCCGCAACCTCCAAGCTTTCGAGGCAAAGTTCCTCATGCATTCTAGAGAACCAATCAGAATTTGGGAATCAGACTCAAGAATTATCTTCCTGTGTCCCTGCTTAACAGCCCAGATGGAAGTAGATTTAATAGCAAAGGCCTCTACTTCATTGTTTGTGGCTCGTCCTAGACCTTGCATTTCCCAGTAGAGCACAGACCCATCATGATCATGGCACACTACTCCAATTCTAGCACTACCTGGATTGCCTTTTGCAGCTCCATAAGTATTGATTTTGATCCAGCCTTCTGGGGGAGGTTTCCAGCTACCTCTAACCTGTCTTTCTTGCTCTACAGCTCCCTCTTCCAGTGATGCAGGAGCATCCAGAGACAGTAAAGCAATCTTGCATCTTACAAATTTCTTTTCTAAGTCATTTGCACTTTGTTCGATTTATTTCAGTATTGAGGAAGGTTTTTGTGGAGAAGTTTTCGGTTTGAGGAAGTTTTAAGGCAAAAGGGAGAGGGGTCGAAACGACAGCGCGAAATCGCGACCCCAAAAGCTGCTTTGTACCTTTGGCGGGTTTCGTCGCGATATCGCGACGTCGCGATATCGCGACCGTTTTGAGAAGCAGAGGAAGGGAGCGTAAGTCGTCGCGATATCGCGACGTCGCGATATCGCGACCGTTTTACAAAGCAAAGGGAAGGAGCTTCGGACGTCGCGATATCGCGACGTCGCGTTATCGCGATGTCGCGATATCGCGACGTCGCGTTATCACGGTGGCCTATGAAGAAAGGCAGAGAAGTTAGAGTTCTGTCGCGATATCGCGGCCAGTTAAGGACCGACACGTGGCCGGTCTTCCGACGGCTGCGAAAGTTGAAGGGAGATAGAGAACCAGACCAAGGGTGAATAGCGATCGGTCGGGCAAGGCCAAGCCGAACACGTGGCAGTTGTGAAGGACACGTGGGTCAAGTGTGTTGCAACAAGGGGGAAGCTTGGATGGTTGTACACGCAGCCGACCACGTGTACGCAAACTAATCTGAGGGTCACGTAAACTGTTAAGGAAGGTGTCGACCGCGTTCCTTTTCCTTCTCGACATTTTTGGCATTGAAGCATTTACAAGCGATGGTTTAATGGAAGAGACCACAGTGCAAAGGACGGTCAGAATAATGCGGCCGGTGCAGGGAGGCCATCAATGCCGGTACCATGATAGAGCGGGCAGATCGACATTTAAGACTGAAATTTCAAAAATCCAGGAAGGGGGAAATTTGAATTTGAAATTTTTGTTAGGTGGAGGCATTGAATGCCTGGAGGATCGAGGCCTCGTTAAAAACTCGGGGAAAATATTTGTAGGGGGATGGTGAGTTCGGGATTGGGGAAGAAGTTGTATGCACAGGAATTCTGTCTGTATAGTTGCATTGGACATTTTAATGAAAATTACTATGAATTTACTGTAAAACTGTTTGTGTGAATCCCGGCTTGCCATCAAGTGGTATCAGAGCGGGAGCTCCTGAGCGTGTAACAGATCGCCGAAAAGAGGCAGTTACACCAGGATCTGTGGGAGGAATTTAAAAAAAAAAAAAAAATTATAATGCCTCCACGAAGGAACCGTGGCGGGGTAGGAAATGTGGTGCCGGTCGAAGACTTTCGGGCCTTGCAGAGACAAGTTCAAGCCACGCAAGAAGAATTACGCAGAAGGCACGAACCCGGAAGGGATGAGGACAGTGAGGACGAAGTTGAAGAGGAAGACCAATCTGAGGAGGAGGAAGAGGCTATGGACCCTGCGCAAGCTCGGTTATACAAGGCCATCTCTCAGATTGGAAAGCAACCAAAAATGGAGGTTTCCACGTACTCGGGTAACTTGAATCCAGAAGAAGTAATTGATTGGATAAATGATTTAGAGGAGTATTTCGAGTACGAGGAGGTTGAGGACCCTAATCGGGTCAGATTTGCTAAGACCAAGTTGAAGGGTCATGCCGGCATTTGGTGGAGGGGGATACAGTTGGAGAGAAATAGACGAGGGAAAGAGAGAATAACCAGGTGGGACGAGAATGGTGGAGAAGCTGAAAATACGGTTCATCCCGACGGACTATGAGTTGGATCTATTAAGAAATATGCAGAGTTTGAGACAGAGCGAACGAAACTGTCCAAGAGTACATCGAAGAATTTTACAAAATTTCCATTAGAACTGGGCATTTAGAGGCGAACAAAGAGAAGGTAGCCCGTTATATCAATGGGTTGAGACTCGGCATCCAGGAAGAGCTGAGCCTAGTTCGGGTAAGCACCATTGAGGATGCTTACCAGTTTGCCTTAAAGGTAGAAGAAAAACTGAATAGGCGGTTTGAAGGCAAGCAAAGAGGAAGGGGCCGTGGTGGAAGAGCGGGTGGGAGGACCGGTGGAGAAAAGTATAAGGACCCAAAGAAGACTGGTGAAGCCAGTGGTAGCCCAGATCGAAGGGAGGAGGATGCTCATCAGCCCCGAGACCAGAACAACTACCCAAGGGGACAGGGTGGATCTGGACGGGGATTTGGAAGGGGAGTATTCCGTGGAACATGTTTCCACTGTGGTGAAGAAGGGCATCGTGCATTCGAGTGTCCACAACACCGGGAAAGAACGAACAAGAGGCCTGAGGGTCCGGCCAGAGCTGCTGTGGCAGAGGAAGATGCTGAGTCTGAGCATTTCGAAGAAGCGGAGAGAGGAGAAACAATGATTGTAAGAAGAGTCCTGTTGAATGAGGAGAAGGACACAGACCAGAGAAAAAGTTTATTCCGCACCAGATGCAAATGTGCAGGCAAGGTTTGCAATATCATTATTGACAATGGTAGCACGGATAACCTGGTTTCTGAGGAAATGGTTACAAAGCTACAGTTAGAAAGGAAGAAGCACCCACACCCATACCGGGTCGCATGGTTACAGAAAGACCACAGAGCTTTGGTCAATGAGCAGTGTTCCATTAAATTCAACATTGGAAATTATTGTGATGAGGTCCTGTGTGACATCCTGCCCATGGATGCTTGCCACATGTTGTTGGGGAGGCCCTGGCAGTTTGACCGGAGTGCAGTGCATGATGGCCGTGCCAACACCTACTCATTGACAAAGAATGGTGTACGCCATAAACTAAAGCCCTTGAAGGATGCGGATGAAAAGGTATGTAACCATTCCAGAGTCTGTTTAGTTGAGGGGAGAAAGTTCCTGAACGGGTTGAAGCATGAACATTTATGTTATGCAATAATCCCTAGAGTTAGGGGGAAGGAATGCCAGGATACCCCAGCAGAAGTCCAAAATCTGCTGGAGGAATTTCCAGATATTGTGTCAGACAATGTGCCTGAGGGTTTACCCCCAGTAAGAAAAATTAGCCATCATATAGACTTAGTACCGGGATCAAGCTTGCCAAATAAAGCTGCACACAGGATGGCGCTTTGTAGAGGCCGAGGAGTTAAATAGACAGGTCCAGGAATTGTTAGAAAAGGGATTGATTCGGGAAAGTTTGAGTCCATGCGCAGTACCTGCAGTATGCGGCGCCAAAGAAGGATGGGGAATGGAGGATGTGTACAGATTCACGGGCCATCAACAAAATCACTATTAAGTACGGGTTCCCGTTGCCAAGAATGGATGATATCATGGACTGTTTAAGTGGGGCTGAATACTTCACAAAGATTGACCTGAAAAGTGGCTATCATCAGATCCGTATCCGAGAGGGAGATGAATGGAAGACGACCTTCAAGACAAGAGAAGGCTTGTATGAGTGGTTGGTCATGCCATTTGGGCTGTCCAATGCACCAAGTACTTTCATGCGGCTGATGAATGAAGTACTGAAGGAATTCCTGGGAAAGTTTGTAATTGTTTATTTAGATGATATCTTGATATTCAGCAGGACCCTGGAGGAACACCTGATGCACATCAGGAAAGTTTTTGAGAAGCTGCGGGAAGAGCAGTTGTTAATAAATCTGAAAAAGTGTAATTTTGTCAAAAGGGAGTTAGTATACTTGGGGTTTGTAATCTCAGCAGAAGGCCTAAAAATGGACCCAGAGAAGGTAAGAGCCATCATTGAATGGCCTACCCCAAGAAGCACAATAGAAGTAAGATCCTTTCATGGTTTGGCCAGCTTTTACAGGAAGTTCATAAAGAACTTCAGCAGCATCTGTGCACCTCTCACGGAAACAATGAGGGGGGATAAAAAGGAGTTCAAGTGGACATCAGGGGCTGAAAGGAGCTTTGATGCATTAAAGAGAAAAGTTACAGAACAACCTGTTTTGGCACTTCCAGACTTTAACAAGGTATTTCAGGTGGACTGTGATGCCAGTGGCAGTGCAATAGGGGCTATACTGAGTCAAGGGGGCAAACCAGTTGCTTATTTCGAGTGAGAAGCTAAATGACGCTCGAAAAAAGTATTCGGTTTATGACCAAGAATTTTATGCTATAGTTCAGGCTCTGAAAAAGTGGAGACACTATTTATTGCCAAAGGAGTTTGTTCTATTTACTGACCATCAGGCTTTGCAATACATTAACAGTCGGACAAAACTGAATCAAAGGCACATGAAATGGGTGGAGTTCCTCCAAAGTTATACCTTTGTCTTTGAAGCACGAAGTGGGAAGTCAAACAGAGTTGCAGATGCCTTGAGCAGAAGGCAGACTTTACTGATTAAACTGACAGTGGAAGTAGTGGGTTTTGAAGAACTAAAGGGTTTGTACCCTGCAGATCCGGATTTTGCAGAAGCTTGGAAGGCTTGCTTAACACCTGTTACGGTGGACCGAACGAAGTGGTTGGATTTCCTGATCCAAGATGGAATGTTGTTCAAGGGAAGCAAATTATGCATTCCAAGGAGCTCTATGCGGGAGAACTTGATCAAGGAAAAGCACAGCGGAGGATTGGCTGGACACTTTGGTAGGGATAAGACTATTGCCCTAGTGGATGAAAATTATTACTGGCCACAACTTCGGCGGGATGTGAGGAAGTTTGTGCAAGGATGCGAGAATATGTCGGATGGCAAAGGGCATAAGGCAAAACACGGGATTATACCAGCCATTACCTGTACCTGAGAGGCCATGGGAGGACATAAGCATGGATTTTATTCTTGGCTTGCCGAGAACACGAGAGGGAAATGACTCAGTATTTGTGGTGGTTGACCGATTCTCCAAAATGGCACATTTTATTCCCTGCCAGAAGACAAGTGATGCAGTTCACATTGTTGGGTTGTTCTTCAAGGAAGTGGTACGACTTCACGGTCTACCAAGAAGCATAATTTTTGACAGAGATACCAAGTTTGTTGGGTATTTTTGGAGGACTCTGTGGAAGAAGTTGAAGACAGGACACAGAAATTCGAGTTCAGCATACCACCCACGGATCGACGGACGGACGAGAGGTGGTGAACGGAAGCCTAGGTAATTTATTGAGATGTTTGATAGCGAGATCAGCCCAAGGGATGGGATTTAGTCTTACCACGAGGCTGAATTTGCTTATAACGATTCGGTTAATAAGAGCACCAACAAATCCCCATTCCAGATAATCTACGGGAACAGCCCGAGGAATGTGTCTGAACTGAGGAAGTTGGACAGAAGAGAAAAGTGTAGTGCCGAGGCAGAAGAATTCGTAGAACATATGAAAAGTCTGCATGAGGAAGTGAGAAAACAAATTATAAAAATGAATAGTCAATATAAGGCAAGGGCAGACCAAAAGCGGCGGTTCAAGGAGTTCAAAGTAGGAGATGAGGTTATGGTGCATCTCAGGAAGGAGAGATTTCCTGCCAAGACTTATAATAAATTGAAGATGAAAAAGTTTGGGCCATGCAAAATACTGGGAAAGCGGGAGTCAGGAAATGCGTATGAAGTGGAATTGCCGAGTTGGCTTGATATTTCACCTATTTTTAATATTTTAGATTTAGTGGAATATCATGAGGGAGAAGGTACAGAAATGCAAAGTCCAGAATTATGGCAAATTCCAGCAGCTACTCCAAGCACAGATGAGGCCGAGGAAGTATTAGATACCCGTGAAGGCGGGGAGCACCAGAAATAGACAGTATTATGAATACTTGGTCAAGTGTAAGGGTAGGCCTGTTGAAGATGCAACTTGGCTATCGAAAGTGGAGGTTGACCGCCTGGGTCTTTCCCCAACAAAACAGAAGTGAGGATCACTTCTAATCTACCCTGGGTGTCTGATGCAGGAGCATCCGAAGACAGTAAAGCAATCTTGCATCTTACAAATTTCTTTTCTAAGTCATTTGCACTTTGTTCGATTTATTTCAGTATTGAGGAAGGTTTTTGTGGAGAAGTTTTCGGTTTGAGGAAGTTTTAAGGCAAAAGGGAGAGGGGTCGCGAAATCGCGACCCCAGAAGCTGCTTTGTACCTTTGGCGGGTTCCGTCGCGATATCGCGACGTCGCGATATCGTGACCATTTTGAGAAGCAGAGGAAGGGAGCGTAAGTCGTCGCGATATCGCGACGTCGCGATATCGCGACCGTTTTACAAAGCAAAGGGAAGGAGCTTCGGACGTCGCGATATCGCGACGTCGCGTTATCGCGATGTCGCGATATCGACGTCGCGTTATCGCGGCGGCCTATGAAGAAAGGCAGAGAAGTTAGAGTTCTGTCGCGATATCGCGACTCCATATCGTGACTGTCGCGATATCGCGGCCAGTTAAGGACCGACACGTGGCCGGTCTTTCGACGGCTGCGAAAGTTGAAGGGAGATAGAGAACCAGACCAAGGGTGAATAGCGATCGGTCGGGCAAGGCCAAGCCGAACACGTGGCAGTTGTGAAGGACACGTGGGTCAAGTGTGTTGCAACAAGGGGGAAGCTTGGATGGTTGTACACGCAGCCGACCACGTGTACGCAAACTAATCTGAGGGTCACGTAAACTGTTAAGGAAGGTGTCGACCGCGTTCCTTTTCCTTCTCGACATTTTTGGCATTGAAGCATTTACAGGCGATGGTTTAATGGAAGAGACCACAGTGCAAAGGACGGTCAGAATAATGCGGCCGGTGCAGGGAGGCCATCAATGCCGGTACCATGATAGAGCGGGCAGATCGACATTTAAGACTGAAATTTCAAAAATCCAGGAAGGGGGAAATTTGAATTTGAAATTTTTGTTAGGTGGAGGCATTGAATGCCTGGAGGATCGAGGCCTCGTTAAAAACTCGGGGAAAATATTTGTAGGGGGATGGTGAAGTTCGGGATTGGGGAAGAAGTTGTATGCTTGGGAATTACTGTTGTATAGTTGCATTGGACATTTTAATGAAAATTACTGTGAATTTACTGTAAAACTATTTGTGTGAATCCTGGCTTGCCATCATCCAGTGGCACAAAACCAAACTAATTTTCCTCCTCAGCATAAATGGCAACCGTTTCCACGACTTTGCTCCAGATGACCTGCCAAATTCCATCTAACGAAGAGAAGGTTTCTTGGAAAATAAGGGCATTTATATCCAACCACACCTGCCACCAGATGAAAAGTAAACCAAGATCCCAACCAATTCAAAGAGCTTTAGATTTAAATCTACCTCTCTTCCATCTTTCCTAAATATTGGTCCAAGTCAAATCACCATTAGCCTGGATTTTATATTGAGAGAACCAACGCTTCCAAATCTGTCGTGTGAAGGGGCACTCAAACATCAGATGATCAGCAGTTTCCTCATTCTTGTGGCATAACACACACTGAGAAGGACCGATGATGCCTCTATTTTTGAGATTGTCAAAGGTGAGAATTCCATTGTGCATAAACTGCCAGGCAAAGAAGTTCACTTTCAACCAGCCCTTGGAATGCCATATCTTCCTCCAATCTTGAATCATAAATAAATGTGGGGGAGGCTCTGGGAGGATCTTATCGTATCCCTCCTTCACAGTATAAACCCCAAGGTTCCCATAGCCCTAAGATAGTTCATCCTCCTCATATCTCCCAGTGAGAAACCTTTCTGTCAAAATTTTAGACAAGATGGGTGCCAGCTCTGGAGGGATTGAAATTGGCCACTCTTCCAACCGCTTAAACTTTTTGAACTTGTACTCCCCCAATTGGCTGGTGTTGAAATAACTCTCAATTTGAACCCAACCCTTATCTTCTATGGCAGATTTAATCGGTTGCAATTCGGGAAACACAGCAATGATGGGAGGGTGCTGGTCCCAGGAATCAATCCAGAAACGAGCCTTCTCCCCTCTCCCCACTTTCCAAAACAATTGATCTTTGATAACTTGAGATCCAAGCTTGAGAGCCTGCCACACTAAGGATCCATTACCCTCCAGAGGGAAACAACCCACATCATTGGGGTGAACATGACCCAAGTATTTACTAGAAAGGATTCTGCTGAAGAGGGATGTTGGCTGGGAAATCCACCTCCAATACAGTTTTCCAGCCAAAGCTTTATTGTTAAGCTTGGAGCTTCTCAGTCCCAGCCCTCCTTTTTCCTTGGGCTGGGTAACCTTATCCCAGCCAACCAAGGCCCATTTCTTCTCCCCTTTTGCACCTTCCCATAAAAATCTTCTAGCCATTTTTTCCAGCTCTTTCCATATAGAATGTGGGGCAGCCAGGATGGAGAATTTATATATTGGCATGGCCTGAATAACTGACTGTACGAAATTTAGTCGACCCCCATAGCTTAACCATTTATGACACCAATCATTCATTCTATCTTTGATGCCATCCAAAATATCCTTCCAGATATCAATTTTTAGTTTTTTGAAGTGCATAGGAACCCCCAAGTAAACTATTGGGAGAGAGGTCCTAGTGAATCCCAAGATCTCTATAATTATGTCATGTACCCTTTGGTCAAGATTGAAGAAGACCACTTTGGATTTTCTATCATTGATGACTTGGTTTGAGGCCCTAAGGTAGACATTTAAAGTATCTCTGATTCCTCTTGCTTCCCTGAGACTGGCCACTCCAACCAATCCTGTATCATCCACAAACTGTAAGTGAGTCAAGACTTTCGCCCCCACCTTAATACCTATTATCAGACCTTGATGTCTTCTTCTCAGGAATAGTCTACCTAATCCTTCAGCCAAGATGAGGAAAATATAGGGAGAGCATGGGTCCCCTTGTCGAAGACCCCGTGAGGCTCCAAAAGGTGGCGAGGGAAGCCCCTTGATTAGAACAGAAAAAGAAGGCATAGAAATACAACTCATGACCTAGTCTATCCAGTCCTGAGAGAAACCAAAGGCTGCCAACATCTTTGCCAGGAAGCCCCACTCCACCCTATCATAAGCCTTGGACATATCCAGTTTAATGAACATTCCTTTGTTACCTAATTTTTGCATTGTATGGATTGCCTCCTGGGCAAGGACCACTCCATCCAAGATCTGTCTACCTTCTACAAAACCCCCTTGCTTTGAGGAAATGATATTATGAAGGAGAGGTTTTAGTCGTTCAGCCATAATCTTTGTGATTATTTTATAAATAACGTTGCATAAGGCAATAGGTCTGAAATCAGAGATATGAACCCCCTCCTCCCCTTTTGGAATTAAAGTGATGAAGGTGTGATTTAGAGCCTTGAGCATTCTTTTATTAGTTCTGGACTCCTCTGTGACAGCCAAAACATCCTCCTCCAAGGTATCCCAAAAGGCCTAAAAAAACTCAATAGGAAAGCCATCTGGACCTGGCAATTTTCCAGTGCTCATCCCAAAGACCACATTCTTCAGTTCATCTCTATAAATGGGTCTAAGAATGGTCTGATTCTCTTTGTGAGAGATAATAGAGGGTATGACATCAATAACTTCATTTTGAGCTTCCACATCTTGCTCCATACTTTCCTTAAAAAGTTTTGAGAAATAATCCATTGAGTGGGAATGCATACTAGGAAGAGTATCAAAAGAGTGTCCATTCTCATCTTGAAGGACTTCCATGTTATTCATTTGTCCCCTAGCACAGGCTGATCGATGGAAAATTTTTGTATTTCTATCTCCTTCTAATAACCAAGTGTTTCTTGCTCTTTGTTTCCAGTAAGTCTCTTCTTGATTATCAATGTCCTCAATCGATTTGCGCAAAGCATCATCCTCGGTTTTAAGGTGCTCAGTAATTGTTCCTTCCCTGAAGTGTTTTTGCACCTCTTCCCATCTGGCCACCAAGGGAGCCCGTTGGAGCTGGAAGTCTGACTTATTAGTTTGCCTCCACTGTTTCAATTTAATCTTGAAAAAATGAAGTTGTTTGTGGAATTTGAACATTGTTGTCCCAAAAGGTAGGTGGCCTTCTTCCCACCACTGTGGAATTTTCTTTCGGAGATCCTCTTTTTGCAACCAAAAATTCTCAAATTTAAATGGTTTGTGGTGCTGCCCTGTCATAGTCCCTCCCTCCAACAAAATGGGAAAGTGATCTGATACTGGGCCTTCCAAAATCTGAAATTTAATATTCCACTTAACAAATGCCTCCTTGGAGACCAGAAAATGATCTAGCTTTACCTTCCTGCTGTGTGGATCTCTCCTCTTGTTAGTCCAAGTAATGTAGGTTCCAGGGCCTTTGATATCAACGAGGTGAAAGGCCTGGACTTGGGCAATCAGAAGTCGGTCCCCTGGATCCAAAACTAGGATACCACCTTCCTAATCCCGAGCAGATAATTTGGCATTAAAATCCCCAGCAATAATCCAGTCTAAATATTCTCGGGAGGACCTCATGTTGTGTACAGCTTTCCATTGGAGCCTCTGGCCATCAATGCTTTCAGCCCCATAGAAATTTGTAATTAAAACATGTTCAAATGTAACATTGTTCCTAAAAAGAGATGTGAGAACACCCCTCCAAGCTATATGTTCTATTGCTGTCCATGCCAGAGAGTTCCAGAGAGTAACAATCCCCCCCGAGGCACCTTGAGCAGCCACATCCATATAACCAGCGCCCCTCCATATTCTACTGACAGTTTTACACATAAGATCTAAAGACATTTTTGTCTCCTGGATGAGCAAAAAGTCTGTTTTACATTTTCCTAAAAGTCTTTGAACAGCAGATTGATGGGTTCTACTGTTTAAACCCCTAACATTCCAGGATTGAATAATCATTGAAAACCTTGGGAGCAATAAGAATCAATTGTCCTCACCAATCCTCCATTGATCAGCTTGTCTCCTTGCACTGCTAGTAGATCCTTATTGGACTTTCTGCCTGCTCCTTGAGAGCTACTATTTTTAGATCTCTTCTCCACCTGAGTAATCCCTAGAGCTAGCCTTTCTCTGTTCTTTTCTGCACTTCCCATGTTGACATCCTTAATAACTGGCTATGCTAGGGAGTGTATTACCAATGCCCCTGGGTTCTCTGGCTACAATATATCAGTGGGTTCAATCACCTGTTCTAAGACATGAGTAAATGAAGGAGAAGCATGAGAGTGGATGTTATTATCCTCAGCATTCCCATCCACTCCTTCCATGACTTGGTCCTCTTGATCCACTAGTGACTTAAATATTTCATACCGATTGGTTGGCTTGAGTTGTGCCTGCTCCTTGCCATTTTTATTTTTGTTTCTCCTTCGTTTCAGTTGTTCAAAGCCATATTTCTGAACATCAGTACCCTGAGGAGTATTGGATTGTTCTTTGACAGGAGTAGACTTACCCTGTTTGGGGTGATTTGACATTCCAAGCGGAGCCTCCACTTTTGTGCTCAAAATATTTGGATAGAACCTTGCCAAATGGCCATGCTTATGGCAGACTCTACATCTAAAAGGTAGGGCCTCATAATCTAACTGCTAGATCCAGGATAGTCCTGCCAACTCAAGTTCCACCTCAGCTGGTAGAGGCTGGCTAATATCCATTTCTACACAAATTCTAGCAAAGACAGTTGTGTTTCCCTCTATGGTATCTTTGGAGACTCCTAGATATCTACCTAGGGAATTACCAATCATTTCCAGAACCTGCTCACCCCAAAACTCCATTAGGAGAGCGTACAACCAGATCCAAACCGGGACAGTCGTGGGTTCAAAACGAGGATCGAAACCCACTCTCCAAGGTTGAACAAATAACCCTGTCGGTCCGTGGTTCCTCTTATCTGATTCAAATGCTCTGTTTCTATCTGCTAAAGAAGAGAAACTAATAATGAAATACCCATTACTTATAGGCCATAAGGAGTACTCACCGTGTGGCTCCCAGTTTTGTCTAACCCAGGTATGCAGAAAATTCAAAGTAGGTCGGATACCCATGAATTTGCAAATCAGATCATGGTTAGTTTGGTAGACGATTGTGTCTTCGACTAGCTTTGGTTCGATAACAATCTTAGGTCTGGAGGCAGATTTCGGGAGGCATCCATTAAATCGGTGTGCAATTGAGCCCTTACCAGCATTCTTGAATAGCGTTTGAAAAGCATTCCGTTGAGCTTCGTCAGAGGAAGACGATGGATTTTATTTTAGCATCTTAGCATATGAGCTCTTTATCCCAGCGAGAGGAACTAGAGGAGACCCCATTGGGCCCTCCCGGGGCAGCGGACGAACCTTCAGAGTAGCACAAGTCAACCCACCAAAGCCCTAGAAAAATCCTTCACACCAGAAACCCTAGAGCATCACCTGTCGCCTGCTCAAAAATTTTCTCGCCAAATCGCCAGAGCTGCGTTTCCCAAGTTCCTAGTATTAGAACTGAGAAATTAATGATATTTTTTGGGAAATTAAATATCTCAATTATGTACCAAGTACTAATATTATTAATACTATTATTTGCAATAAACATAATAAAAAAGGTTGGATTTATTGGAAGATGTCATAGCAAATCACAAGGGAATGGGAAACCATAAATACAGTTTTTAGCAGATTGAAAGTTTGCCAATGTCTTGAATTTCTCTTTGTAGTTGTGAGGAACATAGTATGCATATTAAAGAGAATGTAAATATTATATTTGATATAGATAATGTTATGTTTGATACAAGAGGGTTAAGTGGGAAAGCATTAAATATTGTGAAGACTATTATGGAGAGGTTGATTGGTAATGAAAAGCAGATAATAACAAAAATTAGCAATAAGAATCAGATAATACATGCTTGTAAACATGCAAAAGAGAGATAAATAATTAACATGACCTCTTCTTCCTCATGTTCTATAGATGTGCCATTGCCCCTGACTAAAAATTTAAAGAAGGAAAAACTATCAAGGAAAATATAACATGTCATAGTTGCATGAAATACAAAGGTCTAAATCATATTTTTTAAAGTACAAATTGCTCTCACAAGGTTTTCCATGATTGCATAACTCAACAAATAGAAAATTGTATACTCCCCATATTATGATCAATGCAGTACTATAGACAAGATTTGAAGATTGACCAGCTTCAAGGGTTCCTTAGAGTGGAAGCACTTGGGTTGTGGTGTTCACTATTAGATGAAGCTTTTACTATTTGGAAACCTAAAGATACTTATGAAAAGTTCCCTAATATTGGGAATTATGCTAGATTATCTCATAGGTTAATTTCTCTAGGATCAAATATCAATCACATAAATCACATTCATAAATAACATAAGTATTTCACAATAAGAAATATCACTATTACATTCATAAATCATCAAGTTCTCAAAGATTTGGATTACATAGTATGGAGCTTTGTCTCCAATAAATAACCTTACAAATGACTTTTCAATACTCTTAACTATTGCTCTCCTCAAACTCATGGGAGATGCAACCTTTCACATGCCTCATTATGACAAAGCTTCTCATAATTACATAACCTTTCACTTTACATCTTGATACATATTACATGACATTGTACTTCCATATATAACACCAAACACCTATAAATCTTCACTTGATCACTTGACACTTTGCACTCTCTATTAGATTTTGATGTTTAATACTTAATGCAAATAATCATAGGATCTCAAATAAAGTTGCAATATAAAATATACAATATTGGCAATATTTTAATCACATAAAACTCTCAAATAACTTCAAAAATAACTCATAAAATGGACACTAATAAATGCTCACAAAAATAGTAAAATGACATAGAATAAAGGTCTACTAATGCATGCTATGTGCAATGCATTTTTTATGCTCATTACAATACTTAGTCACAAATATATAATGAAATGTGACTCTTAATATGGATTACTCTTGATATTCACTCTTCTTTGAGAATATTCACTTTCCTATTCTAAGGACACATGTGCACTCTGTTGTGGCTGCTCCACAACGTACCCCAAAATTGGGGACCCACATTTTTGCATATTTTCCAAGAAGACCGAAGTGGCCCATATGCTAAAGATCAAAGAAAAAGCAAAACACCGCAAAGAGAAAAAAGTGTTGCGATATCGCGACATGTTGCATTTTCACAGTTCAAAGTAAAGAGAAAAAGCAAGGAGGAAAAAGTGTCACAATATCGTGACATGTTGCATTTTCGCAGCCAAAAGAGAAGAGAAAGAACAAGAAAGAAAAAGTGTCACGATATCGCGACATGTTGCATTTTCGCGGCCAAAAGAGAAGAGAAAGAACAAGAAGGAAAAAGTGTCATGATATCGCGACATGTTGCATTTTTTGCGATCAAAAGAGAAGAGAAAGAACAAGAAAGAAAAAGTGTCGCAATATCGTGACATGTTGCATTTTTATGGCCAAATAGAAGAGAAAGAACAAGAAAGAAAAAGTGTCACGATATCATGACATGTTGCATTTTTGTGGCCAAAAAAGAAGAGAAAGAACAAGAAATAAAAAGTGTCGCGAAATCGCGACATGTTGCATTTTCGCGGCCAAAAGAGAAGAGAAAGAACAAGAAAGAAAAAGTGCCACGATATCGTGACATGTTGCATTTTTAGAAGGGAGTAAAAGTGTCGCGATATCATGACATGTTGCATTTTCGCAGTCCAAAGCAAAGAGAAAGAGCAAGGAGGAAAAAGTGTCGCGATATCGTGACATGTTGCATTTTTGCGGTCCAAAGCAAAGAAAAAGTGTCGTGATATCGCGACATGTTGCATTTTCATGACTCAAAAAGGGCAGGTAGGTAGAGAAACAAAAGTGTCATGATATCACGACATGTTGCATTTTCATGACTCAAAAAGGGCAGGCAGAGAAACAAAAGTGTCGCGATATCAAGACATGTTGCATTTTCATGACTCAAAAAGGGCAGGCAGAGAAACAAAAGTGTCGTGATATCGTGACATGTTGCATTTTTGTGACTCAAAAGGGGCAGACCAACAGAGAGACAAGAGTGTCACGATTTCATGACATGTTTGATTTTCGCCAAGGGAACAGAGTAGTGGACAATGCGTCTGATATTAGTGATGAACACCAGGATAGTGAAACTGAAGACTGCATAATGATGTGGACCTATAAGGAATGAATCGAAGATTTAATAAGGTAATTTGTCACATAAGGACAAAATCTAATGAATAAGACAAAACGTTATATAAGGAATATTTAATTATTTGAAATCATTTAAGATGGTCGTTTCACATGGAAGGAAACGGACGCATGCCCATGTGGAGAAAATGAAGCATTTTTTTTTAAATCAAACGAAAAGTGAAGAAAAACAAATAGAGGAAGCCAAACCATGGGAATGAAATGAAGGGCCACAAAATAGAAATGAAAAACCTTTTTGGAAACCAAAACACATGCATGCACAAGGGAAGGTGAAACGAACAACCATTAGAAAATGAAACGAAAAGCTTCCTAAAATTTTTAAATACGCCAAGCAAGGATGTTTTGAGGGGTTGGAAACTGCTGCAAGCAGAGTTGCAGATTTGAAGGCAAGAGGGCCATTCTGGACCTGTTCGAGTCATTTTCTTCCATGGACTGGTTTGGGAAAACCAGAAATTTTTGTTATTGTAAAATGACAAATTTTTAATACATAAAGTTTCAGAAAGTTGCATCTTATGGACAAGAAAGGAGTCATTTTCTGCATGCAAGATTAAATGTCTATTTTTCTCCTTTTCAGATTTTAGGCTTGTAAATGGAGTTTATGCAAGTTTTCTTGGTTGCTTCATGCGAATGTTTAAATCTGAAAAACTCTCATTTAAAACCCTAGGATCCAGCACTTAGCTTATTCGGATTGTGCTTGTTTTGCAAGTCCAATAGGTTAGGTTGCATGCGTGAAAACCTCGCATCTTCGGTTTTGTCAAAATAGGATAGCATCAAACTGAATGTATCTTGTGTTCCATTTTCTGCATTTTATTTTCCAATTTTTTTTTTTTTTTAAATTTTCAGGCATTAAAATAAACATTTAAAAAATTTCAAAATCCAAAAACAATTTCACCATTGCGTAGGCTATACTTCATACTTCCAATATGCACTTTGAAATTTCATTTTCAGAGTTGTTTAGTATTTTTAAAAATTCATCGAAGTTGCTGTTTTATTACAGATTTTGAAAAATCCGAAAATAGAAAATTTCCATTTTTGGGCCGAATTTCATTTTTTTAGTTTCATGTTTCATTCATGAGCCTATGATGACATTCCCTTCATGAAAATTCTAATTTCAACGAAGGAGTCGTGTTTTATGGCACTTTGCAAATTACCATTTTGGGAGCAATCAAAGCACTAAATCATTTGTCTTGATGAAAATTTGATTTCATTTAAGAAGGATAATTATAGTGACATTTTGAAGCTACATTTGAAGACCCTATTCATCATTGAGAATTTAATGCAAGATAAAATCTATTTTAAAACCCTCAAGATAAAAGGAATTAAGGCACTACATCGTGGTCATATGAGGGCCAAATCACATTTGCTTTATTTTTGTTCAATGAACAATCACCAAATTTTCATGGCAAAATAAACCAACATTACCCCTTGTCTACAGTTACTTGCAATCACTAAGGTGTTCCAAGTATTTAAAGTGAATATATTTATTTAAGATTACTAATACACATGCAAATGCTAATATAGCAGAGACCTTGGAGAAGTCATTTGTTTAAATTCTTTGCAAGAGGGGATTTGGAACCCAAATCCTAAGGGAGAGTGTACTTTCACAATTGGGTGAAAATACCACTCAACATTTTGGTGCTAGAAGGAGGTCCTGATTTGGTTTATTTCAGTGTGATTTAAATGCTATAGGGATTTAAATTTTGAATATTTCATGCCCTATTGATTATTATCTTTCGCCCTCTTTTAAACAATACAACCTTGTAGTGTTAAAAGGAGGACATGAATTGCTATGCATTGTTCTAACGCTTTTGATTGTTCATATAGGAATAATGTGTTTTGATTTTATTTTAAAAAAAATTGGTCTTGACTAATGAGGTTGTCTCCATGCAATTACTTTCATTTGATTTTAATGGATACATCTCTTGGTTGATGCTAACATGATTATTCATACATTACATTTTTGATATTTGCTGGTCATTTCATGCTTATTTGTAAGGAATTATTTTGTCTAAAATGTAGTTGTTGTCGGTATTACTTGCGTATAATGCGATCTTGTGAATCAGAAAGCCTACAACACTAGGAGTATGCTCTTCACTTGCGCATATGCGATCTGGTGAATCAAAAACTTACATTTTTAGAATACTACTTTATCATGGTTCCTTATTTCATTCACGACTAACAAATTGGTTTTGAAGTTATTCTTTGAGTTTCATAAATGGCTACAACTGCAGGAACATGGTATGGGATACATGTTAATCCTTTGAACATTAGTGGAGATTCTCATGATTTACCTAAGAACATAGAAAAACATCTACCCAAATTTAAACACAATGGTCCAACATTAGCCGAGGAACATATTCAAGCCTATGTGGACATCCTAGTTAGATGGAATGTTGAACATGAAGATGTGGCATGTAGAATATTTCCTGGAACCCTAGATGAGGTGGCATATGATTGGTACATCAATTTACCCACTGGTTCTATTACATCTTGGACTCAATTGAAAGATGATTTTATCAATCAATTTAGGTTGCTCGTTGATCCTCTCATTGTATATCAACAATTTACTTCTTGCAAAAGAGAACCTAATGAGCCAGTGAGAAGTTTCAACATGAGGTTTCAAAAGCTTTATGCGAGATTAATTTCTCCCTATACTATTAAGGAAAGTGGTGCTCTTCAAATATACTTTTGACCATTGGATCCATTGTTTGCCATATTTGTTAGGATGAATCCCCTGGTTACTGATCTTGCATTGGCCTACATAGAAGCTATGCTTGTAGATCAACAATTGAGGCCACAATGTTATGGAATAGAGCAATCAACTATGGTAGGACAACCAGGGGCTTGCAATCAAACCTTGATGGTAAATCAAGTGTGGGCACAACAAAATTTGATATCAAATGTTTTTCTCTACAATCAACTTTATCCTACCATACCAACTTATGCTCCCACATGTGCTTCTACAAGTACTTCCATCCATCCAAATATGCCTCAATTAGAGAATCATGTGGTCACTCATGGAACCATTGCAACAAATGTTCAAGATTTGTTCGTGGATATCAATCCAACTAATCCTACTACTTCTACCACTCAACCCAAAGAGTTCGTATCAGAATTAAAAGAGCAAAAGAAAGTGGTTAAGAAGGTATGTAGGCATGTTCCACCACAAAAACAAGCACATCAATGTATGCATCCAAATCATCCTAAGAAGAAAATTCGTAATTCCGATCTTAATGATGTTTCATGTTATGCTTCTTCAAGTAATACAAGATATTTTGAGGTAACTTATGTTGAAGTAAATACCTATTTGAAAAGTCTTGAAGAGCATGAAGTTTTTGGAGAAGAAATTCTATGGATGGGTAATAAGAAGTTGGAATCAAATGATCACCATCTTGTTTTGGAAAAGAAATATCTGGAATCATTACCCAAAAAGGAGGATTTGGATGAAAGAACTTATGTGGATATGATTTGGTCAGATGCATTTGCAAAGGATTGGAGCAACTATATGACACGAAATTCAAAAATCGATCCCATTATAGAATATCCTAAGCCATCACAAGTGTCTGAAAATGAATTTGAAAGAAAATCAACAAATTAAGTTGAAGACATAATCGAATTTCACCACTTGTTCTCGAAAGACACTTTGGATGATGTTCTCGAAAGTGATGACCAAGAGGATCCACACCTTCCAAATTGTGATAAAATTGAATCATGGGTTAAAAATTTGGATTATGATAGATTTACCAATTTGAATTCAAGAGATAACCCACTTTTGGAAATAACTGGACCATCTAAGGAAGGTGAAGATGAATTCGATGAGAAACATGTTGATGAATCAGAGGATGAAGAAGAATTACTTGAGCGTCACAGCTTGAAATTGGAAGATGATTACTATGATTCATGGAAGAAATGGGAAGAATAATATCAATATAAATCTTCTAACAAACTTTTTGTGTCAATTAATATGCAGGATAACTCAATTGCTTTCTCACATGAGGATACTATAAATCCTACATAATTTGAGAAAGTTTTGGAAGAGGAATTCAAATCTCATCAAATTTTGGAACATGATAAGGATTCTACAACCATGAATCAAGAAAGAGAGTCACTTGCTTTAGATTCCTTTGAAGGAAATGAAATTGAAAATCTTGATCCACTTACTTGTGCTCCAATGATTATGCCATTTCAAAATGAGAAAATTACAAAACCAAAATCATTTGGGTTTGATATCATTGATGATCCAATTGAAAATATCACATTACCCAAAACAACCCAAGTGATTGATCATGGAAATATGTTATTTAACCCACCCCTAGATAGACAAGACTTATGGTTTGAAAGGGATGGACATGTGTTCAATTGGGTACCTAAATCATGGAGAAAGAAAAAGTGCTACATGATGATGAATGTCATGAGAGAAAAGAGGAGTTTTCAAATTCTCTTCAAGTAAGTTCAAATGAAAACATGCCAAAGGTAAAATCTCACCTTTTTGGTTTCACCCTGCAAAATTCGAATGAAGTTTTACCTAATGAAGGATTTGATTCAAATATTATTAATGTCATGGCTTTATTGAATGAAAATGAAATCTTATTTCTACACCATGAATCAAAGTGCGGAATGGACATCTTAAAGAATAGACATAAAAGAGTTGAATATTGATCATTGTCTAATCAATTTGAAAACTTGAAACTCCACCATAGGATTATTAATGAAACTAAATCAAATTGGTATGGTGAGAGGGGCAAGTGGAAGTTTGTGTCTTTGTTTGGTTTGATCTTGTTTTTGTTGGATGCCTACAAAACTTGGTATGCGTATCAGGTCATATGTCTTTTAAAGAATTCTAATCAGGTTTGGGATCCTAGAAAATGATAATCCAAACTTTTGCACCATCTTGTATTATATTGTACATTTGTATATACTTTTGGTTTTCATGTTTTGGTTTTGGATTGGATCTCATTTTGGTTTTAAGTTTTGTGTGTTGGTCCTTTGGACACTTTTGGTTTGTCTTGAAAAAAAAAAAAACGAGATGTCAATTTATGTCCTTATGAATGTTGACTAAGACTAAGAGAATATGAAACATCATAATTGTATTGTAGAAAGCTCCACGAGTATCGCAAACACATTAAAGAATATCATTTGGAACTTGTGATGCATGAAGTTGTCAGTTTTACAAATTATGGTAAAATAGGTGGTATACTCCATCAACATTTCAAAAAGAGCAATGCATTCATCCATATCTCATGTTACTTTTCACATTGCATATACATTTCATCTTAGTTGCATCTACATTTCAAATACAATCATTGAAAATGTGTCAAATCCTCTTAGGGTTATTATATAACATATATTTAAAAGATCCTAAGGTTGGGAACTGATGCCCGAACTATCTTGAACCAAACACGTTCTACACATATTAAAGATGATCTTGAGCAAAATGGTCAAAACCATACTTGGAAGAAAAGGTGGGGCGAAAGAAGTATTTTTTGTCTGTCCTATCATGCAACATAATCCTTAAGCAATGGTTTTTACTACTCCTATAGTGCTTACAGAATAAAATCAGAGTAGTAAGGATAGGGTTAAATCCCTATCAAAATTTGGTTGAGGATCCAATTCCCCAAAGATCTGATTTGATCTTCATGGAGTAGTAAGGATAGGGTCTAATTCTCATCTCGCTTAGGTTGAGAATCCAATTCCCCAAAGCTTCTATTTTGCCTCCATCACGCTTTAAGAAATTAAAAGCGTGATCTACACTCAAGAACTTGAAGTTCCAAAGCAAATATTTTTCATTGTACTTTTATTGCATCATTGATATTGGATTGGAAGGATCGTACTACATGTCCCTTGCAAGGATGGGTAGTCATCCCCAAGGTTCAAGAAATCAAAAGTAAAGTCAAATCCTGGATTATGGGGTTGATCTCCACCAGGGATATAAATGCCTGACTGGAAGTGGAGTATGCTCATGCATGGCAACATGTCTTGTATAAAAGCAAGACAATTGACTTCTCAAATGGATAGGCTAGCCTGACAGTTTCATCCATAATAGGTTAAATCATTTTGTTCAAGATGAGGTAATAAACTCCAGATCAGAGTAGTAAGGATAGGGTTAAATTCCCATCTTGCTTAGGTTGGGAATCCTATTACCCAAAGCTCTGATTTCACTTACACTTGCACATGGGTTCAAAATGGTAGTGACACATAACCAACTTTGGGATCTAGTAAATTAATTCAGTATACTCATATTTGGTCCTAAGAGGATTTGAAAGTTTTAATTTTTTTGTTCATGGTACTAGAAAGTTTGAGCCTTTGCAAAGCTTGTTATATCTCTAGCATCTTCACCATACGTTAAATCCTACAGGAATCATCCATAACTTCTCATACACACGAATCATAAGTAAAAATGACAATGGAAAGTTGAGTGAGCTCCAAACGATAGGGAATGAAGCACATTGCACACATCGAGCTGATGCTTAATAATTCTAATGCTTCATGTATTTCTCGTCTAGTTTCATTCTTGGGATATTTGCTGACACTTGTGTTTGAGTTTTGAAGGTGTTCAGGTTGAGTTCTCACCGAAATGTTTAGGAGCATTTCCCAGCAGAGTCATCATTTGTTGTGGCTACTCCACAACGTACCCCAAAATTGGGGACCCACCTTTTTGCATATTTTCCAAGAAGACCGAAGTGGCCCATATGCTAAAGATCAAAGAAAAAGCAAAACACCGCAAGGAGAAAAAAGTGTCACGATATCGCAACATGTTCCATTCTCACGGTTCAAAGCAAAGAGAAAAAACAAGGAGGAAAAAGTGTCGCGATATCATGACATGTTGCATTTTTGTGGCCAAAAAAAAAGAGAAAGAACAAGAAAGAAAAAGTGTTGCGATATCGTGACATGTTGCATTTTTTTGGCCAAAAGAGAAGAGAAAGAACAAAAAGGAAAAATTGTCACGATATCGCGACATGTTGCATTTTCGCAGCCAAAAGAGAAGAGAAAGAACAAGAAGGAAAAAGTGTCGCGATATCACGACATGTATTTTTGTGGCCAAAAGAGAAGAGAAATAACAAGAAAGAAAAAGTGTCGCAATATCTTGAAATGTTGCATTTTCGCGGCCAAAGAGAAGAGAAAGAACAAGAAAGAAAAAGTTTCCCGATATCGCGACATGTTGCATTTTCATGGCCAAAAAGAAGAGAAAGAACAAGAAAGAAAAAGTGTTGCGATATCGCGACATGTTGCATTTTCACGGCCAAAAGAGAAGAGAAAGAACAAGAAAGAAAAAGTGTCGCGATATCGCGACATGTTGCATTTTTGCGGCCAAAAGAGAAGAGAAAGAACAAGAAAGAAAAAGTGTCGCGATATCACGACATGTTGCATTTTTGTGGCCAAGAGAAATAGAAGGGGGCAAAAGTGTCACGATATCATGACATGTTGCATTTTTGTGGTCCAAAGCAAAGAGAAAGAGCAAGGAGGAAAAAGTGTCGTGATATCACGACATGTTGCATTTTTGCGGTCCAAAGCAAAGAAAAAGTGTCACGATATCACGACATGTTGCATTTTTGTGACTCAAAAATGGCAGGCAGACAGAGAAACAAAAGTGTCGCGATATAACGACATGTTGCATTTTTACGACTCAAAAAGGGCAGGCAGAGAAACAAAAGTGTCACAATATCATGACATGTTGCATTTTCGTGACTCAAAAAGGGCAGGCAGAGAAACAAAAGTGTCACAATATCATGACATGTTGCATTTTCATGACTCAAAAGGGGCAGGCCGATAGAGAGACAAGAGTGTCATGATTTCGTGACATGTCCGATTTTCACCAAGGGAACAGAGTAGTGGACAGTGCATCTGATATTAGTGATGAACACCAAGATAGTGAAACTGAAGACTACATAATGATGTGGACTTATAAGGAATGAATCGAAGATTGAATAAGGTAATTTGTCACATAAGGAAAAAATCTAATGAATAAGACAAAATGTTACATAAGGAATATTTAATGATTTGAAATCATTTAAGATGGTCGTTACACATGGAAGGAAATAGATGCATGCCCATGTGGAGAAAAGGAAGCATTTTTTTTTAAATCAAATGAAAAGTGAAGAAAACCAAATAGAGGAAGCCAAACCATGGGAATGAAATGAAGGGCCACAAAATAGAAATGAAAAGCCTTTTTGGAAACCAAAACACATGCATGCACAAGGGAAGGTGAAACAAACAACCATTGGAAAATGAAACGAAAAGCTTCCTAAAATTTTTAAATATGCCAGGCAAGGATGTTTTGAGGGTTGGAAACTGCTGCAAGCAGAGTTGCAGATTTGAAGGCAAGAGGACCATTCTGGACCTGTTTGAGTCGTTTTCTTCCATGGACTGGTTTGGGAAAACCAAAATTTTTTGTTATTGTAAAATGACAAATTTTTAATATAGAAAGTTTCAGAAAGTTGCATCTTATGGACAAGAAAGGAGTCATTTTCTGCATGCAAGATTAAATATCTATTTTTACCCTTTTCAGATTTTAGGCTTGTAAATGGAGTTTATGCAAGTTTTCTTGGTTTCTTCATGCGAATGTTTAAATCTAAAAAACCTCATTTAAAACCCTAGGAGCCAACACTTAGTTTATCCGGATTGTGCTTGTTTTGCAAGTCCAATAGGTTAGGTTGCATGCATGAAAACCTCGCATATTCGGTTTTGTCAAAATAGGATAGCATCAAACTGAATGTATCTTGTGTTCCATTTTCTGCATTTCATTTTCATTTTCTGCATTTTATTTTCTAGAAATTTTAATTTTTTTAATTTTCAGGCATTAAAATAAACATTTAAAAATTTTCAAAATCCAAAAACAATTTCACCATTGCGTAGGCTATACTTCATAATTCTAATATACAATTTGAAATTTCATTTTCGGATTTTTTTAGTATTTTTAAAAATTCATCGAAGTTGCTATTTTATTATAGATTTTGAAAAATCCGAAAATAGAAAATTTCCATTTTTGGGTCGAATTTCATTTTTTCAGTTTCATATTTCAATCATGAGCCTATGATGACATTCCCTTCATGAAAATTCTAATTTCAACGAAGGAGTCGTGTTTTATGGCACTTTGCAAATTACCATTTTGGAAGCAATCAAAGCACTAAATTATTCGTCTTGATGAAAATTTGATTTCATTTAAGAAGGATAATTATAGTGACATTTTGAAGCTACATTTGAAGACCCTATTCATCATTGAGGATTTAATGCAAGATAAAATCTATTTTAAAAACCTCAAGATAAAAGGAATTAAGGCACTACTTCATGGTCATATGAGGCCCAAATCACATTTGCTTTATTTTGGTTCAATGAACAATCACTAAAGTTTCATGGTAAAATAAACCAAAATTTCCCCTTGTTTATAGTTACTTGCAATCACTAAGGTGTTCCAAGCATTTAAAGTGAATATCTTTATTTAAGATTACTAATACACATGCAAATGCTAATATAGCGGAGACCTTGGAGAAGTCGTTTGTTTAACTTCTTTGCAAGAGGGGATTTGGAACCCAAATCCTAAGGGAGAGTGTACTTTCACAATTGGGTGAAAATACCACTCAACACAATCTTACATAATGAACACTTGTTCACATTTACACTCATCATACTTGCAAACTTAACTACATGACACTTGTGCATTTTCTGCACATTATTATATTACATAAAATATTTATTGACTCTCTAATCTAGGACATACATCCTAATATAATTATGTAACCAAGGTGGTACATTAGCATGTAACAAATAATGTAATATACTCCAACACCCCACTATATTACATTATTTGGTTATTGAAGACTTTAGTCTTTAATATGGTCTTCATCCTGATCCTGGAGCTTGTGTTGTCTTCTCTTGCTTTCTTTAGTTTGCTCCCTTCTTGTATCCCAATCATGCAAATGATTAGTATCCTCATAAAGTATTATTTTTTATGAAAGTGCTTTAACACTATTTTCTTTCATTGTTTCTTCTAGTTCTTGAATTTCTTGAGCTAAGTGCCCCTTTTGGTTTCCTTCTCTATATTGTAGTTGAGATTGATTATATTGATTTTGAGAAGGATATTGACGTTGAAATTGTTGTTGATGTGGTTTATATTGATTCTAATATTATCTAGGTTGGAATGACCTATTTGATTGACCTCCTTGATTTAATTGATTCCCTTGGAACTAATTTCTTGGATTGAACCTACAAAAAATTGTACTATACTTCTATTTATGCATACTTAACAATATCTATTATTCCATTTTGATCTATCCCTTGATAATGAAACAACATTCTTTTGTGTATTTTTTTTTATATCAAGGAATTGTTAGTCATTTCATATTTAACTAAATTTTCTACCTCATATTCTTTTAGAATATTGACTAACTAATCAAATGAAGTATCTTTACTTAGAACTTGCAAATATGTAACTAGATGCTTGTAGCTCTCTAAAAGTGCTCTTAGAATTACTTGAACAAGAAATTTGTCTTCTACCTCTCCTAAGTTTAATAATTTTTCTTTTATATCTGCAAATTTCCTTACAAATAATTCTATACTTTCACCACTATTAAATTTTAGAGAATGCAATTGGGTTTGAAGATTCAAAATAGTGGCTTTATTTTTTTTCAAATATCTTGTCTAAAGTATTCCAACCTTCTATAGATGTTATTATTGAACTAATGTATGGTTCTATATAATCTATAATTACAAATGTTATTATCATGAGAGCTTTTGCTTCATCTTCTTAAAACTTTTAAATTTCTCTAACATATTCAATAGGTTTAGATTTTGTTCTTCTAATAATATCCCAAAGTTTTTCCACTATCAATATTGACCTCACTTTTTTTTTTCATGAAGTGTAATTAGGACCTTTGAGAATTTGAGATTTAGAAAGAAAGAATTTATTTGTTGTCATGGTGACACTCCTTATATTTTCTCCAAATTTTTCTAAAATTTTGAGTTGAATTCCTTATGTCTCCCTAAGTTTGAATATATGATCAAACAATAGTTTTTTATGAAGGTTTCAATTCTCAACTTTCTATGTTGAATTCCTTTTAACTCCCAAATTATAAATTTATCAATTTTGTAAAATAATATTTGCAAAATTTCTATGTTCCAATTTGATGTAGTAATCCTTATTTCTCCAAAATTTCTAACTTGCAAATATTAAAATCTGATTTACAAAATCTAATATATTAATTACAAAACTTGTAATTAATTTCCCAAAACTTCAAATTACTTTCTCAAAAAACCAAATTAAGTTTTCAAAAACCTTCTAAAATTTTCAAAAATACCTTTATAAGGTTTCTAGGGTTTCAATATTCTGATTTGAAAACTTATCTCTCCAATCATCCAATTAATCTATATGCAATTTGTAAAACCTTAGATAAAATAATACTTCCCAACCTTATAACTCCTATTTTCAGCAATAAATCAATAAACAATTCAAATTTCTTTTACCTCCCAAAGTGGCGTGCAAAATCTACGATCAAAGACTATTGACCTCCTCCTAAAAAGGCGCTCCTTCACTAAACTCTTCTTTTTGCAGTACTCGACCAAGCTTCATTAATTGTATGTCATATGAAACTTTATCCCATGCATTTATTGGCATGTAAGAGGTGTTTCATTCTTCTATAATGGTGGTTGGTGCTCCTCCTTCCATCAAGACATGTGGCACTTGGACTCTTCAACTTTGAATGGTGCTTCTTTCTCCATCAAGACATGTGGCACTTGGACTCTTCAACTTTGAATGGTGCTTCTTCCTCCTAAACATTACAAGATTCTCTTTACCAATAAAATGCCACGTATGGACTATTGCAAACATTTTTTTAATGATAGCTCTTCTTTCCAAGGCATTTCAAACTTGTTGTGTGGCTTTGGACGTTTGATCTTCCTTTTCCTTTCAATGACTCTTCACTCTTCTTTCCTTGGCAATGCTCTATCTTCTCCTTCGTGGCTGGTTGATGTTCTATCTCCTTGTGGTGGCTTCCAAATGGCTCATGGCTTCGTTCTAACTCCTTGTGGTGGCGCTTCCTTCCAAAACCGGTGGCTCCTCCCTAAGCTTGGTGGTTATTTTCTGCTGGTTCAATGCCCGAGGTATTTGTTGGTTCAAAACCTGAGATGTACCCTTCTTTGTTGTTGGTTTTAATGTCCCTTTTTGGTGTCTTTAGACACCCTAATTCCTTCTTTATTTTTAGCCCTTCTTTTGAATAATATTCAGCCAGATAATGCAGCTCTTTGACTTGATATTCTGACTACTCTTTGACGTCAGAAGAACAAGATTATCTCCCTTGCTTCCTTTAATATTTGCTATGAAATCCTATCTTTTTTTTGGCTTCAATAATGCTTGTAAAATCTGCACTTTTCACCTTTACGTTGGCTCTATTCTATACTTACAAAAACAACATTTATACTTATGCTTTTAACCAATATTTTCTCTCCCTTATTACTCCATTTTTATGCAATCTCTAACTTCTCTTTTTGTTGTTATATTATGCAAATTTCAAGATGACAAAGATGCTTGCTCCCTCAACTTGGAAATATAAAACTTAAAGCTTTCTATTTGTTGCTTTAAACTCTTGAATATGGTGCCTTTTAAACTTGAAATAAATCCACTTTTTCACATAAACAAAATATACTTTTAAGCACCAATTTTTCAAACCTTTTTAGTCTCTTTTGTAGCTTGCTTCTTTGCTGATTTAGCTCACCTTTTTGCTGTCCAAACTTGCTGCCCAAATCTGTAAAAATGCAGCTCCTATTCTTCTCAAGAATGCTGACCAAAAATCTGCTTTATCTCCTTTTTGTTTGATCTCCTTCGTAGCTTGCTTTCTTGCTGATTTTGCTTATCTCTTCGTTGTCCAAAATTGTAGAAATTTGCAGCTCCTTCTTCCTTTCACTTGTTGTTTTAGCTTTTGTTCCAATTTGCAGCTATTTTCCTCAAAAAATATTGTTCACAACCTATCTCTTTCTTCTCTAATTCACTGCCCAAACTTTCTGAATTTTTCAACTTTAACTCTCCTACAAATGCTGCTCCAAAGCTGCCTTCTTTCCTTTAACTTGCTGCCTAAAAATTCTGAATTTCGCAGCTTTACTTTTCCTCAAAATGCTGTTCAAATTTTTTGAATTTTGCAGCTCCAAATGCTGGCCAAAATTGCTGTCAATTCCTCCTTCAATTAGCTATCCAAGGACACTTCAAAATCTGCCCAAATATTCTCCAAATCACAGCTCTATGTCTCCTCCAATTTGTTGTCCTGAAACTCTTCAAATTCTGCCCCAAAACTTCTCCAATTCGCAGCTCTACTCTTTTCTCCAAATGCTGCCCAAATTTGCTTTCCAAAAAGCTTCAAATGCTGTCCAAAATTTCTGCCTTCTTCTTCTTTAGTTTGCTGTCCAAAACTCTTTAAATTCTGCCCCAAAAATCTGCAATCTTCTCCTTCAAAAATCAGCCTTCAAAACTTTAATGGTTGCCTTCAAAAAGTATCTATTTGGTGGCCTCTTCAATCCTCTTTCTCCTCCTTAGCTCTTGCTGAATTTTATCTTCAAATTTGGCCTCTTTGTTGGCCTCTTCTTCAAGAATCTGAATGTCTTGAAGTCTTCAAAAAATACTTTCCAAAATTTGGCAAACTTCTTACCAAATCCTTCCTCCTTGAATCAGTTTCACAAATCCTTTTGGGCTTGTTGTCAGATGGTGACAATTATCCCAAATTTGGTGTGATTACCTCTTTTCAGGAGTTTCTTCTTCTTGCAATCTTCTATCTCGAATTTTCTTCAAATCTCCTCCAATGGCCACTTCTTCAATTTCTCAATAGGGCTTCTCTATTCTCCTTCTTTCTCCTTCCAAATTTCAATGGGACCTTTTCCTAGGCCTCCTCAATCTTCTCTCTCAAATCTCCTATCTCTTTTCTCAAATCTTCAATGGGACCTCTTCTCTTGGGTCTCCTTTTTCTCAATCTTCAATAGGGCTTCTCTAGCCTCTTTCTCTCTTCTTTCTTCAATCTGCTATGGGACCTCTTCTCTTGGGTCTCCTCTATCTTCAATCTTCAATATTCAATGGGGCCTCTCTCTTGGGTCTCCTCAATCTTCAATCTCCAATCTCCTATGGGACCTCTTTCTTGGGTCTCCTCAATCTTCGTTGTCTATTCTTTTTCTGCAACTCCAAAATCAATTTTTTGCAACAAAATCTTAGACAACAGCAATCAAATACATCCAAATCTCCAAAATTT
Source organism: Wollemia nobilis (assembly GCA_028583015.1). Lineage (NCBI taxonomy): Eukaryota > Viridiplantae > Streptophyta > Pinopsida > Araucariales > Araucariaceae > Wollemia > Wollemia nobilis. The sequence continues at coordinate 539,822 of JAQPPZ010000159.1, forward strand.
TAAAATCAATAATCTTCACTAGTTGTTCTTCAATCTAGTGGTAAAAATCTATGTTGAGTCCTAGTCTTCACGAGTTATTCTACAACCCTGTGGAAAGACTCTAGCCAAATGCAATCTGGAATTTTCTTCTTCCTTCAAATCTATCAAACTTTTCAATAGGACCTCCTTCTTGGGTCTCTTAATCTTGTCAATGTCAAGGTCTATCTTCAAGACCTGAAACTATGTTGTAAATTGCCTTCTATTCCAAATTTATTCTTGGAATAGGTAAACTCAATCTTTCTGAAGTTTTTTTTTTAAATCTTCAATCCTCACTGGTTTTTCTTCAACATAGTGGAAATACTATCTTCTCTAGTTTTTCCTTCTCTAGAGGTAATATCTTTAACTTCACTAGTTTCTTCTTGACCAGTGGAAATGTCCTTAGAAAATCTACAACTTTTAAAAAACCTATGCAAGAAAGAACCTTGTTGTAGCTCTGATACCACTATTAGCTTTTGATGCTTAATACTTAATGCAAATAATCACAAGATCTCAAATAAAGTTGCAATATAAAATATACAATAATGGCAATATTTTAATCACATAAAACTCACTAATAACTTCAGAAATAACTCATAAAATGGACACTAATAAATGCTCACGAAAATAGTAAAATGACATAGAATAAAGGTCTACTAATGCATGCTATGTGCAATGCATTTTCGATGCTCATTACAATACTTAGTCACAAATATATAATGGAATGTGACTCTTCATATGGAGTACTCTTGACCTTCACTCTCCTTTGAGACTCTTCACTTTCCTATTCTAAGGACACATGTGCACTCTTACATAATGGACACTTGTGCACATTTACACTCATCACACTTGCAAACTTAACTACATGACACTTGTGCATTTCCTGCACATTATTACATTACATAAAATATTTACTCACTCTCTAATCTAGGACACACATCCTAATCTAATGATGTACCCAAGGTGGTACATTAGCATGTACCAAATAATGTAATATACTCCAACACCCCTGTATTACATTATTTGGTTATTGAGAATTTAGTCTTCAATATGGTCTTCATCCTAATCCTAGAGCTTGTCTTGTCTTCTCTTGCTTTCTTTAGTCTCCTCTCTATTTTTTCCCCATATACAACTATGTAATTATCAAAAGAGATAAAGAGTAAAATCCTAAATATTGTCTGTCATAAAATGATAATGGACTATTTTTATCACTATGATAGAGTTTGATGGAAAGAATAGAGAACCACTCCAAGGCATGCTTCCATACGATGACCATGGCAATGTGTCAAAAGCTTTAGGAGAAGGAAGTGCAGGTTCTAAATATGAAATAAAATAATTTGGCATTGGAGAACCATGCCATTCCTAATGAAATGATGACATAGATCCTCAAAGAAAAAATTGACCAAAATATAGTTTTAAACAAGGCATTTAAAATTTCTTAATGTTCAATGAAAAATCAAGGTAATTTTGACATCTATTGAAAATTACGAAATGTAATTGCAATTGGGAATTTGACTTTATTAACGTCCAAACTTTGATATTATTTTTATTTTTATTTTTTGAAAGAAAAATAATTTACCAAATAATGTAACACAAGGAGGTGTTGACAATAATACATTATTTGTGAATAACACAAACTTATACTGAGAGGGGGGGTGAACAGTATAAGACCACTTTTTACTTTTTCTTTTAATTTAATATTATGTAGTGTATAGATATTAGTAATCAAAGCAATGCACAAAACACCATACACAATAGAGACTCTACAATTTACGTGGTTCACCCAATGTGGTCTACTCCATGGAGAAAATATTTTACTAAAAATTTCTCAATTGATCTCTTTTGGGAATCCTTCCTAGTTACAATGCTTATGGATCTTTGTCCAAAGGATATGTTGATCCCCTAATATCAATTTTATGGATCTCTTCCACAGGAGAACTCTTTCCCCTTCTACTCTGGCTAGAAATATTCTAGAAGACTTTGTCTCTCTGTTGTACTGATTGGTGGATCTCTCTCCACTTGAAGACTCCTCACTCAGATTTATCTTCAATTGTCCTAGCTACTGGATCTTTATCCACTAAGACTTTATCCTCTATACTTTGTCACCTCCAAAGCTCTATCTCAGTACTGTACTAAAAACAGTTCAGTCGGTCTAGCACAACTCTGCTCAATATCTTGCACTAAACATAGTACATTAGATCTAGTACAATTAAGCTCAATATGTCCACGTAGAACCTACTCAAATCTGCTCAATAGGTCCACACAAAACCTACTCAAATATGCTCAATAGGTTCACATAGAACCTACTCAAATCTTCTCAACAAGCTCACTTAGAACTTTGTCCAAATATTCTTAACAAGCTCACTCAAAACTTGTCAAAATATGCTCAACAAGCTCACTCAAAACTTGTCCAAATTTTCTTAATAAGTCCTCTCTAGGACTTGCTCAAATTTGCATAGCAAGATTCCACAAAATCTTACTCAAAATAAGTACACAAGTCTTCTCAAATACTTGTCTCAAATCTGTTTACAATCTCACACAGAACTTGTCAAATCTCATAGAATCATATAAAGAATTTTTAGAGACTCAATATGTTCTATACTTAATGCTCAATCAATATCTCAATTCAATCTCATAGAAGCATAAAGAGAATTGTTATATACTCAATATGTTCTATACTCAAATTCCAATCTCAACTCAAATCAATATCATAGAAGCATAAAGATAATTGTTAGAGACTCAATATGTTCTATTATCAAATCTCAATTTCAACTCAAATCAATATTATAGAAGCATAGAGAGAATTATTAGAGACTCAATATGTTCTATTCTCAAATCTCAATCTCAACTCAAATCCAAAATATAGAATAGTTTGTTTCATGTAACTTGAACAACCACATGCATCCACTTGACTAGGCTCAATCAACTCAACTCAACCAATCACCTCAATGAACAACCCTTTCTCACAAACCCTAGTCCAAGCATGTATCAACCAAACCAAAATGTTTCCAACAATGCTTCAACAACAAATCTCACATAACAATGATACTCATGTTCTTTCTAACTCAAGTTCAAGTTCCTTGCACAACCAATTGGCTTCAACAACAATGCTTATAAAAAAAGGTTTAATAACAACTCTCAATCCAGAAAACCTTGAAGAATTTAACCAATCACTTTTGAAAAGGAAACCACAATCAATCCTTTTCTCTCCAATGATATTTCAGAAATCAATCACCCAATCAAGTCAATGGAGAATATTTCCCATACCTTTTTGATGATGAAGAAGATCTCTCAATTCTGTGAAGATCGTAACCAATTATTTTCCAAACTAGAAATGGTTAGTGGACAAGGAATATTGCACAAAATTTCACAATAATATTCCCTTGAAATATCTCAAAAATACTTTATTTTATTCTTCCACTCAACAATACAAAGCATGTTCCACATACACCTTATCAACTCCAATCTCAAGAAAGAAGCTCATCAACACATGAAAGCAATAACCACCTCTCAAGAAGAAATTACCACCATAGAATTTATAAACACTTTAAAATAATATCAAGGTGACTTAAGGCATCCTCCATTAACATTTACACAACTTTGATTTAATGCAAAAATAATATATGACATATACTCCGTTATTATTCCATTGCCAAATTTAATCAAAAAAACCTTTATTAAAATATTAAAACTTGCTTAACCTTATATATCCCACAAAATTTATAATAAAACCTTAGAAAGAAAATATTTTAATTAAAATATTGACCCCCACAAATATCGAAGTCAGAGCACATACCTCAAATGATCCCTCGAAGAGCTTTGGCTTTTTGAACCTCTGCCCACCATGCTGCGAAGTGGTATCTAAGCCGCATGAGCTAAGATTGCCCACGTGAGTGCCTTGGGCACTCTCTTCATTAAGCCACATGTGCTTTCCTCACAAGGTGCCAACTTGACCGCCCATGACTTGACTGCCCATGTCACACTCCACAAAATTTGTTGCGCAATATTTGAATGCAAAATACTTTGGTTTTCGAAAATCATGCGACTGGACTAAATGAAAAACCTTTGGCTTATTTATATAAGCCATACTTCAATGCGAATACATCGACCCTTTTAAAATTTCCCTCATGACGTCGGTGGCACCAATAATAAAGGAGGTAAAAACCTTATAAAAGGTTTTAAATTTAAATTTAAATTGTAAGAAAATTAAAATTTAAACCTAAATTTCAAACTTTAATAACTTTATCACCAGAGGTCATTTTTCGATGAAACAAAAATTTAAATTGGGTTTTAAGAAAAACCCATTTCAAATCTGCCATCCATGGTTTTAAATAAAACCTTTCCTTGCCTTTTCATAAAAACATTTTGCTAAGATTTCCTTGAAGCTCCTTTTGGAACCAAATGCCATGCATCCCTTCTTGAACCTTTGATCAAAACCTTTGCTTCTCATGAAGCTCTTTGTGGAGAAAAATCATAGTGCTTACTTACATAGGTCCTTTTGACATAAATGACAACTTTTAGCTTAGGGACTCAAAATGTCCAACAATCTCCCCATTTGTCATTGATGGCAACCCATATTCATTTTACTAAAACCTGACCTTCTTTTTTGCTCCCCCTAGGTCTTTGCTCCCCCTGGCTCAATGATCTCTCAAATATCAAATCTCTCCTCATATCAAATATCTCCCCAATACACAAATCTCTCCCCCTTTGAGATCAATGGCAAAGGGTCACCTTTGGGGCTCGGTTCTAAGAATGATCCTCTTAGCTTAGCCCCTCCCCCACCTCCACTACACTCTTAGCTCGGTTTAATTTTAACTTTAATTAAAGAATATTAAAAAAAAATTAATAAAAAATGAAAATTTTTATACCTTTGGGGGGGCATCAACAGGACTCGAACCCGTGACCTAGGGCTCCCAGAGCCTTAACCACTTGACTCACCTCTAGGTGAGTCAGTGGGATGATCTACATAGATTAGGCTCTATGCCTCCTTTAAGGAGCCCCTGAAGGCGTAATAGCCTCCACAATGGCGCTCCCTCCACCACCACCACTCGGGTAGAGCATAGGTGGTGCTGCTCGGGCGGATCCATCGATGGATTTTGGGTGGTGCAGAGGTGGGAGGCTCATAGAGAGCCAAAAAATATACTCAAATCACGTGAAATTTATCTCTCCTAAATCATGTTTCTATGGTAGGAAGATACAACACCAAAATTGTCCTTAAAAACTATAGAAATGTGGAGAAATCACCTGATTGATGGCTGCCATTAACACCCGGTGTGAGAAAAAAAATAGTTTTGGAGGGTTTGGAAGGGCTTAGATCAAATTATGATCCAGCCAATCTACTCCAATTGGTTTCTACCTTCCATAAAATCACTCATAAAATGAAGGCACTACAACCAGTGATAATGCAAAGTAGGAAGTGATTTACCAGTTTGACGTTGAAATGTGTATGTGACCAAGAAAATCGTCAGGTGATGTGCATGATCAAATTTCAAATTTCAAGGCTTCTTTTTAGTTTATCCCACATTGATGGGATCGACATTAAATAAGGGATTTTAAAAGCGTTTTACTCCACAATAAAGTATAGCCTCTCGAGGAGAGGCTCTCACCTAAGAGGGTCATGGGGAAGCCTTGGTGTTGGCTCCCACAATGTATGTTGCTCACCTTGCCCTTTCGACCATGCGATCGATTGCCTTGTTCGATCTTGGTTGATCATTTCGAATTATTTCTTTCTAATTGCTCCTTCATTCGATTGCCTCTTCGATCGCCTCTTAGATCGCCTCTTCGACCGTATGGTCGATCCAACTTTTTTGAAAAAAAAATTCTCTATTCTGAGAAATAAAAAAAAATTCTCAAAGTTTCAAAGAATTATTCCCAATTGAAAAAAAAAAATCTCTGCTCATTTGATCCGCTACTATGAGATCACTTTACAAGAAATGAGAGTTGCGAAGGAAGAGCTATGATACCATGTGAGAAGCAAAACCAAGTTTGATTAATTTGATGAAGTATAAATAATACATTAGGGACAAGATTAGTCCGAAGGTTATGGAACCACCCAAGACTAATATAGGCGGAGTTGTCACAAATAACAACTAGCCTAAATTAATCAATCTAACTATATAAGATTGATACAACTAAATTAATTAATAAAGGAAATATTGAAATATATTCTAACACACATGAGGTGGTTAATTCTAGGGTGGGAGTATTTCTACTCCCTAAAAGCATAGATCTGTGCCTTTATCTTTCTCCCTTCCTCTGTGAGTTTTTTTAATCCTCTCACTATTTCTTTCCAAGTTATCATTCATATTCCTATCATAACTTCTGCTCATGTTCTCGTTCTCGTTCTTATTCTCATCCATGTTTCTATTCATGTTCATACCTCTATTCCTGTTCATATTTCTGTTCCTGTTCACATTCTTGTTCTTGTTCATATTCTTGTTCTTGTTCATGTTCTTATTTTTGTTCATGCTTATTTCTAGAATATTTGCTCTACACCATTTTACTATGTGACCATCATTATTGCAATTATAACACTTAATGTTGTTATTCCTTGGATGTGCAATTGTCTTAGGATTTCTCCTAGTGAAGCCATATCCTCTTCTATCATGAACCCTGCAATTCATTGCTTTGTGATTCTCAAAAAAGTTATTCTTTTCCATATACTTGTCTTTCATGATTCCTGCATTGTGAAGCCATGTGTCCAAATCTATGACATGAATAGCATCTTCCATTGAAGCCTCCTTGTCTTGACCTCATTGGTCTCCTATTCTGATTGTTGTTCCATATGTATCTTCTTTGTGCATTGTTCCTCTATTTGTTGAAATCTTGGTTGTCCAACTCATCCTTTGATGTCCCACTTAAACTTAAACTATCTTCTTCTAAATTTTCTTCTTCATCAAGACTTGAAGTAGATTTTTTTCCTATTTATTTTGAGCATTTCCAAAGCCAAGACCTATTGAACATGATGTTACCTGTTGTCCATAGATGAACTTATCCAAGTTCTTAGATCTATTTGTGAAACTCTTCATCTTGATATTGGAGTCCTTTAAATATTATTTTAGAGTAGCCACTTCTTGTTCTAACTTCTCACATTCCAAAATATTTGCTTCTAACTTATCCTTGAACTCACTTGCCTTAGCATTTGAATTTTCTAAATCCTCTATGAGCAATAATATTTCTTCATCACATTCTTGAAACTAATTTTTAGGCTTAGAGTGTTACTTTATAACCTTATTTACTGTGTCAAGGGTATAGATAAGTTCTCCCTTGATATCATAGCCATTCTCTACTAAATATTCCTCTATTTTTTTACCTTTGTTCATATCATTATTTCCTTTTGGCTTGTCTTCTATAGGATCATCTTCTTTATCTTCCAAATCCATTAGAATATTCTCATCTGGTATTTCAAGTGCATCTTCAAAATCATCATCATCACTAAAACTATAACCATCCCTAGTGCAATCAGCTTCAAGATGTCCAAATTTACCACATCTAAAACACTTGAGAATAACTAGAGTCATTTTCTTAACTGGATCTTTCTCTTCAACCATAAATAGAACTTCATCTCTATCATTGTCTAAAAAACTAGCATTAATATCAATTGAGTACTTATTTGAATTTTTTGCATAGCAGCTTTTCTTTTTTCTCTTGAAGAACTTCTTTCCTTGCATTCTTTGTCAATCCTTAATTTTTTTTTGGTACTTGTGTCTTTTTGATTCCCTGTATCTGTGATCCTATTTTTCTTCATCATTGTTACATTTTGGCTCTTTGAATTTTGTTGCATAGTGTCCATACTTTCCACAATTGAAACATTTGATAGATATTAGATCTATGGGTCTACTGGAACCTCTATTTATTCTACCATAATTTGCTTCTTCATCACTGGATGATTCACTGCTTGATTCTATATTTATTCCCTTTTTCTTTTTGTCTACTTTGAAAGCAACTTCTTTCATAGGAATATGATCTTTTTTTCTTATCTCAAAAGTAGTAAGCATGACAAGCAAATAATTTCTTGTCAAATAATCACTATCAATTGATGTTTCTATAGAAAAAACCTTTTCACTATACCTTTTTGGAAGAGTTCTCAAGATCTTATCACAAGCATCAGATTCATCAACCTTCATTCTAAGACCTTTCATCTCATGTACAAGTTCATAAATCTTACTAACATAGTCATGAAATTTTCATCATTCTTCATTAATAAGTTCTCAAATTCTCCTTTGAGATTTCTGATCTTAGCCATTCTGACTCCTTTATCTTCTTCATATATTTCATGCAAAATTTCCCACATTTCTTTTGCTATTTTACAATCCATAACCTTCACAGATTCTGATCTATGCAATCCTTTCATAATTGCATTCATGCCTCTTGATTTTTCATGCATTAGAAGCTTACCTTCCTTATCCATAGGAGTATTGACTATTGAATTGTATCCAAGTTCCATTGCATCCCAAAATTCATTTCCAAGTGCCATCAGGTAAAATCTCATCAACATATACCAATATAAGAAGTCACTTCCATCAAATACTGGTACTACATTATTGAAGTGTCCATATCTTTGATCCTTTTGATCCATTGTGTTCTTAGACCACTTTTTCTTCAAGCTATCAAAATCTTATGAAGGAACCCACTATGATACCAATTGAAGAATAAAATTTTATACTAAGAGGGGGGTGAACAATATAAGACCACTTTTTACTTTTTATTTCAATTCAATATTATGCAGTGTATAGATAGTAGTATCAATAGAAGTAATCAAATAAATGCACAAAATACCATACATAATAGAGACACCACAATTTACGTGGTTCACCCAATGTGGGCTACTCCAAGGAGAAAATATTTTACTAAAATTTTCTCAATCAATCTCTTTTGGGAATCCTTCCCAATTACAATGTTTATGGACCTCTGTCCAAAGGAGATGTTGATCCCATAATCTCAAGTTTGTGGATCTATTCCATAGGAGAACTCTTCCCCCTTCTACTCTGGATAGTGATCTTCTATAAGACTCTATCTTTCTACTGCACTAACTGGTGGATCTCTCTCCACTTGAAGACTCATCACTCAAATATTTCTTCAATTGTCCTAGCTTGTGGACTGACTTTTAGTAAGCTTTTATGGAAGATTGCTATGCATATTTGATCAAGTCCTAGAGAGTACTTATTGAGTAGATTTGGACAAGTTCTGAGTGAGCTTGTTGAGCAGATTTGGACAAATTTTGAGTGAGCTTGTTGAGCAGATTTGGAAAAAAATTTGAGTGAGCTTGTGAGCTAAGCCACGTGAGCTAAGACTGCCCACGTGAGTGTCTTTGGCACTTTATTCCTTAATCTATGTGTGCTTTCCTCATAAGGAACCAAACTTGACCACCCACAACTTGACTGCCCACGTCACACTCCACAAAATTTGTTGCGCAATATTCAGATGCAAAATACTTTGGGTTTTTGAAAATCATGCGATTGGACTAAATGAAAAATCTTTGGCTTATTTATATAAGCCATCCTTCAATGTGAATACGTTGGCCCTTTTAAAATTTCCCTCATGACATCGGCGGTGCCAATAAGAAATGAGGGAAAACCCTTTTAAAGGTTTAAAATTTAAATTTTAATTTTAATAAAATTAAAATTTAAACCTAAATTTCAAACTTTAATAACTTTATCACCGGAGGTACTTTTTTGATGAAACGAAAAGCCAACTTGGATTTTAAGAAAAACCCATTTCAAATCTACCATCCATGGTTTTAAATAAAACCTTTCCTTACCTTTTTATAAAAACATTTTTCTAAGCTTTCCTTGAAGTTCCTTTTGGAACCAAATGCCATGCATCCCTTCTTGAACCTTTGATCAAAACCTTTGCTTCTCATGAAGATCTTTGTGGATAAAAATCATAGTTCTTACTTACATAGGTTCTTTTGACATCAATGACAAATTTTAGAAAAGAGAAGGTCAAGAGATGCATATGAAAAAGTTTGTGAGATTTATGTCATCATGATAGAGCCATTATGAGAGAAAAGATAAGGTCAAGAGATGCATATGAAAAGTATATTGTAATTATATATTGATGGTAAAGAATTGTAAAAATACCAAACTAGCATAGCTTCATGCATGCTATTGTAGATTTTTTATCAATAATATTATAGTATTTTATGTGTGCAATATTGTGAGCATTATTTTGTGATCTTGTGGAATTTATCCTATGATACCACTGTAAGGAATTATGCCTATTTTATAACAAGGAACTCACATCATATTACTCTTCTATGCTCATCATGATGTATTTTTTCAAGATCGATATTCAAACCTTTAATACTTTTATATGCTCATCCTTCCTTCCATATAAGAATAAATCATCCAAGAATACTTTAAATTTTCCCATTGTCATTTTATCAAAAATATAAAAAAGTATCCCTTGAAATATGGTTATGAGATGAGAAAATATGGAAGGAGCATTGTGAAGGGTCTCCTTGAAATGTTTTACTAGCTCTCCTCTTCTCACCTTAATACTAGTGGATGTTGTGAGCTTAAAGTCTAGTTTTTTGGGTTGATTGACAAACACCTACATTTCTTCCTAAGAAACATCTTTATCTAAGCTTAACCTTAATCTATCCCTAATTCACATACAAAAATCAATAATCAAGACCTAAAACTAAAGTTCTCTTTTTATTTTAATGAGAAGTTAAATAACATTTTTTTCTTTTAAGAGGCAAGGGCACACGAAGATGCAAGAAACAAAGCCTAAGATGCATATTAATGCAATTTTTATTAAGTTCTAAAGCTTAAATATTAGATTGATCCCCTATATTATTAAGATTAACTATTTATTTATTTTCTTCTATCTATTGTACCAATAAATAGAAAATACAATCTAGTTTAAGCAGACAACAAATAGAATCTAAATCCTCAATGCTTAAATGATAAAGTTATGGGACAAAAGAACCTATTTTTTCCACTATGTTGATAGTGTTTCTTGCTCACAAACACATCATCCATGCTACTACCTACTAATGGCATTATCACTTAACTTACAAAATAAACCAAAAAAAAAAAAAGAGAATCAATGGTAGAGGGGCTTGTTTGAGCTAATAGAGGATGCTTGAATCCCTTGAAAAAAAGCAAACACCTATTTAGATAATCAAAAAGTGATAAAACTAATAAATTTCATGGAATAAATATTTTATGGTGAAATTTTCATTGGGTTGCAATAGTTCCATTGATTCATTTGCTCAATGATGGCTCTTTTGGTCTATGTAAACTAAAGAGCAATAGCAATATCGACATACAATCTAGGAACACTTTTATTTTTAAGAGTAAAATAATAAAATTAAATGCAATATGACCTAATATTATGATAACTATGATGAAGGGATCCAACTTGGGAGTATAGAGACCTTGTTAAATAGTAGGAAAACAAAGATTTACTTATTTAAGATGACGTTTAAATGATAATATAAAAGACTAGCTCTATGCAAATGCAAAATGCAAAAATAGTTCTCAATGAAATAAAATCCTAAATCTCCAAGGACAAGGGAGAGTCAATAAAAAATAATAAGAAACATCACAACCTTCCTAAAACACAAGTGCAACGACAAAAATTATAATAAATAGTCTAAATGAACACACATTATTGTTACAAAAAAAATATATATATTACCAATGGAAAACATTAAAGTAAATCTTAATCATTAATTGATTTAGGAAATCAACAATTTTTGTCAGCTTCAACTAAACTTTCTACTTCCTCTAACCATGGAAAGGAGATGTTAACTTAACGATCCTCAATAAAAACCCCTCTATTGTCTAGCTTATCTACACATTTATGAAGAATACAAGATTATACTACAAGGGGAGTATGAACTGTATAAGACCACTTTTTACTTTTATTTCCAATCAATATTATGCAATGTATAGATAACAATATCAACAAAAGTAATAAAATCAATGGATAAATCACCACACACAATAAATACACCAATTTAACGTGGTTCACCCAATGTGGGCTACTCCATAGAGAAAATATTTCACTAAAATTTTCTCAATCTATCTCTTGGGAATCCTTTCCCTATTACAATGTTTATGGACCTTTGTCGAAAGGAGACACCAATACCCTAATCAAGTTCATGTATATCTATCCATAGGAGAACTCCTTTATCCTTAGCTCTGGTTGGTGATCTTCTAGAAGAAATTTTACCTCCATTGCACTAGCTAATGGATATCTATCCACTGAATACTATTGTCCTCACTTCCCTAGCTAATGGATCTCCATCCACTGGAGACTATCATCCTCTATACTCTGTCACCTTCAAAGCTTATTCTTTTCCCTGTCTCAAATCTACACTAAACATAGTCCTTTCATCTACCACAAATTTTCTCAATATCTATCTCTGGTCTGACACAAACCTATCCTCAAATATGCACAAAAATCTATCCTCAAATATTTATTGTAATATTCCACAAAATCTCACAATAATATATCTACAAGTCCTCTCTAGAACTTGTCCAATATGCTCAACAATATTTGTCTTCAAATTTGCATTATAAGATTCCACAAAAGCTCACACTAATCTGTCCACAAGTCCTCTCTAGAACTTGCCTCAAATCTGCTCAACAAGTCCTCACTAAAACTTTTTCAATCTCATAGAAACATAAAGAGAATTTCTAGAGACTCAATATGCTTCACATTTACCACAATTCTCAATCACTTTCAATATCTCTTTTATCACAAAAAAATATAGATAATTGTTAGAGACTCAATATGTTTCACACTCATAAACACTCAACCTCTTTCTCAAATCAATTTAGATTATGGAACACTTTGTTTCACAGAACTTGAACTATCACTTCAACACATCCACTTGACTAGAATCAACCAAGTCTACTCAACCACTCACTCAATGAATTTAATCCTTGATCACAAACCCTATTCCAATAATATGAACACTCACTCACTTATTTTTAATAATTATTATCAAAAAATCTCACATAACAATGATACTCATGATCTTTACAAACCCTAGTTCAAGTTCTTCACTCAATCAGTCACTTCAACAACAATGCTTATCAAGTAATCTCACATAACAATGATACTCATGATCTTTGCAAATCCTAGTTCAAGTTATTCACTCAACCAATCACTTCAAAAACAATGTTTATCAAACAAGGTTACTCTCTTTAACCTCTATTCCAAAAAATCTTGAAGCATTAATTGAAAACACACTCAACAATGCTTACCAGCCAATCCTTTTCACTCCAACTTAGCATTTACAACACTCCACAAACACTTACTAGAAATATGTATCCATACCTTTTTGATTTATGAAGAAGTGTCTTCAAAACCTGTCTCAAAATAGCCAAACCTTCTTGTGCCAATTCAAGTTTAGATAACAATAATCTTATCTAAAAAATATTCACAAGGATATTCTTCTTGATCAAAAGGTACAATATAATTTAATCCAAATTTTACACCTTATAACTCCCTCTAAATTTCTAACCACTCACAAATATCAAGGATATAACACTTTACCATTTAAATACCCCTTATGAAAATTAAGCACATAAAATAATTATCAACACCTTATAACTCCCCTTAAAACATTATAAAATAAAATTATTTTAAACTTTAGGTCATAAATTTATTTCTCCAAAAATTCTGATGCTAACTCAAAAAGGGCATACCTTTGTCTTTTCCCTAAAATGGGGTTTGATAGGTTTCAAACCACTATCTCCCAACCGCCAAGTGCATTAGCACTTTGGTGCCCACCATGTGGTCTATAGGTTCCCACGAGAAAGAAAAAAAGCCTCCTTCCTCCTAACATCCTTCGTCCACCATTGAATTTACCAAAAAGCACTCATGCAGATTCAAACCTCTACCAAATGCTGCTCCTTGCACTTTGCTTCCACCGTGGTTTCCAACTGCACTACCCACGCTTGGTGACCAAGGCACATTCCTTGGTGGGTGTTGTTATTCGCCTACCACTTGGAAATTTCAAAGCCAATGAAAACCCTCTTCCTTTAGTAGACGATTCACATGTTTTTCCTTCACATACCACACAATTAAAGCACAAACATGGTAGACTTTAGGCTAAGATGGAGGGATCCCTTTTATACACACTTTTCCATATGACTTCCACATCGGCACTCAATGGTCAAATTCAAAAATTTGAACTTTGACTTTAATAACCCACCTTAGGGTAATTAAAATAACCATAAATTAATATTAAAATTAATTAATAATTAATTTAAATAACTTATAAGTTAAGTAAATTAATTGATAAATTAATTTAAAAATAAAATTATATTAATTAATTTATAATTAATTTGAACTTCCCTGTATAATATTATAAATAAATATTATAATATTATTTGTTTGGGCTTATTCTTTGTACCTTGTACCTTATATTGACCTCCTGGAACTAGATCTAATCAACTAAAAATGAACTCTCCTTTTGTACTGATTGAAGAACCTAAAACTAATGTTGCCCACTAAAACTACCATTGACTTGTGCTAAAATCTTGACATCAATGACCACTCACTCTTGACATCAATGACAACTCATCTACTCAAAATTTCCAACAATCTCCCACTTTTTCATTAATGGCAATCCAAATTCCTTTTAACAAAACATAGCCTTTTTCCTGTTCTACTCCCCTTGGGAAATTGCTCCCCCTGACTTAATGCTCTCTCATTAAACCAAATATTTTTCCCTTTGATATCAATGACAAAGGTTCACCTTTGGGGCTCGGGGCTAAGAATGAGTCTCTTATCTTATCCCCTCCCCCACCTCCTCTTGAGGTGGTTAATTCTAGGGTGGGAGTATTTCTACTCCCAACATACACTAATCTTTACCTTTGTCCTCTTTTCTTCTCATATGATCCTTATGATTCCTTTGATTGTTCCTATTCATGTCCATGTTCCTGTTCTTGTTCCTATTTTTGTTCCTATTCCTGTTCTTGTTCATGCTTAGTTTTGGAATCTCTGCTTTACACCACTTTGTTGTATATCCATCATTATTACATTTATAACACTTACTGTTATTATTCCTTTGAGGTGAAAATATCTTGGTATTTCTCCTAGTGAATCCATATTTGTTCTTGTCTTGAACCCTGTAATTCATTGCATTATGACCAAAATGATTACATGAGTAGAAATACCCATGAAATAACTGCCTATTCCTGAAGTTCCCATATTATTGTCTTTCATGTGTCCTACACTGTGAAGCCTTGTGCCCAAATCTATGACATGAGAAACATCATCCATTGAAATTTCCTAGCCTTGACCTCATTGGTCTCTTAGTATCTTTTACCCTGTGTTGGTTCCTATTCCATCTGTTTCTTCTTTGTGCATTTTTCCTTTCCTTTTTGAAATTTCTATTGTCCAACTCATCCTCAAAAGTCTCACTTTCTCTCACATTGTCTTCTTCTAAAGTTTCTTCTTCTTCAAAACTTGAGGTTGACTCCTCTTCTTGTTTCTTTTGTACTTGTTAAAATCCAAGACCTGTCTTGCTTGATGTAGGCTTTTGTGACTTGATAATATTATCCAAATTCTTTGAGCTCCTTCTAAACTTGTGTAGCTTATATTTAGACTTCTCTACTTATTCCCTTAGTAGAGTTACTTATTGTTCTAATATTTCATATTCTAAGACCTTTGCTTCTAACTTATCCTTGAACTTCTTTGTCTTAGCTATTGACATTTATATCCTCTATAAGTTTTCCTCTCTCTTCATTACATTCTTGAAATTGAAGCTCAAGTTGGGAGTTTTGTTTTCTTACCTTATTTAAAGTTTTAAGAGTATAAATAAGCTCTCCATCAAGATCAACTTCTCCTTTTTTTTATTCTTCCTCTATTTGTTTACCTTTGAAAACATCTTCATTATTTTCTAGATTGTCTTCTATAGGATCACCTACCTCTTCTTCTAGGGCCATTAGAATATTCTCTTATGGTCCTTCAAGTGTATCCTCATATTCATCATCACTAAAACTGAAACCATTCTTTGTACAACTATCTTCAAGATGTCCAAACTTACCACATCTAAAACACGAATTATTGGTGACCTTTTCTTAACTTCTTCTTTTTCTTCTACCAAAAATAGAACTTCATCTTTATCATTATCTGACAAACTATTATCACTATCACTTGAGTACTTACTTGCCTTGTCTGCATAGTAGCTTCTCTTTTGTCTTTGAAATAACTTCTTTCTTTGTTTACCTTGTCCATACTTACCTTTATTTTGGTACCTATATTTTTATGATTCCTTGTTCTTATGATCCCGTTTTTCTTCATCATAGCTATTCCTGGCTTCTTGACAATCAGTTGCATAGTTATCATACTTTCCACAATTGAAACATCTAACATATTTTGCATCTTTAAATTTTCTTGAATCCTTATTATTTATGCCATAATTTGCTTCATCATCACTTGATGACTCATTGCTTGAATATTACTTCTTGCCCTTTGTCTTCTTCATAGCTTTGAAGGTTGCTTCCTTTTGAATATTAGGTTCCTCTTTTGTTCTTAACTCAAAAGCTATAAGAATACCAAGTAACATATCTCTTGTCAAAGAATCACCATATTTTGATTCCTCTATAGCAGAAATATTTTCACTAAATATTTTTTGAAGAGATCTTAAGATCTTATCACTATTAGAGTTAAAGTGCACTATGCCTTAAGTTTGACAATTGTCAGTTTCATTGACAAGTGTCATGTTCATCATATAGGCCTTCTGCCTATATATGTAACACATTTTTATCAATAAAATATCCCTTAAGTTTTCTCTCCTAACATTTGGTATCAGAGCGGGCTTTCCCTGCCCTGTGAAACCCCTTGAGGGAGGATTTCCCTCATGGAAATCCTCCCTCCCCCATTATTTTTTAAAAAAATTTACCGATGGAGTATGCTCTCCATCATTTGATGGATCAAAAACCAGATGGTAAGATTTTTAAAATTTGGGAAATTTTTTACTTTTTCAAAAAAAAATTTATAGGGTTTGCAGATCCATGGAGGTAGCCACGCGGTGTGGGCATTTGATTTTTTTAAATATAGTTGACGGCTCACCCTTCATCTCTGAAACAGTTATTTCTAGAGACTGTCAGATTTCTTCTGGTTCATGGGTCGAATCAGGGCAGACGTGAGGTGTTGAGATTCGGTAGAATGCACATGATTGATCCACTTTTCCAGCAAAATCTTGTTGAAGAATGCCGAAAACGTAAAATACCTATCATATATGTGCATGTGCTTGGCATGCTTACCGCTGTCGTAGTAGGGGCGGCTCATTTTTTGTTGAGGGTGGCATAATGGTAGCGGTCGCACTTCTTCATCTGCAACGGCAGCTGCTGTTGTGGCGGCGAAGGCGGATGCGGAAGCAGAAGCTGCGACGATCCAAAATGTTGTTGACATTGCCCATTTCATCACATATACAAGGTAAATCTTGACTATTGCAGAGAGGAGATTTCGATGACAGAGATTAACATCATTGCACGTGTTTTGTTGATAATGGCAAAAATTTTGGCTATGCAATTGTTCCTTGGCCCGTACGACGCTGCCAGGCAGTCTATTTCTTCCGTCCTCACCTGTGGTTTGATGTTGCGGAATTATCGCCGTCTCTCTTCCCCATTTGCTATGCAATCTATCCACCAATGGTTGAGGAGATGTGAAATAGTGACGATTCGGAGCTATTGTGATGGCCGCCTTCCTTTGCTTAAGTCTGCAAGTGATATCGATGGTCATATTTAGGGAGAGAGAGGGTGATCTCGACGGTCATTTACGACCATTGGAATGTGTAACCTTTTTTGATGGAGAGAAAATGATGAAATTTTGATTTTTTTGCTGTTATCGTGAAGCTCGATGAACGTGACTTCCAGAAGATCAAAAGCGCAGGAGGATTTCAGAGAAAATATTAGCTTCGGCTTCAGTTGCATGTTATGGAAGAGTAGATTTGAAGTCGGAGAGCTCAAGGGGAGAGAAGCTAAGTTGGAAATGGAGAAATGGGTGGCGACTCTGCTGTTTCTGAGCTGCTGCTTCACGATTGCATTGGCGGCCATTAGCAGCTGATCCAATTCAGGCCAAACCTGCTCTCGCCAGGCAGTAGAAGATTTGATTTCGTGTCAATCGACGGACTTTTGACTGTTTTAAGTACCCTCTTTTTGGGTCCGAGATTTGTACTGTGAGATAACAGAAAGCATTGTTCTTGTCAAGTTCCAAGTTTAATTTCCTCGCATTGATTTCAATGGAAGCAAAATCAAATTCCCGTCTTCTGCTGGAAATTTTTCTATTCCTATCACCGTCCGGGCGCCCGTGATGGATGCCTGTTTTTTGCGCCTTATGGCGACATCGGCTAGGGCGGTGAAGGCCCAGAAGCCGCTCCTATTTGGGATTTGCTGGTGCATGAAGAGCACAAATCCGATGAGCTCTTTAATGATGTGGAAGACGCCAGATTTGTCCACTGTTTTTCCTCCCGTCTGGATTTCCACAGTCGTGTGCGCCTTTGACGAGGAGCGCGGCACTACTGATTTTCCTGTGAAATTTTTTTCTCCCACCTTTTGCGTGTTGTACTGCAAGGCTAAGACGATGACGCGGAAGCGCCGCCAATCAAGGGCAGAGCCACTGGAGCCACTGGCAGAGCACTGGAGGTGGTCGACGAGGGTGTCGTTGGGGACAAATTAGTAAACACAGATGGGGTCGTCGGCATCCACTCAACGCCAGGTGTTGCGCCGATGTCGCCACGTTTGAAAGTGGGGCACGCCAAATGTGGAGGCACGCATCAGTGATGCTACCAAATGCTATTGCCGAATATGTGGATCGGGTGGCCCATCTTGCCAAACCCTAGCTCTGTCGTGCACATCCTGCAAACAAACAAATTTCATGCAGGGGGATTCTTATATGTTGAGATTTTAAATTGTTTTTTACTCATAAAGGGGGAATATGTTTTAAATATTTTTTTTACTTCTATAACACAGAGGGCACATGAATATTTTTTATGTTTTTCCAAATGAAGTTGGAGGCCCACATGGCCTATGCAATTTTTCATGGAGGGAAAATTTTTCAAGAATAGTGGATGTTCTATTGGTCGACATTATGACCTTAGATGATTTTTTATGTTTTTCCACATGGAAATGTAATTCCCCTGCGAGGGAAATTTTAAGAATCTTTTTATTCCGCCACAGTGCGATGCCAGGAATATGATATTCCTGAGGTTTATTTTGCTGCCCTAGATAGGCATGGTAATGTTTTCCACATGATGAAGGCCCCTTTGATGGTGGAGTATAGGGGTATTTATAGTCGTTGGAAACGTTTTTCCACGACGGACACAATGGTAGTGTCAAATTGTAATTTTGAGGCTGTTTCATTGACTTTTTTTAGCCTCAAAGTTTTTTCTCCCTTGGAGTGCAATCTCGGTTGAACCCGACACTCCCAAGGTAATTTTATATGTGATCCTTGTACCTAGTGATATTGTCTATACACTTGGCGAATGCAGCGGCTGGTTACCCATGCATTTCGATGGGATGACATGGTCACCATAAGGACACTTATACTAGGGACTACAGACATAGAAACCCTAGACTCTATCCGAGGTTTTTTCCGGATCTACTTCTGAAGACTACAGACAAAGACACTCCAGAAGATTCTCTTCTTTTCTTCTTCTCTCCTATTTTGATCTATGGCTCATTTTATTGTATTGAGTGCATTTTCGATAGAGACCGACACTCTTATATGGCTCATTTTTCATTTCATTAGGTGCATTTTCGGTAGAGACCGACACCTTCTATATTGAGTTCACCATGAGGAGGGATTTCATACTCATGGTGAATCTAGTCAGTGACCTACGAGAGGCAACATCCTCTGAGGATGACCTGTAGAGGCAACAGACCCAGATGTGGCTGACCCTGAGGCACCCATGATGACCCTGAGGCACTTAGACAGCTGACCCAGTGGCAATAGACCCATTGAAATGGCTGACCCTGAGGCAACAGACCGATATGTATACACAGTGGATCTAGCATTATTCATAGTTGGAGAGCCAAGCGCAAAGAGCACGAGCCTAGACCAAAAAAAGAGAGGATGATAGATTATTTTTTAGAGAAGTCAACATTAAGGGGGAATGTTACCTAATGTTGACTTGCTTTGCTTTTTATTTAGTTAGGATAGTGCACTTTAAGGGGGAATGTTAGAGTTAAAGTGCACTATGCCTTCAGTTTGACACTTGTCAATTTCATTAAAAAGTGTCATGTTCATCATATAGGCCTTCTGCCTATATATGTAACACATTTTTATCAATAAAATATCCCTTAAGTTTTCTCTCCTCATACCTATATATGTAACACATTTTTATCAATAAAATATCCCTTAAGTTTTCTCTCCTCACAATCACAAACATCAGATTCTTCAATCTCAAGTCCAAGTCCTTGCATGGCATTAACAACCTCATCTACATGAAGTAGATAAGTACTAATGTTTTCCTCATCCTTCATTTTTAAATATTCAAATTATTCTTTGATATTTCATATCTTTGCCTTTTTGACACTTGTATCCCCTTCATATATGCTTTTCTACTTATCCCAAATTGCCTTTTTTGATTTGCAATGCATAACCTTTATGAATTCTATTCTATGCAAACCTCTCAAAATTGTATTCATTGATTTTAAATTTGAATTATGTAGAATTTTACCACCTTTATCTGTAGGTGGAGTAGTTTGTGGTTTGTATCCATTTTCAACTGCTTCCCATATTTCATTGCCAAGTGCCATCAGGTGAATATTCATTCTCATACTCTAAAATATATAATCGCTTCCATCAAATACTGGTGTTGAATTATATGAGGATCCATTCTTAGAATCCATTTTGTTCTTGAAATATTTTCCTTCAAGCTATTAAACTCTTTCGAAGGAACCCACTTTAATACCAGTTGAAGAACACAAACTTATACTAAGAGGGAGGTGAACAGTATAAGACAACTTTTTACTTTTATTTTTAATAAATATTATGCAATGTATAGATAACAATATCAACAACAATAATCAAATAAATGCATAAATCACCACACATAATAGAGAAACCAAATTAACATGGTTCACCCAATATGGGCTACTCCATGGAGAAAATATTTCACTAAAACTTTCTTAATCAATATCTTGGGAATCCTTTCCCTATTACAATTTTTATGGACCTCTATCCAAAGAAGACACCAATACCCTAATCAATTTTTTGGATCTCTATCCACAGGAGAACTCCTTTCTCCTTAGCTCTGGTTGGTGATCTTCTAGAAGAATTGTTGCCTCTACTACACTGGCTAATGGATCTCTATCCACTAAAGACTCCTATCATCATTTCCCTAGCTAATGGATATCTATCCATTGGATACTTTCATCCTCTATACTATATCACCTCCAAATATTTCTCTTTGTTCTATATCAAATTTGCACTAAACACATTCCTTTGGTCTAGCATAAATCTGCTTAATATCTATCTCTAGTCTAGAACAAACTTGTCCTTAAATATGTATTATAAGATTCCACAAAAGCTCACACTAATTTATCTACAATTCCTCTTTAGAACTTGTCAAATATGCTCAAAAATATCTGTCTTCAAATCTATATTTTAAGTTTCAACAAAATCTCACACTAATCTATCTACAAGTCCTCTCTAGAACTTACCTCAATTCTGCTCAACAAGTCCTCACTAAAACTTGTCCAATCTCATAGAAACATAAAGATAATTGTTAGAGACTCAATATGCTTCACATTTACCACAATGCTCAATCACTTTCAATCTCTCTTTTATCACAAAAATGTATAGAGAATTGTTAGAGACTCAATATGTTTCATACTCATAAAAACTCAACCTCTTTCTCAAATCAATTTAGATTATGGAACACTTTGTTTCACAGAACTTGAACTATCACTTCAACACATCCACTTGACTAGACTCAACCAAGTCTACTCAACCACTCACTCAATGAATTTAATCCTTGATCACAAACCCTAGTCCAAGCATATGAACACTCACTCGCTTATTACCAACAATGTTTATCAAACAATCTCACATAACAATGGTACTCATGATCTTTGCAAATCCTAGTTCAAGTTCTTAACTAAATCAATCACTTCAACAACAATACTTATCAAGTAATCTCACATAACAATGACACTCATGATATTTACAAACCCTAGTTCAAGTTCTTCACTCAACCAATCACTTCAACAACAATGCTTATCAAACAAGGTTACTCTCTTTAACCTCTATTCCAAAAAACCTTGAAGCATTAATTCAAAATACACTCAAAAATGCTTACCAACCAATCCTTTTCACTCCAAATTAGCATTCACAACACTCAAAAAACACTTACTAGAAATATGTATCCATACCTTTTTGATTGATGAAGAAGTGTCTTCAAAACCTGTCTCAAAATAGCTAAACCTTCTTGTACCAATTCAAGTTTAGATAACAACAATTTTATCTCAAAAATATTCACAAGGATATTCTTCTTGATCAAAGGGTACAATAAAATTTAATTCAAATTTTACACCTTATAACTCCCTCTAACTTTCTAACCACTCACAAATATTAAGGATATAACACTTTACCACTTAAATGCCCCTTACAAAAATTAAGCACATAAAATAAGTGTCAAAACCTTATAACTCCCCTTAAAATCTTATAAAATAAAATTATTTTAAACTTTAAAGCATAACTTTATTTCTCCAAAAATTTCGATGCTAACTCAAAAAGGGCATACCTTTATCTTTTTTCCAAAAGGGGTTTGGCGGGTTTCAAACCGTTGACTCCCAACTGCCAAGTGCCTTGGCACTTTGGTGCCCACCATGTGGGCTATATGTGCCGAGAAGGAAGGAAAGTATCCTTGCTCTTAACAACCTTCGTCCATTGTCAAATTTATCAAAAAGCACTCACACGGATTCGAACCTTTGCCAAACACTCCTCCTTGCACTTTGCTTCTACCACAATTGCCAACTGTGCTACATGTGCTTGGTGACCAAGGAACCTTTCCTCTATGGGTGTTGTTCTTTCGCTGCCACTTGGAACATTCAAAGCCAATGAAAACCCTCTTCATTCTGCAGATGATTCAAACATTTTTCCTTCGCATACCACATTATTAATTCAAAATCATGTTAGACTTTAGGCTAAGGTGGAGGACTCCCTTTTATACATGCTTTGCCATATGACTTCCACGTCGGCGCTCAATGGTCGAATTCAAAAATTCAAATTTTGAATTTAATAACCCACCTTAGGGTTATTAAAATAACCATAAATTAATATATAATTAATATTAAAATTAATTAATAATTAATTTAAATAACTTATAAGTTAAGTAAATTAATTTATAATAAAATTATATTAATTAATTTATATTTAATTTAAACTTCCTTGTATAATATTATAAAGAAATTTTATAATATTATTTTATTGGGATGCTTCTTTGCAACTTGGACCTTATCTTGACCTCCTAGAACCGAATCTGATCAACTGAAAATGAAATCTCCTTTTGCACTAATTGGAGAACCTAAAATTGATGATGCCCACTAAAACTACAACTGACTAGTTCTTAAATATTGACATCAATGAAAACTCATCTACTCAAAATTTCCAACAATCTGTTTCCTTCCCTTAATATATGTGTAAACCTAATTTCTTCAAACTCTTTAGAAAGATCTTGAATTTCCACAATTATCTCTTGTATGTTCCATGGAGCCTTTGCTTTACTCAAAATTACATTTATTACTATGAGAGAATCACCTTCCATCCAAAATCTATTCCATTTCATTTTTTTATATATTTTAAACCCATCTAAAGTTGCCCAAGCTTCAACTTCATTATTTGTCTTAAATCCACAATTGAAAGCATAATGAGATGAAATCTCTCCTCTATTATTTCTAATCATTCCTTCTCCTCATACTAAACCTGGGTTTCCTTTAGATGCTCCATTAAATTTTAATTTAACCCACTCCACATCTAGTGGTTTCCACTTTATATTCTTTAACTTATTTTGCTTCTATTGTAACCAACATCATAATTCTAATTAATGACTTTGCTCCATCTATCAAGACTCTTTGATTCTAAATTAGTGATTGGGTAAGTTTATAGGTTTGGTTTAGATTCCTCTAGGGCTAAACATATATTTTTCATTACCTCTAACCTATTTTCCTTTCCTTTAAATATTATTTTATTCCTTTCTAGCCATATAGTCCATAGTATTGTATCTTTTGATATATCCTATATTATCTATAAAGCCTCACTTTTATAAGTGCTCTGTCATTGCTTTAAGTAATATTCAATTCTGCTATTCATCACCATGTATTTACCAAACATATTAAGAATCTATTACCATATATTCTAGACTATTGATCAAAATCCCAAGATATGGTCAATACTCTCCTCCTCCTTATTATAGAAAACACATTTAGAGGGGCCATGAAAACCCCTTTTCATAAGATTATCCCAAGATAAAATTCTTCTATGAACTACTAGCCAAACAATAATTTTTAACTTAATAATGCTTGGGCTATCCCAAATATCTCTCCAAATTCTAGTGATTATTATTATGTTGGTGTTGAACATTATAACCACTTCTTGTTGTATATTCTCTTGGGATATTCAACTCCTAAATCAATTTATCCTTGGAACCCCTTAGAATAATTACAGTTGTTATCTTTCTACTCAATTTATTCCTAGCATCAATGTCTTATATCCTTGTAAAAAATATTATTTCCATTGTATCTTCCTTCTCAATCCTTATACAAAATGTTTGAAACCCTATCACCGTATTTGTCTTGAAGCAATTTCATCCAAGGTTTCAAAACTGGGTCTCAATTGAGTGGTTTTTTATCACACCAAGTATCCATCCAAATATAAATTTTTCTCTAGTTCCCACCACCCATATTAAACCTTTAATCATAAAATAAATAGATTTTTTTAAACCATTCCAAAGAGTAGAATCATTTTGAAGAGAAAATGCAGTAAATATTAAACTTGGGTCATTGGGATAAACATACTTACTTAGAAGAATTATTACCCATTGTCTTTGACTCTCTTTTTACAATCTCCAGATAACACTTCCCCTAAGAGCTAAGATTGCATCAGTAAGAGTTCTTAAACCAAGACCTCCCCTAGTTTTATCATCACACAACTTGCTCCATTTCACCAAAGAAAGTTTTCTTTTATCATGTAAACCTGACCATAAAAAGGATCGCATAATAAAGATTAAACTTTTTTCAACTAATTTTGGCATAGAATACAAAAACATATAATATGTTGGAATGGCTTGTAAGATTGACTTAATTAAATTAACTCTTCTTGCTAATGATAACCATCTACTTTTCCAATCTAGAAGTTTATTTTAAACTTTACTAATAACTGGATTCCATAAATCTATACTCATTCTCCCCTCAAATAAAGACATCCCTAGATATGTTACTAGCAAATTTGCCTCCTCTATTTTAAGAAACCTATAAATTCTTGCTTTGATATTAGCAAGAGTGTTAAGAAAGTATATTTTTGATTTAGTCTTATTAATTATTTTTCTTGAAGTTATTTCATACTCATTTAAAAATTTATTCAAAGCTCTAGCCTCATTTATCCTTTTCCTTCTAAAAAGGGTTGCATCATCTACAAAATATTGATGGATGATGTTATCTATGTTATTACTAACCTTAAGTACACTTATAAACCCATATTTGTAAGCCTTATTTAAGTTTCTACTTAAAAATTCTACCATAATAATGAAAAAATAAGGAGATAGATGATCTCCTTGTCTAATACCTCTCTTGGATTTAAAATATTCTATAGCTAACCCATTTACCAACACTAAATAAGAAACTATAGAGACACAATATTTAATCCATCTAACCCATTTCTTCCTAAAACTAAACTTATCTAAAACTGTAAAAATAAAATTCCATTTAATCCTATCATAGGATTTACTCTTATCATGTTTTAAGATCATAGCTTCCTCTTTTATTGAATTTGTTGAATGTATAACTTCATGAGCTACTATTATCCCATCCAAAATTTTTCTCATTTTCACAAAACCTCCTTGCTCTTATGAAATAATTTTATCTAACAATGGCCTTAATCTATTTGCCATCACATTGGAAATAATATTATAAGCCATATTACATAGGCTTATGGGTCTAAAATAATCAAATAATTCAGCATATTTCTTTTTTGGAATTAGAGTAAGATAAGTTGCATTTATGTTATAAGGAATGCATTGTTTTACCCTAGATTGTTCCACTGCCACCAATAAAGAATCCTTCGCTATATCCCAATTATGTTGGAAAAAATTTGTAGAAATTCCATTTGGACCAAGGTATTTATCCCTATTAAAATAGAATATAGCTAAATGAACTTCTTCTAGAGTAATAGGCTCCATCAATTTCCTATTATCTTTATTTATTATAACTGAAGGAATATCTTGAAGAAGTTTATCATTAAGAACTTCGATCTCCTCTGAACCTAGAATATTTTGATAAAATGACTTAGCATATTTTCTAATTTCACTCTGATATTCAATCCAAACCCCTTCTATTGATTTAATTCTACCAATTCTAGAAGATGATCTCTATACTATAGCCATCATATGAAAAAACTGTATTTTTATCTCCTTTTAACCAATTTTATCTTGATTTTAATCTCCAAAATTTCTCTTCCTTACTCAAAATATTATGATATTCACTAAGCATCTCCCTTTCCTCTGAGCTTGTATTATTTTCATCACCTTTTTAGAATTTTGAATTTTTATATTTTAGTTCTTTCTTCTCAAAAATATTTCCAAAGGTGCTATTTTTCCATTATTTTAATCTAGATTTCATAGTTTTAATTTGTTTTGGAAGAGCATACAACCCATCATTACCTAAAGAATTCAATGTATGAGCTACCATATCAAAAAATTGAGGATGGTCTTTCCAAATATGCTCATATTTAAAATATGATCTTTTTTTAAATTCACTAACCATCATTTTAACTCTTATTGGCTAGTGATTTGAACCAATCCTTGTTAAGGTATTAATTTTAGCACAAGTTCCTTCATATAGTCAATTATCTAAGAGAATGCATCTATCTAATTTTTTTTACAATTAGGTCTTGGCCTCTCCTATTGTTGGTCCAAGTATAGTTGTCTTATTCAAACTCAACTTCCCATAGATTTTTTTTTTGAATAAAAAATGAGAAATCTTTCATACTTTGGGTCAATTTTCTAATTCCCCCAAATTTTTCATTTAGCCTGATAATGGCATTAAATATCCAATAATCATGAAATGAGTTTCTTGGTCTTTACTTCTCATAAAGTCCTCAATCCCACTCTAAAATTCTAATCTACTTAATTGAGTTGTAGGACCATACACATTAATAGGGATTAAGGGAATATCAACAAAGTAGCAAGTGACTAAAGAGGCTATCCAATGCCTAGTTTTATGAACGATTGCACAAGAGGTTCTGGAAGGATTCCAAAAAGTTAGAATTCCCCTTATTGCTCCTTCAGAATCTATAGCATCAGATTCACATCTTGCCCAAACTACTTTCATAGTTTTTGAAACTTCTTTTGTCATTTTAGTTTCTTTGATATAGAGTATATTAGGTTTATTACTTAAACATAGGCCCCTAATAAACCTATGCTTTGAGGGGGCATTAGCATCCCTTATATTCCATGAGATGATAATCATGTCTCATTAGGGGCTTTTGGCCCCTCTTACATATTACCAATATCATTTTGTCTTTTGTTAATGAGAAGTTCAACCAACTTAGTTTGTGTTTCTTTCTCTATGTTAGCTCTTGCTTCCCTAGATCTTGCTTGATATTTTTAGGGTTATCCTCTTTTTGCCTTGTCTATATCAGGAGTAGGTCTTATTATTCTATTCCTCAATATTCTTTCACCATTTTTTCAACATATTTGTCCTCTCCTGGCTCTATTATAGAAGCTTTTGACTTATCTTGCTCATTTTCTGATATTTCCTTATAAAAAATAGAGGTATTAACTTCTAAAACTACATTTTATTTACAAAGTATTTTCTCCTAAATGGTGCATGGTACTTCAAGAGAGAATTCAAAATCTGATTAAACACATTCCTTGGGTTCATTGAGAATGATCTTCCTTAAATTAGGATCATATTGAATAAATGGTTCCTTTCTAATATGTTGAAATTGTTGTCCTGTATCCTCTAAGTTTTGATCTAATTTTTATTCATATGCTAAAGCCTCAAAAGAATTAGAATTTCTTCCATAATCCTTTATTATTGGTCTCCATTTTTCATTTCATTTTATTTTCTAGATCTATTTTTTGGAAGTTGAAACCCATCTTTATCCATAACCATTTGTAAATTTCTCTTACGATTTTGTTGGGATCTTCTTAGGGCATGATATCTCAATATGTACCACCTCAAGACATATTCTACATCTAAAAGGTATGTTTTCATAGTCTATATTTTGAGTCCACATCTTATCCCCATACTTAAGAATGATTGATTCTAGTAAAGCTTTACTTATATCAATCATGACCAATATTCGAGCATAAATAACCAAAAATCCATCTTTTGTTGTATCTAAAATCTCAAGGAACTATTCTAGAGTGATTCTTATTGATTTGAAGGTATATATTTCCTAAAATTCAATGGGCAACCCAAACATACTAACCCAAAATGGTACTATGGATAGATTTACATTTTTAGGTGAAAAACCTTCATACAAGTGGGTAAGGAAGAGCCTTGATCTTCCCATAAACCAAGGATCCCATTTTAGGATTATCTCTTTATTCTCTAGAATAAAAATGGATTGGAATAAACCTTTGGGAATAAATGATACTCACTCCTGGAGACTTCCAACTCCTATCAATCCATTTTCTCAAGGCCAAAGCCCTTGGCCAAGACCCATTAAATTTACCAAAAATTGCCCTATCTTGGAGCAATGAAGATCTCTCTGATGTTTGCTCACTAACCTCTACCAATAGGTATTATTCTAAGGATTTAAATATAAATTGATCCATGGAAAAGAAACTAAAACTTAAAATCTAATGAAATTTATTTGAAATTTCTATAACAAATATTATATTTGATAACTTTATAAAATTTTCATGCACAATTTCTAAGATAAAGAAAGGTAAATAAGAACTTAGCTGAAATTTTTTTATCCACATAGAATATCTTGCCTCCCATTATTACTCTTCCCATCATTCGAACCCTAGTTGACAAATATTTATAATTTCATTTTTCATAATTTAAAAATTTTTCACTGCCCTTGTTCTGAATGGTTGACTTCACATGGTCGTATCTCCCTCAATATTGCTCATATTTTTTGCAAATGACCACTCATTTTAAATATATTCATATTCTACACAATTTGGTCCAATAATAATCTGAATAAGATAACTCTTTGTGAAGATATGGCTTCTAAAATATGAGATATTTTTTCATGAAAAAACCATGATCCTTCGCACTTTGCACTTTTATTTTTCATGATTTGAAAAATTGTCACTATCCTTTTTGGGATGGTTGAATTTACAAGGTTGCATATCCCTAAATATTGGTTGGATGTTTACGTATGACCACTCATTTTAAAGTTATCCAAATGCTGCATAAGCTAGTCCAAGAATCAGCTAAATCAGATAACTCTTTGTGAAGATATGGATCCTAAAATATGAGATATTTTTCAATAAAAAATCCTAATACTTCATACTTTGAAATTTCATTTACCCATTTTTGAAGTATTTATTACATAATAAATATGTTAAAACTAATATAGATATCCCAATATAGAGATTTGTATTTTTTGTTGCTTGCAATCGATGATGCTAAATAAGAGATATTGAGATTGTTTTCTTAGACATAATGTTAAAATTTATGTTTTGGATAGCATTAAATGTTACCATGTCCTAGTGTGCCCCTCAAATATTGAAATAAAACCAATTTGGAGTGAGGAAACTCAATGTGATTATAATCCACACAAGTGTAGTGATGAGAAACTAAGGACAAACAATGAAAAATGGTCTGGTAGGATGAGGAAAGGAGGAGAAAAAGGCTAGGGGTAAAATGAATTCATTTTCACTGCATAAAGAAGAGAAAATAATATTTAGATCACTAATTAAGATAGGGTTTTTTAATGTCTCACCATAGATGATCAAAGAATTATGCAAACCTAGTTCAAGCACTAGTGCTAGGGGGGATAGTGCCAATGTGAGTGAGTAGCAAAAATATATTCTTTATTTTTATTTTTTTTTAAATGTACCTCAAGCAAGTAATAATGCTATTGCACTCTATTGATGCTATCAGATAGAACTTTCACCTTACAATGATGCTTTTGTGCTTGGATGGTGCTATTTATTGGTAACACTATCACACTTTGATGGTCCTATCATACTAAGGTAGGGTAGGGTAGGTTTTTAGCATTTGGAAGCTATATTGGACATTTAATGTTAGATTGACTAATATTTACTTAGGTTAATGGATATAGATTTGATAACTGGCCCTCCAATATAAATAGTGGTGTCCATATGCACTTGAGACCATTTAGGGACTGTTGAATATGGATGACTATGCACTATTGGTGGTAGTAGGACTTTACATGTGTATCTAATACCAAAGGTGGAGTTTTACTAGGATATTTTGATAGAACTAATGGAGAAAGGGTATTTGAACATGAATAACTTCCAACTCCTAATAGGGAATATGATATACATAATAGAGGACATGTGGTAGATCCTTAGGGTGTTGATTTAAGGTGTAGAGATCAAGATGGATCAATATTATATGCTAAGCCTAGAGAGGTTGATAGGAGATATAGCTTTTCCATTGATTGGATCCAATATTAACATCAATTTTATATATGAATGAGGCTAACTAAATAGGTAGACTACCCACCTTTGCATACTAATATTAGGAGTCTTACTCAATAACACAAACAAGAGGGTATTCCACTAGGTACAAGGAGAGATAACAATAGAGATGCAATATGATAGGTGGTTTTCATATGAGGATAGGTTATGTTGGTGAGACTATACCACAAACTACGTAAAATTATCAACAATAAGGGCAGGAACTTGGTTTATTACATGCTACTCTAAGTTTTGTCTTGGGAGCACATAGTTATGATGATATCACCAAGATTTTTAAGGTAGGTGGATGATCTAGAGGGATAGATAGCATAAAAATAGTATTACCACTTTGAGGTAGGACATGGGATTCCATATAGAGGGTATTTTATGACAACATAAAGGGTGATGGATGAGCTATAGCAAACATAGATCACCTAATAGTTGTATAGCTATCATCTAGGATGATAGCATGATGTCTATCATCTAGATCATGTTAAGAAAGTGAGGTGGTTGATGGGACCATGGGGGGGAATGAGCTCAACCATTTTAACTAGGTGGCCTCCTAGTATAGGGCATGATAGGGGATACCCATAGGGCTAGTTTAGTATATGCATTTTACATGGAAGAGATACTTTAAGAGATCACTAAACCAAGATACATACACAAAGATGGATCTTGATGACCTTGTTATTATAGACCCTATGTAGGATGAACCTAGAGTTATAGTAGAATATATCTAGTGGTATAAATTATTCTAGCATTGGAGGGTCATTTTTTTGAGGGTATGGCCACAAATATTGAAATAGATGTCATAACATGGATTCACCACTCCAAATACAAACAAGGATAGAAACAACACTAACATTTGTGACATTATTGCATGTGCTATCATTACCCACAAGCACAAATGGTGAGGCAAGACCAAGTAGGTCATCTTGAGTAACTATAAATGTGGATATGGATGTGATATCTTGGTAGGTTTCTAGATTAAAGGTCACATTGATGGTAAGGATAAAGAAGAGGATAGGTCATGATGATGCAGTAAACCATATATGATTTGACTATAGAGCAATATGTAAAAGCAATATAAAATACAATAGTAGGATCATCTATAGGGTATCAACTAGTTTAGATTCTACTAGAATAGCTAGGCCAAGATAAAAGAGCTTTAAATTCAATGTAGGAGGAGCTATAGGCTATACAATAGGATCTATACACTAAGGTAGAGTGGAAAGTGCACTATAAGGTAGCCTACCATGTAGCTATGCTTCAAGATCAATGACTCACATCACCCATCAGGGTATGGTCATGTATCTACTTTAGGTATGTAACACAATAATCATAGAAATAAATGAGGATGATGTCATAATAGGAGGGGGAGCATTAGAAATGAGCTCACAAAGCTAAGCAAGGCCAATTTTGGAGGTGTCTGTCCTAGTTTTGAGGGAGAGGGATATTGTATATTAGTATGGAATGACCATAGATTATTTATGCATGTTATTAATGCTCATAATTTAGTTAATTTTATCAATATAGGGAAGTGTCCAAGGCTATATATTATAGAGGATGTTTATGGATCTATAGTTCAAAAATTAGGGCACTTGCTTATCTAAAAACTAAGAATCACAATGTCTTTGCAGGAAGTAAACTTAACTAGCACTCATTTGTAGAATGAAAACCTATTTAATTGCAAAAATTAACTTTGCTAAATGAAAAATAAAACTAATATACACTTGCTAAATTGAAATGATAGAAAATGAAAATTTTGGAATGAAAATGATAAAATTGACAAATGCTAGAAATTAATGTTGATTAAACTAGAATGCTAAAACAAAAAATAAATGCTAAAAACTATAATGAAATGTTGAATGAAAATGCATTAATAGAAATAAAAAATATAGGAAATAAGAAAGTTAGCTAGCTAAAAATGAAACTCACATGGAATAGGGAAAAAATAGATGAAAACAGGGTATTTACTAATTTGCAACAATTTATAGAAATATAGTAACAAAAATAAGACCTACAACTTTTTAACAAGAAAAACAACAAAATAAGAAAACCTATAATTATGTTACAAATATCTCTACACCAACATTGAGAGTGGGCCCTTGCTCCTAGGTCTAGTAGAAGGGGTGAAAATTATCAAGTTTTACATTTATGGAATCAAATAATCATGGAAGTCTACTTTGAGAAACAAACTACATTTTATTGACTTTTCTACTCTATTACAAAAATACTTAGAAATTCCTAATAAAGTCTTATTGCTATTTCATTATTTTTCTATTACCTTTCAATGTAGGTAAACAAGAATATTTATACAAATTCTTCCACTTATCTTGCCTATGGTTGAAAATTACATCATGATTGCCTTGTTGTCATTTGGTTATTTGTTGTGCTGCAACCAACATATTCTGTTCAAAATTAGGATAAAATTATGTTACAACTAGTTGTCCTCTTTTTCTCACCTCAAAATGCTAAGGATAAGGCTTAGAATAGTTCTAAAATATTTATATTTATTAGCAATTTGCTAGCTCCCATTTTCCTCCTTTAGATCAATCAAAACAGTTATGCACAGGAAATTCTACAATTACATGACTTTTCCAATTTTAAAACAATGAATTGGAATAGGTAGATTTTTTTTGGTAGGTTAAAGAAAATTATATTAATGCGGGTATTTAAGAGCAGAAGTCTGGGGATGAAAACATCCAATGTAAAGAGACATCCTTAATACCAAAACACCATTAAGGACTAATATCAATAATCTAGACTGCCCCATGCAGGGTGGCAAGGACACATACCAAACTGCCCCACACTAGGAGGCTCAACATAACACAAATAGACCAGTTGTTCAACCCGAAGACCACAAATATAAAAAAAACTAACCCAAGGATCCTCAGCAGGAGGCCAACCAAAGGAACACAATAAAACCTAGGTACGAAGACCCTGACCTGGACTACCAATAGAACAGACAACATGTTAATTATCGGAGACATCCCCAAAGCATAACACAATGAAAACCAACACCCTAATTAGGAAAAACCAAGTGAGTTCAGAGAATGAAGTGCCAACCATCATCTACACTAACATTGGTTGAGTCATCATTTGGGTCCAAATCCTTGTGGACCAAAGTGTCCACCACATGGGGTAGGTTATTTTTCCACTAATCAAGTCATCCACTTCGATGCCCATTCCTGCCAGCAAGTCCGCAACACGATTTCCTTAATGGAAATAATTCTAAAAAATAACTTCGTCCTATAGGTCCCCAAGAATTTTGGCTTCTTTAATTATGTCTTTAATTCTCCAGGTTGAGCATGAATTAGTCCTCATATAATTAATTATGTTCAAGGAATCACCTTTCATAATCAATTTTCT
The DNA here is from genome assembly GCA_028583015.1 of Wollemia nobilis. Lineage (NCBI taxonomy): Eukaryota > Viridiplantae > Streptophyta > Pinopsida > Araucariales > Araucariaceae > Wollemia > Wollemia nobilis. Next base: position 574,011 of record JAQPPZ010000159.1, read on the forward strand.
TGACAAATCCTTAGATAAAAGGAGGCCCCTCCATAAATCCCTAGCTTCAGCTACCTAATTTGTTTGGATCCCAATATGTTTAGCAAAATCCATGAGGATGCTACCATTGTGATCTCTGAAAATTCCTCCTACCCCTGCTATCCTAGGATTGCCATGAGCTGCACCATAAAAATTTAATTTTATCCACCCTTTCGAGGGTGGAGTCCATATGAACATTACCCTCTTGTTAGGGACACTTTGGCCAGGTGAAATATTTAAGGGAATGCCTAGAGACTAACCTAGAGACTAACAAATACTGGCTTCAAAGTTTGAGGGCTGTTTTTCTGGCGAAGAAATAAGGGAGACATTTTATTTTACAAAATATTCCATCATCTTCTTTGCATATCCATAAATTATTGTGAGATGATTTGAAATAATATGAGGAATATTTATGCCAAATTTCACCTTTTTATTTCATCATTTTCACCTTTAAATAAGTCGAATCAATTTTTTTTTTAGTGCAAAAATTTTTAGAGTAGCTCCGGAGCATGTGGTTGAAAATGTGATTTGTGCAAATGCATTGAAAATTAAGTGTTGGGTCAACTTTTGGTGATTGGTCATATCTCCATTTGCTTATTTCATGCTCCCAAGGTGTTTTAGACCCCAAATTAGATGCACAACCTCATCCTCCTATTATCTTGAAGGTTTTTGCCCGGATGTTTTGAAGCAACCTGCAGTTTTCCTGTAATTTTTTATCTTTTGTGCAGAATTTACAGTTTGACCCATATTGTCATAAAATGTAAAATTTAAGTGGAAAATAATTCAAACATGTGAATGCAATATGTCTTCAAACCCTATGACCAAATTTTCCACTTATGAAACTTTTTATTTCACTTTATTACATGCCTAATAAATGTTGAAATCATGCAAAATAACCATAAAAACTATAGAAAACATGTCCAAACAACAACATATCATTTTTTGCAATTTACCATGTTAACATCAACATAAACATAAATAACAATTAAACTACTTGGCATTAAACTATAGTATTTTAGGCAAAATAGACAGTTTTATGTGAAATAACATTAAAATAATGAGACATTTTATTGTTTCATTATTCCTCCTGCTTATCCTAATGCATGTCCTCATGCATCCTAGTGGACCATAGTAAAATTTAGGTCTAGCTTTCTGAATGACGTCCTCTGTTATTTCTTACTTATTCCAACCAAATCTAAATTTTTGAAATGGTTAAAATATATGAAAATGTTGAAATTGTTGTAATTGCTAAAAATGCTAATGCGAAAAAAAATTGAAGATGTTGAAATTGCTACAATTGGTGAAAAATGTTGAAACCCTCTTCATATTTTTGTTTCTCTTTCTTTTCTTTCTTTTGTATTTTTCTGGGTTGTTGTTATGGAGTAAACTGCACTTTTTCTGTAATTTTCCAAATTGTTGTTCTGAAGCAAGTTGTACTATTTTTTGTGGTTCTACACTTTTGTATGTTCTGAAGCACTTACCTGCAATTATGTTTTAGGTCTATAAATATACTGTTTTCAATCCTATATGTTCTGGAGCACTGACATAATACATTATTTTATGCTAGATTACTGCAAGAACATAGGAAAATGGGTTGGAAAAATATGCAATTCATTTTTTCATCTTTTTTTCTTTTTTTCTTTTTGAAACACTTTATTCTTGCACAACTATGTTGATTTTTTCCATGTCCTTATTTTCAACCCTTTCATACATAATTGTTATGCCAAAACATCTAGAGCAACGTTTTCTCATTTTTAGACCTTTCAAACATAAATCCTCCATAATCAAAGGTATACCAAAACAACTTGTGGTAGTACTTAGTAGTGTGTTTAATTTTTCCATTTATACATATAAATATGCCAAGCATTTAACCCTTGTCTATGCTATGCTAAGGCTAAGTAATAGGAAAATTGAAGAAAATACATACCTTGCCATTGAAGAGATTTCATACACCCTTTTGAATTATTTGTTGATGTGCACTTAGGATTTTTTAAATTTAAAAAGTGCATAAATGAAATAATTAGACTTTGTACAAATGCTAAAAAATCTTCAAGGCAAACAAGCTAGAAACTAGTTTTCATGTAAGCCTTAATTCAATAGCACCTCAAGGAGGTTTTCACCATTGAAATATTTAGTTTTTCTTCTTTTTCATCAAAAGAGGCTATCATTTCTGGTTTTCAATATTCTTCTATCTTGATTGTGTCCATGAAATATTTTCAAAACAAAGATTATTTTCTCTTTTTTTCTTCTTTTTTTATTTATTTTTATCTTTTTTTATGAGATACAATGAGATAGAATATCTCTCATTTTTATTTGGATAATAATAATCCATATTTCTCAAAAAGCACATCTATCTTTTCTTTTACATGAAAACAACAATAATTAAGCATCAACCTTTCTTTTTGTATGAGTAATAAGAATCCTCTCATGTCATAATGTCCTCCTTATTACTCAAAATAAAGTATTAACTTCATTTTTCTTCCTTCCAGCTAAAATTGATGCATGTCCTCATGTATCCTTATTTTTTGGGACATGCCCTTATGATACAACTTTTTTTTCTTTTTTTTTTCTTTTTCTTTTTTATGATTCAAAGACATGACATGTGCAAGTTTAACTGTGAGAAATATTGAGAAAATTCCACCTTTGTTAATGGATTATGGTATAACCATAAATGATATCCATTCACCAAAAATATCCTCCTTGAATCATCAATCAAAGAAAGTCAAACAACTCAATTCTTAAATACTTCTTCAATTTGATATACTCCTAGCCACTTAGTCTATAGTTTATCAAAAAAATCAACATAGAAAGAACCAAACGACAATGCCCAAATCGGTTCATCCTTGTTGCTCCTAATGTGACTATCATACCAAAATTTTCACTGTTGAATGATCTATGTTTGGTGAAGTTCCTCCACCCAAAGTTCATCCAGTGCATTCAACTACAAAATTTTCTCTTGTTGTACCTACAACAACTCAATGCCATCTTCCAAGGAAGGAATTTAAAATCAATTAGAAAAAGATGTTTATTTTTATTTACCTTATCTAATTCAATAAACCATAGGATTCTTCAATTACCATACTTATATGGAATAAGTTTTCCTACAAGCAAGTCTACAAATTTTCCATCTACTTGTATGGTTTTAGGATATAATTTGTTCTTGCTTCCTAGATTTTTAAAACAAATATCTTCAACAGTTTTCTTAATTAATGACACATCTTTAATATCTTGTAGTAAAGGAATCATAATGTTTAAGCATATTAATTCCTTCACTAAATCTGATTTCAAAGATATTTTAGATTTCTCAAACCATTTAGGGTATGGTATCTTTTCTGATGAAGAAGGTAAATCCTCATGAAGAAGATTTTCTTATTTTTATTTCCCTTTATCTAGAGTTGATTTTTGTGGATCTGATGTAGAAGGGTCTTTTTTTTTCATTGGATCTCATTTATATGATGATATGTGGAGTAGGTTCAAGAAGTGCCTTTCTTGAACATAGTTGAATATTGCTACAATCGATGATATTTATCATGGTAGTATCTTTAGATTTAGCCATATAGATAGGGGCTACATATCTAGTGTTATTTGGATTAGCCATAGGTTGGGCTAGAAGTGAGCATTTATTCACTTGTTGTTGTGGTTCTTGTCCCTGAGAATTTTTTTGAGTAGGAGTAGACAACAAGTTTTGCGATTGATTTTGATATCTTCATTATCCTTAATATTGTTATCCCTAGTTTTGTCCATGGGATTGTGGATGCATCCATGGTGAATTTTATCGATTCCATTATAGATTCGTCCATATAGAGTATGTCCATTCTTGAGATGATGACCATGGATGTTGATTCCAAGATTTTTGTGGTGGTTCAAAGTGATACCATGGCATAGACCAAGGATTATGTCCCCAATTTGTAGAAAATCTAATGGTATTTTGATATTGATACCGTGGAAAATTTCCCATTTATATCTATCCTACAAAATTGAGTTCTTCCATAGGTTTGGATTATTTTTTCAATATATTTTTAAGTCCTAGAAATAATTGACATTGATTTGTAATATGTCCTTTCACACAAATGCTACATATAGCAGATATAATTTTTTTGTTCAAAGGACAATCTTGAAGAGCATGCTTATTCCTGCATCTCAACCAACAAATGGCTAGGGGTTCAGTAGATTTAGTTTTTGCATTCATTTTCCCTAATTTAGTGTTGAGATGTACAAGAATTTCAGTTTTTAAATTAGAAAATTTTTCTATCAATTCTTTCAAATCATTTCCATTATTACCCCTTTTCGTCTTTTTGTGTTTTGTGGGAGTAATTTTTACATAATTCCAAAATCTCATCAATGTCAAGGGTACGCATATTTCCTTTGCCCATAATATCCAATACTTCCTTGAAGTCATCTTGCAACCCCCTCAAGAATATGGCTTTGAAAATTTTTGGTTCAATAGCCCCACATATTTTTTGCATAAAAGCAAATCTATCTAAAAAATCCTCTAGATTTTTATATTCTCCTTGTTTTATCCTAAATAATTCATCTTTCCTATTTTTTACTCGATAGTATTCTTGGTACTTATCCAAAAATACTTGTTCCATTTCTTCCCAATTTTGGATTGAATCAAGTGCTAAACTCATGAACCAACGTAAGGTTGAGTCTTTTAGCATGGAAGGAAACACTTTAAGTTTTTGGTTGTTATTTTTATAATCATAGGTTTAACATAAAACCTTAAATTGAAATAAAATTTGATTAGGATCCTCAGATGCAACTTTCCAAAAAGTTGGTAACATTGATTGTGAAATAGTTTTCATCGAGGAAATTTGAGTGGGATTCAATTGAATAGGATATTCAAAGGTCTTGGTAGGAGCAGGGATGTTACCCTGATGGAGAACATTACTACCCCTATCCAAATTTAGTTTTAAATTTACCATTATATCTTCCCAACACCTAGTATAGATTCATTTAAATTGATCTAATCATAGAGATATATCAGGGGTAGGTAATGATGAACTAACAATTTTCTTCTCTTGTAATTTTCTCTCAGGAGATACACTTCCTAAATATGAGGTTTGCAAACCTCTTTCAATGTTATAAAGAATATCAAACTTGGGTAATTCAACCCTTGTCATGAATATCACTTTCCTATGGTTGATAGGAGGTTTTATTTGATGAATCTACCTATTTTATCTCTTAACCTATTCATACATCCTATGCTTATGTCATATTGTTTGAAGTGCAAATTTTAGCAATACAACTATGTTTATGCAAAGTTGGTGTTTTATTATTTTTGGTTGTTTTTAAGAACTATCCCAAGGTTTATTTGATGGAATCATAAAATTATAATGGCATGACTGATTTATCCTCTAACAACACAAATTGGTTTCTCGATAATAGTGCTAAAAATGATGGGTATCATTAATGGTCATCATTTAATTTCCTTTTTCAATCTAGGATGGTGTCCAAGGCTATATATGATAGATGATGTTTATGGATATACACTTTAGAAATTAGGACACTTGCTTGTCTAAAAATTGAGAATCACAATGCCTTTGTAGGAAGTAAACTTAACTAACACTCATTTGCAGAATGAAAATATATTTAATTGTAGAAATTAACTTTGTTGAATGAAAAATGAAACTAATCTATACTTGCAAAATTGAGATGACAAAAAATGAAAATGACAAAATTGACAAATGCTGGAAATTAATGTTGATTAAACTAGAATGTTGAAAAATAAATTAAATGTTAAAAACTATAATGAAATGTTGAATGAAATTGCATTAATAGAAATGAAAAATATAAGAAATAAGAAAGTTAGCTAGCTAAAAATAACACTTACATGGAAATTGACATTACTCAAGAGTGGGCCATTGCTCCTATGTCCATAAAAAGGGATGAAATTACCAAGTTCTATGTTTATGGAATCAAAAAATCATTTAAGTCTACTTTGAGAAACAAACTACACTTTATTGACTTTTTTAATCTATCACAAAAAGATGCTGACAAAATCCTAATAAAGTCCTATTGCTATTTCCTTATTTTTTCTATTACCTTTCAACGTAGGCACACAAGAATTTATACAAATTATTCCACTTATCTTTTCTACAATTGAAAATTACATCATGATTGCCTTGTTGTCATTTGGTTATTTGTTGTGCTGCAACCAATAGATTATGTCCAAAATTATGATAGAATTCTATTATAGCTAGTTGTTCTCTTTTCCTCATATATAAATTCTGAGGATAAGGCTTAGAATAGTTCTAAAATATTTTATATTGATTACCAATGTGAAAGCTCACTTTTTCCTCCTTCAAATCAATCAAAATCATTATGTACAGGATATTCTACAGTTACACGACTTTTCTAATTTTAAGACAATGAGTTGGAATAGGTAGATTCCCTCATATTTGCAATTCCAATTGTTGTGGGATGCTTTGAAATAATATTATAAATATTTTTTATAAATTTCACTTTGCCAGCTCATGACTTGCACCTTTAAAATGGTTAAATTAATTATGTTTTTAGTGCAAAAAATTATGCAACAGCTCCAGAGCATGTGGCTAAAAATATTATTTGCACAAATGCGTTAAAAATAGACCCCAAATTAGATTTACAACCTCATCCTCCTATTATCTTGCAGGTTGTTGCCCTGATGTTTCAGAGCAACCTGCAGTTTTCTTGCAATTTTTTAGCTTTTGTGTAGAATGCACAATTTGACCCAAATTGTTAGAAAAATGTAAAATTTAAGTGGAAAGTAGTTCAAACATCTGAATGCAATATGTTTCCAAAACTTGTGATCAAATTTTCCACTTATGACACTTTTTATTTCACTTTATTAAATACCCAATAAATGCTGAAATCATGTAAAATAACCATAAAAACTACAAAAAACCTATCCAAATAGAAGCATATAATTTTTTGCAATATACTATGCTAAAATCAACATAAACATAAATAAAAATTAAACTAAATGACATTAAAATATATTATTTTAGGTAAAATAGACAATTTTATGTAAAATAACATTGAAATAATGAGACATTTTATTGTCTCATCGATTATGATTTATTGTATATTATTATACCATGGTACCTATATAATATAGAGGATACTAGTTGAGCTCTATATTATTAGAAAATTTGAATTTAAATTTATCATGTTGTGTGATTTATGATATGTACATGATGTTTATGATTTGTTTAATTATTTTATGTTGGTTTAATGATTTGTTAATTATTGATTGATTATCATGATTAAATTGATGACTATATGCTTAAAGGATGAGATGAATTTATTTAATGTTTGAATATATTTATAGATTATATGATGATGGTTTGATATAGGATATAAAGTGTATAGATTAAGACTAGATGTGTTGTTAATGATGATTAATTAATTAAATTGTTTTAAAGAAAAGATAAAATAATGAGAGATAAAAGATGAAATTATTAGAGAAATGATTGAAAGATGAATGATGAGAGACACATGACATTTCCAAGAGGGAACTATTATAGTACAATTTATAAAAATATATTAATATGTACAAATTATATACTATATACAATTATATACAAAAGATTTTCCTAGGAGGACTTTTGTTATCTTTGAGATTTGCCTAGAGGGGTCTTAGTTAGCTTTTGACTTGCCCAGGGGGACTTTTTTTAGCTTTGATATTTTCCTAGGGTGACTTTTTCTAGTGTTTGACTTTCCTAGGGGGAATTTAGTTAAATTTTCCCTAAAATAAACTAGTTAGATATTATATTTTCCTAGAGGGACTTTAGTTAGCTTTTGACTTGTCCAATGAGACTTTAATTTAGAAAATAAAAGATATATATACAAATATATACAACTATGTACATAATTTTACTTAAATATTTATCCAAGGAGACTTTTCTTAGCTTGATATAATACAAAGATATATATACAAATATAAAATAAATGATTTGGATTTAAAAAATATCTAAAGGACCTTTTCCTTGCTCATAGGCCTTTTGATATGAGATTTTCCTTTAAGTAAATGCATAAAGGACTTATGAATTAATTATAGGACTTTTGAAATGATATTTGCCTTTGCCTAAATGACTTTTTCCTCACACATAAGACTTTTTATATGAGATTTTTCTTTAAGTGGATGCCTAAAGGAGTTATACCTCACTTGTAGAACTTTTAATATGATATTTACCTTTAAGAATATGCCTAAAGGAGTTCTAATTCACCCATAGGACTTTTGTTATGATATTTACCTTTAAGTAGAGGTCTCAATGTCTTTTTACTTGCTCATAGGACTTTTGATATGATATTTACCTTTAAGTAGATGCTTAAAGGACTTTTACCTCATCCATAGGACTTTTGATATGAGATTTTCCTTTAAGTGGATGCCTAAAGGACTTATGTGTAGGAATTTTGATATGATATTTTCATTTAATAAAATGCCTAAAGGAATTCTACCTCACCCGTAGGACTTTTGATATGAGCTTTACCTTTAAGTAGAGGCCTAAAGGACTTTTACCTTACTCACAATACTTTTGATATGAGATTTACCCTTAAGAAAATGACTAAAGGAATTTTTTTCTTTCCCATAGGACATTTAATTTACCTTTAAACAAATGCTTAAAGTACATATATCTAGACTAGTTTACCTCATAAATAATTTTATATTGATTGATGTAGTAATGGGTGTTGTCCCTAGTTGTGGAGATAATTTCACTGTTGAACAATATCCCCCATGAAATGTGTTATATGGAAAAACAACAAATGGTGAGATTTATCTTGTTATAACACTTGTTAACCTTACAATATTCATCATATAACAATTGATAATGTAGAAGAATTTAATTTAACTTTATCATTAGCAGCTATGAACCTTGTGGTATTTATCATGTGGCAAGGGAGTTATAGTTCAAATTAATTGATAGATATGATTTGAGATAAATTATATTAAGTTAAATAAAACTTGATAGGTATAGACGATTGAGAAAACCCTAAGTTGACTCACAAAAACAATACTAGGAGGATCCACTTGCATTAGTCACCTAGTGCAATGAAAAATATACTATCCTAACTAGGATCATCTTTTTTATGTCATTGTAGATCCTTGACTCAAAATATAACAAGTATTTCAAACATAGACAATTATGTGTATGCAAATAAATATGAATTTAGGCAAAATGCAAGAACACAACATAAGACAAATAAAGAAAATAAGCAACCAATGTAGAGTAAAATGTAAACCTTTTAATATGTATTATGTTCATTAGTTTTTTATGTTATTTTCCATCAAGCATGGCAAGGTGGTAATATTCTAAATAATACTTGGTAATTATGATGAATGGACCTATCCAATAGGCTCAAACCTACCTTTGATATTAGCTTTGACATTCATGTTCTTTTGATTATATTTAAGAATGATATCACCAACCTCAAAGGAGTGGGATCACATCTTTTGCTATATGCATGATTAAGCCTTTGTTGGTAGACCCATACATCCTTTAGGGTATGGATCTATTTTTTATCAAGTAGATCTAACTAGTTAAGATGGTGGATATAATATTCATCTCTAATAGAGGAGTCCTACAATAAAATATGCAAGGTACCTCAAGCAAAAAAGGAAATATACCTTTGGTTCCATAAACCAAATCATAGGACATCACACCGGTGGGAGTTCAAACACTAGTACAATAGTCACACAAGGTGAGATAAAGCTAAAGATACCAATATCGATCGATTTTATTGACAATATTCTCAAGTATATTGACAAGAGTCTTGTTAGAAGCTTAAACTTGGTTATTATATTGAGTATAGTAAGTTGTTGATCATTTATGTTGAATCTTGTATTTAACATAAATTTTCTAAACATCCTTGTTTTTGAAGGGTGTTCCATTATCAAATGTTAGCACAAAAGGGATATCATAGTAAATAATGAAGACTTAAACTCTAGTGGTTGAGGCTAAAGGTATGGATTCAACCCATTGGTGAAGTAATTAGTAGTTATCAAACAATACTAGGTTGATATTCCCAATGATATCTAAGCCTTAGATGGAAAATTTCCAAGGAGAGGTCAAGGGTTGAAGAGATTGGAATGGACTATGGATAAGGTTTTCATGATTCTAACACATATCACACCTCCTAAGATGGTTACAAGAGTCCTCATACATGAAGGACCAATAATAATCTATTCATAGGATTCTTTTGTGATGACGAATCTACTAAAGTGACCACTATGTGATCCATCATGGGTCTCCTTGATGATTGCTTGGGCTTTGACTAAGGTGATGCATCTAAGGATAAATAAATTAAATGAATGGTAGTATAATATATAACCAATGATGATATGTTGATAGATATTTTTCTTAAGGTTATTACACTCATTATGATTCAAACCATTAGGCAATATTCCATCTCTAAGGAAAGCAAAGATATCCTAAAACCAAGTACTAGTAAATGTGTCCATAGAAAATAATCTAGAGGAAGCTAGCCAGAATATAAGGTTGAGGTCTCCCTAATTTTTTGAATTATTATAATGGCTTGTTTATCATACAAATATAGAGATATAAAGGATGAAATTGTAACCATAGCATCAATATAAAAATTGCTAGAACTAGGGATAGCTTCAGTGGTGATTATATAAAAAAATACCATTAGCCTATAAAAGATATATTTTTATGGTTTAATATTTTCTTATTTTATTTGATAAACACCATTGAATTGGTTGACTACAAGTTGAGAGTCTTTGAAAATATAGAGGGATCTAATATGCAAGGCTAAGGCTACATAAATCCCTTTATACTAAGCAAATTTATTGGTATATAAAACTTAAACTTAAAGGACAAAGAGATAAGTCATTATTGATTGGTGACCAAGATTATTGTTAAACCTACTTTAATACATTGATTTCCATAAAAATAAATGGTGTAATAATCAGTTTTATCATATTCTAGGTGAAATACTAACTCACTCATGAAGTCTATATCTAAAGGATTGATAACTTTTAATGGTACAACTATTAGTTAGTTAAAAATGACTTGACATTTCACAAAATTTTGGTGGACAAGTTAAAGATAAAAAAAATTGAGAGTGGTAACCTACTTAGTTGTTTGTCAAAAGAGGTGAGTCTTTGAAATGAGATATCATAAGGGATCAACCCTTGCAATGATACATGTCATATGGCTAAGAATGTAATGTCTAAGCTTCTAGGAATCAAATTGTATAACAACACAAAGCTTCTCTAAAGGGTATATCAGAATTTGCAATTGACCAAAGTCCTACTCATATATAAAATTGATTACTATCCATATTGGTCATTATATTGTGTAAACATATATCATAAGGCATGGCTTGTTTCTTCTATATATAGCAATAAATGTTAAGAAGGATTAAGAGGGAGAAAAATAAGAGGAGATAAAAGGTAGGATTTGAGAGCATCAAAGGCCACTTGATAATTAGTGTACCAATTAAAGACCACATCCTTCCTCAAAATATTGGAAAAGTATTGACACTAATCATCAAGTTGAGATATGAGTCTCTAAGTAGCTTGGATTTTTTCCTAGAATATTCAAAGTTAGGTTGAATTTTGAAGGGATAGCATATTTATAATAGTTTGTATCTTTTCAAGATCAACTTTGATCCCATGTTGAGATACAATGAATCCCAATAGCTTTATTGATGCAACCTTGAAGATGCATTTTTGAGGATTTAGGCATACCTTATACTCGCTCAACCACCCAAATATGCATCTTAGATCTCAAACATGATCTTTTTGGCTTAAATACTGATCAAGAAGGTCATTGAAATAGTCTTCCATGATGTAATGCATCATGTTTTGAAATATATATGTCATGGCTTTTTGGTAGGTATCTCCAATGTTTTTCAATTTAAAAGGTGTGACATGATAGCAAAATGTTTCCCATGAGATGGTGAAATTTTTTTTCACTTGATCCTCAAGAGTGATTTCGGTTTGGTTATAGACTAGGAACTCATCCATAAAAGACAAAATTCCACATACTATAGTAAAATCAATAATCATGTCAATGTTGAGTAAAGGAAAGTCATCTTTGGGACATGCATTATTGATTTCTAAAAGTCCATGTAAAATTGAATGCTATATGTTTTCTTGGAAATAGGAACAACATTAGAGATCTAGTTGAAATAGTTAATGGATTTGATGAATCTAACACAAAGGAGATTTTCTATCTCCTATTTGACTAGCAAAGTGACTTTTGAATGCATCTTCTATAATTTTTGCTTTAAGTATTTTTCATTAAAAGTGACAACTAGGTGGTGGAAAACTAGGGAAGGATAAATACCTACCATATTTGCATAGGACCTATAAAATATGTTGAAATATATCAAAAAATTTGTGTATTCCTCACACTTAGTTAAGTTCAAGATATTTCCTATACCCAGGTGTTGTAGGTGAGTTGGAAAGGAGAGGGCAATCCTCCAAGGGAGGTCCCAGGTTCAAATCTCCACCCTACCAAAAAGCTAAATTGGGTATCCAAAATCCAATTGATAATGTTGGTGCGGGCAGGGTCGGGTGCAACCCCCGGGTGACTTTGACGGTGTAGAACCCCCTATTCGTGGTCTCTTAGACCAAGGCGGCTCCGCAAGGAGTTTTTCGCTTAAAAAAAAAAAAAAAAGATATTTCCTATCTTAAGGATCTTTAGATTTGTAGGAGTGGCAATATCAACATCCATAGTTTCTTCAATCAACATACAATAAACATTTTCTATTTGAAGGGGAGTAGACAATACTCCTAAGCTCTCGTGATTGAAAATATCTAGAGATGGTTGAGTGTGATTGATTTGCTATGAGATAAAAACATTTACAACTTAAAAAAAAAAAAGTTGTTTTGGCTTAGATAGTTTGAGGGCCTATATTAAAGAGGATCATGTAGGACATCCTCTGTCACATAACAATATTCTTTAACAATCAACTTATGGTAAGATAGGGTAAGGATATTTACACTGGAAAAGTATGTAAATTAAGAGAATATAGGATTTATGAATAGTGATGACCTATTGCCATTCTCCTCATCCTAATATAATCTATTTAAGGAAATAGTTTCATCATGGGACTTATTATTAGGAATGCAAGCTTCCTCTTTTCTATCATATGATGAATAGACAAGGATACAAGGCTAACAATGGATCAAGGTGTAACCTATCCCATAGTTTACCAACCAATATTTAGTTTACAAAGGCTCTTTGATGTCTTGCTCATGAAGGATAGTCATTTACTTCAATATCCCATATTAGAAACCATCTATTTCAAAATAAAATATGAGTTTGATAGGAAGCATGAAATATAATATTTTTTAGCTGGAAAAATGTTACTGCCATGGATTTTTTTTCATTAACAATACTAATGCAAACAAATTATAAAGTTTCAATCTAAACTATTTTACCCTTGCTACTAGAAGAAAATATTAAGGTTCAAGAAGATAGAGAAAAATTGTCTAGGCCCAAAAATAGTTGATCAATATCTTAATTATTAATGTTAATATTGGTTAAATTATAGGCTTGACCTTCAATTCATTATCAATTTGATTGCTAAAAGTGAGATACATTAATGCATTAGTGATTGAAAGAAATGAAGAATAAGAATATGGATCGAGAGAAAAATTGAGAGAAGGGAAAATATGAGCCTTAGGATTATTGACCTCAATCACTTGGCAAAAGATAAATGGATTGAATTTGGCTAGGATATGATAATTATTTTTATTATATTTATATTTGAGGCATTGATGAAGAGTTAAAGTAAAAACTTGCATTTCATGGATCCATGGCCTCCCAAGAATAATTAAGTAGGTTTCACCACAAGGCATGATATATAAAAGAGTGTTGAGAATGTAGGGTCTGACATTGAGGGGTAAGACTATAGTGCCACTAATATCACACTCTCCATTATCAAACTCCCTAGTAAAAATATCATATTTCTTCAAATCCTATTAGGTCAACCCAAAATGCTACAACAAATTAGGCTACAAGCATTAAGACCAAAGACATTATCAACTAGGATTCATTTGATAAACCTATCATTGATGTGGCCCATGATGTATAATGGAAGCTATCTAACCATATAGGATGGAGGGACATCATACTCATCAAATTATTTAGTTGTATTATTAATCCCAAAAGATCCCACCACAAAAGTGAGGTCATTCGGGTTGATATCTTGAAAAATAACTTTTTCACTTAAAATTTTGAGTAACATATCTCTATGGATCGAAGAGGTCTAAAGAATCTCAAGAAGGGAGATTTTAGCTAGAGTAATTTCAAGTTGATGAATTAAATCAAAATTTTCCCTAGAATTAGCTCCTAATTGAATTATTAATAGAGGTTTTTTTTATGAAGGACTAAAGGAGGTCTTGATGGTTGATCAGATGAAGAAGCTCTAACATTTTGGATTTTAGGAGATGATCTAAGATAAATGGAGGTTCATCCAATCAATAAAACTTCCCCCTAGATTTTTGTTTTTGTGGATTCCATAAGGAAACCTTTTGAAGGATTTTCATAGCACTCACATTTTTGGTTTGATGCGAGTCTCTAACTCCATTGTCTAAAATGTGTTTATTCTTTTACTATATCTTGGGGTTAGAGGAAGACTTATATTATTCATGGGACTTGTATTTCAATTATCCTAACCTGAGTATGGTGGTCTCTACTCCCTTGACAATGTTAGTAGCATCTTTAAAACAAGATACATTGGTTATCTCTAAATAGAAGATCAATTGCTCATGAATATTACATATAAATATGTCTAAAATATATCTTAGTGGAGAAATGTATTGAAGTCTCTCCACATGACTCACTATCTTACCAAGAAGTTAAAAAAGTTCTTGTATTTAAATTATTTGACATATGTCACTAGCCATGATCTTATCCTTAGTGTAGATAGAGAATTTCTTATCAAACATCTCAATAAGATCCCTAAATCTCTTATGGTATTGCCTTAAAATTTGGCAGTACCATTCCAAGGAAGGTCTACTAAGGCTCTTGGTAAAGATTTTAAGTAACAATATTTTATAATAATAAATATCATTATAAGTGGTTCTAAACAACTTGATTAGGTTGATGGAAAATTTCTTCCCTTTGTATATTTGAAACATAGGAGTTTTCAAATTGGGAGGACAGGGATAGCTACCTACAAAAATTCTAAAGTTTGGTTGCACAAGATATTATAAGAGTACTTGTGACTAGAGGAAGACCCTTGGATAATGTCCATTTAATGTTTTAGTAGCTCTAACTGAGAGGCTAGAGTTTAAATTTAATAGGAAACTAGATTTTATTACACAAAAGGCATGTTCTAAGAGATAAGAGGAAATTGATAATTGTCATAAGAATAAGACTGATGCATTTGGGTGTATGATGTTGAGATTGGAATTGTATTACTTAACCCCAATTTTCATGAAATAAAAGGATTAGAGGATAATGTATGAGAGGTTGTGGGATTAGGGTTTAGAGTAAAATTCATACTTGCATTTATGAGATTAGAATGAAGGTAATGTACATGAATATTAGAAATGGAGATATTTGATGGTACATATGGGTTAGGAATGTAACTTGTGCATGTTTTTTGAGTTACAAGAAAACTCACATTGTTCTATAATAGTTATTTAAGAAAATGTATAGATGAATAATATGTTGAGGAGGATGGGATATTTTGCATTCTAGCATCCATGGAAGTGGTGATGATGGGGAGAGTTAAAATCAATGACATTAGAAGTAAGTGCATTAATATTTGCATTTAAGGATATAAAGTATGGATCTAATTGATTCAAAGGAATATAACTAGGTTGTTGGGAATGGCACAAGACTGAAACCTCCCCTACAAAAATACTTAGGATATCATGACCTTCCCTAGGGAGGGATTCCATGACTCCTCTATATTTATGCAAGAATAAATCTATGTGAGTAGCAAGTTTAAAATCCACTCTCTCTCTTCATCATCATGGATGGGGATTAGAGAACATGAGTGGGAATGTCCTCATCTTCAACAAAGTTTTGGTTCTCAAAGGGGATTAGTCCCCAATACCATCCATCGAAGGTTTAGGGTTTATGGCCAAATAATAAGTGACACTAAGGGTTAGATAGTGTGTCTCGACCATGGCTTGGAAGAAAAAAATTAAGGGTTCAATTATTCAACAAAAATTACTATAGAGTTGATTATAGAATAAAAATAAGATATTTTTACAATCTTATATCTCCTTCCCTTGATGTACTAAATCCAACCTATATAACTCAAGGGCCTCCCTATATATCAAGTATTACTATATACTTAACAATTCCCTATATACCTATCAGTATGTGAGAGAAATTTAATATGTGGATTGTCAATTATTCATAGAAGTGACCACTTGGATACGTGAACAAGATGGTATGTGAGAGATAATAATATGCCTCCTTATGAATCCCACTAGCCCACTATAGTATACTTCTTACTAGGAATAAGTATGTATGAGACCCTAACTGGGTGGTCGATAGCCTAGGCTCACTATATAGTATATATCCAATATAGCCTAGTATATAATATGATAACTACTAGAAGGATTGTAAAAAACCTTAGTAGAACTAATATTTGGTTATGTTTTTATTCTCTAGTTTTATTGTGATTTAATCTAAAAAAATAAGATTATATGGTCTTGATTAAATTTTAAATAAATTCTAGTTTGATTAAGGTTTAGCTTGGATAAAGAGGAATCTTGGGAACCATGGGGATCCTCATCTCAACTTCACAAAAATGTGAGATTGGAAAATATGAAAGCAACATTGTGAAGGACATCCTCATAACATTTTCCTCTCTCTCTTCTCACCTTGATACTAGGGGATGTTGTGAGCTTAAAGTCTATTTTTTTGGATTGATTGATGACCACCTATGTTTATTCCTAAGAATTTTATTATCTAAGATTAAACTTAACCTAGCCCTAATGCACATACAAAATGCAACAATCAAGTCCTAAAACTAAAATGTTCTTTTGATTTTGATGAGAAAGGAAATACAAAATTTTCTTTTAAGAGATAATTGTGCAAGAAGATGCAACAAAAAAAGCCTAATATGTAGATACATAAAATATTTAATTAAATTCTAAAGCTTAAATATTATATTGGTCCCCTATATGACTAAGACTAAATATTTATTTCTTTTATTTTTGTCTATTATACCAATAAATAGAAAATAAGACCTAGTTCGAGTAGATAACAAACATAATCTAAATCCCAAATAATTAAACAACAAAAGTTATTGGGAAAAATAATTTATTTCTATCATCATGTCAAAAGCATCACCTTTGAGCAAAAACACTACTAGTGCTATCACCTATCAATGATGTTATCACTTAACCTACACAAATATAGAAAAATAGATAATCAGTGATAGAGGGACCTATTTGAGTTTGTAGAGGATGGTTAAATCCCTTAAATAGAAATTAGACCCCTATATAGATAAATAGAAAATGATAAAATGAAAGAATTCAAGAAACAATTGTCTAGTGGTGAAATTATCACCAAGTCATGCTAGTGCCATCAACACTTTTTCTTAGTGGTAATGCTTTCACTCTATGTAAACCAAAGATAAATAGCACCACCGACCTACAATTTGGGGACACTTTCACTTCTAAGAGTAGAATAGTAAGATTAAATGGAAGATAAAGTAATATTATGATGACCGTGATGAAGGAATCTGAATTGGGAGTAGACAGAACCTATTAATTAGTAGGAAAACATATATTTACTTGCTTAATATGAAGATTAAATGACAATATGAAAGACTAGCTATATGTAAATACAAAATGCACAACTAGTTCTCAATAAAATAAAAGCCTAAAGATATAGTGACAAAGAATATACAATAAATAAAAATAAGAAGAAAGATCATAATACAAGACACAAGGTTTTTCCCCTTATTGGAAGCTTGTTGAAATCTTGTTGGCTTTCTTGTTGATGGCACTTGGATGCCTGAGTTTAAAGGCTTGATGCCTAATGTTGCTTAAGATATTGTAGATTTTATTACTTGATGATTTTATTGAGATCTTGTAGACTTGATTTCTTGGAGAAAGCTTCAAGACCTGATTGGAGGCTTTCTTGGATGCTTGTAAGAGCAAGAGCTTAAGTGCTTGTAAGCATGACCTTCACAATATTGGAGCAAAAATTAGCATAATATTGTCATGTACAACTTTTTATTCCTATGATTCTAGATATATTTTAGAAAAGTTTTGCTACCCTCAAAATGTTATTGTTTTGGGAATGAAAAACATTAAGATTAGCCCTACAGATAAAATTTGGTGTCTATATTTCCATGGGTGTGGCATAAACTAAAAAGCATCTAGTTATATGCATAAACCTTGTTCTCAACTACAAAAGTGGTATTCATTTTGTCCTCTTTGGTGATACTCAGTTGATTTTAGTTTGAGAGTCCATCCAAAAATTAATAGATATCATATCTTGTTGTTTCCTCCAAGATAATACTATAAAACGTATTGGAAAAGATCCTTAAGGGTCACTACAATAAAAATTTGTTCTTCAAATTGATAATGTTAGGTGACACCCACTTGCTCACCATAACCTTGAAGATTATTCTAACATCCAACATCTTCTAAATATTTATTTTGTTCAATATTTCATACTTTGGATTCATTCTATATGGACTTATCTTTATAAGTTGTATGATAGGAATCAATAGAATTTGATGTATACAAAATTCAAGTGGAATCCCTTGTGAATCCTTGTATATCCATGTGAAAACCTCCTTATACTACATATGTATTTTGAAAATTGTTTTTAAAACTTATTCCTAATCATCCCAAAAATTTATCATCTTTGTTGTATATAAAATGCAACTAGAATCCCTTGAAAATCCTTGTATTTCCATGTGAAGACCTCCTTATACTACATAAATATTTTAAAAGTTTTTTTCTTTTAAAACTAGGTCCCACTCATCCTCACAATTGATCTTCTCCTCCTCTCCTTCATTGAGGTTCACAAACACCATTGATTTTCACAAGCACCATTTTATATATGATGTTAATTTATATTACCACTTTTTCCATGTTAAAAGAATGTATTAGGTTTTCTTCAATTTGTGCATTTCCAACGCTATATTCCATAAAATTTCATAAAGAGGTCAACTTCTCTTATTAAATATGTGTTTCTAGCTTAGAATTATGATTGCATTCAATAACCATATGCTTTATTTTATATATTCTTCTACATTGATACACATGTAGGTTGTCTAAAGGACCATGTAGTCCTTCATCTACCAATGTAGAATTCCACTATTTTATTTCCCTTTTTCTTCTATGCCCTGTTTCAACTCTAGAACTCCCTTTTTATTTGGATCTCATTCATTTGCATGATCTTCCTCATCTAATAATGAACTTCTAGATTTATTGGATGTCACCAACACCTCACTCATGGATTAATTATCCAAGTTGAATATCTACTTTTGATAGCATTTCTTGAAAGTTGAGTGGTCCTTATTCTAATTATGGTTTATTTTTGTCATGTGTATCATCCACATCCCAATAATACATCTTAGGCTAGTTTATGCATTTAATTATCACAAAATCTATAATGAATATTTGATTGATGATATTTACCTTATGTGTTGTCAATACTCCTTTCATATCAATTCCATATTATTTTGTACTATATAGCCAAAAATTGAGAGACCAAAAAATAGTGCCCTAAGTCCTTTCATGTCTTTTTAGACAATACATTAATGCTTGATCCCCCATCAATAATCACCTACTTCAAATTATGATTTAGCAACTCAATGTGGATTAGTGTTGGTTTTTTACTAGCATCAATTATTAGGACTATTAGGTCAATGTACTTATCCATTTTCTATCCATCTTACCTATATTTGGTATTATGGCTCTTCCACTCCTATTTTCTACACCATTTATCATATTGTTGCATTTAACTCTAGTATTGTACATAGTAAGCTAGATACCTTCACTTTAGAATTCATTAGCTTCTTCTCTTGGCTCAGTTTTTTTTTTAATTATTTTGTATATTTTTCTTGATCTACACATATGCTTCTTGTAATTTCTCCTTCTTATTGGTAGGGTTTGGGTACTATTACATTCTCCTTATTTTTTCTTGAGTTATTTATAGCACGTGTTTCTCATTTTATGGTTTTTTTTGGCTCTATTGAGGATATTTTATGTTAATGAAATGAAAATTTTACGAGTTACTTTTATTCACCTTCTTTGGATAAATTTACCTCCTTATAGTTGTCCAAACCATACCATTTGCACATCATTGAGTTATTATTACCATTGCCCCCTCATTTGGGATAATTCATTTAATTGTATGTTAATTGTACTCACTCTTTACATCTTTGACACTAAATGATTAGTCTTTCATCCAAATCATATTGCAATCAACCATATCCTCCTATAGATCAATTTCCTTGTTATAGTTACCTTCTTCCTTGATGGTGGTTTAGTTATCCACCACTCATTGCTTCTTGTCCACTTTTTTAAGTGCTCAATTTTTATCTTTCACCTCCTTTTGCACCATCAACATTTGATACCTCACACATATTAAGTTAAATGGGCAATTTCCAATAGCATGTCCTACAACTTCATAAATATTGTAGTATGCCTTATTTAAATAGTTGAAAATGGTGTGTCCTTTTAATTTATAATCACAACACTAAATATCCCTATTCTCTTTTTTATTTTTTACCTTTAAGTCATTTCTCATGCAAATAAAGTCCTACATAGCTTAGATTATGTCACTCAAGGCATCACACTCACTATTTGAATAATCATCTCGATCATGACTCGTACTTCCTCCGACTATTATTGTTTTCATTTTACTTTCTATATTTAGTACTCTATAAAAATATTCTTGATAAGTAGTTTGTAGAAACACTTTGATTGTCTTATCATAATGTGGTAGTAGTACATCTAGGAACCATTATTTCAAAAACTAATATATTAGTTTGACCTCCATATTATTGATTATTTTTTTCTATCAATAATTACATGATTTCGTATTCTCATATTTTTACTTCATTAATTAGATATTTCTAATGATGTCTATGTTATCATAAAATAGTCTAAATTTATTATTTAATTTAGTCTTCAACTTTTCTAGTCCATGAAGGGTTCTATATTCAAATGCCAATCAATTGCTACTCCATGCAATGTTTTTGGGAATAATATTAGTTGTGTATCTTTTTTATCATTCCATTCACCTTCATATCATTTCATATATTTAGATACAACATTTGGGATATACCTCATGTCCAGTAAAATTTGGCCACTCCAAATTGCTTGGAATTGTAGAAATACTATCCATTTGGGGCTATTTGTCTCCTCTCAATGAACCTTCAATTGATTATTGGTTATTAGTAAATAATATTTGGTGGCTACCTTGCACACCTACACTTTTTTATGTCCTTTGTTAGTATGCAAGTGTTTTTTTTGGTATTTCAAGAACATTCTCCTATGGTATCCTTTGTGATTGAATCCCATCCTCTATACCACTAGGTACTCTCCCTTAAACTTATGCTACAGTCACCAATTGTTTTACCTCATCTTGTGCATGATCCATGTTGGCACTTTGATACTTATGTGAATGTTCTTCTTGGTCCAATATTCATTTGCATATTTTGGTTCCACTTGCACATCATCCTCCAATATCAAAAACAACATTTGCCACCTTCCATGTTCTTTGTTCAAACTTCCTTCCTACTAAGGGCTCCACACTCACTCTAATTTTAGCACTCATATCTCCTCACCAAGAAACTCTATTATCACTCCACTATCAACATGTAATTCATACTTATGCTCCACACATCCATTCTCTCTTCATTCTTGCTATTGTACAATCCTCCATCCTTTGTATCCATGTATCTTATGTTCTTACGTCATGTTATCTTCCGTATATGAATTCCATATCCACGTTCCATGTGGTCAGTAGTTCAAAATTCATGATGACATTGGATGTAGCATAAAATAAGTACTTTATAGTTGGAGGAATAGAGAATTAGTGATAGAGTAGGTTGAGAATACAACTCAACAAAATGTAGTCCAAATGGCCTGCAACACCATGTACTTGATGGCCCTACACAATATAAATCAAACAACCTAATTTGTAGTCTAGAAATCCTAGAAAATAATCAAAGGACTTGACTATTAATTCAAATAACCTTGTATTATATGGGATGGACTAGGTTCAGATCCATACAATCCAGTATGGATTTCTATGATAAACAGTAAATAAATGGAAATAGTTTGGAATGCATATCTCTAGAAATATCACTCAAATATAAACACATTCAATAAGAACACACAATATCAATGGTTTAATGGTGTTATTAATATTACAAAGATACATATTTGCTATGTAATTATATTAGATATGGATGCAATATATAGTATATACCCTCATAATGGATACAATATACTAAATCTACCCTCTATGCATATATTCTCTACCATGTATGGTATCTACAATACATGTACCTATGCAAATGAATAAGGGGAGCTATTAAACTTGTGGGAAAGTAGTTATTTACAACTACCAACCCTACATCTCACTAACGTACATTAAATTTGACATGCATTTATATTTCATTTTATTGTTAACTATATAACAAACTACATGACAACTAAATGACTTATTATTCATCTATACATTAACTAAGACTTAACTCAATTTTACAAAATATTGCATAACACTATTACATAAAAACTTATGACAACAAACTTATTATAACAAAATTTTACTATGTACATACTTGAATTTCAATGCATCTAATTCTATGTCTAGGTTTGAAGTGGTAATTCAGAACTGGAATCTATAAGCACCAATCATGCAGTCAATTGAGTCATCAAAAGAGGAAAACAATGGAGATAATACTAACGCATTGGAAAAATAATAGTCTAGTTTTGATGGGAGTGTGGAGTGGCTACCTGTTGTAGAAGAGTTGGAGATAAGAAGAGGAACAAGATTCTAGAATAGAAATGGTAGTAGATGGAGCAATATTTTTAGCCCTTATCTCAAACCTAATAGTCAAGATACGTAGTAAAAATCTTATCACCCAAAGAAATACTGTAGACTATGATAGTTTGTATAGCCAATGGAAGTTCTGCACAACTTGTTTTAGACCAATGCTATCAACTTGGAATTTAGACCTACATTTTAATGCAATGGGATACTCCTATAGATGATAGGAAAACTCCTGTTCTTTTCCCTTAAGTCTAATTCAATGTCAAGTGTGTGAGGGAGAGATTTATTATAATCTTTGCTTCTCAACTTCAGAGTCTCTTTCCAAAGGAGACCTCGAGGATATGAAGATCCTCAACATAACTAGAATCCTACTCAATACTTTTTTCTATAATTGTATGTAAGTTGATGTAATGGTTGTGTTGTTGGTGTTTTAGGAGTTTAATTAAAACAAACACCTAAGGTTTTTGGATCTCTATCTATCCGACTCTTTTTTGAGCCTAATATTTTTTTTAAAACTAAATCATCAAGAATCATATAAATGCAAAGTAAAATTTTAAATCACACAAATGCATACAAACAAGAGCTAACCTATATGCACTTCAAGTTTGGATTAGCTAAACTAAGGATATTTTTGATTTCTAAGTAAAACAAGGAAGAGTGCAAGAAGAAAATCTAGCCTAATGCAACTATATGCTTTTTGATTATTTGCCTATGTAATTGAAAATGATGAGGAAGCTAAAATTTAGTGTAGGGTTCCTTAATCAACTATTTTAGAGATGTTTTATAAATAAATAGAGATATTTTGTAAATAAATTGTAAGGTTTTGTAAACGATTAGGGTTTCTAATTAAAGTTATTTAATTTTATAGAGTAAGTATAATTTCTATTGCAAAAAAACAAAAAAAATAGGAACAGAACATGAAGGAAATGAAATTATAGAGCTAAGGAAGGGCCAAGTGGTTGGATTACCTCTTCCAGAGCCTGTCTAACAAATTTTCCACTAAAAAGTGCCAAATTTTCCACTAATGCCAAATTCACTATAGGGTGGCAAATTTGGTAAAATTTGCACAAAAACTAAAAAAATAGGGCTTATGATTTATGAGGTCTGTTTGAGAGTTTTATAGGGTAGAATCTTGTCTAAATAGTTGATTAGACCCCTTTTTAATGAAATAATTGAGTATGCTTACCTTTTGGGATGGAATTTTTCTTGTTATCAAATTCACCATTGGGTCTACCAAATTCACCACTAGAAAATTTGGTCTAAGTGGAAAATATGGTTATGTGTATTTAGACTGCCAAATTCACCACTAACAATTCAAGGTGGTGAATTTGGTCTTGGGATAGGTTTTTGGGAGTTTCAGAGGTCAATTTTGATGGATTTTGACTGTGTTTTGGGCTGAAATTAAATGGGAAGGATCCTAATATGTTTTGCAAGTCCTATGACTAGTAAAATTAAAGTATTAAACCATATAAATAGAGCATTTAAATACTGAAATTAAAATGTATGTAAAGATAATTAAAATGCTCAAAACAACTGAAAATTTAGTTATGAGAGGGCAATGGAGTGAGAAAATATGTAAACCTATTAGGAATAATTCTGAATTTACTTAGTACTATTAAATTATATAATAGATAGATATTGATGTAATATATTTACTAATTTATGATCTAAGTGAATGCTTGGGTGAAAAAAATAGGGGAGATGCTTCAATGAATTTTTTGAACAATCAGAGAACTTGGGAGTGGAGAGCTCTTTGAAGCTAGGGAAAAGGATGTGAGATACAAGGTAGTAATGGATTTGTATCATCAACACCCTACATTAAAATAGGGAGGAAAAATTTCTATGTAGATGTAACGTAAAACTAAGAGAAATGCATGGAATGAAATGGTAAGAAAAAACTAGATTTATGCTTGTAAATGAAAGAAGTGTTGAATTAAAGAAGCATGGAATGGAAATTAATAAGTTAGTATGTTACAAAATGTAAATAAAAGGACTATAAATAAAGGAAAACAAGATTTATAGTATGAAATATGTTAGAAGATATCAAAATACCCTGCAAAACAAAGGATTATGACCAAGAAAATAGTGATGAAATGAATGCAAGTTAAAGTAAACCTGCAAAAGAGAGATTAAAAATGAAATAGAAGTATTAAGATTGAAAGTAATATTCCAAAACACTGTTAGAAGGCTACAAAAACAATGTTAGAGGCTGCTAAAAACAAGGATAAGAACCCTACAAGATAAGTTAGAGCATGGAATGTAAAATGCATTAAAGAAAAGTAACAAGTGAGCAAGGCTACAACCTTGAGGATAAAATGCAATGAATATAAGGTGGGAGGAGAGAAGAAATAAGCTAGGATATCTCTCTTTCTTGCATCCAATGGTGACCTTCTTGCTCCAAAATCCTCCTTGCCTTGCTTGACTTGCATTCAATTCTCATAAATGCTCCAAAATTCTTAATGAAAACTTAGAAATGCTTGAAGGAAACTTAGGAATATAAAATGCTATGAAAGAGAGGATGCTAGAAAATATTGGTAGAGATTTTCTATAGTGAATAACCTTACATAATGCTTTCCCCATAGTCTCCTTCAATAGGAATTGGCAGGGGACTTGAAGGGAGAAAGGATAAGACTAAATTCAAACTAGTGCATCTAAGGCCTTGTTGAAGCATGCAAAATCAATGGTAGAGGTGAAAGGGAGATTAATCCATGCCTCTCTGGTTCATGTGGAATATTTCCAACTATTTTTACCAAATTTTCCACTATCGACCAAATTTGCCACTAATGAATTTGGTGACCCGGATAGCAAATTTGGTAAGATGCCTAAATCTGATTTTGTGAGTTTGAAAATTGAAGAATTGTCAAATTTTCCACTAGCCAAATTTTCCACTAGTAAATTTGATAGGAGTGGTAAATTTGGTCAGAACTAATTATGATCGTTAGGAATCAATTTCTATAGTTTTTCCAAATTCACCACTCAACCTGCCAAATTCACCACTAGAAAATTGGGTCAGAGTGGAAATTTGGTAAAGGTGAAAAATGTTGTTCAAAATTACTAGGAGTGGTCAATTTGAGATTTTGTAACATTTGTAACTGATTTTAGGAATTTTTGAGATGTTTTTGGTTGTTTGTGACTAGTTTTGATAAGTTGCGATTAGTCTTGAGAAGTTGTGACTAGTGTGTCAAAATTAGGTGTCTACAACTCCATGCAACACATTCAAGAAGTAAAATATGCAAGAAGGCATCATAGGTACCATTGTAAGTTTTAGAGAAGAGGTTATATATGGATAAATATATCTAGACCAAATAGAAGTTATGTAGGAAGTGATGCAAGTGGAGGAGATGACACGATAGGATAGAGGAGATGAAGTTGAACAAGAAGTGGTGTAAGATGTACAAAAGATCTAACACCTAAAGAATTATGAAATCAAATTGACAAGATAACATCATATAACCAATATAAAGCAAAAGAGATAAAATAAATGGTGCCCTTCTTTATTCATATTTGAAAATTGTCTTTACATAGAGGTTACAAAATATCCCTCTTAGGGATTAACCAATTTGATATGAATTACATCAATGAATCAAATGATAGGTGTCTTCACAAGATCTTTGTAATCTCCCAAAAATGATTATGGAGGGTTTTCCTAGCAACCTTCACTTGATGATGCCAAGAAGGATGATTATGATGATGATAAACTTATGATAAGGCTTGTAACCTACATACATAAGCACCTACAAAGCATCAATATTAAATGTGAATCCTCTCAAGATGAGACCAATTTCATGATAATGCAAAATGTAAAAGAAATGCATAAAATAGTAAGAAAATACATGAAAGACTAAAATAAAATATGTTAAATAAGTTAGAATAGATTTGAAAGTAGCTAATACTAATCTAAGTAGAAATGACAAGCAAATTAGATATCACCACAAGGCCACTATTGATAAGAATATCTAGCTCTACTGGCCATCGTCAGGTCTAGTGGTAGCACCTGCAAGCCGCACTCAAGCATAGCAAGCTACTTTCGAGCACAAAAACTATCAAACAAAGATTGTTTTCTCTAAGATCGATGCAAGGTAATAATAAATTTGACTACCAAATTTATGTTCAAGGGTATGTCTCTTTGAAATAGAATGAAATAACTATAAATTAGCTCAAAATTATGGTGAACTGATGATTGAACAATTGTGAGGTTGGTTTTTAAGCTCTCTAAAGCTCCATGGATGTGAATGCAAACTTCATAATGCAATTTTGGTAGCACCTTGACACTTATGAGAGAATTATCTCTCTAGTCACAAAATGGCAGCACTTCGTTACGTTACTTGATCATGGTTTGGGTGAAGAACATGTATGAATATATAGATTTCCCTCAATTACATTCTTGGATTTTTAAAGAAGCCAAGACCAAGATTCAGTTAGGCTTAGGAAGGTGAGGCTTCACTTCTGGAAGCTTCTCGAGCAAAAATCATTCAATATCAGTTGCTCTATAACCAATTTTACTCAGCTCTAGGAGACCAATTTTGTTATAGATGAGGCCATCCTCAACAGGCATGGCTTGAACTAGGGGGTCTTCACTGGGTCCAACAGTTGTTAGGCAGCTGCTAGGGGGGATAGTGACCTAGGCTCTAAATGGTTATATTACCCTATTTTAGTGGTTAGAATCATTTTTAGGTATTGGGAAGGTCCAATATTAGTCATATGGCCTAAAAATGTGTCCACATGAGTAGCGTCCTCAACATGATGTATTTTAGGTGTCTACAAATACCCCTTTTTGAGATGCATTGTGTGAAATCACAACACTGATTAAAAATAGACAACCTAATGTCACATTGGAGGTTGATTGATGTTCATTGATATAGTTAACTTTAGATGCTTCAATCATGGAAAGAGCATATATCTCTGAATCATTACCTCCAATAAAATACTAGGCTTAAATTGATTAAAACTTTGATGAATCTAAGAGGTAATCGGGTAGTGTTTTCAAGCTATAAGGACCAAAACTTTAGATGGCCAATGGCTTAGATATCATTTTTATTTTTTACCTAGTAAATAGGGAAGCTTATGATAGTTATTAGCAATGATTCTTGGATGAACATCATTTGCATGATTAAGTGTTTAATTATTGATTTTGATTATGAATTCTTTGATTATGACTACTCCCTCAAGCGATGAGTCAATGATAAAATGGAAAGTGATGAGTCATTTGACCAATATGACTAATTTAGACATTGCCAGATGATGACCTTTGTAAAATGGAAAGTCCTATTACAACTATGATTTCAACTATATTTAGTAAGCATACATTTCTATCCCATGGAGAAGTCAAACCAAAATGGCCTTCTTAGGGAATCAAGATGATAGCAATTCAATTAAAGCATGTGATAAATCACTATGTTCGATGATTTTATGGAATTATCATAGAAGAATGAAATGAACGTCTCATTCCCATTGAGTAGCTCAACAAAAATAGCCTTCTTGTGGATTGAAGTGAAGATATTTTGATTCATCAATGAATGATATGGTTCAAATGGCCTTCTGGTAATTTATTCATCTTACCGGATTGCATGGATAAAAAGTCACTAAAAACACCAAGTTTATAGGGTAAATTACTAGGTACGAGGTGCAATTAAAATTTTGTTTATTTGATTTTTTATTAATTTTGCAAATTTTGATGAATATGGAATGGTAGATGTGATTAAATATCCAATATGAAGCTCATGGTATTGATAAAATGAGTGCATTTATTACTATTTGGAGGTTGTCCTAGGGTATTATGGTGGCCATCTACAAACTTTAAGGCTTCATTTGGGTTTGACGATCATGCAAAAATACGACCACTCTTCAAGGGAGTGACTATCAAATTTGGAAAATATAAAATAAATTTTAGCAATTTTAAAACTCATTTTTACAACTGGTAGTGAGAGAAAAGTGAGTTTTGAAGGAGAAAAGAGAGAATTTGATATAGGATGCTACCAAAATCAAGATAACCCACCATGGTGGATCAACCCAAGGCATCAATGAGCGGGGGAGCTAGAGCTCCTAAGGTAGCTCTCTCAAACTTGCTCCTCATGAATTATGACAGTTAAAATAAACTTCACTAATTAATAGGTTAAATGAACCACATTAAACTAAAGGTAATGAACCTCACCCTTAGTCTATAAATTTAGCTTAGGATAGCTTAAGGGTAGGTTACATTTAATTTTTTTTTCACATGTTTGGGTAGAGAGATACCCTACGTGGGGGCCACTATGGGGTCGTCCTAGGTAGGGGCAGTGCTCATATAGCCAAAATGGGGCTGTTAGAGAGGCTAGTGACCGTATTTAAATTTCAATGGTTAGAAATATAACTATTGGGGTGGTCATCCCGAGGTTCGATGACTGTCACAAAAGCCATCGAGGTCTAGAGCGACTGCTAACATTAGATTTTTATTTTTTAGTTTTTGATTAATTCTTTTATTTTTTTGGAGTTTTGGATGATATTTTTGATGTTTTATTTTTGAGATGATTTCTTTGATGTTTTGTATTGAATTGCATGTTTTTGGATATAAAAATTTTACAGTACGGGTGAGGGATCTCAATTTGTTCTTAGAGTTACGAGTGGTTATGTATGATGATGATTGGGAATGGTTTGAGATGATTGGCCTCAAATAGGTTGTGTGTTTACTAACTGTAATGTCAAATCAATATTACCTTAGGACCTTGGATCATCATTGGAACACCAATACCAACACATTCCATCTCCCCACTAGCAATATGATGGTGACATCAAAGAACATCTATCGTATTTTTAGGATCCCCATCAATGGATTGGCTATCACTTCTTTGACTCAATATGGGGAGAGTGTTAGAGAGTGATTTTTTGGTGCCAAGGTGTCTGAGGATCTAGGAGATATAGATCATGGTAGGGTCATAGTCCAGAGGTGGTATGATGCACATATTATCTTGATGCCAGGTAGTGTTGATGCACATCATATAAAATGTGCTACTACCATAATACTTTGGAACAAGGTTCCCTTGGAACCTCCTAGATATGGTGCAAGACCTATAAGAGTGTGAACTATAGGATCCAGTGATTATGGCATCGGGAGAACTCTCTTGAAACATATTTATGATGATTTATATGAGCTACAACATCAATAGTGAGTGGGAGTGGGATGTAGTGTGTTGCTCTAGATTTAGAAATAGGAGCACATCCAGGTAGATTAGCTTGTTGAATTATCGATGTCTTGAGCTGACTTAGGTGATGATGATATTGGTTACATAGCATGATGGCCATGAGATCAAGATATTATTTGGATTTGGTCACATGGATGTATCCTATCATATTATATGAGGTCACTAGAGGGATTGTAGTGTGAGAAGATTATATGGAGACCCTATTTGGATTATATTGATTGGCCTAAGGTAGAGAGGTATTTAGCCAAAGTGAGACATGGCAGATGGCTTATTGGACACCACAAGAAGGAGAGAGAGTATTTCCATTACTCTCAGGTGACTAGATAGTTTGGTATAGCCCTATGTGCTAGAGGAGCCAGTCCTCTATCATCATCGCCGTGATAAGACATAGTATGCACCAACTCAAGTGGAGGGGTTATTAGAGGAAGTGGATGATGTGGTGGTCAATACGGGATTAGAGGACCTAGGTACTACTATTGAGTATGATACCTATTGGATTTCTTAGCTATGGTAGGGAGGCAATCCTATGGGTAGACCTATAGTAGTAGCAGTGAAGGAGAGTGGATATGATGATGAGTGTTGGGTTCATCATAGGATAGAGGGTGAGTGGGGAAAAGTTGTAGGGCAATTATATGAGATCTAGGATAAGGAGGAGGGCAAGGAGGATGCCTCGAGTGATGAGGTGGCATAGTTGTGAGTATAGTTGTAAGCTATACATGTGCAACTACATACTTCTCAGAGGTATTTTAATGGAGCAAGATACATCTCTTGCTACTACTTAGAGTCAAATAAGTGCTAGATAATAGTTATGGTGAGGTTATGCTAAGGAGAGAGCTCTCTTCAAATCTTAGGTGGTGATAGTGCATATAATGATTGACCAGGTTACAATTTAGAGGGATTCTCTACGTCTAGATTTGGTGGTCAATAATATAGAAGTAGATGCTCTATAGATATAGCTAGAAGTCATAATTTCGAGTTAGGATGCACCTTCTGCTCCAACCACTCAAGGGTGAGTAGAATTGGGTGATGATGACAATATTAGGAGATTATAGAGTCTTATAGAGAAGACTATGGCTTAGTTCTAGGTTGATGCAGCATACATCATATCCCTAGAGACTCAGGTTAGATTACATGGTGGTAGTATTCAAGAGAGGTCAATAACAGGGGGCTCTGAATGAAGTAGACGAGGTGTGTCATATACCTAGGCTTACTCACCTAGTTTTCAAAACACAAATTCATAATTTCATTAAATACAAATGTAAATATCACTTATTAACACATTCACACCCAACCTTGGATTAGTACATAGGTATAATATTAGATACTTCGAGATATTTTACCACTGTAGACGGTAGCTCAAGCGCTCGAGACCAACCAAATTCCTGTAATAGGTTTTTATTTTATGATATCCTTACTCCTTCTCAAGTTTTCTAGATTCTAGAATGGGGTTATCCTCCTGGTTCCCATATCACCTAGAAGGGTGGATGCAATAATTCCTCGCCTCAAGCATAGAGGACTAAGATCACTATCTTACTCATCCTATGGTTTCACTGACCCGGCCTAACATTTAAGAGCCATTGTTGAGATAACATAGTTATACATGTGCTTGAAGAGTGACCTTCCTCTCAGGTATCTTTAGTGTCCTACCACTACTCTAGCTTTATGGACGAGATATATTAAAACAAGCTTTGATTGATGGTAATGCTACCCATACCATCTACTACTGGACTTTCTAATATCAAGAATCTACACCTAATCTTGATCTTATTTTGACAATTCCTCAATTGGAGTTGGAATCTTGAGTATCCTCATGTACTACTCATTTGGTAACCTAGAACAAAATCCCATAACACTGTTCATTACTCTCAACAACACATAACCTATATTCTTTCTTATTTGTTGGAGAATGGTTACCTATGAATCACAATAGTCACCACTGTGAACTATTGGAGTTGGGTAGGTGCTATCCTTTCTTGATAAACACCATAAAAATATATCTTTTATGACAACATCCTTCTCGATGTGTTACCATGTTTTTATTAGATCCATAGAATATTTCTTATGATACTTTTCTCTTCGGTGTTTTACCTTGTTTTCATAGAAATTTTCTCATAAGACTTTATTTCATAGCTAAAATGATAAAAGAATAGATAATTTATTTAAGGTACAATTTTTCTAATTTTAAAGGTAAATCAAAAATTGATTCTTGTGAGGAAATAATAAAAAAAAAATTCTTTACTTTACATTCTTACAACCCTACTATAATTAAGTACACATAACATTAATTATTAAAATACCATCCATTCAAAAAATAAGACTATTTTATTTCAAGACTATACGACTTACCTTTTACTTAAACATATTTTTAAGATCAATTATTATTATATAACCCTTTTAAAAAAAAAAAAAAGCTTATAAGATAAGCACATGAACATCCCAAAAAATTATATTATATTTTGTGAAGATATTGACCATTTTTAGCACATTTGTTTTATATCTAGCCATACATATATTAATCGTTTATTCTCTTAGTTTTCTCAACACTTTTTTTTATATCCAGCCATACATATATTATAGAATTTCATACTAATCATTTATTTTCTATATTAAGAACCCGAACATTGCACATTTCACTATATAACCTAACTTGTCTATTCATTAATCTAGGGTCTAGGGTTTAAATATACCTATTTTAAAAATTAGTCCTACGGGGGTGACGCTTACATTTTCCCTATTATGCATAAACCTTAGCTTAATTCATTCGAAACACAACTGTATTAATATTTATATTAGCCCTACTGGTGTGATATTTACATTACCTATTATGCCTGAAACATGGATTACTTCTTTCGAAACACATATATATTAATATTTCATCCATAAAATATGCATTCAATTTAATGGTGGTAGACGTAATCTTATTGTCATTATATCAGGGCTTAAGCATTTCAATATGGGTAACCCATGCTTTGGTTTAATAATTAAAATCCTTCTTTGATTGATTAAATATAATTAAGGCCTTCCTATGTTTGTCTATTCTAAGAGAAAAGTTATGTCCCTACAAATCAATTTGATTTTAAAAAACATTGGGAGAAAGAAACCATTGTTTTTATTCGAAGCAAAACAAAAATATACAGAGTTATCATTATCACGCAACAAAACATAATTATACTGAGTTATCATGCTCACGCAACAAAACATAATTATACGGAGTTATCATGCTCATGAAACCACTAAATTTATTCTAATTATAATATTTTCAATAGCACATCCACAAGACTATCATTGGGCAATAGATTAAACAAAACATTGCTTGGAATTTACGAACACAGCACGTTTTCCAGTGACCAAAAACATAGAAAAATCAATACCCTAAACTATATATTGTATACAAAAGCTTTCTTCTATTTTAAAACACAGTTAAATAAGTCATTCAATGCAACTAGAAATACTGAGTGTTATCCGGATCCAAGCCAAAGTTTCAAATGGTTTACACAGTATGCCAAAACTTTAACATTCTTCCTACAATACTCTCAAAGTCTATACTCATTTATCTACAGTCGTTTCAATATCTAAGTTATATTTTAATTTATTTCATTGATGAAACCTTTCGAACGACACCATCACATCACAGTTATGCTAGCCAAAATAACATTTTTAATATTTAGCACAATTTACACTTCAGGTAAATAAATTATAAAAGAGAAAAACACACACAAATATACAAATATATATATATATATATATATATATATATATATATATATATCATTAGAATATTTTACTAACTTCCTCCTTGTGCAAGCTACATTATGCAGTAGCAATGAAATCTAGAAATTTCCTTTAGAACAGCATCGGTGGATGACAAGTGGTTGGAAAATTTTTCTTTTTATTTTGGATCAAGATAGCTTTTAAATATGAATGCAAGTATCTAAATGCAATCAAACTTACCAATTTTTACAACCAATTTCACCAATTTTTCATAGGAAATTCACATAGATTTCTTTAGGTGCTTTGAAGATTTTGAATTTTCTACAAGCTAATATACTTACAATGTTCAAATCTTTAAGTTTCACCTTAACCCAATTATGGTATATAAATTTTTAATTTAGCTTTATTTACACACATCATTTAGTGGTTTCAAGTTTTATCTCATTTTTTTTTCTTGTATATATAATTATATATTATTCCATAATCACCTAGTTTTATGTATAGAAGTCCCTCTAAGTTCAAAAGAAGGAACTGATAATATAATAACCAAAACATTGCTACAATATATATAATGAGTATTGAATTCCAGCCTGGTTTTTCAAAATAAACGGAGTCTTGTGATTTTTCCTTCACAAAATCATTTGCTTCTCCATAGCAGCCTCCTCCCTTCATCCCAAAAATTGTTCATTGCCACTCCTCTCCTCTCATTTCCTTAAGAATGCACAGTGGTGTCTTACAAATATGACACATACCAATTTCCCATCCAAGGATGTCCATCCTCAAAGGCCAGGTGGTAAGAACAATTTAATGCTCGATATTAGGTTTTTAACATAATATGTTTTCTATGTATTATTTGTTTTATTATTATTAACAATAGTTTTCTAATTAATATATTATATTTTAATGTTTATGACATATAATATTTTAGCTTTAAAATACCATGTCATTTCATCATTTATTTATTTGTTTAATATTTACAAATATAATAATTTTAATAATTCATTTTTTTATAAATATATGTATAAATACACATATAATATATATATATATATATATATATATATATATATATATATATATAATTTCATATCCTAAAAATTAATTATAAAAATATCTTAATTTTTCTTAGCAAAACATGCGCTAGCCGCAGGAAAACATATACAAAATTGAAATGCATCCAACAATCAAAAATCTACATGATTTACCTTTGGCGGGCTTCCATGTACCCACGGCCATGGTGCATATAGCACAAGCATCATATCCCACCTTACTTGATTCTTCCAACCACTATATCCGCCAGGAGGTGGGTATTGCCTTGTTCGGTTCTCTGGCTTTAGAGTGAAAAACTATGCCTACATACACAAATACTTACAACAGTATCACATTATTCTAGAAAAATATTAGGTAATGAATGGGGAGGTTACATTCTTCCCCACTAGAATTCAACATAGTCCCTGTGTTAGATAATATAACATAATAGGTTTCAAAATAACTGATCATAATAATTATAAGCAAACAACCATGGAGTGTGCAACAACTCAAAATTAACATTTAAAACTACAATATTAATATTTCATATATGTATCAATATATTAAAATATACAAATATTGTCATAATAATATTTCAAGTATATCATTTTTCAAACATAAAAGGAAATTTTTGTTTCATCTCTGCTACATCCTCCCAGGTAGCATTTATTTGTGAGTAGTGATCCCATTGGACCTTACATTTCTCAACTATTTATTTTATTAATTGTTTAATTTTGTATCCCAAAATTTTGATCAATCAAACCTCAATGAGATACGGGTCTAACGTCTGCAAGTGAGAAATATCCATAATATGAGATGGATCAACTATGTATTTACGAAGAAGGGACACATGGTAAACACTATGTATTTTAGACAAATTTGATGGCAGGGTAAGATTATAAGCAACAGGGCTTATTTAGGCAATGATTTTAAATGGATCAACAAATTTGGGGCTTATTTTGGTGGACTTAATGGAGCTTTGGTCGGTTTAACTCTGAGAAAGACTTTATCACCAATATAATATTCTCAAGGGGTTATTTTAATATCCATGTAACTCTTTTGATGGTCTATGGCTTCACAAAGTCACTGGCATATTTCTTTTAATTGGACCTCCATTTTCTTAAAAATATCAGGACCGATCACTTCTCGATCATCCAAATTATCCCATGTTAATAGTGTCTTGCATCTACGCCCATATAGGGCCTCAAAAGGAGCCATGCCCAATGTGGTATGATAATTGTGGTTATATGTAAATTCCACCAGGAAGAGATAATATTCCCACTTACTTTGGTGGTCCGTGTAATACATGCATAACATATATTCCAGTACCTTATTGATCATCTCAATCTGCCCATCAGTATTAGGATGGTAGGATGTGCTGATATTTAGCTTTGTATCCATGCATGGTGCAAAGATTACCAAAATTTAAAATTGAATCTCGAATCTCTATTCGATATAATTATTTTAGGGAAAGCATGCAGCCTCACAATTTCCCATGCAAAATTTTATGCTATTGTGGAAGCATCATCATGAAAATTATCCAGTATAAAATGTGCCACCTTAGTCAACTTATCCACAACTACAAAAATTTGCATCATGTTGGAAATGAGTCTTGGGAAAACAAACTATAAAATCCATGGAAATAACTTGCCACTTCTATTTTGGTATTTTAAATAAGTTTAGTTGTCCTCCAGGATGTTGATGCTCAGCTTTGACCTTCTAACATTCCAGGTGTCTTGCAATAAATTGAACCACATCTCTTTTCATTCTAGGCCAAAAATAGTCTATTTTTAAAGTTTCTCTCATCTTTATCACACCCTGGTGAGCAGAATATGGAGCACAATGTGCTTCTTGTAAATTTTTTATTTTTATTACTTTCTCATTGGGTACTATTATCCAGTTTCGTAAGTATACCAAATCCTCTTTGATTTTGAAGTCCATATTTTGATTGGGTCTCTGCTCAATCTTAGTGCAACATTGATTGCAAAATTCATCATTCTTCTACATCTCCTTAATTTTTTTTGGTAGATAAGATACTATAGCATTAATACTAGGTTTTATAGGTTGACCCAAAACCTTTTACAAAAATTAGCCCAGGGTTGTTGATGAACATGTCATTACTAAGGATCCTATATATGTAAAATCTACATGTCGCCAAAGCCATTACATCCGGTAAGGTACATATCCTATTATCAAAAAGAAACTTCCCATACAACATTTTGGGTATACCCAGAGAAAACACGCCTGCATCATAATTACAAAAAAAAGAAATAGACACAAATACCTTCCTTGAAATAGTGGAGAAACAAAAATCTGCAAACACATATAGCAGAGTACTAAAAAAAACTCCTACAAGCTTTGTATTGACAGTTACTCTTAATAATTATTTGGTAATTGATTTCTTACATATATGACATGCTTTGGGACCACATCCTGTCTTGGCCAATAAGCCTTGGAGAAGTAAACCTACTGACTATATTTATGGCGGTGGCTATCTGGTGGTCCACGTGGCTCTGGTTTGAAGTCTTATATTATCATTTCTTTCCTGCCCTGTGATTATCAACCAAACTCAAATTACTAATATGACTAGGAGCCATGTTATATGACATGTGACTATACCCATTAGTCTTTGTGGTATTTCCAAGCAACACCCACCAATATTGATAGCTCCAATAATTTTTATTGTGAGTCCATTTCAAAAAATAGACGAGAATACCCATAGCCTTCGAACTTACAATTCCTTCCCTATTGGTAAATTCAACTATAATTCTTGGAATTTTTGTTGAATAAGCTCCTCTACTTCACTCGGGAAACCGTGTTCCCATTTGAAAATTCCATCACCATTGACACCCAAATTGGCCAGCTTATCAACAACTTTGTTAGCTTCCCAAAGGACATATTAGGCTTTTCTATCTTGTCTTCCCTAGAAAAGGATCCTAGCCTCTTCAACAATTGTTTTAATCCTCCAAGGAGGTGTTTTACAATTATTTAGGAGATTTATAACATGCATAGAGTATCCTTATATGATAAAATTGCATTCTCAGTCTTGAGTCATTTGAAGGCCTCTCCACATAGCTCTAGCTTCAGCTTCGTTGTTCGTCCTTGTTCCTAAATATTCAGAAAAT
Organism: Wollemia nobilis; assembly: GCA_028583015.1. Lineage (NCBI taxonomy): Eukaryota > Viridiplantae > Streptophyta > Pinopsida > Araucariales > Araucariaceae > Wollemia > Wollemia nobilis. The sequence goes on from JAQPPZ010000159.1 coordinate 612,027, forward strand.
GCGAGAATCATATTCCCATTATGATCTCGCAAAATACCACCAGTGCCTACTCTACCAAGATTTTCTTTATATGTTGCATAAAAATTAAGATTAAACCAACCCGTAGGAGGTGGGGGCCACTTAACATTGGCATTGGGGTTGACTACCCTAGGCACAAACTCATCTAACAAGGTTAAGCTTAAATATTGAGAAATCATAGTCTCCTGTAGATGAGGTTTACGACTATCAAAAGGGATAAGGTTCACATTCTCATTGGCAAAGGATAGGATCTTAGCAATGATAGTTTAATTATCATGGATAGACTCATTAAAAACTCTATGGTTCCTTTCTAACCACATCTGCCAAAGATAGTTATTGAGACAAATTTTCCACATGTATCTAAGTCTTTTGCTTGAAAAGGGGTAAGGCCACTGGATGAAAAAATCAAGTACGATGGCTGGTTTAACCCAAGAAATATTGAAGGCCTGAAAAAACCCCACTTAGGATAGTCAAGGAAAAAGGGCACTCGAGGAAAATGTGATAAATGGTCTCCCAATTATCCTTGCATAGATAACAACGATTAGTGATATAAATACTTTACGCATCATATTATCAATGGTTATAATTCTTCCTTGGATAACCAACCATGAAAAGACTACAATTTTTGGAATTAAATTTTTTATCCAAACTAAGTCCTTTTGGAGGACAAAATCCTCATCATCAAGCAAAAGCTTGTAAGTTGATTTAACAGTGAACTGCCCATTTTTCGTAGGAGCCCAGGTCACTTGATCTTCCTTAGGTATTAGGGGGATAAACTATTGCTAGAGAATGTTACAAAGATCATTTTATTCTGCTTGAAATCCCTGAATCCTTATTTTTTTCCACTTCATTGTTCTTCTATCCTCAACCATATAATCGGAGACTTTTCTGCCAATGAGTTCTTTCGTGATATCTCTGATTTAGGATAAGTTAGGATATTGCGTCAGTGTTTCATCCTTAGCCCACCTGTCATTCTAGTAATTTATCCTCTCACCATTGCCTAAAACCCATCTTAAACCTTTTTTGATGATTTCCTTACAATTGAGAATTTCTTTCCAAAAGCGAGAACCTCTGATTGTAACTGAGTCACTTAGAAATTCCATATTTTGAAGATACTTTTATTTTATGATAGTTGTCCATTCATTTTCTTCACCAAAAATGAGGCACCACACCTGCTTAGCTAGTAAAGCTAAATTCATATGAGAAATTCTCCTCAGACCTAAGCCCCCATTTTACCTAGGTCTACACACTTTGGTCCATCCTACAAGGTGTATCCTTTTTTTCTCCTATGATCCAGTCCATATAAATTCTTTTTGGAGTTTCTCAATATTCTAGAAAAAATTCATAGGGGCTTTGAAAATGGAGAGGAAATATACTAGAATGCTCTGAAGAGAGGCCTTAGTGAGGGTCAGCTTTCCTGCTTGAAATAGAAGATGACCTTTCCATCCAGCAAGTGTTTTTTGAATTATTTCAATAACCCTGTCCCACATTGACTCTCTCGTAGAACTAATTAAAAGAGGGAGACCAAGATACAAAGTTGGGAGGTTTGCTATATCACACCCTTAAATTTTTGCAATCCTTCCTTACCTCTGAATGGGGGTGTTCAAGAAATATAACTTGCTTTTACTGAAATTAACTTTCTAACCAGCAACGTCCTCGTAGAGTTGTAGGATCTATTTAATTCCTTAATTTAATCATTTAGTTCATACTAATATTTTGTGAGGGTAGCTATGTATCTTCTTCTACTGAGGGCATATACCAGTTTATTTTCCTTTTCTTTGATGTATTAAATTCCAAAATCATATCCGGCTAGGAACTCCATCCATATTCATTGTCTGGCATTTAGTAGAAGCTGAGTAAAAATGTATCTTAAACTCTGGTGATCAATTTTAAGCTCAAATTATTTTCCTAACAAATAGTGTCACCAAATATTAAGTGCATGGACTACAATATCCAGCTCTAAGTCATGAGTAGCATAATTTATTTCATGTTTCTTGAGCTTACTAGATTCATATGCTACATATATCTCATGTTGCATTAAGACACCATACAATCCTTCTAGAGAGGCATTAGTACAAATTGTAAATGTTTTGTTGGGGTCGGTTAACTATAGTATGGGTGCAATCATTAGCTTTTCTTTAAGAATTTTTAATGCATCCTCACACTGAGTTATCCACTTAAATATTTTTTCCTTTATTTACAAATTGGTAATAAGAAATGCAATATTTAAGAATCCTTTAACAAATCATCAATAGTATCCAACCATCCCCATAAAAATTCTTACTTCAAAAACATTGGTGGGAATTGGCTAGTCTACTATGGCTTAAATATTTTTAGTATTAGAAGCCACTCCTTCAGCTGAGACAATATGTCCTAAATACTGAACTTGTGGAGTATAAAACTCACACTTGGACAATTTTCCATACAACTAGTTTTTCTTGAGGATTTTCAAAAATATTCTCATATGTTGACTATGTTATTTCTTATTTCAAGAATATATCAAAATGTCATTCAGAAATATCAACACAAACTGATCTAGCTATTCCCTAAACACATTGTTCATCAAATTGATAAATGTAGCTGGTGCATTTGTTAACCCAAATAGTAACACTGTGAACTCATAATGTCCATAGCGAGTTCTAAAAGCAGTTTTGTATGTATCCTCTTCTCTGATTCTCAATTGATGATAACCTGACCTAAGGTCAATCTTGGAAAATATTATAGCTCTCTTAATTGATCAAACAAATCATCAATTTTGGGTAAGGAATATTTGTTCTTTACTGTCATCTTATTGAACATCCTATAGTAAATACAAAGTCTCATAGAACCATCCTTTTTATTTATAAATAGAACTGGTGCTCCCCATGGTGAAACACTAGGCTTAATATGCCCTTTCTCTAATAGATATTGCAACTGGATCTTAAGTTCTTATAGCTCAAGGGGTGTCATACAGTAAGGGGTTTTGACCATAGGATATTCTCCTAGTAAAAGCTCAATGAAGAAGTCAAATTCTCATTTTGGAGGTAGTCCAAGAAGATCTTCAGGAAAAACATATTCAAATTCATTCAAAATAGGATATTATTGAAGCAAAGCAAAGCTTGACTCAGTTTCTTCCTTTTTGTTTAACTTGACCACATAAAGTCTACATCCTTTACTTAAGGCTCTTTTGACTTACATCGTGGTCATCATTTGGGTTCAAAAGATGCTTGATTACAATGGACATAGATTCACTGATTAGAGTCATCTATGAAATCCAACCACCTTTCTTCAAAATTCAATAGGGATTTATGAGCTTTTAACCAATATACCCCTAGTACTATATCAAAAGCATGTAAGGGAACCACATATAGGTGCTAGTTAATATTTACCTAAGGAATATTTATTTGAGGGTCAAATAAGCATTGGTTAACCATATAGGTATATCATGAGCTATACTCTACTTACCACCCTTTTGCCATAATATCAGGTTTAACTGGTATATACCTCAAAATACTAGTTTTTTTTTTTTAAGCAAAAAACCCCTTGCAAGGTCACCTTGGTCTGAGAGACCATGAATAGGGGGTTCTACACCATCAAAGTCACCGGGAGGTGCACCTGACCCTGCCCGTACCAACATTATCAATTGGATTTTGGATACCCAATTTAGCTTTTTTGTAGGATGGAGATTTGAACCTGGGACCTCCCTTGGAGGATTGCCCTCTCCTCTCCAACTCACCTACAACACTTGGGTTCTCAAAATACTAGTTGAAATAAACCGATCAGTTGCACCATTATCTATTAGAATATGAACACCTTTCTTTCCCACTTTCCCTTTTATCAAAAATGGAGTAGCTTGGCATATAAGGTTAGATTTATCTATAGCAGCGTATATCATGTGTGGGGCCTCTTCTATAGAATTCATTTTGTTAGCTCTATGTAGGCATTATATTGCAAAATTATATAATGCTATGCATGCATAACATGCATTTGGTCTCATATTCTTTTGTTTATCCCCTTTCTTATTTTGGTTGAAATTTTTACCCTTATCTTGGTTATTGTTCCTCTTTTCTTGGAAATTCCTTCATTTTGCTTGTCCCCTATTTCTCTGATACTTTCCTTTATTTCTATTATCACCCCTATACCATCCACCATATCTAAACATATTATGATGATATTTACCCCTATCCTATTTTGGGTATCTTCTTTTATTAGAATCCTCTTTTTCAATTTTTTGATAATAAGGTATTGCATTTTTTTGGCTTACCTCCTCATAACGGGCAACATCATAAGAAACTGTTAAAGTTTTGGGTACCTTCCTTCCAACAGGTTGTCCATATTTGGGATGTAGCCCCATTATAAAATTTTGAGCTTTAAATTCTTCATGCTTATCGTATTCTAGATCATAATTCAATAATTGGATAATATTTAGTAGTATTCAATTACAATCATGTTGCCTTGGTGTACGTTGGTGAATTCAACGTATTTCTTAATATAAAACCGTGGCATGAGGAAAAAATCCTTAAATTCCCTTTCAAATTCCTCCCAAGGAATGTCAATAGATTCTTTCTGAGTAACTTCCTTATAGGTGGTCCACCAATCTCTGGTCAGACCTTCTAAGTGTACCACAATCTAAGTTGTTTTGGATTTCAAACAAAGGAGTTGGATTGAGAAATACCCTTTAGCTTCACTCAACCAATTGATGGTTGTTTCACCATATCCTTTACCATTAAATTTGGATATATCCAATTTATTAATTTATTTTTGTAACTCTATGTTGACTTTTCTTCTTGAGGAACCTTCTAGAAACTTGCTTACTCTTTTAGTTTCCTTACCCTTAGTTAGAATTTCAATGACTTTATTCTATTGGGTAATTATTTCCTACTGCTGGGCCATTTGTGCCCTCTATTGATCCATGTGCTCACTCATATGAGCCCTTGGATATCCATATGTTCTCGTTGTTGATTCAGCTACTCCTGCATTAACTAAATCATATTTGCCATATTTTCATCATTTTGTGTAGCCTTTACAGCTACTAAATATTTTTATTTCCTGACAATACACCAAGGCACTTCGGTAGCTTACACTCTTTCTGACTCTTTCATGAGTCATCTTAGCCCTCTCCTTGGTTCTTCAACAACTTTCTATTGCAGATTAAAATTTATTGTTCTCGAGGTCCCCACCATCCTGAAAACAAAAGAGTTATTTTAAAACAACAATTCATTCTATATAGCCTAGGGTTTTACAACCTAGGCTCTGATACCAACTATAACATACCCAAGCCTACTCACCTGGTTGTCAAAACACAAATTCAAAATTTCATTAAATACAAACTTAAATATCACTTATTGACACATTCACACCCAAATTTAGATTAGTACATAGGAATAAGAGTAGACACTTTGATATCTTTTACCGTTGTAGATGGTATCTCAAACGTTCGAGATCGACCAAGTTCTCGCAATAGGTTGTACTTTTATGATATCCTTAATATTTCTCAAGTTTTATGGATTTTGGCATGGGGTTTCCCTTCCAAGGCCCATATCACTTGGAAGAGTAGATGCACTAATTCTCCACCTCAAGCATGAAGGACTAAGATCACTATCTTACTCATCCTATGGGTCCATTGACCCAAGCTAACATTTAAGAGCCATTCTTGAGATAGCATAGTTATGCCTATTACTGAAGAGTGACATTCCTCTCAAGTATCTTTAGGGTCCTACCAATAATCTAGATTTATGGACCCGATATCTCAAACCAGGATTCGATTGACAGTAATGCTACCCATACCATCTACCGCTAGACTTTCCAGTCTCAAGAATTTGCACCTAATCTTGAGCTTATTTTGACAATTCCTCAAATGTTTTTGGAATATTGAGTATCCTCATGTACTACTCATTTGGCAACCTAGAGTGACATCTCATACCCTCGTTCATTACTCTCAATAGCACAAAACCCTTATTCTTTCTTATTTTTTGGATAACGGTTACCTCCGAATCATAATAGTCACCACTGCGAACTATTGGAGTTGGGTAGGTGCTATCCATTGTCTATAAGCACCATAAAAATATATCTTTTATGAAAACATCCTTCTTGGTACCTTGCCATGTTTTTGTTATATCCATAGAAGGTTTATTATGATACTTTCCTCTTCGGTGTTTTACCTTGTTTTCATAGAAAGTTTCTCAAAAGACTTTTTTTCATAGCTAAAATGATTAAGGAATAGATAATTTGTTTAAGGTACAATTTTGCTAAATTCAAAGGTAAATTAAAACTTGATTCTTATGAGGAAATAATTTAAAAAAAATCTTCTTTACTTTACATTCTTGCAAACCTATTATAATTAAGTACAAATAATATTAATTATTAAAATATCATCTATTCAACAAATAAAACTATTTGACTTCAAGAATTTATGATTTACCTTTTACTTAACGATATCTCTAAGATCAAATATTATTATATAACCCCTTTTTTTTTTAGAAAAAAAACTTATAATATAACCACACAAACATCCAAAAGTTTATATTATATTTTATGAAGATATTGACCAATTTTAGCACATTTGTTTTATATCCAACCATATATCAATCGTTTATTTTGCTAAATTTCTAAAAACAATCTCTTAGTTTGCTCCACACATTTGTTGTATATCCAGCCATACATATATTATGGAATTTTAATCTAATATTTTATTGTCTATACTAAGAACTCGGACATTGCACATTTCACTATATAATCTAACTTGTCTATTCGTTAATATAGGGTTTAAATACACCTATTTTAAAAATTAGTCCGCTTACATTTTTCCTATTATGCATAAACCTTAGCTTACTTCATTTGAAATACAACTATATTAATATTTATATTAGCCCTATTGGTGTGACATTTTCATTCCCTATTATGCTTGAAACATGGAATACTTCTTTTGAAACACAACTGTATTAATATTTCACCCATAAGCTATGTATTCAATTTAATGGCGGTAGACGTAATCTTATTGTAATTATATCAGGGCTTAAGCATTTCAATATGGGTAACCCATGTTTTGGTTTAATAATTAAAATCCTTCTTCTATTGATTAAATATAATTAAGACCTTCCTACATTTTTTTGGTTGAAGATAAGAGTTATGTTCCTACAGTTATCAATTTTATTTTAACAAAGCATTGGGAGAAGGAAACCATTGTTTTTATTCAAATCAAAACATAAATATATAAAGTTATCATTCTCATGCAACAAAACATAATTATACTGAGTTATCGTGCTCACGCAACAAAACATAATTATACAAAGTTATCATGCTCACGCAACCACAAAACTTACTCTAATTATAATATTTTTAATAGCACATCCACAAGATTTCTATTGGGCAATAGATTAGAAAAAATATTGGTTGGAATTTACCTATACAAACTAAAGAACACAACACATTTTCCAGCAACCAAACACACAACAAAATCAATACCCTAAATTATATATTGTATACAAAATATTTCTTCTATTTTAAAACACACTTAAATAACCCATTCAATGCAACTGGAAATACTGAGTGTTATCTAGATCCAAATCAAAGTTTCAAATGGTTTACACAGTATGCCAAAACTTTAAAATTCTTCCTACAATACTCTCAAATTCTATACTCGTTTATCTATAGCCGTTTCAAAATCAAAGCTACTTTTTAATTGTTTCCATTGACGAAAACTTTTGCTCAACACTATCACATCACAGTTATGCTGGAAAAAAAAATGTTTTTTGTTGGAAATGTTAAATCCAACTTCACACCCATAAATGCTTCGGCACGAAGCACTTTCGAAATGCCTTCGAAAAATGCTTCGGTGCGAAGCACTTCCGAAATGCCTTCAAAAAATGGTTTGGCATGAAGCATTTGTAAAACGACTTCAAAAAATGCTTCGCCGCGAAGTAAATTCAAATTGCCCCCCGAAGCAGAAATCAGCCGAAGTAGAAATCAAGCACGTAGATCAAGATATTAATTTTCCAAGCGTGCAAGTAGTTGGAGTGTTCGGAGATTTGTCAGAAAGCCATTCCGGCATTTAATTCTTGTCAGTCGATTGGTGGATTTATCCCGCCTTCTGTCCTCATCCCCCGCCTATAAATACTAGGCCATTTTGTCATTTTGCAGAGAGAAGTTAAGAGAAAGGGTGTGGAAGAGTAGAGGAACAACGAGCACAGAGGAGCCGCTATAGTAATAATTTGCACCAGCAAAGTAGCAAAAAGGTGTAACTAGCAGTCGCTTGTAGCCGAAGTGTGGAGTAGCAGTATCCAAGTAGTTTGTGTTTATCTTGTAGATTTCAATCTTGCAGAAGTTTGTATTCACTTCAGAAGGAAGCTTTGTAATCCGACTTTATAGTGAATACATAAAATATTTATTTCACTATTCGGGTCTCTCTGTATCATCTTGTCTGTAGATATTTCTCAGCTAGGGTTTGCCCCGAAGTGGCTAAACACCCATCTGATCCATAAAGGAAGATTGTTTGTTTGTGTTGAAGCACATTTCAAGACTTAGTCTCCCAAAGTGGAATCTAGCAGCCACTTTGCCAAAGTTGCCGTGAGCTGCAGAGCTTCGCAACCTTCCTGCCCAAATAAATCACTTTGAAACAAAATTCCCCGAAGTAATTTCACTTCGGAGGCAAACTGAGCGAAGCAGTTGCTTCGCTGAGAAGTTCCCCAAAGTAGTTTTACTTCGGCAGTTTCTCCCCCAAAGTATTTACTTCGGCAGCTAGTTCCCCGAAGTAGTTTCACTTTGGCAGTGCTTCCCCGAAGTAGATTTACTTCAGAAAGATATTCCCCAAAGTAGTTACTTCGGGAGAATTTTCCTCGAACCTCTTTCCCAAAGTTCCTCCTGAAGTTGAGAAAATCGTGAAGCACTTATCTAACTCGGTGTGATTCAAAATTTGCAATTCAAATTTCCTTCAAATTTGGTATCAGAGCCTGTGTTGTCGTGACGTGGAGATAGAAGCATGGCTTCCGAAAGAAATTCCCTACAGTCATAAATCCTATGATTTAACAGCAAGAACTACGATTACTAGAGCATTTAGATGAAAATCCTCTTTGGGTCTCAAGATTTGTGGGACTTCGTTGAGAATGGTTACCCAAAACTGGCAGATGCAGCAGCAATGGCTACCCTCTCCCAAGCTGACAAAGATCTTCTAAAGGATAACCAAAAGAAAGACCAGAAGGCCCTATTTTATATCATGCAAGTGGTCGAAGAGACCATCTTCCTATTGATTATATCAGCCACCAAGGCCAAGCAGGCCTGGGAAATTTTGGCTAGTTCGTACCAGGGCACCAACAAAGTGAAGTTGGTAAAACTGCAGATGCTTAGGAGGGAGTTCGAGAACCTGCAGATGAGCGAGTTCGAGATGATGAACAACTTTTTCACCTGAATGACAGATGTCATCAACCAGATGCGATTGAATGGTGAAATCATGCAGAATCAAAGGATTGTGGAGAAAATCTTGCAAAGTCTACCAACAAAGTTTGACTCTATGGTGATTGCAATAGAGGAGTCAAGAGATCTGATAACCCTCTCTGTGGATGAACTGATGGGTTCTCTATAGACAGGTGAGCAGAGGCTGAGTCGCTCAACTCAATCCTCTCTATAACAAGTGTTCAAAGCACAAGTCTCAGTCTAAGATAGCAGTAGATAAGACTCCCACCAAGGCACCTCTAGTTCTCAAGCTGGAAGAGGCAGAAGTAGGCATGGGAGAAGTAACAAGCAAGGAGGGAGATCAAACCCTCATGTCAATGAGACCAGCTGCAACTTTCATCAGAAAGGAGGAAGAGGCACTATCAAAAACCAACAAGGTAGCTCTCAATAGAAGAAGGACATGTCAAATGTCCAATGCTACTACTGCAAGAAGTTCAGCCATTACATCTCTCAGTGTAGAACGAGGATGGTGAACGAGAATTAGCAGCAAGCCCATTATATAGAGGAAGCTAGAAATGCAATAGGAGGAAATGTGCTACTGACTTGTAGTGTTGAGGAAGAGAGAAAGAAAAACATATGCTATCTTGACAATGGGTGTAGCAACCACATGACTGGGAACAGAGAGATGTTCTCACAATTGGATGAAACAGTCCAATCCAAATTCAATATGGGGAACAATAGCAAAGTTCCCGTGATGGGGAAAGGAAAAATCCTCATCTACACTTGGCACGGAGAAAGAAAACAAATCTATGATGTGTATTATGTTTCTTGGTTGAAACACAATCTGCTAAGCATTGGACATCTTGTGTAGAAGGGACACACTATGCAGTTTAAATATAGTGTCTGTTCCATCAGAGAAAAAGTGCATGGACAAATTGCAACTATGTCCATGATGAAAAAAAAAATGTTTTTGCTATAGATTCAGAATGAATCTTTGATGTCTCTGAGTGCATTTTTAAAGGATGCTACCTGGTTGTGGCATCTCAAATTTGATTACCTAAGTTTCAGTGGCCTAAATTTGCTACACAAGAAGCATATGGTGAAGGGTTTACCCCTTATTGAGCAACCGAACCAAGTTTGTGAAGGTTGCATAGTCGACAAGCATAACAGGGATGCATTCCCTGTAGGACAGTCTTGGAGAGAATCACGACCATTGGAGCTGGTGAACTCGGACATTTGTGGTCCCATGCATACCAGCACATATGTTGGCAACAAATAATTCCTGACCTTCATTGATGACTTCAGCCGAAAGACCTAGATTTATCCCATCAAGTTGAAGTCAGAAGCGTTTGCAAAGTTTAGGGAGTTCAAGGCTCTAGTTGAGAAACAGAGCGGGTATTACGTGAAGACTCTCAGGATAGTCAGAGGTGGAGAATACATATCCAATGAATTCCACAACTTCTACAAGTAACATGGAATTCGAAGGTAGTTCACTGCCAGATACACACCGCAACAGAATGGTGTAGCTGAGAGGAAGAACAGAACTATCATGGAGATGGCACGGAGCATGCTGAAGGCAAAAATTTTACCACATGAGTTCTGGGCAGAAGCTGTAAGTTGTGTAGTTTATCTACTGAACCGATGTCCCACCAAGAGTGTGAAGGAAAAAATCCCAGAGGAAGCCTGGAGAAATCAGAAGCCAAGTGTGGCTCATTTGTGAGTTTTTGGGTGCATAGCATATGCACATGTTCTAGATGAGAAAAGACGAAAGCTGGATGACAAATCTAAAAAATGCATCTTCACAAGGTACAACGAACAAGCAAAGGCATACAGGCTGTACAATCTTGTGACAAAGAAACTTTTCATCAGACGAGATGTGAAGTTCTTGGAGGACGAAGCCTAGAACTGGAATTCAAATACTGGTCAACCTGAAACAGCAACTATTGAACCTATAAACTTGGAGGAAGATAGTGTACAACCACATGTACATTCAAGTAGCAATAGTGGTGCCAACAACAACACACCCTCATCATCCTGGTCACCTCCACTTGCAAGCAGAATTCAAAACCTGAGGACCCCTATGAAGACTCGGAGCTTGCAAGACATTTATGAGGTAACCCGTAATCAGATAGATGAAGAATATTCTAACTTTGCTTTATTTATTGAATGTGATCCAGTGGAGTTTGAAGAAGCAATTTAGAATTGCACATGGGTAAAAGCGATGGATGAGGATATAGAAGCCATTGAGAAGAATGAGACAATGTTAGCTGACAGATCTTCCAACAAGGAAGAATACCATTAGGGTCAAGTGGGTGTATAAAGCAAAGTTTAACGCCCAAGGAGAAGTTGACAGGCATAAGGCCCGATTAGTGGCTAAAGGCTACAAGAAAAAGTTAGGAGTTGACTATCATGAGGTGTATGCACCTGTAGCCCGACTTGACACAGTCAGAATGATTCTAGCACTAGCAGCTCAGAAATGCTGGAGTGTGTACTAGATGGATGTCAAGTATGCCTTCCTGAATGGAGTGTTGGAAGAAGAGGTCTACATAGACTAGCCACCCGATTATGAAATACAAGGACAAGAAGACAAGGTCTTGAAACTGAAGAAGGCCCTGTATGGATTGAAGTAAGCACCCTGAGCATGGTATAGTTAGATTGACATCTATTTTTAGGAGAATGGGTTTCAAAAATGCCCATATGAGCAATACCTGTACCTGAAAACAAATGAAGCAGGGGAGATTGTAATATTCTGCCTGTATGAAGATGATCTGATATATACTAGCAATAGCAGTAGCCTATTTGCACAGTTTAGAATAGCCATGAAGACCAAGTTTGAAATGACAAACATGGGTCTGATGAAATTCTTTCTTGGCATTGAAGTTGTCCAATCAGCAGATGGCATCTTCATTTCTCAAGGCAAGTATGCAAAGGATGTCCTGAAGCATTTTAAGATGGAGGACAACAAACCTACCATCACCCCGATTGCCATTGGTTTGAAGTTGAGCAAGACTGACAATAGCAGAAGTGTTGACCCAAATCTCTATTAAAGGTTAGTTGGAATCCTGATGTACTTGACTGCAACTTGTCCAGATTTGATGTTCAGAGTTAGCCTGATTAGCCATTTTATGGAGACTTCAAAATACACTCACTGGAAAGTAGGCAAGAGAATCCTATGATATGTCAATGGCACGAGGAACCATGGAATTCACTATGCCAGACAAGACCAGCTTGAGTTGATTGGTTACACTGACAGTGATTGGGCCAGTAGCATAGATGACCGAAAGAACACTTCAGGATATGCCTTCCATTTTGGATCCAGAGTTGTCTCTTGGTCCTCGAAGAAGTAGCCAATTGTTGCTTTATCCAAAACAAAAGCAGAGTACATTGTTGCCACCTTAGCCGCCTGCCAGGCAGTCTGGCTGAGAAGAGTTCTGTGTGAACTACATCATCCGCCCGAAGCAACAACAACAATATTTTGTGACAATAACTCTGCCATCGTGCTCTCGAAGGATCTAGTATTCCATGGCCTAATGAAGCACATAGACATCCGGTATCATTTCATCAGAGAGCTGGTGAAATTTGGCAAAGTACAGTTGTAGTTTTGCAGGTCGAAGGAGCAGCTAGCTGACATCTTCACAAAAACCTTGAAGGAGGAGGACTTCGCTAGATTGAGAGAGATGTTGGGCGTTAGATAACTCATGAAGTTCTATTTAAAGGAGGATGTTGGAAATGTTAAATCCAACTTCATGCCCGTAAATGCTTCGATGCGAAGCACTTTCGAAATGCCTTTGAAAAATGGTTCGACATGAAACATTTGTAAAACGACTTTGGAAAATGCTTCGTCGTGAAGTAAATTCAAATTGCCCCCCAAAGCAAAAATCATCCAAAGCAAAAATAAAGCACGTAGATCAAGACATTAATTGTCCAAGCGTGCGAGTAGCTGGAGCATTCGGTGATTTGTTAGAAAGCCATTTCGACATTTAATTCTTGTCAGTCGGTTGGTGGATTTATCCCGCCTTCTGTCCTCATCCCCCGCCTATAAATACTGGGCCATTTTGTCATTTTGTAGAGAGAAGTTAAGAGAAAGGGTGTGGAAGAGTAGAGGAACGATGAGCACAGAGGAGCCGCTGCAGCAAGAGTTTACACTAGCAGAGTAGCAGAAAGGTGTAACCAGTAGCCGCTTGCAGTCGGAGTGTGGAGCAGCAGTCTCCAAGTAGTTTGTGTTTATCCTGCAGATTTCGATCTTGCAGAAGTTTGTATTCGCTTCAGAAGGAAGCTTTGTAATCCGGCTTTATAGTGAATATATAAAATATTTATTTCGCTATTCGGGTCTCTGTGTATCATCTTGTCCGTAGACATTTCTCAGCTAGGGTTTGCCCCGAAGTGGCTAAACACCCATCCGATCCAGAAAGGAAGATTGTTTGTTTGTGTTGAAGCACATTCCGAGACTTAGTCTCCCAAAGTGGAATCTAGCAGCCACTTCGCCAAAGTTGCCATGAGCTGCAGAGCTTCGCAGCCTTCCTACCCGAAGAAATCACTTCGACACGAAATTCCCCGAAGTGATTTCACTTTGGAGCCAAACTGAGTGAAGCAGTTGCTTTGCTGAGAAGTTCCCCAAAGTAGTTTTAATTTGGCAGTTTCTCCCCCAGAGTATTTACTTCGATAGCTAGTTGCTTAAAGTAGTTTCACTTCGGCAGTGCTTCCCCGAAGTAGATTTACTTCGGCAAGATATTCCCCGAAGTAGTTACTTCGGGAGAATTTTCCCCGAACCTCTTTCCCGAAGTTCCTCCCGAAGTTGAGAAAATCGCGAAGCGCTTATCTAACTCGGCGTGATTCGGAATTAGCGATTTAAAATTCCTTCATTTTCAATATTTAGCACAATTTACATTTGAGGATAGGTAAACCAATTATAAAAGAGAATATATATATATATATATATATATATATATATATATATATATATATATATATATCATTGCAATATTTTACTAACTTCCTCCTTGCATGAGCTACACTGCCCGACATTAATGAAATCTAACAATTTCCTCTAGAGCAACATCGATGGATGAGAGGTGGTTGAAAAATATTTCTTTTTATTTTGGATCAACATGGCCTTTAAATATGAATGCAAGTATATAAATGCAATCAAGCTTGCCAATTTTTACAACCAATTTCACCAATGTTTTCTTAGGAAATTCACACAAATTTCTTTCAGTTTTTTGAAGATTTTGAATTCTCTACAAGCTAATATACTTACAGTGTTCAAATATTCAGGTTTCACCTTAACCCAATCATGGTATATAAATTTTTAATTTAGCTTTCTTTACACACAGTATTCAGTGGTTTCAAGTTTCGTCTCATTTTTTCTTGTATATATAATTATATATTATTCCATGATCACCTTGTTTGATGTATAGAAGTCCCTCTAAGTTCAAAATAAGGAAAAAATAATATAATAACCAAAACATTACTGCAACATATTTCCATTTCCACAAATATCTTATTTTATGTGAAGCATAATATTTTTATCTAACTTAATGAGTATTGCATTCCAACCTGGTTTTCGAAATAGATGGAGTTCTATGATTTTTCCTTCACAAAGTCATCTGCCTCTCTGTAGTAGACTCCTTCCTTCATCCCAAAAACCATTTATTTCCACTCCTCTCCTCTCCTTTCCTTAAGAATGCACAATAGTGTCTTACGAAGATGACACATACCAATTTCCCATGCAAGGATGTCCATCCTTAAATGCCAGGTGGTAAGACCAATTTAATGCTTGATATCAAGTTATTAACATAATATATTTTATATGTATTATTTGTTTTAACAATATTTTATTATTAACAATAGTTTTCTAGTCAATATATTGTATTTTAATGCTTATGACTTATATAATATTTTAGCTTTAAAATACGATGGCATTTCATCATTTCTTTATTTGTTTAATATTTACAATCAAAATTAAAATAATTAAAAACATTTATAAATATATGTATAAATACACACAAACACACACACACACACACACACACACACACACTATATATATATATATATATATATATATATAATTTCATATCCTAAGAATTAATTATAAAAATATCTTAATTTTGCTTAGCAATACATGCGCTATCCATAGGAAAACATATACAAAATTGAAATGCATCCAACAACAAAAAATCTACATGTTTTACCTTCAATGGGCTTCCATGTACCCATGACCATGGTGCACATAGCACAAGCTTCATATCCCACCTTACCTGATGCTTCCAACCATTGTCTCTGCTAGGAGATGGGTATTACCTCATCCGGTTCTCTGGATTTAGAGTAAAAAACTGTGCCTGCATACACATATACTTATAGCAGTATCACATTCTTCCAAAAAATATTAGGTAATTAATGGGGATGTTACAAGGTGAGCCTGGGTAATAATTAGTGTGGCCCAGTCACAGGTCAGCTACATGGATAGGGAGATCGATAGGTAGTGGTTCCAGGCAGCCTCATAGAGATGGAGATATGCATGGAGGTGACTTAAGGGATGCAATCCCTACTTGATGTTATGCTATGCATTTATCATTTTGAGTGTAAGGTGACCTGCACAATTGTAGCCTAAGGGTATTTTTGTACCATGATGTACTCTATTTTTACACACACACACACACACACACACACACACATATACATATATATATCTATATATATCTATATATATATATATATATATATATATATATATATATATATATATATATATATATATGATATCCACTTTTATGGCTCATTATGTTTTATGATTTGAATGTATGTTCATGGATGCATTAATGGATGTAATGCCTATATGATTATGTGATTATGCTATATGTATGCAATGTACTAATGACATGCAATAGTTATATGATTAATGTATGATTAGATTCTATGATCTAGATGTAGGAATGCACTACTATGTATTTTTAAGTGGATGCAGTAGTTAATGTTGAATGCATATACTGATTTGTTTCATTGATTATGCATTTAATTTCTATTATATGATATGGTGGATGTAATGTGATATGGAATGTATTAATTTCATGTGAATGTTCTAATGCAAATGTAATTGTATGCTTTAATTACTTAAAATATAAGGAATGAATCTAAAATGTGTTTAACAAACTAATGGCAGATACAACAGAATGTATGAAAATCATGAATGAAAATGTGACTCTTATCATAAAAATTAATCATGTATCCATGTTTATGTGAGATGAAATGATGTGAAATGCAGGGGTTTTTCCTATAAACTTATGTAAACTAAAACATATGCATAAAATAGTCAGTGGTCATCTAAATATCATTGTTGATATTCATCCTATATCTATCCTATCTTATATAGACCCCTTAATAAATAAAATTTCATAAGGAAAATTGTGATTGTTTGATGAGATGATTTGCTGCTATAGGAGAGTTTTTGAGGTTTTTCATGAGAATCAAACACCCTAGTTTATTGATCAAAAGTTGTATAATGACAACACAATACTTCTAAAATATTTAATCTTTTTAAGAATACTAAGATATTCATTATCCCTATGTACCAAGTGAATATATTAGATGAGACATAAGACTACCTCATTTCCAAGAAGATTTCATGCAACCAATTGTTGTAATGAGGATCACCCTATGGTCATCATTATCCCAAGTTTAGACGTAGTTATACTAGACTATTAGGCAATACAAGCCACCTAAAGCTAGCTCATACATAAGCTAGAATTGGTCTGTACAAAATAAGGTTGCTAATGTAATAGATATATCACTGCATGCAAGGCTACTTCATTGATAGGCGAGTTTCATTCAACCATTGATGTAATGGAAATCATACCATGGCATTTGAATACTAAATAATCTGAGGATTCCAACTTGTTACTCCCTTATTTTATTTTGATTACTTGGGAAACTTACTTATGCTTAGTTGTTAAAACCACTATTTATTGTGTGTTAATTTTTTTTGTGAGCAAGGGATTTGCTTAGTGATGAAAATCACTGTTTATTTTGTATTGTTTCAGGAATTTTCTCATTTTGTGTGAGAGCAATGGATTGTTTGGGTAGGAGGGAGCTTATCTTTTAAGGTGACAAGGATAATTTTGTAGTGTCATATTTCCTTGTTCAAACTAGGATTGTTAATGTTTAACATTGTGTTAGGATTTTGAGATATGCAAGGTACTATCAATACTAGACCTTACCTTCTAAATCCAAGATAGCTTTCTACAAAATCTGAAAAGATAATTAGGGATGGTTGAATTACCAAAAAATCCTAGTATACACTTTATAGCAACTCATAAGTTGTGTTGAAAAACACAATTACTCATAAGAAAAATATGAATGATATTGATATGTGGATTCATGATTGACATACAAACATGGTGTCATTCGTAAGAATGTAGACACTATCCCAATACAAATGCAATGGATGAATATGCCTAATGCAATGCATTGAATGAATGCATATGATGAAATGCAACTATTTTTGTATTTTGATGTTTTGTACTGTTTTTGTAATTTTATGTTTTTTAAGTTTATTTTTTGGAATTTTGATGATTTTTGTTGATTTTGTGATTTTTATTATCTTATGACTTAAGTATAAAATACCCGTAAGTGAAGAATATTGATAAGTTCAGGATATTCAACACCTTCTAATGAAGTTAGGTGATAAGTTCTAGGTTTTATCTTCTCTATGATAATTAAGGGACCTAACCAATTGGCCGTAAATTTATCTCATAGATGATGTGGTAGGTGTAACCACCAAAAAGGCTCACACCTATTCTAACTATTGCAATTAACGAAAGATAAAAAATAGGCATGCACAAATTAACAAAAAGAAATAAAACAAATACAAGTAATATTTTATTAATTTCAATGGATTCAAATTATAGATTCATCCCTCTTAGGGATACCCATTTGATACATCAATTACAATAGTGTTTGATAATCCCTCTCAAGGGTAGATGTGATCAAAATGCCTTTCAGGATGACACGAACTGCTCCAAGGTGTCGATGACATTCTTCTCCACGATTAGAGGCATTTGATGTGTTGAATGGCATGACCCTATTAATACTATATTCAATAAATAACGAGAAGAAATTAGTAACAAATGAGGCCTCTCTTGATGAGGCTTTTAGTAGACATGATATCAAAATATGGCTTAAAGAACATGAAATCAAGAAAGTGAATAAGAGGATGCTAATCTAGTTTAATCATGATAATATACCATTAGAAACTTAGAAGGAACATATATGAATCTATCTAATATATAGATTAAGAAAATAAAAGCATTATAACATGAAAAAGATCCATTATGTCTATTTGTAAACATGAAAGAAAGATGCATAAAAACTCCTAAATCCTACGGTCAAAAATCTCTAAAATAGTAAATAAACTAGTAAAATTCCTAATCTAACATACTAAAGTAGATTTCTAAACTAAGAATCAATGAAATAAGGGATTATACCCTAACCATAACTCTACAATGCGGTGAGCACTATTAGTCATGGTTGATAGCTGCGATGAGGCTTGAAGTGTGTTTTCCCTCCAATTCAGGGGTCAAATCCTCAAATATCTTTGACAAATTGATGGTCAAGGGTTGCCTTTGTGTCCTTTGATAGGTTTGGCAATTGAATTCCTTTGATGATGCGTAGATGGTGAGAATTCATGTTTCTTGATTCTCCTAGCTTCCTAGGACCTCCATGGCTTGAATTGTCTTCTCAATATCTCAATTGCAATGAAAAAGCTTTCTATAAAGGAACATAAGCGAGTTTCTATCTGGACAGGGCTTCACTGCTCAATTGAATCTAATTATAGATCTCTTTTTTTCAATTTGAAGGGGTATTTTATAGCACTTGCCAAGGGCTAGGGGTAGCTTCATGAGGAAGCCAAGATCAATATTGGGTAGTTGATTTTGTTGGATGGAAGGATCTGGAACCTTCCTCACTCAAATCGCTCCTATCCACAACCAATTGGACATTGCAACCAATTTTAGATCGGATGAAGGCCAACTAACTTTGAGGCCTAACCGCGGTTGACAAGTGCAGTCAGCTCTACTAATTGTGGGTGTCAGCAATGACTAGAATTGACTAGGAAAAGGTGCTCAAATGAGTGGTTAAAACCAATACTATACCCTGGTATCTGTCCAAGGTCTTCTATATCATCTTCTAGCATGTCTCATATGAGTATTCGCCTCATCATGACGCATTTTAGGTGTCTACATATGCCCCTTTTGAGATGTGTTGTGAGATTGAACAACGTTGAGCAAAAATAGACCTCCTAAAATGATGTTGTAGTTTGCATGATGATCATTAGTCTGATCAACATTAGATGCCCCGGGTCATGCAAAAGGATGTGTATCCTAGAATCATTGCTTCCAACTAGGTGGAAGGCTTAAATTTGAAATATTTTACACTCGTCATTAGATATTCAGGTAATTTTGGTGCTACAATAGGATTTCGAGCCTATATAATCGAAAGAAAGAGAGTTATAAACTAACTATAATATTTACTATTTGCTCTAGTAGAAGGGTATGCTTATGATAGTCTTTGGCAATGATTCGTAAGACAAACATAATTTTGACAAGATCAAGGGATCTTCTATTGATTTTTATTATAATTATGATATTATGACTGCCCCTCAAGTGACGAGTCAATGAGGGTAATGACAATTAAAATAAGTGATGAGTTTCTTGACCACTATGAATGAATTTTGAGCAAATTAAGATTTAGCATTTGATTACTTGAATAGGCCTAATCAACTATGATTGCAACTTTTAATAGTAATTGTCTATTTCTATCCCATGGAGCAGTCCAACCACGAAGGTCTTCTTAGGGAATCAAAATGAGAGCAATTGTAATTAGGCATGTGTTGAATCATATTATCGATGATATGCTAAAAGGATCATAGGAGAATTGACATGAATATCTCGTTTCCATGGAGTGGTCCGGCCATCTAAGCCTTCTTAGGGATTTAAATGAAACATGGCAATTCAACGATGATAAATTTACCCCAAATGTCCTTATGGTAATTTACTCATATTTTTTATTTGCATGGATCGCAAGTCACTACAATCACCAAGTTTATAGGGTAAATAACTACATATGAGGTGCATTTTATTATTTATTTAATTAATTTTTTTGTGATTTTAACAATTTTTTTACAATTCTGGTCAAGTGGGTATTTTTAATTTAGCATTTTACAACTCTCCATAGTTGTATTTTTGATCATTTATTGCATTTTTCTAATTGCTATTGACAAAAACAACTAAAATTATAAAATTCCTAGCTACAGGTGATACATGCGATCGAAAAACCCTAATTCGGTGCCCGTGGGTGACAACCGTGGTTAGGAACAAAATAGGAAATATTTAAAAAAAATCCTATCAATTTTGACATCAGACATCATTGTCAACTTATAGCTTTTGCAACTTGAGTGCACTGAGAGGGAAGAAGATAAAACTGATATGGAATGTTGTCACATTTTGACCTCACCCTTATCCACAATGATGGTGGATCAACTTGGAGGAGCCAATGCTATTAAGGTAGAAGCACCCAAAACCCTTGAACTTTTTTATTTACCAATTTTAAAATTAACCTCACTAAGTAATGGGCTATACTAACCTCATTAAACTATCGATAATGAACCTCACCCTAGTTAGTAGTAGCTTAGGTTAGCTTAGAGGGGAGGGTTTTTAAATTTTTGGGGTGTCTCAGGATGGAAAGTGACCAAACAAGGTTTTTTTCCTAGCCGTGGCTGGCAGGCATGGTTTCCAATTATTAATTTGGGGATCGTGACTATCATTTGTGATGAGATTCAAATTCAAATGGTCAAAATTTTTACCACCATCCCAACCACAGGTCTGAACCCAGGTTCATCAACCTTAGCAAAATTATTTAATTTTTATTTTTAACAGAATTAATTGATCTTTTTGATTTTTTTGAAGTGTAGTATTCTATTGTTTTTGGTGTTTTCAAAATTTTTACTTTTGTTTATTGTTTTTAATTTTTTTTTTATTTTTTTAGTTTGATTTTTAATTATTTTTGCCTTATTATCCTCTATGCTATTATACTTTGACTGCCAAGGCAAGGGAATATGATATCCTTCATAACCTACGTGGAACTCTCTCTCAGGTGGACCAGGAGTGGTTCAACATTGTGGGATTTGGTTATGTCTTGTGTCTCCCCACTATCCAATATGACCAGGCCTACATTA
Source organism: Wollemia nobilis (assembly GCA_028583015.1). Lineage (NCBI taxonomy): Eukaryota > Viridiplantae > Streptophyta > Pinopsida > Araucariales > Araucariaceae > Wollemia > Wollemia nobilis. The sequence continues at coordinate 633,640 of JAQPPZ010000159.1, forward strand.
ATGCACTGGCCCAATGCTGGGATGCATAGACCAATACCTTTCACCTGTATATAGGTGAGATGATAATGAACTTGGAGGATGTCTATTGTATCTTTCGTATCCCTATGGATGGTGAGGCCATCATATCTTATCTTCACTGACTAAGGTGAAGAAGATAGTATTTACCCAAATATTTGGGTGGTGCAGGGAGGAGGTGGAGCGTGAATCAAACCATGGACGGGTCCACATTGAGGATTGGTATACAATAGGTATCTTCACTGAGCGTACAGTTGTATTTATACACCTAATCATGTAGTTCATCTTGCCTGACTCATATGGAATGAGGTTCCCTTGGAACCTCCTATCTAGGGCTTTTGACATCCTTAGCAGTCCCATTGATCATCCACTGATCCTATCCTGGGATAGTGCATTATTAGCATAGCTCTATAATGAGATATACCAGATTACCTGGAGGAGCAGAGATGGCATTTGATGAAGCTTTTTACTATAGATTTGGGAGTGGTAGCATATCAATATCGAGTATCCCATTATGCTACCTTTAAGGATTAGCATCATTGTAGTGGTGTACTAGTGTTACGTTGTATGCTAGTCTTGTGATCAAGAGGGCTTTAGGAGTAGGTCTCATGTAGGGGATCTAGCTCATTAAATTGCATGGTTCTCAAGGCTAAAGGTGGATCAAATTGACTGGCACCCATACCTAGACTACCCTCCATGGATAGAGGTTATTGATAGGATATATCGGGCATGTAGAGATAGATGGCTCTCCAAACGTACCAGAGTTCTACTTCTCTCGCATCACTCAATAGTTTGACATCAGGAAAGATATACCAAAGTTGTCGACTATATACCGTAACCTCCACCTAGAGAGGGACTTGACCTGACCTAGGGTGACTCCACTCAATGAGAAGGACAATGAATTTTAGGAGTCAATGCTAAAAAATGTAGGGACCACAACCGATTATGACACCTGGTGGACACTCAGGGTATGGTAGGGATTTGATGGCCCCTTGGGCAGGGTCCTAGATGATGTAGCAAAGGTTGGTAAGGGTATAGAGGTAGATCCTCATGATAATTGAGTCCATCAGAGGACTAAGGGTGAATAACACAAGCTTATACTGAGAAGGGGGATGAATAGTATAAGACCACTTTTTACTTTCTTTCCAAATAAATATCAATTAATGTCCTCAATTGCAATAACCAAATATAGCAATGTGAATTAATAACTCAAATAACAGTAGTAAGAAAGATAAAAATTCACCACACACAATTGAGACACAAGATTTAACGTGGTTCCCATAATGTGGGGTACTCCACCAGATAATCTCCTTATAATATTTCACATAGAAATAAGGATCCTTATCCAATATAATGATTTCTTTGATCTGCTTAAAGCTAGTTAATAACAAGTTCACATAGAACTTGTCCAAATATGAATAACAAGCTCACACAAAACTTATCCAAAATTGAATAACAAGTTCACACAGAACTTGTCCAAATCTGAATAACAATCTCACATAGAACTTGTCCAAAACTGAATAACAAGCTCACACATAACTTGTCCAAAAATGAATAACAAGCTCACACAAAACTTGTCCAAAACTACTCTAGAAAGCTCACCAAGAACTTGCTCAAATTTGCTCTAGCAAGCTCACCAAGAACTTGCCCAAATCTGCTCTAACAAGCTCACCAAGAACTTGTCCAAATATGCTCTAGCAAGCTCACCAAGAACTTGCCCAAATATGCTCTAGCAAGCTCACCAAGATTTTTCTCAAATCTATCCACAAATATATCCCAAAACTATCCACAAAGCTGTCTAAAACTGTCCACAAAGCTATCCCAAAATTGTCCACAAAGTTGTCCCAAAAATGTCCACAAAGTTGTCCAAAACTGTACACATATCCCAAAATTGTCCACAAAGTTGTCCTAAAACTGTCCACAAATCTGTCCCAAAACTATCCAAAAAGTTGTCCACAAAACCTTCTCAAAGGCTCAATTAATCATGCTAAAGTAGTACTAAAATATCATCCACAAATCTATCAATTCAAAGATCAAAGATGAAATCAACAATGAATTGCAATGTACTCTTCAATGGATGACAACAATGGATGACAACAATGATCCGCAATGATCTCAACTCAACTCAACTCAAATCAACTCATAGAATGATATAGAGAATTGTTAGAGACTCAATATGTTCTAAGATCAATCTCAACTCAACTCAACTCAAATCAATATCAACTCAACTCAAATAAACTCATAGAAGCATAAAGAGAATTGTTAGAGACTCAATATGTTCTAATATCAATCTCAAATCAAATCAACTCATAGAAGCATAAAGATAATTGTTAGAGACTCAATATGTTCTAATATCAACTCAACTCAAATAAGAATTATGGAATATTTTGTTTCATGGAACTTGACCAATCACCTCACACAATCACTTGACTAGGCTCAATCAACTCAACTCAACCAATCACCACAAGGGACTAATATTTCTCACAAACACCCTAGTCCAAGCATGTATCAACCAATTCAAATGTTTCCAACAATTCTCAACCACAAATCTCACATAACAATGATACTCATGTTCTTTTCAAGTTATTTTTATAACCAATGGACTTCAACAACTATTCTTATAAAATAAGGTTTAAACACAAATCTCAAACCAACCAACCTTGAAGCATTCAACCAACCACTTTCGAAAAGGAAACCACAATCAATCATTTTCACTCCAATGATATTTCATAAATCAACCACCATAAACAATCAATAGGAGAATTTTCCCATACCCTTTTTGATGCCAAGAAGTTATCCATAAAATCTGCCACACTAAACACAACTTTCCTTTCCAATATCAATAAGGGTTAGTGGACTTCAAATAATAATCACAAGATAAGCATAACTCAATTTACACCTTTTTACTCCAACTTAATAAACACATCCACCAAAGTACTTTTTAATAAAAACCCTTATCAAAAATAATAATCAATAAGATTCTCAAAAATATTTTATAACAACTCCTTATTTCTCCTAAATCTTAATTTTTAATTTCATGAATATCAAAATAAATCAACAACTCCTCCACCTCTGAAATAATAATCACAACCCTTATAAAAATAAATTTTAATTAAAAACTTTAATTATTCCTTAACCACCTTATAACTCCTATCCTAGGGCATCAACGAAATTAATTAGAGCAAAACATAATTACCTCCTCAAGGGGATTCGAACCCCCATATTTCACACACCGTGAGCACCTTAGCCATGGCTAGGGTTGCCACATGAGATAGCCACTCGTTTGAAAGGAAAAGGCACGACGTGCCTTAACTTGTTCCTCCCTTCCATGCAAACCAAAAGTGCTTCGAGCGCTTTCCTTCCAATGCCTTAGAATGCAATGAAGGAGATTTGAAACTTGATGTAAAGTGCTGCCACACACCTTAACAATAATCCAATTTCCAATGAGCCACTCTACCCATAATATCTTGGGATTTTGACCACCCTTAGATTTATTCACTGTCTCCCTTTTCAAAATGATTTTCACACGAGCTCTCTTCGGATTCTTAGCCAATGATTAACATGAGCAAGGATTAAAATCAAATGAACCTTAATATCCCCCTTTATATAGTCTTCTCCTCATTTTCGATGATGTCGGTCAATTATTGATTTTCTCTCTTTCTTTAGACTTCGACACTAACTTTAATTTTCATTTTAAAATTTAAATTTAAATTTTAAATAATTAAAATTTAAACTAAATATTAAAATTATATATCTCCGTCACCGAGGCACATTTTTTGATGAAACGAAAGGCCAACATGGGTTTTAAGAAAAACCCATTTCAAATCTACCATCCATGGTTTTAAATAAAACCTTTTATTTTGTCTATCTTGGTTTTCATAAAAACCCTAAATTTATCCATGCTTTCCAAAATATCGTCTGCCCATCAAAACTCAATGTGATCCACATGACATCAATGATTCATGTGACATCAATGAAAACATAAAATAACTCAAATTTCCAACAATATCCGCCTTTGTCATTGATGGCAATGCCTCTAAAGCAAAAACCACAATCACTGCAAAAACCATCTTTGAGAATCAAAGCTGCTCCTCCTGACTCAATAATCTCTATGGAGGCTACTCCCCCTAACTCAATGCTCTCTTTGGAGGCTGCTCCCCCTAACTCAAATATCTCCCCCTTTGACATCAATGGAAAAAGGGAAACCTATGGGACTAAATTATATGACTCTTAAACTTAGCCCCCTCACCACCTTCTCTATTCAGGTGATTAATTTTGGGGTGGGAGTACTTTTACTCCCATATCACATTGTTTCTTTCCTCTATGAACTTCCTTCCATGTTTTTCTGATATCCTTATCTTGATGAATTACTTGATCTTCTTGTCTAGAACCTATTTGACCTTCTTGCCTTGAACCTATTTGACCTTCTTGCCTTGAACTTGTTTGACCTTCTTGCCTTGAACTTGTTTGACCTTCTTGCCTTGAACTTGTTTGTAATTGAGTCCTAAACCATTTTGCAATATACCCAAATTCATTGCAATTAAAACACTTGATATTGTAACCTTTGTATGGTGCCCATGTCTTGAATTCATTCTTAAAATTATGTCCATATCCATTCCTTTCTTGAACCCTGTATTGTGAAGCTTTGTTTTTGTGACCATTATGACCATGAATTCTGAATTGTGAAGCTCTAAAACCAAAACCATGTTGCTCATTTCCTTTGAACTGAAAAGCTCTATGACCAATCCTGTTACATGAGAAGCAATGTCCCTAAAAACCATATCTTCTTCCTTTGAAGTTTCTTCTATCCAAATCAAACTTCTTTGATCCATAGACCCTACAGTGTATAGCCCTGTGTCCAACTCTATTACAAGAAAAACAATGTCCTTGAAAAGCCCTTTGTTCGTGTCTTGGTTCTTCATACCTTTCTTTACCATTATCCTTATGATCATTTTCAACTTGTGCATTGCATACTTGAACCTTATGTTTAGCATATAAAACATCTTTCTTAGTTTCTTCCTTGCTTTCTCTTCAAGAATTTATTTTCCCTTTGAGCTTGATTCACCTCTCTCAAAACAAGAATCAAACTGAATATTTGGAGCCATATGAACTTTGGAACTTTCCTCACAAATCTTAGGTGCTTCCTTTCTTTCATATTTTAGAACTTCCTTTCCTTTTGAGTGTGATTCCCCAAACCTAAAATATGATACCTTTGGTGCTTTGGAATTTTTCTCTTATTTCTATTTATTTGTGTCAAGTAGCAAATTGGCACACATATCTATAGCCTCTGAAATGAAAGTATCCATTTTTGCTACTTCTTTTTCTTTGGAAACCAGTTCTTCCTTATATATTTCTAAAATAAAACATCCTTATACAAATATAGGTCTTTGTGTACTTATTTTTTATTTCCCTTCATAATCAAGCTTTGTTTTTATAAATGGATCTCGTTGTGAATCCAAAAAATTATCTAGAGTTTTTTAATTTATTTGAAATCATGCTAACTCATTTATGTAGGTCCCCAAACTATTATGATCTTCTTCCTAAAACTGATTACATCTTTCTTTTCTTTCCTTCAATTTCTCATAAATAGTGATGCCAAAATCTTTTGTCTCTTGAAGCTCTTTTTCCAAATCTTGAATGTGTTGATTGAGCATCATATTGACCTTTTCATTTTCATGAACCTTATTTTAAAGCCTCTTGATTTTTTTTCCCAATATTTTGATTTTATTTTCTGGTTTTGTGGAATCCTCTTCTTCATCATAATTGCTACTAGAATTGTAAGTAGAACTGTTGCTTTCTTTTTCAACAAATAAACTTTCCTTGTCATAATTGTTGTAGTACGTGCAATCATCATCTATATGCCTAAAATATCTACATATGAAGAATTTTAATACCCTTATACCTTTCTTGTACCTATTTTCTTGTTCAATGGATATGGCAAGCTCTTCATGTCTTTCTTCAATAGATATATCCTCTTCTTTAACTTCAATACCTAGGAATAGATGTTTTTGCCTTTCTTCATTTATTCCAAAGAATGTACATTCTTCTTCATCTGACTGGTTTCTATCACTGTAATCTGAACTATCACTTGCATCTACAATGTAGTAAGATTTATTTGCCTTATGAAAAAATTTCTTCTTCTCATACCTGTTTTGCTTGTATCTGTCATATTTGTCATGCTTATGCTTTCCATATTATTTTCTTCTTTGACCCTATTTTTCATCATCACCATTTTCTTCATGTGGACACTTGTATGCATAGTGACCAAGATCACCACACTTGTAGCATCTGACTTTCCTTATATCCCTAAAATTCTTTGAGTCCTTATTCCTTTTGATGAAGTTAGCTTCCTCATAATTATCTGAACCTCTACTTATTTTTTAAACTTTCTCTTTGTCTTTCTCTGAAGCCTTGAATGCAATCTATTTTATTTAAACTTGATGATTACTTACCATCATATCATAAGTTGTGAGAGTACCTTGCAATTATTCTATTGTTAGCTTATTCATATCCATTGTCTCTTATATTGCTAAAATCTTAGAATCATATTTCATGGGAAGTGATCTCAAAAACTTTTGAGCAACTTCTAATTCTTTCATATCAAAACCTAGGCCTCTCATGGTGTTAGTAATCTCATCAACATGAAGTAAAAACTTTGCAATATCTTCAGAATCTTCCATTTTCAATTCCTCAAATATTTTTATATGAGTTTGTAGTTTTACCAACTTTACCTTGGAATATCCTTCATAATTATTCTACAACTTGGTCTACATATCATTAGCTAAATTACATACCATGACCTTTATGAAATTTATCTCACAAAACCCACTCAAAATACTATTCATTTCTCTTGCATTGATCTCAACCAATTTCCTGATAGTCTTATTTTCCCACCTTCAACCTTATACTATTTTTCAATCATTTTTCATACCTCATATCCTTGTGATATCAAGTAGTTCTTCATCCTCATGCTCTAGAAAACATAATTGTTACCATCAAATAATAGAGCCTTATTTGTAGATGATCCATTCTATGAAGTCATCTGTGTTCTTGTAGAATCTGCCCTCAAGCTATTAGTCTTTCTGAAGTAACCCACTCTGATACCAATTGAAGAACACAAGCTTATATGAGAGGGGGGTGAACAATATAAGACCACTTTTTACTTTCTTTCCAAATCAATATCAATTAATATCATGAATTGCAATAACCAAATATAGCAGTGTGCATTAATAACTTATATAGCAGTAGTAAGCAAGAGCACAAGTCACCACACACAATTGAGACACAAGAATTAATGTGGTTACCCCAATGTGGGGTACTCCACCAGATAATATCCTTATAAAATTTCACACAGAAATAAGGATCCTTATCCAATACAATTATTTCTTTGATCTACTCAAATCTAGGTAATAACAAGTTCACACAGAACTTGTCCAAATCTAAATAACAAACTCACACAGAACTTGTAAAAAAGTAAATAACAAGTTCACACAGAAATTTTCCAAATTTGAATAACAAGCTCACATAGAACTTGTCCAAAATTGAATAACAAGCTCACACAGAACTTGTCCAAAACTGAATAACAAGCTCACATAGAACTTGTCCAAAAATGCTCTAGCAATCTCACCAAGAACTTGCCCAAATCTATTCTAGCAAGCTCACCAAGAACTTGCCCAAATCTATTGTAACAAGCTCACCAAGAACTTGTCCAAATCTACTCTAGCAAGCTCACCAAGAACTTGCCCAAATTTTTTCTAGCAAGCTCACCAAGAACTTGCTCAAATATATCCACAAATATGTCCCAAAACCACCCACAAATCTATCCAAAAATGTCCACAAATCTGTCCCAAAACTTTCCACAAATCTGTCCCAAAACTATCCACAAAGGTGTCCACAAAGCTGCCCAAAACTTTCCACAAAGTTGTCCCAAATATGTCCATAAAGCTGTCCCAAAACTATCCACAAAGTTATCCCAAAACTATCCATAAAGCTGTCCAAAAACTATCCACAAATTTGTCCACAAATCCTTCTCAAAGGCTTAATCAATCATGCTCAAGTAGTACTCAAATCTCATCCACAAATTTATCAAGGCAAAGCTCAAATATGAACTCAAAAATGAATGGCAATGTACTCTTCAATGGATGACAACAATGATCCATAATGATCTCAACTCATAGAAGCATAAAGATAATTGTTAGAGACTCAATATGTTCTAAGCTCAATCTCAACTCAACTCAACTCAAATCAATCTCAACTCAACTCAAGTCAACTCATAGAAGCATAAAGAGAATTGTTAGAGACTCAATATGTTCTAATATCAATCTCAACTCAAATCAACTCATAGAAGCATAAAGATAATTTTTAGAGACTCAATATGTTCTAATCTCAACTCAACTCAAATCAGAATTATGGAATAGTTTGTTTCATGGAACTTGACCAATCACCTCACACAATCACTTGACTAGGCTCAATCAACTCAACTCAACCAATCACCACAAGGGACTACTATTTATCACAAACACCCCAGTCCAAGCATGTATCAACCAACTCAAATGTTTCCAACAATTCTCAACCACAAATCTCACATAACAATGATACTCATGTTCTTTTCAAGTTCTTTTCACAACCAATGGAATTCAACAACTATGCTTATAAAACAAGGTTTAAACACAACTCTCAAACCAGAAAACCTTGAAGCATTCAACCAAACACTTTCAAAAAGGAAACCACAATCAATCCTTTTCACTCCAATGATATTTCAGAAATCAACCACCATAAACAATCAATAGGATAATTTGCCCATACCCTTTTTGATGCCAAGAAGTTGTCCACAAAATCTGCCACACTAAACACAACTTTCCTTTCTAATATTAATAAGGGTTAGTGGAATTAAAATAATAATCACAAGATAAGCATAAATCAATTTACACCTTTTTACTCCAACTTAATAAACACATCCACCAAAGTCCTTTTTAATAAAAACCCTTATCAAAAACAATAATCAATAAGGCTCTCAAAAATATTTTATAACAACTCCTTATTTCTCCTAAATCTTAATTTTCAATTTCATGAATATCAAATAAATCAACTCCTCCACGTCTAAAATAATAATCACAACCCTTATAAAAATAAAATTTAATTAAAAACTTTAATTATTCCTTAACCACCTTATAAATCCTATCCTAGGGCATTAACAAAGTTAATTAGAGAAAAACGTAATTACCTGCTCAAGGGGATTCGAACCCCCAACTTGCACACACTGCGAGTGTGTTAGCCATGGCTAGGGTTTCCACATGAGATAGTCACTTGTTTGAAAGGAAAAGGCATGACATGCCTTAAGTCCTTCCTCCCTTCCACACAAACCAAAAGTGCTTCGAGCGCTTTCCTTACAATGTCTTAGAATGTAGTCAGGGAGATTCAAACCTTGACGTAAAGTTTTGCCACACACCTTAACAATAATCCAATTGCCAATGAGCCACTCTACCCACAATATCTTGGGATTTCGACCACCCTTGGATTTATTCAATGTCTCCCTTTTCAAAATGATTTTCGCATGAGCTCCCTTTGGATGCTTAGCCAATGATTACCATGTGCAAGGATTAAAATCAAATGAACCTTAAGATCCCCATTTATATAGTCTTCTCCTAATTTTCGATGACATCAGTGCATTATTTATTTTCTCTCTTTCTTTAGACTTCGGCACTAACTTTAATTTTCATTTTAAAATTTAAATTTAAATTTTAAATAATTAAAATTTAAACTAAATATTTAAAATTAAATATCTCCATCATCGGGGCACCTTTTTCTATGAAACGAAATGCCAACCTGGGTTTTAAGAAAAACCCATTTCAAATATTCCATCCATGGTTATAAATAAAACCTTTTAATTTTGCCATCTTGGTTTTCACAAAAACACTAAATTTATCCATACTTTCCAAAATATCATCTGCCCATCAAAACTCAATGTGATCCATATGACATCAATGATTCATGTGACATCAATGACAACATAAAATAACTCAAATTACCAACAAATGGTGGATGGGATGAGGGATTTGTAGAGGAGGCACAACCAACTGAGGAGGAGATCAATGCTCTTAAGGAGGGTGAGGGACCACTAAATAGCCATATTGGGGAGCTCAAGGCCCAGGTTGCCAGCCTATAGACTTAGGTAGGCTCTCTATAGACACAACTCTTACATAGAAATACCACCATTGCCACTTTGGATGCAAAGGTGGAGAATCTCCAATCTTAAATTACAGTAGGGCAGACTTAGTGGCATGGTTATAAGGAGGAGAATACCACCTTTGAGGTAAAGGTTGCATCTACAAATATAGAGATACAACATCTTATAGGGCAGTGCACTCTTCTCTAGTATCAGGTTGATGCGATGACAACACAAATTATTGCACTCAGGTCTGGAAGTGGAGCTTCATCATCATCATAGGTGGCTCTAGCACCTCCATTTGCTCCAATAGTACCAGTAGCTCTAGCAGTACAGGGATCAGAAAGGTTGGACCTAGTATTATATAATATGATACTAATGGCTCTTGTTCAACAACAAATCCGAGACAACACTTTAGACACTGCATACATATCTTCTCTAAGAGGAGAGATCGCATTACTTGAGGGTGATATTCCTAAGAGATCCTAGGCTATAGGATCTCAGAAGACTCACACTCAAACTACAAGACAGTCTTCAGCTAGCTCTAGTCATAGATCACATAGGTCATATAGGACTTTAGTTTCCAGCTCGAGGAGGACTCACAGGGAGGGTGGATGCGATGGTGGAGCCTCATAGTCTAGGGGTGTAGGCGCTAGCTAGTATAGATATATGATAGATATTGTACCATTTTTATGTGTAATATTGAGAACCTACACAGATGTAGCTTGTGCGTATTTTTGACATATACCAATGTACTATTGACTATTTATTTTGATACACACACATATATATATATATATGATCTGACATTAAGACTCATTATATGTGTAGTTTTATGATTTTTAGTATTTTATGGTTTTATGAGATGCACTTAGAAATGATTAAGCATTTAATTGTTGTTTTTTATTATGAATTTGTTTATTATGACTACCCCCTCAAGCGACGAGTCGATGAGGGTAATGACAATGAATGAAGCGACGAGTCGCTTGACCACTATGAGTGACTTGAACAATTGAAGGCTTTAGCACTTTGATACTACTTGGCAAGGCCTAACTCAGCCATGATTTCAACTGTGAATAGTAATTGTACACCTCTATCCCATGGAGCAGTCCGACCGCTATGGCCTTCTTAGGGAATCAAGATGATAGCAATTCCAATTATGCTTGTGTTGAATCACTATGTTCGATGATCTGCTGAATCATTGTGAATTTTGATTTATTTAATTTTTTTGTTAATTTTACAATTTTTGAAATTTTGGACCTGTAGATATGCTTTAATGTCCAATATGAAACTCCTTATGGTGAGAAAATATGTGCATTTATGACTTGAATGAAAAGACCAAAGATTTAGACTTCTTTGGAGCTTTTGGGGATCGATACTGATAATGCCCCAGTTGATGCTTGCAAATGTTTTTGTTTTGATTTTATGTTATGGATGCAATGATGAATGTAATGCCTACATGATGATGTGATTATGCTATATGTATGCAATGTATGGATGACATGCACTAGCTAGATGATAGATGTTCTATTAGATTCCATGATCTATATGTATAGATGGACTATTTTGTATGCATATGGATGCAATGCTTATTGTTAAATGCATGTTTAATTTGATTCAATTGTATGCATCTAATTTATGATGTTATGATATGATAAATGATGTATGTAATATGATGCATTATTTACATGAGGAGTGAGCTAATGCAAATGGACATGTATGCTTTAATCACTTAAAACATAATGAATGAATGCAATATGAGTTTAAAAATCTAATGGATGACACCACAGAATGTATAACAATCATGAACTATAATTGATATATCTTATCATAAGAATTAATCAATTAAACACCCATATGTGAGATGCAATGATGTATTGTTTCTATTCATAAGCTTTTGTAAATTAAAATAATATGGATAACATAGTCAGAGGGCCATTTAAATATCATTTCTGACATCCATCCAGTATCTAACCTATATTATGAATAATTCTAATAAACAAACTCTCATAAAAGAAATTGATATTTGATGATTGCATTGAAAATTGGTTGTTGCTATTTGGGAATTTTTGAGGTTTTCCATGAGACTCAAACACCCTAGTTGACTTATCAAAAGTTGTATACTGACCATACTAGACTTCTGAAACATAAGGCTTTCGCTAGGATAGACCCTAACTATTCATTATCCCTATGTGTGCAAATGAGTATATTAGATAAGGCATAAGCATACCCCGATGTCAGGTGGGATTCTTTCAGCCCATTTCTAATATTGGGGATCCTCAAATGTCTATCCAATCCTAGGTTTGAATTCAGTTAGACTAGACCACTAGGCGATACGAGACACCTAAAGCTAGCTCTTCCACATTCAAACATTGGTCTGCACATAAGCAAAATGCTAATGTATCAGACGTATCATCATGTGTAAGGTACAGAGTGTTAAAAATTCTAGGGATTCAAGTTCACTCCCTTATTTTCTTCAATTTATTGGGATACTTGCTCATATAAAGTGATAAGAATCATTGTTTATTTTGTATATACTCTTTTTTCTATTTTTTTTCTCCCTTTTTTTCTTTTTGTTTTCTTTGAGCAAGGGATTTGATACTGATTTGATTCTTTGATAAAACTTGATCTTGATTTGATTTGATTTTGATATTTCACTTTGGGAGTTTCACTTTGGGATATCTTTCAAGGATATCATTATGGGATATTGCTCCTTCATTTGTAAGCAAGGGATTTATTTGGGTAGGGAGTAAACTTATCCTTTTGCCAATTGTCAATATTTCCTAGGACCATCGTCCGCACAGGGGATAAGCAAGTAATAAAACTTTTCACCTAAGGAGACCAGGTCCCACTTTTGTAGTGTTCATCTTCCCGTAGTCCTAATTAGGATTGTTTAATTTTTTGATTAGTGATAGGATTATGATATGCTAAGGGCTATCAAAACTAGACCTCATCTACAAAAGCAAAGCAAGCTTTCTACCAAACTCTTGAGAAGACCACTAGGTATGGTTGAATGACCGAAAAACCTTAGTATATTCTTCATAGCAACAGAAAGGGTTGTGTTGAAAAACACAATTACTCACAAGGGTGATGGATGATGATGATAATGCATAGATGCATGATTGAAACACAAACGTGGTGTCCTTTGTAAGATTGTAAACACAACCTATCCTAATGCAAGTGCGATGGATGGAAATGCCTAATGCAATGCAATTAAATGAAATGCATGTGGAAAATTAAATGCATGTGGAAAATGAAATGCATGATACAAATGAAATGCAAATATTTTGAATGAAATGCAATGATGCAAATGTTTTTGAATTTTTTTATTTTTCAATTTTTTTGGATTTTATTGCTTTTTTAATTTTTATGGATTTTAATTTTGAATTGACCAAAGGGTTTATGATGCCTTTGGAGCCTTTTATGGGATGACCAAAGGGCTTATGATGCCTTTGGAGATTTTTGTGCATGTTTATGGATTTTGATGTTTTCCATATTTTTGATGTTTTGATATTTTTCAATTGTTTTTGAAATTTAAATGTTTTGAATGTTTTTGAAATTTTGATATTTTATGATTTTTTTCTTGTTTTTATGTTTTTAAAGGGGAAGGTACGCTACCTTAGGTACCCCCTAGTGTGTGTGCCACTCAATGAAAGTGAGGAAGGTGTGATACCTTTAGAAGTCTCACTTTGCTTCATTGATCGTGATGTGGATGATGGGGAAGGTGTGACACCTTGAAGGCCCCCAATGTGCATTGTGTTTGATGTGCTATGATTGGCTTGACTAGGAGTAGTAGAAACTGAAACCCCCTATTGTGATGTGCAATTTTATGCAGTGCCAATGTCTCGCTGAGATGAGACAAGCGAAGGTGAAACATTGGATGATGCCACAGGTTGCATAGATCGATTTAGACATTCTTGTTTCTCTATTACAACACTGATCATTCCCACAAACTCTTGGGGAGGTAGATTGATATGCACCTAATTAGGTTGTTCAACTTGATTGGTAGGTGCTATGTTTGCTTCGTGTGCAGGCAAGGGGTCATGGAAGACTCCTATCTGAAGCTCTTGCCTCTCGATCATATCTTGCACTAAATCTCTAAAGGGATAACATGTCTGGATGTCATGACCCCTTTGTCGATGGTAAACACAATATAGATTTTCCCTGTGCGCCTTTGATCTACGCTTATTAGGTTTCAAAGGATGAATCTCTGGAATATTGATTCTTCGTGCCTCATACAATCGATCAAAGAGCGATGCTAATGTCTCTGGAAAATCAGTATATTGTCATTGTGGCCGACGTTGTTGGCCTTGTATCTGATTCTGTTGCATATGATTTTGGGCCAGAGGAGGCTGAGCTTGGTAATTATGCTGCACTGGTAGAGGCGGTGCACCCTGGTTTGAGGATTCGGGGATACTCAAAACAACTTGATTGACTGGGGTCACCTTATATTGCATGTTGCCACCTATAATATTCTTGTTTGGCCATTCCTTTTTGTGGAGTTGAATATCACCCTCCTGTATCTTGATGTCTTCAATGACCTTGGCCTGTGCTAAGGCCTCCTCGAATGTTTGATACTATTGTAATTGCAAGAGAAGGGAGATATGTTTCGAATAACTTCTCGTAAACATTCGAATGAGCTCTGTTGTGGGTAAAGTGAAAGGTAATTTTGACATCACCTTCCTCCACTTATTGCCATACTCATTGACTGGCTCATCATCCAGTTGACGAAGGCTAACCAAGTCAGTCAAGTTTATCGTTTCCTTAGCACTAGAGGCAAAATGTTGCAGGAATGCATCGACTAATTGCTCAAAGGTGTATATGCTATGATGTGGTAGATGATTATACCACTCTAAAGCATCCCCAGCTAATGTTGTCATGAAGGTTCTTAACATCAAGGGGTCATTGTCTTGAAAATAAAAGCACATATTGATGAAGCTTGTCATGTGCTCTTGTGCATCTTCATCATCTTTGAACTTTTCAAGTGTAGGCATCTTGAAATTCGATGGGTATGTCAGTGATGACACCGAGGGATGCAAAGGCTGATTTCTAAGCTACTTTAGCATGGGTTTTTGATAAACCAATATTTGATTTTGTTTTTCGAATGCATTTATCCGATCAGCTAGCACTTTGTATGGCCCTGATGAAATGATATGATCTTCATCTCGTCGCCCTTGATTAGGTAGAGGAGGTCACTTTTGATGTTGAGGTGGATGATAAGTATAATCATTAGGTACCTCATCATAACTGGATTCAGGGTAAGCATCTACTTCTTCCTGATGTTCCCATTGGGACTCTGCATATGATTCCTCATCGTATTGATCTTGGTACTATTGAGGAGTATGAGGTTCATGATGATAACCAGATAACGACCTATGATGTTGAACATGATTTTTGCATGGCCATGGTGAAATATTTTGAGATTGCACTGGGCACCTTATGCGTTGTTGCATCCTCTGGGTGCTAGGCATAAGCACCACTTTACGCAATGCATTTTGCACTTGCTCTTGTTGTATCTTTTGTTGTTCTTGTATATTTCATTGATACAACCTTTGTAGGTGTGCTCGTGGTGAGTCCACCCATTGTTGATTTAATTGTTGTTGATCCAACTAGAGTTGATCCGTATGTTGTTGGTTAAGTTGTGGCCTTAGTGCCTGATGTGTATGATCCCATTGTTCAATTGTATGGGGGCTATGTACCCTCGTATTTGAAATACGAATGGGTTTATCATGTATTTTCCCCCTAGTAGGATCTATTACTTGTTTTCCATGCTCCTTAAAGGTTGCATTGACCTGATATTTTGAGTTATGAGTGGGCTCTGTATAGTTTGACGATGTAGAGCCACAACGTGGTTGCCCCACGTACTCTTCACGAGGAGTAGGAGGATGACTTGGGTCCTCTTCCTCATCTATGAGGAATGATGCATATTCAGGCTTAGATGTAAGCTCTGTATATTCAGATTGCACAGAATGCTCCCTATGAGGAGTAGGGGGTGGCTTGCTCGACTAGATGGGGTGGTTTGCTCACCCAAGCTAGGCCATGGTGTATGTTCATGATCACTTTCTGATTGATGTATAGAGAAATATGGGATGTGAACCTATGAGATTGACCTACTAGGCTCCTCAGTGGGTGGATTGTTCCTTATATAGAATTCTATCAAGGTGTTCCAGTCAGGAAGGTTTCCTGGAGGACCTATGGGTGCCTCCCTAATAGAGATATCTCGAAGGTTTGACCCCCTATGGATGGTATTGATGCTATGATAAGACCTGGGATGCCATTCAGGGATGGCCATGTCCTCTGGACTGATTTGAATATGTTCAGTGGTTATGGAACCTGATTCCCTCTCTAGATTGGAGGTCTTGCTCACCATGGGAGGTCCCTCGACCATTTAAATTTTTTTTGGCTTCCAAAAAAAATTTGAAAGTGTTATATATCAAAATGATCAGTGCGATGAGCTGATCACAATGAGCTATAACTCAAAAATATGATTTTTGGGTCAAAATTTTGTATTTTTGAAATAATTGGCCAACCGGGGCTCGTGGGGAAATGCCCACTTTTAGGAATTTTTGGGAAATTTTGAACCATGAAGATTTAGGACCCAAAATTTTTGTGAGAGGTGCACAAGGGTATAACTAAGACAAAAAAACAAATTTGGCAATTTTTGGAGTTGTCTAGACCATTTTATGACCATTTTAGTGCAATTTTTCCTTATTTTTGGCTTCGAAAATAGAGTAATCATAAAACCAAAATAAATTTTTTGTTATAGCTCTGATTTGCATGATTCTCGATCCGTTGGATGTAGAATCAAAAAGTAGATTTTTAATTATTATTAGGGTTAGGGTTTAGGGTTTGGTCCCAGATCAAGGATCTTATGTTGATTACCCCAATAATAAAGAAACACACAAAGTAGACAATATGATTATCTCTTTTAAGGATTAGATGTGTGTCCTAAAACTGGTTTAGTGTGTTTTGAGATTTGTTGTATCAATAAGTAACTCTCATCATGTTTTCAATATGTTGATGATATACTCAGATTGTTCAAGGGATTTCACCTATATACTCAAGCACAACTCCAACATATGGTGGTAGTGAAGTCCATACTCAACGAGGTAGCATAGGTCCTCCTGGTCCCTCACCCAATCTCACCCAGTCAGCATTATACCCTCTCGAAGAGGAGTACATGCAAATTTTATAGGCTACGGATGGTTCTTGGGTCCGGTATTGGTCTAGTAACACAAGGATCGAGGGAGTTGGGCCAACGGATGGAAATCACTACCACCATCATTGAAACCCTACTAGTGGTTGGATGTGACTTCCAACTCACTAGCATTTAAAATGTGTCATGGTGTGTGGGGTTATTTTTACTTTGCATGAAATAAAAATGCATAAAACAACACTCAAATGATTCTACATGCTTTTCAAAAGAATGTTTCACTTTTAAGAGAATGCATGACTATGCTAGATGATATTCAGAGAATGCAACTATCTATGATGAAAATGGCCACTGATTGGGCCTCATGCATGCAAACTCTAAACAAGCAATGTCCTAGACCACTGGAGACTAGGGTGGACTACAATCAGAGATCCGCTATTCCTAGCAGTGACTAGTAGAAAACTAAAAAAGCATCTAGGATTTTGCCATTTTACTTTTTGCTATGTTTTCCTAATTAGCATCCATCTATTGCATTCTGCTTCTGTAAAAACATAGACAGAAAAATACAGAGAGGATAAAATGACCCTACCTCAGATCCAAGTCTACTGATGGTGTCTGATATCTACTTTTTTTGTTCTTTGTTGACCGCATATATCAAACACAACTGCGACTATTATCCACTGGTGCCAGCTGCAACGATAATTATTAACCATGGTTGTCAACCATGGTTAGCACCTACAACAAAAACACAGAGAAAAACATCAGTGATCACAAAATTTTTGGGGTTTCCATCGTGATCACCTTTTGTACGATCCTAAAAAGCATACACCCTAATCTAGTAACAATTGGAAATCACATAAAGCATACAAGAATTGAAAAAATTGAAATAAACCATAAAGAAAGGTTTCTTTTATTAAATTTCCATCAATTCAAGGTTACAAATTCATCCCTCTTAGGGATACCCAATGTGATACAATGTTACAATCATAAGAACTCCCTCACAAGGGTAGATGTAATCAAAATACCTTTTAGGATGACACGAATTGCTCCAAGGTGTCGATGACCTTCTTCTCCATGATTAGAGGTATTTGTTGCCTTGAATGACAAGACCCTATTAATCCTGCATTCAAGAAACAACAAGAAGCAATTAGTAACAAAGGAGGCCTCTCTTGATGAGGCTTTTAGGAGACATGATATCAAAATATGGCATAAAGAACATGAAATCAAGAAAGTGAATAAGAGTATAATAATCTAGTTGAAGCATGATAATCTACCATTAGAAACATAGAAGGAACATATATGAATCTATCTAATATACTGATTAAGAAAATGAAAATATTATAACATTAAAAAGATCCATTATGCCCTATTTGAAAACATGAAATAAAGATGCATAAAAACTCCTAAATCCTATGATCAAAAATCTCTAAAACAATAAATAAATTAGTAAAATGCCTAATCTAACTTACTAAAGAAAATTTCTAAAGTAAGAATCAAGAAAATAAGGGATTATACCCTGACCATAGATTTAAGGTGTGATGAGTACTGTTAGCCATGGCTGATAGCCACGGTGATGCTTGAAGTGTGTTTGCCCTCCAATTCAAGGGTCAAATATTCAAATCTCATTGACAAATTTATGGTCAAGGGTCACCTCTATGTCCTCTGATAGGTTTGGTGGTTTAATTTCTTTAATGACATGTAGATGATGAGAATTCATGTTTCTTTATTCTCCTATATTCCTAGGACCTCCATGGCTTGAATTGTCTTCTCAATATCTCAATTGCAATGACAAATCTTTCTCTTAAGGAACACAAGTGAGTGTCTATCTTGACAAGGCTTCACTGCTCAATTGACTCTATTTTTGGATCTCTTTTTCTTAATTTGGAGGGGGGTTTTATAGCACTTTCCAAGGGCTAGCGATAGCTTCATGAGGAAGCCAAGATCAAGATTGGGTAGTTGAATCTGTTGGATGGAAGGATATGGAACCTTCCTCACTCAAACCACTCCAATCCAAAACCAACTGGCCATTGCAACCAACTTTGGGTTGGATGAAGGCCAACTGACTTTGAGTCCTGACCGTGGTTGACAAGCGTGGTCACATCTGCTAATCGTGGGTGTCAGCAGTAGCTATCACTTACTATGCAAAGGTGCCCAAATGAGTGGTTAAAACCATTTCTATACCTTGGTATCTGTCCAAGGTCTTCCATATGGTCTTCTAGCATGTCCCATATGAGTATTCGCCTCGACATCACGTGCTTTAGGTGTCTAAGATAGGTTTGAGTTATGTTTTTTCTCTTAAGCACAAGATCCCCAATATTAATATCTCTTGTATGGACTTTATTATTATAATCTTATTTAGGGTGATCTTGATAAATGTGAAGATGCTCAAGAGCACTCACTCACTATTCATCAAGAAGGGTCAATCAATCTAGGTGAGCTTACCATGAGGTGTCATCATCAATGAAATATTTCAATGAGAAACGTAGTGATGGAATTTCTAATTCCAAGGGCATAATGGCCTTAGTGTCATACACTAGTGAAAATGGGGTTGCCCCAATGTGTGTCCGAATGCTAGTGCGATAAGCCCATAAAGCTAGAGGTAATTGAAGGTGCCAATGCTTATAATTTTCCTTAACAATTTTCTTCAGTATGGCCACTATGGTTTTATTAGAGGCCTCTACTTACCCATTTTATTACAGATAATAAAGTGTTACAAACCTTTGTTTAATTTTATATTTAGACGTTAAATCCCACACATATTTTTTCTTAAATGAAGTTCCATTATTCGATATGATTTTGGATGGAATACTAAAATGACATAATATTATGGAGTATAAACTCCACAATATGAGGTCCACCCATTTAGTAAATTACTCTATGGTTGTTATGATAAATGTGTGGCATCCTAAAGGAGAGATCCCACTTTTATCGAATCCCCACTAAGAAAAAGGTTAAATTGATTGTATCAGTTGTAAGACCTAATATGGCAGGTGCATGACATTAGCATGATGCTGACAATTGACACATTTCCTAACATATGTGTAGCAATAATTATCTATTATAGGTCAATAATAACCCATTCTAAGGATGCACTTAATGATAGTCATATCACTAAAATGGCTATCACAAGTACCATCGTGAGCTTGTGATATTACATAAGCTAATTATTGGGGCTTGAGACAATGAATGAGGACTCCATAATATATTTTTCAATACAAAATATATCCTAGCAAGACATATATAGTCACTTTCTATATAAATTATATTTTTGCAACATGCAATAATCACTAAGGAATAATACTAAGTTTTAGGTATCCTTTAATTAGATGAGACAATACTGATAAGCTATAGCTTCAACTGTCTGAAAAACTTGTTCCCATTGAAATTCATTTTGCACAAATGTGAATTGGAAGATAAACTTATGATGAATTATTGTACTATTATTTGAAAGATCTTGGGAGATCAAGGACCCCTAGGATGCCTATGATAGAACATCTCATGCTTTGTAGAACATGGTTTGGTTCTATCTAAATCATGTGGATTGATTCATTTTTATTTGGAGCCTCATGCAACATCATGGATTGTGAGAGCATCTTGACATGGATGGTAGTAAAATCAATGGATGGATTCTAATGGATTAAGGATCCCAAAGATGCCATTATATATGCAAATATATTAGATGTACAAGGCACTATCTCGATGTCATACCAATCCAGTTGAGCTAAATATATGTCCATAAGATCTTCATAATCTTTCAATATGGGACATCTACACTGATAAATTCCTTTCACTTTGTTTACTATGATAAAGGAGTCACCAAAGATGTTTAGCTTTTTAATATTCATGGTGAGAATTTTTTGGAGAATCAATGTTAGAGCCTCATATTTAGCGTTATTTTTGGTGCAAGGGAAGTCAATTTTAAAATATAAGAACATAGGACCTCTTTGTGGCATGAAAAACATGATCTCTACACCGCCCCCTTGCTCGTATTTCAAACCATCAAAGAAAAAATTCATGTTTTCTTTGTTATCTGGTTCTTGAGGTTCAAGTGACTCTGATAATGCAAAGACTTCATCATTAGGTAACTCTATGACAAGAGGCCTATCATTTTAAAGAGGTAACTCTACCAGTTGATCTACTATGACCTAACCTTTAATGGATTTTTGACTTATGAACACAAGATCAAATTCCATCAATAGCATGATCCACTTATGATACGTTCGACTCATCATGTACTACAAAGAATTTTGTTTGGATATGACATACGTGGTATGAATTAGCATATAGTGGCACAAATTTTCAGTAGCAAAAATATTGCTAAACAAAGATTTTCAATGTATACATACTTTAGCTCATAGTTAACCAAGGTGCGACTAATGTAATATATATCATGTTCTCTATTTTCTTTGTTCTTCTGGGCTAACATGGTTCCTAGAGAAAAGTCTCTGGCTAAAATGTATAGAAGAAAAGGCACATCCAATCAAGGTGGAGATAAAAATGGTGATGATACCAAGTATTATTTGATCTCAGTAAAGGCTTTCTGACAATATTCATCCAAAATTGAATGGGACCCCCTTGTATAATAGTCAATTCATGGGTTGACATTTATCTGATAGCTATGCTATGAAGCATTTGATGGATGTTGTTTTCCCTTGTAAACTGTGAAGCTTCTTGATGTTCATTGGGGGAAGCATTTCTAGAATAGCTTTGACCTTTTTAGGATCGACTTTTATCCCTCATTTAGAGACTATGAATACCAAGAGTTTTCTTGATGTGATATCAAAACACACTTCTTAGGATTCAACCTAACATTATGCTCTATCATGTGATCGAATACTTTATGTAGGACCTCTGCATGCTCTTTACACAATAAAGACTTGGTGATCAAATTATCAACGTAATCCTCTAATATCTTATGCATGTAATTATGAAAAATATATGTCATAACCTGCTAATATGTGGCACCAACATTTTTTAGGCTAAATAGTATAACTTTATAATAGAATGTACCCCATGGAGTGGTAAAGGTTGTCTTATGTTGATATTTGGGTTTGAACTGAACCTGATTATAGCTTGAAAATACATCCATAAGGGATAGCATCTCATGACTAGTAGTTGCATCTACAAGAGCATCTATGTTCGACAACGAGAATGCATCCTTTGGTGTTGCCTTATTTAGGTCTCAAAAATCCATACAAATACGGATCCTCCTACAGCATGTTTGATACCAACTCTAGAAAGTTGATGGGTTGAATAAACTCTACTGTATCGCTCCAAATTTTTCACACCCTTACCTTCAGGCTATAGAATCCGTGCCCGAAAGGGAGATGTGAAAAGGATGGCATGGTACCTTAGACTGAGAGGCCTTAAGAAGGTCACGCCTCTCGGGGGAGGTGTATTAAGGTGATTTTTCGACGGATAGTGGGTTCAACAGAAAACATTTAATGGCAGTTTCCACGCCTAGGTTGGGAATGTGTTTTATGTGTTCGTTTTAGCCTTAAACATTCAAGTCCTAGGTTTGGCCAAAATGCGTCTAAGCTATTCTATATGAATATGCAGATTAAATGAATACAGAAAAATAGATTTAAGACAGAAAATAGAGAAATTAAGAAATATTAAAAGAAAATACCTGATCCGGATGTTTGATGAAGATTCTAATTCTTGGAGCAGTCAGGATCGCCTGTAATTCGACAGAATCGTCTGAGATCTGACAGGATCATCTGAGATCTGACAAATTCGTCTGACAAATTCGTCAGAGACCTACAAGCAGAGAAATATGTGCAAAACACAGAAAATGCAACTATTCTAACAGAGGGAAATAGTGTAAAATGATAGCAATAACATTAACATGATGATAAGGAACAAAATACGAATGTACTATGATGGTTTAATGGCAATTGATGATTTAATTATGCATTTAAAGCTACATGGGTGAACTCCAAAATGCAAGATAGCATAAAATACTAAATAAACTAGCTAATTGCAGAATAAAACAACAGAGAAAAGATGAAGAAATGCAAACTTTAGGCACTAATTGCCTCAATGTGGACTGCAGTCGAAATCGTCTCGCATTAGTACGAAATCATCTCTAACTCGACAGGATCACCTCCGATCTGAACAGGATTGTCTGTGATGATATAAGCTTGCTCCGACTGAAAAACACGAAGGTACCTGCAACAAAATTTGTATAGGACTATTGCAAATATCAATTTAGGATGTTTTAACATGTATGAAGTCAAGTTATAGGAATTTTAGCCAGGGGGGTGCTAAGGGAAGGGCTTAGGATTAAATAGGCTTAGGAGGGAGGTTAGGAGGTTGGAGATCATCCCTATTTGGGAGATCTCCAATGGGGGAGGGTATCTAACGACGCAGACACGCTTCTGCTCGGATTAGAGACCCATTGGAACAGAAGCTAATTGTGCAAAATTAGTTTTAGGACAAGATCGTCTGGACATCCTAGCCCAGACGATATCGTCTGATCGGTGATGATATCATCAAATGGTCAAAACAACCTCTAAAAATGGCACAAAAAATGAGGAAATGGATTACATGACGGTTAACGAGAAGTTTGGGAGGTTAAAATTTGAATTTGAATTATTTACTAGGGTAAATGTAATTATTATGATTTCACTGTGCCAATTTTAGGGTGCTACATTTTGCCCCCTCTTTAGTGAATTTTTCGAAGAAAATGCGTTAAAGATGAGTTTTTCTTGATCTACGAGAAGGCAAAAATTATTCCCATTTGTATGCGACGATTCTTGTTCGAATCGTACAACATCTTACTATGGTGCCCCCTCCGTTTTTTTACCCAAATCGAACGTTTGAGGTAAAAACGCGGAAAAGAAAAATTTTTAAGATGTTTTTAATTATTTTTGAAATAAAATTAAGAAAAATAGGGTAAAACCCTAATTCATTTTTACTGTTCATTTTTCTAGTTTTAGAGCTTTGCAAGCAAAAAAAAAAAATGGTGGAGACGGCGCACAGATCAACAGAGGTCCAGCGCGGGCTATGGGTAAGAGTCTAGACTTAACTTAGAATACTTGAATTTGAATTTACATGCTTTTTAGGTGAATTTTAAATGAATTTGGAGCATCGCAACCGTTTTTGGGCCGTCGATGTCGTGGGGATGAAATCGTCCCAATTTTGATGAAATAGTCTCGAGTTCGCCGATTTCGTCTAAGGGCAAAATCGACGAAAGGGGGATGATTTTGTCAAATTAGGGGTGATTTCGGCTTGCAAAATCGGAGATGATGTTGCTCAAATTTGGGATGATATCGTCCAATAGTGGACGACATCATCAATTGCATAAAATTGAACTTATTTTAACTTGCATTTTTAATCACTTGAGTTGTTATTAATGATTGTTTGTTGTTTTGTTGTTTATGTTGCAGAGAGGATTGCTAAAGAGTAGAGAATGGAAATATGGAGGTTTGAGAGATGACTTGGCCGCTCTAACATAGGCAAAGTAGGATCAACTGGCACAGGCTGGCTTACAGCATATGGCAAAAATGCCACAAGTTTCTATGGACATGGGGCTACTGACAGCCCTAGCAGAGAGGTGGTATCCAGGTTCTTCCTATTTCCGGTTATCGATAGGGGAGATGACTCCCACTTTGGAGGATGTATGAAGGATTCTGAGGATCCCCATACAAGGACGATTAATCACTCCTATGGCCAATCAGGGCCATGCTATGATGTGGTTGTGTGGTGACCCGAGCTTCGCCCTAGAGAAGGGCAAAGTGAACATTGAGGCACTGCGTTAGATGCCTGGGGCATCGAGACTCACACAGGTTTTGGTTGGAGTGGTGGGTGGACTTTTGCTGTGCCACCAAAGTGGGTGCAGGGTACCATGGATGCTAGCAGATGTGATCTATGATATGCAAGACCATGGTTACAGGTTCTCTTGGGGCAATTTTGTTTTATGCCAGTCATACAGGATCCTGCATGGGGTCGTGTACAAGGGTGGCTGATGTCTAGTTATGACATCGTTCCTACAGGTTTGGTGTTGGAAGCACATTGCAGTGTGAAGGCCGATAGGGTTTCCTTTGATAGGGGTTGATAGGGAGAGGCCCCAAGTTTTCTACTGGTGGCTTCGGAGAGGGGCACAGCGACAGATTGACCTATCGATGTCCTGGAGACTGCTAGATGACCTTGTCCCAGATCAGATCACCTGGAGGCCATGGCGAGAGCACCCAGGGTGGGCCAAGGATGGAAAGGAG
The DNA here is from genome assembly GCA_028583015.1 of Wollemia nobilis. NCBI lineage: Eukaryota > Viridiplantae > Streptophyta > Pinopsida > Araucariales > Araucariaceae > Wollemia > Wollemia nobilis. The sequence continues at coordinate 659,192 of JAQPPZ010000159.1, forward strand.
CTAGCTCGCAATAGGCGAGTTTGTTGGTTGTAGATGGAGAGGGGAGAGGTGGAGCTCCATCGCTATGACCGAGTTTTGTGACAGTTCGGTCTACAATAGGGGATCCCATCCCTCAAGGATTACGAGTTTTCCTAGACTATCCAGGATAACACTACGATGAGTGGGGCTCTAGACATGTAGCACTTCTGGAGTCAGGACTCGGACGATGCCCCCATTCAGCTAGTGGATGGGGACGACGTAGGAGTAGCCGATGGCTACGATGCCTGGTATGCAGGCATCCGCCCTCCTTATATGACGAGGGCTCAGGGTCTAATTCATGCAGTTGTGCATCGAATAGGGAGGTGATGCCAGGTGGCTATGGAGGTGGCCCAGGGTCACAACGGGAGAGAGCAGAGGAGTCCACAGGTGCAGGAGATGTCACGACAGCAGGAGAGGATGGCAGAGAGACCCCCTTCTCCACAGGGAGAGAGGGCACCATCGCCCGATAAGGGCAAGGGTGTTGACACAAGGGAGAGTAGCGAGACAGCGACTCTTCGAGTGAAGACAGTCCATCTATGGGCACAGGTGCAGACATTGTAGGACAAGGCTGCACACCACTGAGATGAGGTTACATAGCTCAGAGATGATATTGCATGCCTCAGAGCACGAGGTGAAGGAGCAAGCACACAGGAGCTGGTGCGATTGATTGCTTAGATCGCGTTCTACCAGTGCATCTACTTCCAGATGGTGCCAAAGGGTCAGATGGTACAACTACTAGTCGGAATTGCTGATCCTATCAGGATTGGGTCATCGAGGACTGCATCTCGATTAACGACTAGGACTCACAGTACGACACATACTATGATGGGGCCACCTCATCCACCTCAGGGCGGGGGAGGAGATGAGGCTGAGAGCTCGAGGGGTTCTCGAGACACTACACAGAAGACACTTGATTGAGGGGATTGAGTATGCCAAGATATAGATTATGGCATACCAATCCAGGTTTTGATATGATGTACATATATTTGTGATATATATGAGATGAGATATTTTTTGATCATATGACTTGTGTTATGTATTTTTATGATGCTTTTATGTTTGATTGATTGATTTGATGATTCATGTAATTATGTCATTGGAAATATTATGATTATGATTTTGGTGTCATGCTGTAAGATTTTAAAATAATCTGATGTAAAAAATTGGTTTTTTGTGATGTAATGTGATAAAAGATAAAAAGAGACTTCTAACAATAATTTCAAAGGACATTGTCGCTATTATAGACCATTTCATGGATTCGCCGTTCACTCGGTCGTCAAGCTAATACCAATATAGAAATATTGTTAAAAAGTAAAAGAGTGCTTAAGAGACTGTCTTAAGACTTTGGTGCAATGGTGCAAATGATGATGATGATGGTTTGTTTTCAGATTTTCATAAAATAGTATGCATGAAATAATGTTAAAATGATTTTTGCTAGGCATAAATTCCTAAGTGTGATAAATTTTTTGGATAATTCCTTAGGAATTATACCATCATTGCAAAATTGAAGGATGACATAATGACATGAAATAGTGACAATGTGTTTGTTCTTTTTTTTTAAAGCATAATTGTATAATAGAATGACTTAAGTCATATGGTTTTTCATGATTTTTAAATAAATGGGAAATAAAAATTGTTACAATGGTTTGCGCTAGGCATAGAATATGTAGGTATAGACTTATACCATCATCGCGAAAATCCAAAGAAGAAAATAATAGTTTTATTGCATGGTTGATTTTTAATTTTTGAAAATAAACAGAAAATATGAAGATGAGGACTTGCGCTAGGCATAAAATTCCAATTTTGTTTTTAGGACTATACCATCGTCGCGAAAGTCAATAATATATATATATATATATATGTTTTGATTGTATGGTTTTGAAATAAATTGTGATGTTTTTGATTATGCATGTAGTTGTCTTTAGACTAAACAACTGTACTTTTAAAGAAGAAAATGAATCATTCTAAACAATTTGCAAAAAAAAATATTTCAAAGTATCTTAAAGACAAAAGTTAGATTTATAGAGAATCCCATGTGCATATGTGAATTCATTTCCAATCTTGATTTATCATAATGATACACAAAATATCTCAAATATAAAATGTGTGTGCAATTGCTATGTTCATTTACCAGTTTTGAGCAAGATAATATGATACAAGTGATTTGAAGAAACCAAATAAGTGTTCATTAACCATGATGTAGATGCATATAACCATACTAGACTACTATGTAAGTCGGATTATCAAGAGCTAGCTAATCCATAAGCAGACATAGGTCTATACAAAAGAAGGTCGCTAATGTGACAGACATATCACCATGCTAGGAGTTACCCAAGGCCAAGCAGGTTGGGCACAAACCACCTGTTATGGGGCTTACCTCATAGTTTTCGAATAATTGAGAATTCCAGGGATTCAGGCTCATCAACCCTTATTTTCTTTTCAAAGGGTAAGGAAAGGGATTTTATTGCTTTTGCATTTTGCTTTATTTTGTATTTTTGCTTTCTTTTTGGAGATAATGCTTGGAACATTGATGTAATGATATAAAATAACTTTTTTCTTTTTCTCTTTTTCTTGAACTTTGCTTTTTCTTTTGTACTAGGGATACTTGCTCGGATTAGCTATAGAGCAAGGGATTTTTATTCTGGGTAGGGGTGAGATTGTCCTTTTTCCAATTCTCAAAGATTCTAGACCATGTGCATGATAAGATAGCAGGGGAAACTTTTCACTCAAGAAACCACTTCTACTATGTAGCAAAGCATGCAAATTACAAATATAATCATTTTATTGTGAAAATATGTGCTTGGTTTAAGTAAATAACAAGATAATTCTCTATTTTCAAACCTTATTTAATTGAATTTTGTGAACTTTGATATAAGAGAGATTAGTAATCATGCCAGATAAAATCAAGATATTTATTTTTGTGTTTGTGAAAGTGAGGGATTCTAAATAAATGCTAATTTATCCAAAATAATTTGAAACATATAAGTGCAATATTTGTAAGAAGATATATAATTTTTGAGAAGTTTGGAGAATGTTGACTCTCTCTTTCTTTTTCATGTTGTTTTGGTTTCGAAAGAGTAAAGAATATTGCTGTTTTTTTACTTTTATTATTTTTGAAAGAATTAACAAGTGCCATAAATAAATACAACAAATAGTTTTGAAGATTTTGATGATTATGAATGTTTTTGGTGTTTTTGAATTTATAGATTGAAAGAAATACAAAATAGTGATTTTGAAATATTTTAAACAAATATGTACAAGGATGAAATAATCAAATTTTATGCATAGTAACGTTTAAGATGCAAAATATTCATGGGTTCTTTAAGTTCTTTACCATCTAAGGTAGATAATTTGTATGCTCCCGATTCAAATTTAGCAGTAATAATGTATGGTCCAAGCCAGTTGGGCTCAAATTTACCTTTAAGGTCCTTAGTTGCATTAGTATTTTTTTGATTTTCTTTTAAAACAAGGTTGCCGATCTCAAAGGATCGATGACGAACTTTTTTAGCATATGATTTTTAAGATTGTTTTGGTAGGCACGAAGATGCTCCAAAGCATTGATGCATTTTTCATCTAGGAGTTCCAGCTGACTGAGTCTGCCAGCTCGATATTCATCTCCTACTTCGGTATCTTGAAGTAGCAGAGCCAAAGAAGGAACTTCCAATTCAAAAGGAAAAACTGCTTTAGCACCATAAACCAAAACAAAAGGTGATGTTCCAGTGGCGGTTTGAACACTAGTTCGATAAGCCCACAAAGCTGGATATAATTGAATGTGCCAATCGTGGCCAGTTTTATTGACCAATATTTTGAGAATTTTTATTAAGGTTTTGTTAGATGCTTCTGCTTGACCATTACCCTAAGGATAATAGGAAGTGGACCAATGCTGTTGAATCTTATATTTTTGACATAATTTTTTAACATATTTATTTTTGAAACAAGTTCCATTGTCAGAGATGAGATTTGCAAGAATTATGAACCTACAAATGATTTGATTAAAAATAAATTTAGAGACTTGCATGCCAATGCAGGAAGCTAAAGGCATAGCTTCAACCCACTTCGTGAAATACTCAGTGGAGGTTATGATGAATTTGTGTCCATCAGATGACACAGGATTGATTTTGCCAATAATATCTAAACCCCATTTTGAAAAGGGCCAAGGAGATGAAATAGCTTGCAGTTCTTGTGCAGGCGCATGGACAAGGTCAGCATGTTTCTGGCATTTGTCGCAATGACGCACATAATCATGTGCATCCTTTTCCATGGTAGGCCAAAAGTATCCTATCCTAAGGAGATTTTTAGCAATGACACTACCACTGAAGTGTCCTCCAAAAGATCCATCGTGGGCTTCACTCAAGGCTGATTTAGATTCTTCTAAATTCAAACATCTTAATAGGATACCTTCAAAATATCTCCTATATAAAGTATTGCCAATTATTACAAATCGACTTGCTCGTCTATGTAATAACCGATGCTGGTTTCTATTAGAATTTGCAGGGAAAGTCCCATTTTGGAGGAAATCAAATATATCCGTGTACCAAGGTTCAGGAGTAGTTTCATTGATTAGAAACACATCCAAAGGCTCTAAGCATGATTTATTTGAAGTGGGTTCCTGGAGTCGATGAATAATGATAGTAGCATATTCGTCATCTAACTCCAATGGTAAGAGAGATGCAGCTGCTGCCATAGCATCAGCTGCATGATTGCTAGTTCGAGGAATAGCTTCCAAGGTAACTTGATCAAATAGAGACATTAATTGTAAAACATAGGCTTTATATGGGCGTAGTTTATCATCTTTGGTCTGATAAACTTCATTAATTTGGTTTATAACCAGTTGAGAATCACCAAAAACTAACAGATGTTTAATTTTTAACGCCAAGGCAGCTCGTAATACGAGGATTAGAGCTTCATATTTAGCAGTATTGTTGGTGCAAGAAAATGTTAATTTGAAGGACAAAGGAATAAGATGTTTTTGCAGGGATATTAAAATAATACCCGCACCAGCCCCACTCATGCATCGGGCTCCATCAAAGTATAAGGACCATTATTCAATATGGTCTGCCTCTAATTGAAAGCATTCATCAGGAAACTCAATGATGAGGGGATGGGTAGAAGTGCAGTAGCTAATTGATCTACTATGATTTGACCCTTAACAGACTTCTATCCTATGAATGTAAGATCAAATTCGCTTATAGCAAGAACCCACTTGGCTGTGCGACCCGATAAATAAGGTCGACTCATGAGATATCTCAAGGGATCATATTTAGCAATGACATAAGTTTTTTGACTAAGCATATAATGTCATAATTTTTGCATAGCAAAAATGACTGCTAGACATAGTTTTTCCAATGCTGTGTAGCGGGTTTCATAACTGATGAAGGTTCAACTAATATAATAATTAGCACGTTCTCTCTTTTCATCATCAAGCTGAGCTAACATAGCTCCTAAGGCAAAATATGAAGCTGAAATATATAGGAGAAATGGGCGATCAGGTTTAGGTGGTGAAAGCACAGGTGGATTAAGGAGGTATTGTTTGAGGAGTTTGAAAGCTTCTCTACATTCGTCATCCCAATTAAAAGGGACATCCTTCTTAAGAAGCTTAAGAAAGGGACCAGTTTTGTCTGCCAGCTTATCGATGAAGCGACGGATGGCTTGAAGCTTACCTTGTAAACTTCGTAATTCAGATATATTAGTAGGTGCGGGCATATCAATGATAGCCACAATCTTGAGAGGGTCGATTTCGATACCATGTAAAGAAACTAAAACCCCTAATATTTTATCGAACTTAACTTCGAGTATGCATTTTGTTGGATTTAATCGAATAAAATATTCTCGTAATCGATTAAAAACTTTTCTCAAATCATCTAAATGATTATCCTCATTAATAGAGCGAGCTATAATATCATCTACATAATCATGTAGGATATCATGCATCATATCATGAAAAATATAAGTCATAGCTCGTTGATAGGTTGCACTTGCGTTCTTTAAGCCAAATGGCATCACTTTCCAACAAAAAGTACCCTAGGGGGTAATAAAGGTTGTTTTAGCCTGATCTTCAGGAGCTATCCTGAACTGATTATAACCGAACAATCCATCCATTAAGGACATCATCCCACTCCTGGAAGTAAATTCAATGATTTGATCCATGTTTGGAAGAGGAAAGTCATCTTTAGGGCATGCAGTGTTAATATCTCTAAAATCTGTGCAAACCCTAACTTTGGCAGCTTCTTTCTTGGTGACTGGAACTACATTTGAGATCCATTCAAGCATAATCAATAGCTTGTATAAAAACAACATTCAGGAGTTTTTCTAACTCCCCTTTGACTAGTAGAGCCACTTTGGGATGCATTTTTCTAAGTTTTTGTTTAACAGGTTTAGCATCCGGATGGACCACTAGGTGATGCATGACTATAGAAGGGTCTAGACCTAGCATATCTTCATATGTCCAAGCGAAGACATCTTCATACTATTTAAGGAATGCAATGTATTGCTCTTGTTTTTCTTGACTTAATTCTGATCCAATATTGATTATGTGAGGATTATCCTTAGTTCCAATGTTAATTTTAATGACATTTTCTACTTCCATGTGTAGATCTCTTGTTATAATCACAATGACACTGAGAGGGGGGGTGAATCAGTGTGTTCTTTAAAAACTTAAAAGCAATTTAGACTTTTAAATAAACAGCAGTAGATTAAAACAGAAATAATAAAAGTACTAAGAGCATCACACATAACATGGCATTTTAACGAGGTTCACCGATGTGGCTACTCCTCAAAAGGACTGCTTGGACTACCATCCAAATCCAGTCAAATGCAAAGCTCCAACTTTACATAATCATTCACCAGCACCAACTGGTAAGAGGCACCAACCCCTAAGTTTTATCTGCTACAACAAATTGGAGCACCAACTCCAATTTTTCCACCACCAACTGGAAAGAGGCACCAACCCCTTTTTCAAGCTACAACTTGAAGATAATAATAAAAATTGCAGAATGTAAACTTTCACCTCAATTATCACGATCTGCTATTTTTTTCGTGATCTCTCGCTTGTCGGCATTCGATCTACTTCGTGAAAAATGATTCGCACTTTTTCAACCACTCCTCTATATCTCTCCGTGTTCTCTACTGCAAATTCATATAAATATTACTTCTATAGCCAGCACACTGTCATTTCACACTCGGAACACGACTTCTGCATACCGCGTTCTTATCTTCTCTTTGCACCACTCACTCTGCTGCACCTTCCATGAAATCTCACTTCTACCATCTGCGTATTTTTGCCTCGGACTTTAAACACGCCATCTGCATATCGCTCTCTTTGTTCTCGATCAGTCGATACGCACTCACTCACTATCTCATCGCTGCGATCTCTTTTCTTTAACTCCAAAGAACTATCATCGACTTACACTCTGCTGCACATGAACTTCATTCGCATATATCACATCACGCCCATACTTTAAACTTGAAGAACCCTTGCTTTTGTAGAAGAAATTTTAGAGGCAAACCCTAGAAGAACGTCGACTGAGAAACCCTAGAATTTGTCGACTGCCAAACCCTAAAATCCGTCGACTGTAACCCTAAGAATGTCGGCTGCAAAACCCTAAAATCCGTCGGCCCAGATTTAACTTTGTCGACGTCATTCTCCACCTTCGTTACCTTCCTGTAGCTTATTGCCGTGAAATAGTAACACGTCGGCCCTTTTAATTTAATTTAATATTCTAATTTAAATTTTTAATAAAATAAAAATTTAAACTAAATATTTAAAATTAAATATCTTCATCACCGGGGCATCTTTTTCAACAAAACGAAGAGCCAACTTGGGTTTTAAGAAAAACCCATTTCAAGTCTGTTATCCACTGCATCCTTGGACCTAACTGCCTGCATCTTTGGATCTAACTGCCTGTGTTGACAACAATGACAACCTTCTGGCAACATCTTGCTCAACAATCTCCCCCTTTGGAATTGTTGGCAACACCTGTATACCTTCCTGTAACTCTTCTCCCCCTTTGTCAATAATACCAAAGGGCTGCTGCAGACTCTCCTTGTGACCATTCTCACACTTTTCAGGCACAATTTTGACTCCCCCTGAGTCCATCCTCACACTTCTCAGGAAAAATTTGACTCCCCCTGAGTCCATCCTCAAACACTCAAGTGCTCCCCCTGAGAAGGTGATCCCTGTAGCTAGTCACTTCTTAGGAAGTGTGACTACTCCTAATTTGCTTCGAAGATACTCAAATACTTCCTTGGGCAAAGGTTTTGTAAAAATGTCTGCTACCTGTTCCGTAGTTGGGACATAGTCCAATCCGACTTCTCCTTACGCAACTTTGTCTTTCAAGAAATGATACCTTATAGCAATATGCTTTGTTCGTGAGTGCATTACTGGATTCTTAGAAATGTTGATTGCACTGGTGTTGTCACACTTTACTGATATTGGTTCACTAAAATTAATACCAAGATCTTTCAAGGTCTATTTCATCCACAAAACTTGTGTGCAACATGTTGCTGCTGCAATATACTCTGCCTCGATTGTAGATAAAGACACTGACTCTTGCTTCTTACTGTGCCATGCAACCAATATGTCCCCCAAATAGAATGCTCCTCCACTGGTACTCTTCCTGTCATCAACACATCCAGCCCAATCTGCATCTGAATATGATATAAGAGTGAAATATTTGCCTCTTGGATACCACAATCCATACTCCATGGTGCCTTTGAGATACCGAAAAATCCTTTTAACTGCTGTTACATGAGTCTCTTTGGGACTGGCCTGAAATCTGGCTACCATGCACACTGCCTGCAAAATATCAGGTCTGGTTGCAGTTAAATATAGTAAGCTTCCTATCATTGATCTATACATGGTTTGATCTACAGGTGGAGATTTGTCTTCTTTACTTAACTTACAACCTGTTGTCATGGGAGTACTGACTGGCTTACTATCCTCCATAGTGAACTTCTTTAACATCTCTTTCACATATTTGATTTGGGAAATGAATATACCTTTCTCATTCTGATTAACCTGTAGTCCCAAAAAATAAGACAGTTCACCAATCATTGACATTTCAAATTCATTCTGCATCTTGTTTGCTAGGTCTTTACAAGATTCATCTTTGTTGCTACCAAATATGATGTCATCCACATAGACAACAAGAACAATGAGATGCCCATATTCTATTTTCACATACATATTGTTGTCCACTAAACCTTTCTTGAATCCCTGTTGAGAGAGATAATTATCTAGCCTAGCATACCATGCCCGTGGTGCTTGTTTTAATCCATACAGTGCTTTCTTTAATCTGCAGACAAGGTTGGGATCTTTACTGATTTGAAAGCCATCTGGTTGTTCAATATAGACCTCTTCTTCAAGTTTCCCATTTAAAAATGCAGATTTAACATCCATCTGATAAACTCTGAAGTTCTTGTAAACTGCTAGTGCCAAAAACATCCTAATAGCTTCTAATCTAGCTACTAGTGTGAAAGTATCTTCAAAGTCAATGCCTTCGACCTGTGCATAGCCTTTGCAAACCAGTCTTGCTTTATTTCTAATAACCTGACCGTCTTCATTTAACTTATTGCGAAATATCCATTTGGTGCCGATTACATTCTTGTTTGCAGGTCTAGGTACTAACTCCCAAGTTTTGTTCTTTTCAATTTGATCTAACTCTTCATTTATTGCCTTCATCCAGCTGTCATCTTTGCTTGCTTCATCTATGTTTTTGGGCTCAATGCTGGATAAAAGAGAGTAATTACTTATTACTTTCTTTCTTGTCTGAATGCCAGCTATGGGATCTCCAATTATTTGGTTTCTAGGATGATTTTTCTGCCAATTGCTCATTCTGAATTTTCTGTTTTCTTGTACCTCTGAGTCATCTGATAAGTTACCTGCATCAGCCGTAGACATATTTTCTGTGTCATGTACTTCATCTCCTTCAATGACTTCTTCGTAGATTGGATAGTTTTCTTGGAAATTAACTATTTGTTTCCTCCCTTCATCGAATTTAACATCTGCACTGTCCACAATTTTCTTGAGTCTCTTGTTGTAGCATTTGTAAGCTTTGCTATGTGGAGAATAACCAACAAACACACCTTCATCTGCTCTATCTTCAAACTTTCCAAGGTTGTCATCAGTTTTTCTGATGTAGCACTTGCAGCCAAATACTTTGAGATGTTTTGTTGTTGCTTTCCTACCAAACCACAGCTCATACGGAGTTTTGCATTCATGAGTTCTTAACATATACCTGTTCTGAATGTATACTGCTGTGTGAACTGCTTCTTTCCAGAATCTATCTGCTATTTTGCTTTCTGCCAGCATGGTGCGTGCCATTTCCTGAATTGTTTTGTTCTTCCTCTCTGCTACACCATTCTGCTGAGGAGTTCTGGCTGCTGAATATTGTCTCCTGATGCCATATTTTTCACAGTATTCTGAAAATTCATTCAAAATAAATTCTCCTCCTCTGTCTGACCGCAAGCATTTAATTATTTTCCCTGTTTCATTCTCTACCAGCTGTCTGAAAGTTCTGAACATTTCAAAGGCTTCTGATTTATCTTTTAAGAAGAATATCCAAGTCATTCTGGAAAAATCATCAATGCACAGCATAAAGTACTTGTCACCGTTTATGCTTTGAGTCCTCATGGGTCCGCATAAGTCTGTGTGAATAAGTTCCAAAGGCCTGCTAGTGTGATGTTCTTTTGTTTTAAACGAAACTCTGGTCTGTTTACCCTTCTGACATGAAGCACACATACTATTTGCAGGTTTTTTAATGATTGGAATATCTCTCACTGCTTGTTTAGCGCTAACTCTTACTAGATTATCAAAACTTATGTGTCCAAGCCTCTTATGCCACAACCAGTTCTCTTCTTCTTGTCCCATGAAACACATACCTTCTAAAAATTTTGATAGTGTGTACAGATTGCCAGATGTCCTTGAGTCGATTGCTATTAATTTCCCGTTCTTTGTTTTTCTGACTTCACAACCCTGCTTCTTGAACACCACTTCATGTCCTTTGTCACAGATCTGACTCACACTTAACAGGTTATGTTTCAGACCATCCACATATAGAACTTCTTCTGACTTGATTTTCCCTTCACTTATTTTGATCGATCCTTTACCTATTATTTTGGCTCCATCATTATTGTCGAACTTCACAGAACCACCCTCATATTTTTGAAGATTTTCAAATTTCTATCTATCACCTGTCATATGACTTGAGCAGCCACTATCAAGAATCCACGGTACATATTTATTCTGAGCTCTAAAAGCAGTCTGCACTATTAAGGATTCTTGTTCTTTCCTGAGCTGTTTCTTTTGTTTCCATTCTGTCTTAACTATGTTGTTGGGTTCTAGCTGAGATTTTCCCTTTTCAGAATTTTGCATATATCCTTCAGAAGAACTACTATTGTGTTTTGCCTTATATGGTTGAGTTCTTCTTTTCTGAGGTTGAAATGAAACAAACATACTACGGTAATTTCTGGCAATATGCCCAAAGTTGTGACACTTAAAGCACTCTATTGCATAATTCATTAAAGGAGCAAATGCATTTCTACTAGTGAAACTTCTTGGACCTATATTGTATTTGCAGTCAGCAATTTTATGCCCATAATTATTACATTTAAAACAAAAACCATAGAAATAATGAGTAAACCTAAAATATGGTCTTGGCCAGGTTGTTGCTGGAGCCTTGGATCTTCTATTCTTTTGATGTGTGACCTTAGTAAAGCCATCATTGTCAGTTGTCATTTCAGGTCTGGCATTATATCTTTCTTTTGCCTGATTCGTTTTACTTTCCACAGCCTGTTTCTTGTCTTTGTTCTTTTCACTTTCAACATTGCTTGTTTTTGGTTCAGTTGATGATTCTCCTTTAGTAAAGCCGAGACCAAATTTGATGCCTGTGGATCTTTGATCGCTCAGAATTTTGTCCAATTTCATCGAGCTTTCTTCACGTTTTAGATGACAGTTGATTTTTTGATCCAGCTCTTGTATTTGTATTCGGAGACTCACATTTTCTTCTTCCAATTTGCAGCAGTGGTCTATCTTCATAGAAACCTGTATTTCTAGATCTTCAGACATTTTCTTGTATTCTTCAGTCTGTGTTTTTAAACTGGAAATAATGTCGTTTGCATTCTTAAGTTTCCTTGTCAGTTTTTCATTCTTCTTTTTCTCTGATTCCCATTCCGTAAGAGCAGACACTAGCTCACCCTCTAAATCAACTTCAGCCTCAACATCTTCAACTTCAGAGTTCATCCCCTCTATGTTTTTTGATTCGTCTATTTCAAACGCCATAAAGAGAGCCTCACCTGTTCCTTCTTCAGAGTCTTCACTAGAACTGTCCTCTGAAGATTCTGCAGTGTCTGTTGGAGCAGTGGCAAGAGCTTTGTAACCATTGACTACCGCACCCCAGATGTCAAAGCCCAAAGCACTGAGATAAGTCTGCATTCTAATTTTCTAGAACGCATAATTTGTCCCATCAAACAGCGATGCTTTGTTCGAAGAGAATCCTTCACCACTTGCCATTGCTTGATTTCCAAGATCACCTTAGCTATTTAAGCCTCTTCAGGAACCTTGCTCTCCAAAACTCTCTTTCACCCTTTCTCTTTCTACACCCCCACTTCCCATAACACCAGCTCCGATACCAATTGTTATAATCACAATGACACCGAGAGGGGGGGTGAATCAGTGTGTTCTTTAAAAACTTAAAAGCAATTTAGACTTTTAAATAAATAGCAATAGATTAAAATAGAAATAATAAAAGTACTAAGAGCATCACACATAACACGACATTTTAACGAGGTTCACCGATGTGGCTACTCCTCAAAAAGGACTGCTTGGACTACCATCCAAATCTAGTCAAATGCAAAGCTCCAACTTTACATAATCATTCACCAGCACCAACTGGTAAGAGGCACCAACCCCTAAGTTTTATCTCTGCTACAACAGATTGGAGCACCAACTCCAATTTTTCTAGCACCAACTGGAAAGAGGCACCAACCCCTTTTTCAAGCTACAACTTGAAGATAATAATAAAAATTGCAGAATGTAAACTTTCACCTCAATTATCATGATCTGCTATTTTTTTTTCTGCGATCTGCTGCTTGTCGGCATTTGACTACTGTTGTGAAAAATGATTCACACTTTTTCAACCACTCCTCTATATCTCTCCATGTTCTCTGCTGCAACTTCATAGAAATATTACTTCTACAGCCAGCACACTGTCATTTCACACTCGAAACACGACTTCTACATACCGCGTTCTTATCTTCTCTTTGCACCACTCACTCTGCTGCACCTTCCATGAAATCTCACTTCTACCATCTATGTATTTTTGCCTCGGACTTTAAACACGTCGTCTGCATATCGCTCTCTTTGTTCTCGATCAGTCGATACGCACTCACTCACTATCTCATCGCTGCGATCTCTTTTCTTTAACTCCAAAGAACTATCACCGACTTACACTCTGCTGCACACGAACTTCATTTGCATATATCGCATCATGCCCATACTTTAAACTTGAAGAACCCTTGCTTTTGTAGAAGAAATTTTAGAGGCAAACCCTAGAAGAACGTCGACTGAGAAACCCTAGAATTTGTCAGCTGCCAAACCCTAAAATTCGTCGACTGTAACCCTAAGAATGTCGGCTACAAAACCCTAAAATCCGTCAGCCCAGATTTAACTTTGTCGGCGTCATTCTCCACCTTCGTTACCTTCCTGTAGCTTATTGTCGTGAAATAGTAACACGTCAGCCCTTTTAATTTAATTTAATATTCTAATTTAAATTTTTAAATAAAAATTTAAACTAAATATTTAAAATTAAATATCTTCATCACCGGGGCATATTTTTCAACAAAACGAAGAGCCAACTTGGGTTTTAAGAAAAACCCATTTCAATTTTGTTATCCACTGCATCCTTGGACCTAACTGCCTGCATATTTGGATCTAACTACCTGTGTTGACAATAATGACAACCTTCTGGCAACATCTTGCTCAACATCTCTTTCAAAATTGGGTGGGGTGGGTGAGACACCCAATTCTTGTAATTCTTGTAAGGTTAATTTGGATGATTCATCTTGAGGATTAGTGGTCTCAAGTTGGGCTATAGTTGGTATAGAACCATAAAAATAAAATCCATTGTGTAACATCTCTTCGACGGAGACATCGTGGAAGTTATCTCCTTCCAACTCCTCATCGGGGTTAGCAATCATTTCAAGGTAAGCTATGGATAGCATGTTACATGTAAATGACTGATTTTTTAGAGGCAAATCATCACGCCTATCCAAATAATCTTGATAACATATGAGTTGATCATCATCTTCAAAAGGAAAGGGTTGACCCTTACTAGGAAATAGGCCCACACCACAGTGGGCAGGCCACGGTTCTACCTCAAAAGGTTCTTTCATGCCATTTTGGAAAGGTCCCAAGCCTTTCCCTTTATATCCCATTTTAAGCATTATGGGTTTAGCTTTAATATATTCATTGGTAAAATAACATCGAGCATATCCCTCATGATGAGTTTTGATATTCCGAGGGATTCTTCCCCAGTCATATCCTTTATAAATGAAGGCACAACTCCTGACTTTGTAAATGATTCCCATAGGTTTTGGGAGGCCCAAAGTACAAGGAGATGGTGGCAAGTTATTTAAAAGAATTGAATATTGCATGAAAGCATTTGTTTTTTTTTATATTAAAATTGTGGATAAATCTGGTAAAAGTTCATCAGAAAGAGCATAAGATGTAGAAGGATTATTCCCTATATCTTTATATGTGGAAGGTATGATAGATGTTGGTAATGTGGAGGTATTAATAGATGGGTCTATAGGTTTTAAAATTATAGGGATGGAACATGAAGGATTGGTTGTAGATTGAAGATCTTTTTGAGGTTCTATAGTGGTTTTTTTAGAAGATTGTTGATCTATATATGAGGATGAAATTAATGGAGGGGAAATAGGTGAAGCTATGGGTGTGTGTTTCACACGTTTAGATGAAAAATAAGAACTAGGATGTGTGGATGACAGAGCAGGGCAAAATTGTACTCCAATAGGTTCTACCAAAGCACACATATCAAAGGGTCTAGGGTCACCATGAATAGTGACCAACTAATTTTTAAATTCAAATTTAACACATTGGTGTAAAGTTGATGGGACAGCCCGCATTGCATTGATCCAAGGGCGACCCAAAAGTATATTGTACTATGCTAGGCAATGTACAATAAACACAGTTGTATCTAGGGTTCGAGGACCAACTTGCAAGGGGATGGTAATAACTCCACATGTTTCTTGTGTTTCGTCATTGAAAGCTTTGATAATCATGTCAGTTTTCTTCATTTCATCACTTCTAAAGCCAAATCATTGGTAGAAGTCAAAAGTGCAAATGTTTAGAGATGAGCCATTATCAATCAAGACTCGTTTGACAGCTACATCTCCGATTAGAGAAGTGATGTATAGGGGATTATCCTTATGTAAACTATGTTGTGGGATATCTTTATCCCGAAAGTCAATACAATCAACCTCTCGAGTGATGATAGTATTGGCCATGGCTTCAGGTTGAATATTTTGAGGTACCATCATTTGGCTTAATGTAAGCATCAACTCATCCCTATGGGTAGGAGAAGATCTTAATAAATCCAAAAGGGAAATTCTGGTTGTAGTATTGGATAATTGCTCATTAATATTGTAAGGGGGTTTAGGTTGAACATTAGGAGCATGATTTCCTTTATTGGGATTTTTCAAAACGAATGGAGCTGATCTATCATTCTAAGTTTGAACTTGTTGAGAGTTTTGAGCCTGTTGTCGAGTAACGACTCCAATGGTACCTACAATGTTATATTGAGGACGTTGAACTGGTCTCGGTCGAGCGTTTATGGCTTGTTCATTTGGGAGGAATTGATTAGAAGAGGTTCGAGTAGTAACTCTTCTAAGAAATGGTTCTTCTGGGACCATAGCATCTGTGATGGGTTGAATAGGATCTTATTCATTTTTAGAACTATTCGATTGGTTTGAAGTGATGTCCATTTCACTTCCAGTATCTGATTCTATATCACTTGAATCTAGAGTTTGAATATTATGTAGGGGCCTGGTCGTAACCAGGGATAAGGTTGTGTCAAATATTTGAGGATCCTGAACAGGTAATTGTCCGCTAATAGTTCCTACATATCGAGTAGGAGGCGGAACATTATGATGTTCGATTTGATTGGCCACCTCTTTACCATGTCTTGGTAAAGGATGTTGAAATATGTCTAATGATTGATTAGCATTTTGATTTTGATTTTGGGGAATGGTATTTTGAGTATTATTAGGAGCATTTTGTTTAGGTTGGAAGGCTTGCACCTCCATTTCATTATTATCAATCAAATCCTGTATTTTATGTTTCAACCTTTTACAAGCATTGGTAGAGTCTCCAGGTCCTCTATGGAAATCACAGTGTAAGTCAGCTCTGTATCCAGGTATAGTTGGATTAGGTTCTCGGATAGCTGTTAATTGGATCAAACCTCTTTCGAGTAATTGAGGTAAAATAGTTGATAACGGTTGATTCAATGTAGTAAATTCTCGAGAAGGCTTATCAGGAGGTTTCAATATAAATTTTTCTGTTGTCTTCGTTGCATTGATATTAGCAACATTTTTGCTATCAGTGACTCCGTCACCAACAACTTGTTTGTTTTTATATTGATTTTTGGATGTTTTCTCATCATCCTTCTTCCTAAGTTGGCCTCTCCTAATGAGGGCATCTTCTACTCTTCGAGCTATCGAAGGTAGTTAAAGTAGCAGTTGATAGCTCATAAGATATTTGTTCTTGTAAATTATTGATAAAAATGTCTAACATTTCCCTATAAGGTAGCACAAAGTGCAGTTTTCCTATCAACTGCCGCCATCTAGCTAGGAAATCAGCAAAACATTCATCCTTGTCTTGTTTTAAGTTGTATAAATCTTTAATGGTTACATGCCTCTCGATGTAGGCACTAAATTGATGGACAAAAGATTCAGCTATTTCTTCGAAGTTTCTCAAAGAATGAATGGGCAATTGATAGTACCACTCTAATGCCATTCCAACTAAACTTTTCAGGAACATTTTTAGTAATAGCAAGTCATCATGTGATATATCATGACATGCTATCCTAAACATGCGAAGATGCTCTATGGGATCTTCGGTTCCTTTATATATAGGCAATATGGGCATGGGAAAATGCTTAGGGTATGGTTGAGCTACAACTATGGGATCCAAAGGTTGACTACATATTTCTTGATAATTGTACGAGGGACGATAAGGATCTATCTGGTCCATACGCGAAGCTAACTGTTTCACCATGGTTTCCAGATTACCAGTTTGCCCATCATATTGGTTCGGTAGGGCATTGATATGGGTTTTTTGAGCATATGATGGAGGGACATGAAGATTAGATGCTATGTTGCTATTGTGTAAATTGTTGGTAGGAAAGACATTATGAAGGAATTTTGAAGTTGTATTATGCTGTATTCCAGATTGTTGAAAATTGGTGTTTCGTCTTAGGTTTTTGTTTACTTGAAGCATATTGATCAATAGTTTGACAAAGTAAAGTAGTGAAGGAAGTTTTCTTTTGTGTGGGAATGATTTTAGGTTGAATAACAAGTTCCTTAGGAGGTTGGGTAACCTATTGTTTTGACATGTTTTGAATCATAGTGACCATATTTGTATTGGATGGTCCAGCCTTATCACTTTCTTGATCAATGAAAGACAAGGGATTAGTGTGTACATCAAATGCATGTTCCATGGCTGCTTGAGTGTCACTAATTTGCCCTTTATCAATACAAACTGCCACATTAAGAGCGTCAATGTTATCATTGAGAAATTTTTGGAAATGATCTACGTTGTCAAAAGCAATAGTTCCATCTGGAGCTACTCTAGGGGATGAGGATCCATCCTCTTTAACACTTCCTTCTTGTTCATTGTCTTCACCTAGGTCATCTTCTGGTTGATCTAGAGTTTCTCCTTCCGAAATTGGATCTTTAGGAAGGACATTTGGGTCTCTAGTTTTATCTTGTAACCAATCTTCTTCTTCTCCTACAGTTTCTTTACCATTCCTAAGTTTAGGCATTGTGCTTAATTTTGATTTCAGCAAATATATATATATATATATATATATATATATATATATATATATATATATATATATATATATATATATATATATATATATATATATATATATATATATATTTGTATATATATATATATATATATATGCAACAAGATTAAGAGGTATATATTAATTATATACCTACTACAATATTTAAAATGAAATGTTTAAGTTTTTGCTATGTTTTTTTTTTTTAGTTTTTCTTTGTTTTTGTAATAATATTTTAAAGATAACACACAACACAATAAATGCAAAAAATAATACTAAAAGCAATGATCTAGTTTTCTATAAACAATTTATAAATATCATTAATGGGCTCAAGTTCTTCAGGAGTCATGAAGTGTTCTTCTTCAAATTGAAAGTTTTCCTTCAAAAATTTAATGAAAAGAGCTATAGTGATATTATCTGTTTCAGATGCTGGTTGATAGAAGTAAAGCTCGTGGCAATACTCTCGATATAACATAGCTCTAGGAACTCTATTCCATCTTTCCCTATCTGTAAGAACAACCTCTTGGTCTTCTATGCAACCTAGGAACTGGTGTACAATGGCTGCGTTCTCGAGGTATTCCTCGAAGGTGAACAGTTTTGAAGACACAAGAGCTCTCCTATAAGCTAACCATCTATGGCAGGCTCTCTGAAGTTCATGATAAAAGACAAGTTGATGAGGATCCAGGATTCTATCTAGGACTAGCCTCTTGATTTGTTTAAGTTTTGTTGACCTAGATGAAATGACACTAAGTCTCCTATCAAGTTCATCCCACAAAGGCGGGACTCTGTATGTTTGAGATGTTCTAAACAAAGAATCAACCTCTATGGCTATTAACTTATTTGCAACATTTATAGTAACTGCTAATATTTTCGTAGGAGCTACCATCTAAACATGACATGCAACTTATTAATTTTAAATGATTTGAAATGCATCTATGTTTTTGGTTTTTTTATTTTTTTTTGTTTTCTGTTTTCGTTTTCAAAAGGTTTACAATGCATTCACGTCGGGTTCACCAAAATGTATCTCTCCAAATTTTTCACACCCTTACCTTCAGGCTATAGGATCCATGCCCGGAAGGGGGATGTGAAAAGGATGGCACGGTACCTCGGACTAAGAGGCCTTGCGAAGGTCCCACCTCTTGGGGGAGGTGTATTAAGGTGATTTTTCGACGGATGGTGGGTTCACCAGGAAACATTTAATGGCAGTTTCCACGCCTAGGTTGGGAATGTGTTTTATGTGTTCGTTTTAGCCTTAAACATTCAAGTCCTAGGTTTGGCCAAAATGCATCTAAGCTATTCTATATGAAGATGCAGATTAAATGAATACAGAAAAATAGATTTAAGACAGAAAACAGAGAAATTAAGAAATATTAAAAGAAAATACCTGATCTGGATGTTTGATGAAGATTCTGATTCTTGAAGCAGTCAGGATCGCCTGTAATTCGACAGAATCGTCTGAGATCTGACAGGATCATCTGAGATCTGACGAATTCGTCAGACAAATTCATTAGAGACCTACAAGTAGAGAAATATGTGCAACATAGAAAATGCAACTATTCTAACAGAGGGAAACAGTGTAAAATGATAGCAATAACATTAACATGATGATAAGGAACAAAATACGAATGTACTATGATGGTTTAATGACAATTTATGATTTAATTATGCATTTAAAGCTACATGGGTGAACTCCAAAATGCAAGATAGCATAAAATACTAAATAAACTAGCTAATTGCAGAATAAAACAACAGAGAAAAGATGAAAAAATGCAAACTTTAGGCACTGATTGCCTCAATGTGGACTATAGTCAAAATCGTCTCGCATTAGTATGAAATCATCTCTGATTCGACAGGATCACCTCCAATCTGAACAGGATCGTCTATGATGATGTAAGCTTGCTCCGGCTGAAAAACACTAAGGTACCTACAACAAAATTTGTATAGGACTACTGCAAATATCAATTTAGGATGTTTTAACATGTATGAAGTCAAGTTACAGGAATTTCAGCCAGGGGGTGCTAAGGGAAGGGGTTAGGATTAAATAGGCTTAGGAGGGAGGTTAGGAGGTTGGAGATCATCCCTATTTGGGAGATCTCCAACGGGGGAGGGTCTCTAATGGCACAGACACACTTTTGCTTGGATTAGAGACCCGTTGGAACAGAAGCTAATTGTGCAAAATCAGTTTTAGGACAAGATCGTCTGGACGTCCTAGCCCAGATGAAATCATCAGATCTAGGGCGATATCATCTGATCGGTGACGATATCATCAAACAGTCAAAACAACCTCTAAAAATGGTGCAAAAAATGAGGAAACATATTACACGACGGTTAACGGGTGGTTTGGGAGGTTAAAATTTGAATTTGAATTATTTACTAGGGTAAATGTAATTATTATGATTTCACTGCACCAATTTTAGGGTGCTACATCTACATCCAATAGTTTTTACAATTCATCCTTTACCATTAAGGCAATTTTTGGGTGCGTCTTTCTAAGATTTTTCTTGACTGGTTTTATAGTGGGTTCAGTGAAAGGTTATGAAATCATGTGTAACCAATTTATGATCCAAATCTAACATGTCTTTATACATCCAAGAAAACATATTAGGTCTCTCTATCAAAAGAGGTATGAGGATAGTGCATTTCCCAAGAGATAGGCTCTCTTCAAACTTGACTTAGGATGATTAGGATCAGTGTTAATATCCACTTCAAAATTATCCTCTATTGACATGTGGAATTCCTTATCGAGCTGGTGAGGTGTAGGGATCAAATGGATGTCATCTGTTGGATTTAGGTGGTCTATAATTTCATATTTGACCTCAAAATTATAAACATATTATGCATTACCTGGACAAAAATGAAATGGTTAAAGCATTTATTCACATAGGAAAAAGTTTTGTACTTAGTATGGCACTGAGAGGGGGGGTGAATCAGTGTAGCATTCCAAAACATGAATAAACAGCTCTAAAAATTGCAGCAGATAAAACTTATAAATAGATATAATAAGTACCGCAAGAGAACATCACACAACATAGATTTTTAACGAGGTTCACCAAAATGGCTACTCCTCAAAAAGAATGGCTGCTTGGACTCCCATCCAAATCCAACCTCTTGCAAAGCACCAACTTTACAATTTGTTTACCAGCACCAACTGGAAGGAGCACCCACCCCTTATTTTTCTGCATCAACAGAAAGGAGCACCAACCCCTAATTTTCCAGCACCAACTGGACTTCAATTTTGAATAAAAATGTTTGACATATACCTTTGTTATTGCAAGACTCTAACTGGTCTACATCACCTTTGCAATCTCTATGCACTCTGCTCTCTCTTGCGTAATCACTTCACACAGTCTGCTGCACTGCTACAGCCAGACTTTGCAATCAACTTTGCCCTTCACGCTTCTCTGCACACTTTGCTTTCTCTGTGCACATGCTTCGCACACTCTATGTCATTTCACATTCTACTCTCTGGGCGTATTCACAATCGAACTTTGAACAACTCGACATGACCAGCTCACATTACACACTTTGCTATCATTTTTCCAGTTCTACGCTATCTACGCTTTTACAGCCGCATATCGCACACGATACTCACACACACGGACTATTGCTTCACACTCAGCTTGAATCGAAATGACTCAACATCTGCTCTCCGCGCACTTCATTCGCCCAAGTTCAATATGACTCGTTCTCTGCTCAACACGAACTTCACTTTCACAAACACTATACTCACATTCGCACTTTATCTTCACACCACATTTCTTCAAACTCGAAGAAGCCCTCCTTTTATAGAAGAAATTTTAGGAACAAACCCTAAGAAGAACGTCGATTGAGAAACCCTAGAATTTGTCGGCTGCCAAACCCTAAAATCCGTCGACTGTAACCCTAAGAATGTCGGCTGCAAAACCCTAGAAATTGTCAGCTGCAAAACCCTAAAATCCGTCGGCCCAAATTTAACTTTGTCGGCCTCAAACGCCTCTCCCCCACCACCGAAAAAAAACATCCGAACCACACCCCTCCCCAACCCCTCTTTCTTTCACTCTTTCTTCCTAAAAACTTGTTATACATGATCTGACTAAATTTTGAACTTCTATCCTCTGCATCTGAATGACTTTTGAACTGCCTATCCATTGCATCATTAGATCTAACTGACTGTATTGACAATAATGACAATACTCCTGCAACACCTTGCTCAACACTGAACTCCTATCCATTGTACTTTGGCTGCACCTTGTCGTTCAATAAACTCTTGTCCATTGCATCAATAAATCGTCTGATCGTGTTGACAACAATGACAATACTGTTTGTTGCACCTTGCTCAACAATCTCCCCCTTTGGAATTGTTGGCAACACATGTGCAATTTTCCTGTAAATCTTCTCCCCCTTTGACAATAATACCAAAGGGCTACTGCAGACTCCCCCTGAGTCTATGCACAACATTCTTAGACACAAATTATTACAATTAGCAAATATTCCAAGCATGAACAAGAAGAAAAACAAATACACAAATGCTCCCCCTGAGAATGTGATCCCAAGCTAGTCACTTCTTGGGAATTTTAACCACTCAACCAATCTGCATCTTTAGGATACCATAACCCATACTCCATAGTACCCTTGTAATATTATAGAAGACTCTGTCTCTTTGCTGCACTGACTAGTGGACCTCTTCTTCACTTGAAGAATCCTCACTCCGATCTAACTTCAGCTGTGTTGGATGCCAAAATTTCTATCCATTGAAACTCTGTATTCTATACTCTGTCACCTTCAATGCTCAGTCAATAGGCTCACTAAGAACCTGCTTAACAAGCTCACCAAGGAACTTGCCCAAATCTGCTCTTGCCAAGCTCTCTAAAAACTTGTCCAAAACTTCTCTAGCAATTTGTCCCAGCATTGTCCTCAAAATATTTCCCAAAGACCTTCTTCAAAGGCTCAATCAAACATGCTCAAGTGGTACTCAAGATAAGCTCAACAAAGAATGATAGTCTGAAATTAAATCCACTTCATAGAAGCATACAGAAGATTGTTAGAGACTTAATATCTTCTATTCTCAAATCTCAATCTCAACTCAAATCAAGAAAAGTTTATTTTATGGGACTTGAACAACCACATGCAATCAATCACTTGACTATGCTCAATTATCTTTACTCAACCAATCATCTCTCACACAACCCTAGTCCAAGAATGTATCAACCAACTCTTGTTCAGTACTGTACCAACACTACAGTATTACTGTCAACTCTGTGCACGCATAAAATATTGTACCTCAACACAAATCAGATCCATTTTTACATTTGCAGCTTTGTCTAAGTTTTCTGCAGTCAACGCTGGTCACCCCTTACTTTCAACTGTGCAAATCTGGAGAAGACATTCTGTCAAACACTTCACGACCAACCATTCATCTCTTTACTCAGCCTTATACTTCTTAACCTCGGATTGGCATTTTATTAACAGTTAAAACAAAACTGTCTGAGAATTAAATAATTCCACCAAGGCACCATGAAAGTTCTAACAATATTTACATCAATGAATGGAACAGATACACGCTTCTTTTATCAAAACATAAATACGTAGCTAGAGCAAAAATTCTTCCACTAATCAAATTATCTAAACTGTTACATTTCATGGCTTCGAACAGTTACAGTAAGAACCATCAACAGTACAACAATGACATACAACAATACTAGAAATGGTGGCGACTCTCCATTTAATCTCTAGCCTTCATGGCACTTCCACAAACAACTATATGAACTAAAATAAATTTAAACAACTATAGTGCAACTCCTCCTTACTGCTTGCCTTTCATCCTCAGGTTAACCCAACAAACATATAGGAGCAATAAAATAAAACCTTTTTCAAAATGCTCCCCCTGAGGATGTGTTACCTGGAGTTGCTTAGTGCAGTAGAAGAGCAGTCTCCTTTAGTTCAAGGAGACACGATTTCCTCTCTTCTTTCTTTCTCCAGACTTTCTTGACCTCGGGCTTGGATTTTTCACCTGCGTCCCTATTTTGCATCATTGCGTGAACTCGAATATCTCTCTGGTGTGGTTGTCTCTTATGCATCCATGATGAATGATTATTTTCCTTTCTTCTATGAACCTGATTTATTCCTTGTCTATGTTGTGTTCTTTGCGTCTTATGAAATCTACTGTTTTGCCTTAGATTTGATACAGAAGCGCTTGGACAAAACCTTGCTATGTGCCCATGACCATTGCATTGAAAACATTGTACAAAGTGTTCACTCAGATATGCAGATGTATTTCGACCAGCATAACTCTTTGATTTATTATTTAATCCACAATAAGTTGCCTTGTGACCATACTGGTTACATCTGAAACAATAGCCATTAAAAGTGTTAGTATGAAAAGAGTGAGAGTGGTAGAACCTCTTTTGTTGTGGCTGCTTTGCTGTAAATCTCCTTTGATATTTTCTTTCTTTTGAAGATACAACTTTAACCTTTTCTTGCTCGGACCCTTCAACAGTGAACTTCTTCTTCTCTGCAGAATTGGAAGATAAAGGTTGTTCAGCTTCATATCCAAGACCATGCTTAACCGTGGAGCTTTTTTGATGACTTATCATTTTATCTAGCAATTATGTGCTCTTCTCGAATTTAAGATTTGTATTGGCCTCTTCTAGTTGTTTCTTCAATGAAACAATCTCTTCTTCTTGTTTGCGGCAAATAATCTCTTTCTCATTGATCTGCGACCTGAGAGTTTCCTCAATCCTTTTAGACTCTTCTACTTGCAACTTTAGATTACTAACTACTTTGTTAGAATCCTCTTCATGTTTGTTACACACATTGACTTTATCATTCAAGTTGTGACTTCAAGTCTTCTTCTATTTTCTTGGCCTTTTGGAATTGTAAGAACAGATTTTCAATCTCATCCCCATATTCTTCCAATTTCTTGGACAGTATTTTGTTCTTTTTCTTTTCTATACTCAACTCTTCAAGAGCAGAGATCAACTCACCTTCCCAGTCTACTTCAAGCATTGAGGTTTTTATTATCTGCTTTAGTGTTCACTCCTTCTGCCTTTTTTGGTTCAATTTCCTCTACCACAGAAACTGAAACTGGCTGAGATGTCTTTTTGAAGGAGGTTCTATTCTTCTTACTTGGAGCTGTAATTTGATCTTCATTCCAATTTGCTTCTGCATTCATTTCTTCTTTATTACATTCTTGTTCTGATTCTATTTCTTCTTCATCTTCACTGCTACTAAACCCATAACACTGACGTTCATTATGCCCGAGTTGATCAAAACATTCTGAACCTTGAGAACCTGCATTATGACCGAGTTGACTCTTGGCCTTTTCTCCATTGTTTGATTCATCTCTTGAATCTACAGAAATAATGAATTTATCTTTATTTTCTTTTATGACCCTGTGTGATCTTTTCTTCTTGTGTCTCATGGTTCCATTCTTGCCTTTCTTTGCCATTAGAGTATTAATCCAAGATCAACCCTAGCTGATTTAGCCTTTAAAGGGAACTTGGCTCTGATACCAATTGTTGTACTTAGTATGGCACTGAGAGGGGGGGTGAATCAGTGTAGCATTCCAAAACATGAATAAACAGCTCTAAAAATTGTAGCAGATAAAACTTATAAACAGATATAATAAGTACCACAAGAGAACATCACACAACACAGATTTTTAATGAGGTTCACCAAAATGGCTACTCCTCAAAAAGAATGGCTGCTTGGACTCCCATCCAAATCCAGCCTCTTGCAAAGCACCAACTTTACAATTTGTTTACCAGCACCAACTGGAAGGAGCACCCACCCCTTATTTTTCTGCATCAAAATAAAGGAGCACCAACCCCTAATTTTCCAGCACCAACTGGACTTCAATTTTGAATAAAAATGTTTGACATATACCTTTGTTATTGCAAGACTCTAACTGGTCTACATCACCTTTGCAATCTCTGCGCACTCTGCTCTCTCTTGCGCAATCACTTCACACAGTCTACTGCACTGCTACAGTCAGACTTTGCAATCAACTTTGCCCTTTGTGCTTCTCTGCACACTCTGCTTTCTCTGCGCACATGCTTCGCACACTCTGTGTCATTTCACATTCTACTCTCTGGGCGTATTCACAATCGAACTTCGAACAACTCGACATGACCAGCTCACATTATACACTTCGCTATCATTTTGCCAGTTCTGCGCTATCTGTGCTTTTACAGCCGCATATCGCACACGATACTCACACACACGGACTATTGCTTCACACTCAGCTTGAATCGAAATGACTCAACATCTGCTCTCCATGCACTTCATTCACACAAGTTCGATACGACTCGCTCTCTGCTCAACACGAACTTCACTTTCACAAACACTATACTCACATTCGCACTTTATCTTCACACCACATTTCTTCAAACTCGAAGAAGCCCTCCTTTTATAGAAGAAATTTTAGGAACAAACCCTAAAGAACGTCGACTGAGAAACCCTAGAATTTGTTGGCTACCAAACCCTAAAATCCGTCGGCTGTAACCCTAAGAATGTCGGCTGCAAAACCCTAGAAATTGTCGGCTGCAAAACCCTAAAATCCGTCGGCCCAGATTTAACTTTGTCGGCCTCAAACGCCTCTACCACCTTTGTCACCTTCCTGTAGCTTATTGTCGTGAAATAATAACATGTCACGATATCGCGACACTTTTTGTAGCCGTACGCCTTCTTGTCCTTGTTGTCACAAAATCATGACCCTTTTTGGCCTTTGATAGCTTTGCCTCCGTTCTTGTCTTTTTTTTTTCAAACTTTTGAAACTGGGCCACTTCTTTCTTCCTGAAAACTTGTTGTACATGATCTGACTAACTTTTGAACTTCTATCCTTCTGCATCTGAATGACTTTTGAACTGTCTGTCCATTACATCATTAGATCTAACTGACTGTATTGACAACAATGACAATACTCCTACAACACCTTGCTCAACACTGAACTCCTATCCATTGTACTTTGGCTACACCTTGCTGTTCAATAAACTCTTGTCCATTGCATCAATAAATTTGTCTGACTGTGTTGACAACAATGACAATACTGTTTGCTGCACCTTGCTGAACAAAAAGTTCTCAGGCAATGATGGTGATGTGATGCAATCAAATTCAATAGCCTTAAGTTTTATGTGCAATGACTTTGAATGGTTACATGGATTACCGAGGGATACAACTAAATCAATGGAAATCATATTGATGGATGGATGTTGATCTCCATGACTATGGAAGTAAAACCTATTGATTGTTGGTTGCTCTAGATGCTCCAAATGTGGATTAGGTGATATTAGGATCTCAGGGTCTACTTTATTAGTTGATAATGTAACTGGATCCTCAAGTGAGAGGAGTTGATCCAAGATAGGTATATTAGGAAATACCCTATGATAATTTTTTTCTGTGTCTATAGCGGGCTTACAGGATCAATTTTTCATGTATCATTATGGATATGACGAAGGTGAGTAGGGCCTAAGTATACAATTTTTATTACATCCTCATACTCATCATCTATGTCAACCCAATTTTTTAAAAAAATATCCTCTGATTTAGATGCTTCTTCTTGAATGTTCTAATGATATAATATAGGAGGTTCTATACAACCATGGTGACTAGGCAATTATCCCACCATAAATTATAAGGGGTGGGGTCAGTGTATGGGTTCCAATCAATGTCTACCTCAAAGCCTATGCTTATGTGCTCTAAGGAACTAGCTAATAACTCATCAAGAATATGAACAAAATACCCTAGTCCAAATTTATCCATCAATAGTTGGTATTGCAATTGATAAGGTGTTATACAACCTTGCTCATATAGGCCTAACCCATTACCATGCCAATGGCAATGGTCAAAATATCTAAGAGAAAACTTAGAATTTAACATGTAGCAAATGTTCCCTATGAAAGGTTCATCATCATGATTGATGACCAAAGAATGATCTATGGCTTGATCCAAGCCCCCATAGATGAAATTGGTTTAGTTAGGTGGTATACCAAGAGGTACCACCATCCTAATGGACAAAGAGGAAATTTGAGGTCTCCCCATATCTTGGATGGACTTGATAATTGGTGTAAAAGTTACATTTTAAACCAAGTATTCGACAAGTCTAGAATTGACTAGATGAATAGTCACCTGAGATATGGATGAAAAAGTGGATAAAGTAGTTAAAGCAGGCTAGGGCACATCATCCATTAGGTCAGGTGATTTTTCCTCCTCCATGGGAGTCAGAATCTTCATTGTAGATACATGGGGTATGGCTTTAGGGTCATCCACCATAGGTTCTTTAATGTTTTATTTGTTCTTAAGATAAATTTAAGATGAAGGTTTATCAGAAGCAGTGATTGGTTTGGGCAATGATAGTGGTGCTAAAGTAGATGGATCAACACACACTGCCCTAGACTTGCATTTTGAATGCTTAATGGGAGATGTACACCTAATGTCTATATGTGTAGATAGAAGGACAAAATCCCCTAGATTACTGAATTGATTAACATACTTAAAAGGTTCTTCATTTGAAAACATGACATAGACCTACCTTTCATGAATATATTTAATGTATTAATGCAAAATGGAAGGGATGCATCTCATGTCTCAGATCCAAGGATGATCGAGCAAGATGTTATATTGCATAGCACCTTCTAGCACATGGTATAAAATGGATATGGTCTTAAGTCCCACATAAATAGGTAAGACAATGGTGCCAACCATTGAGCATAACACATTATTGAATGCTTGTAATATGAAAGTTGATGCCATTGTGTGTGACTATAGAAGGCTCAAGTGCCCTAGGGCATTCATCATTATGATGTTAATCAATGAACTCATATCGATCAACACTCACTTGAATATAATCTAATTTATGCAAGTGATGATATATAGAGGAGGATCTACTACATTAGTTGGCATTGATTTTATTTTATGGTCATAAAAGGTAACCATAGGCTCTTTGTATTATTGAACATGCCCCACAAATTTGGTGAACACATTGGGATTCTAGGGCTAAAGCTCTATATATTTAAGAATTTCCATGAGTGTTTCTCTATATCTAGGGGATTGTTGAATGAGTTTGTAGATTGAAAGCTTGGCCAAGGCTATCTATAGACTCTAAGTAAGTTTGGTTCTAATAGTGATCATCAATTATTTTGATGGACCTGGTAGCTAGTTTTGGACTTGCCCTTGTTGGGATGTAGCAAGTATCTGAATGGGATCCATGGGTGGATCACGTTGATTATACATCCAATTTTGGGTTAATCTATTAATCATGCCAACGAACCCCTAAGTGGGTGGACCAGTGTGAATCTCATTGGCATGTCCCATTTTATTACCTTTAACTTTATGTTTGGGCAAGGGCTCTTTAAATATTTCCAGTTGTTGATTATCTTAGGTTAGAGGTTGTCTATTTGTAGCTTATTATTATCAAGCATATTTTGTACTAGGTTTTTAAAATCACAGCACATCTGAACGTCATGTCCATTTTGTCTATGATAAGAACTATAATGATCCTATCTACACCCCTTTGTCTTTGGGTGGGTTGGATCTAGCAATTTGATTTCTGGTATATTAATTGCCTTGGCTTCACATAGTCTATCAAAAATAGATGTTGAAGGCTCAGGCAGTGATGTGTATGTGTGAGGGGTGTGACGTTGTTTGTCTTACCCTTGATTCTTGTTGCATTGGTTTTTATATTTCATGGGAGGGGTTTGAACCTAATAGTTAGGCTAATTTTAGGATTTATCTACTTTTGGAACATTTAGAATAACCTGATTGACCGACATTGGTTTTGTTTGATGATTGTTGTTATTATGAGTGTTTTTATTCCATTCTTTCTTTGGAGCTTAATTTTTTCCTCCTATATCTTAATATCCTCTATCACTTTGCCTTGAGCCAAATATTCTTTGAATGTCTAGTATTGTTACAATTGTAATAGCAATGATATGTGTTTAGAGAAGCTCTTAGTAAAAATTCAAGTTAATTAAAAAACAAGGATGGTGAATGACAATTTTGACATAATCTTGCATCATCTATTTTTGTAATCCATGACTATCTCATTATCATATTGGTGTAGATTTGACAAGTCAGACAAGTTCACCTTCTTCTTGATATCAAAATATAAATGTTCAAGGAAAATATTATCTAGCTATTTGAATCTAGATATGCTATGTATAGGTAGTTTATTGTACCATTCTAAGGTAGAACCTGAGAGTGTTATCACAAATATGTACAATAAATAATCATTATTTTGAAGCTGAAAGCACAAGTTCATGAAACTTGTAACATGATCCTGGGAATCATCATCCTCTCTAAAATTGTCCAGCTTAGGTATCTCAAAATGCTCAGGGTAGTCTGGACTAGGCACTGATAGATTAAATGGTTGATTATACAATTTTTTTAATATAGGCTTATGGTAAACTGCACCATGTTTCTCAAGTGATTGAATTTGCTCAGTGAGAACTTTTTAAGCTTGTGATGAAATAATCTCATCCTCTCAAAGAGATATCTTGGGAGGAATAGGTAGAAGGTTTCAATTTGACCAAGTTGGCAGGTTTTGATCATCCCCCAAGTCTTTGTAGGATGGATCGGGATATTTTTTATCTTGTTCATCTAATTTCATCTCTTGATAAACCTCATGATCAGGCAGGTTTGGTGCTAAGTGCTATATTTGTTGAGAATTATGGAGAGAGATATGAATAGGATGATTATTTATGGGTCTAGAAGGAAACTCTTGATGTTGCATACTATACCTCGTATTGAGTTCTTGCCTATAGGTAGTGGGTGTGGGCACCTCATCCTGAGCTACCCTACATGATTGTTCTTCACGTAACCTATGTTCAAGGAATATTTCTTCACACAATATATTATCATATAGATGTTGATGATGTAGCCTCTGTTGTTCTACATGTTCATGGTCTAAGTGCTCTTGCTCATGATGCAAGTCCTCCAATTAATATTGGAGTAATTTCTCTCTTTGACTAGTGGTAGGCTTGGGTAGTCGATTTGATCGATCTGCTGTGTAAGGTTGATGACTTCTTATTTTTTATACGAGGGGTTTTAGCTATTTTGGTTCTTACAAAAGGGACCTCTACCCTCTTACCTTAATCAATTGAGGCTACATTCACTCTATGTTCAACCCTAGGGGTATTATCCTCATGTAATGAATGCATAGGAGTATGTCATGCTTGAGTGGAACACTCTCCCTATGTATAAGTAAGATGAACTAAATATTCTTCATGTCCATCCCTGGAATGAGAGTGGTCAAAATAATATGCTCTACAGGCTATGTTGGAGCGTGCCTATCTAGGTAGTCTAAATTATGAATCTTCCTAGGTTTATTAGGAGGATTGTCTCCCCCATATTGGCCAAGAAATGACATGTATTCCACTCTAAAATTGGAGGAATTTATGGATCTATTCCATACATGAATGTGTGCAATCCATGTGTTGGGCCCTTCAGTAGCTGGATTTTGTATACTAAAAACTTGTTGTGGATGATCTCTTAAAAGATCCTCATCTTGGTCACAAGAAGGTCCTATTGAAGTCCTCCTATTAGGGGTCTCTCTATGAGATCTCCCATGTGTAGAGTTATCTTCATGATAGCTTCTTGAACATTGTTCAAGTACCTCTAGGTCATGTGGACTATATCTAAGGTATTCAGAGCCTTCATGTGCATGGTCAGTTGCCTCAGTATGGGGCTAGGCATGGCTTCATGTAGTGACCATATTCATTTGGTTTATGCATGTGATTAGGAAACAAACAAAGTATACAAATGATTATCTCATTTAAGAATTATTTGTGTTTATTAGATCTGGATTGTGTGTTATGATTCATTGAAATTATTATCTCTTTTTTTATTTTAAAATAGTTTATGTAATACTCAATGTTAAAGTGTTTTCACCTGTACACTCTTACACACTAATTCGATGATGAATTTTGGATTGTAAAACCCAACAAAATATGGATATGAAGCCTATAATTTATGAGGGAGCACAAGTCCTACCATTCCTCACCTAGTTCATTGTGATCAATGATACACCTTTTGAATAAGAGTGCATGTAATTTTTCATGGCTATGATGGTTCTTGGAGCTGGCCTTGGCAAAAATAAGGGTACGAAGATCCATAATAAAAGCCATAAGGTGGTGATGAATTCCATTGTGATTGGTATTGATCAAAGTTTGGATGTCACTTCCAACTCAATGATGTTATATTTCATACATGAAGTGTGTGTGGTTCCTTTTAATTCATGCAAAAGAAATTTGTAAAATACAACAATCCATGATTTTCACTAAATGCATGAAAATACATTTCAAATTCTTAAATATGCAAGTAAAAATATTTTAATTTTTAGAAATTTTGAAATGCAACCCTAAATGAAAGTCATATTTAGGTAGGCCACATGCAATAAAACCCTAACAATTAGTTTAATAATCAGTCGTCACTGTGTAAAATGGTTTGCAACAGAGGTCGTCATGCATAGGAATGGTCAGACAGAGGGGCCGATGTACCCTGGGGCAACTAGCAGTAGAGGCCACTATTCCCAGAAGTGGGTACTTGTAGGAAAATTGAAACTTCAATTTTTTTCTAAATTTCTCTAGATTTTCAACTTAAATTGCTATTATGTCTTTTTCTGTAAAAACATAGTAAATTCCAACAAAGAAATACTTACAAGTGTAGCCAACATTTGATGAAGCTATTATAAGTTTGATTTATGTACTCTACTCTGAGGTTGTCAAAGGCCAGAGTGACGACTCTATTGACCATCAAAGGGTATAGCAATAACCACTTTGAACTGCACCAGCCTAGAATGATGGTACTTATAAGTCCAAAAAAGTAATAAAATAGCAAGTTAGTGATAAATTATGATATTATGGGAAAATTCTTGTGGTGATCGCCATTGTAATATTGTATACACCTAAACCATGTCATGTTTAAGATACTACTCATCTAAGCACATATGAAGACCATATGACCAATTTTGGACCTTTTCAAGAGCAAGCAATGGTCCTAACCACTCAAAATGGTAGTTTTAGCCCATTTAAGCTTATCAGTTGTAGACTAGAGTGGCCAATTGAGAAACCTATTTAGCCATTATAGACTAGAGTGGCCAGTAATATTGGTCACTATAGGCTAGAGTGGATAAAGCTAGTCACTACTGATAATAGCGACTAGCCCTAAAACATGAACTGTCATCATAGATTACCCAAATGACAAGCAGTAATAGTAGTTTGTATGCATTTCGAAGGGATTTTGGTGAGGAACTCCTAGAGTTCCTCCTAAATACCCCTTCCATGCCAATTCAAGACTAAACCTTCCCTTTGGGACAGTCAGTTTACATGTAAATTTAGAGCTTGGCTTCCCTAGGTAGCCAATCCCTAGATCTAAATCTAAAACCTAGAATTCTATATATGCAGATTTCTAGTAAGGCAAAAGGATCCACGAATGTTTAAATATTAGGCAGTGAAGCCCTACAAAATAAAATATATAGAGAGTTCAAATTGTGTGTATTGGAGAACCGTCTAGCTAAGCCACATCCACACATCAGTATTTAGACCCATTGTGCTTAACCGCCAATCAGTGTAGGAGACACACCTGGCTACCCTTGAACATCAATTTGAGCCAAGGAGTAATTAATTATAGCCCATAAGACCTAAGGTAAACTATTAGTTAGAGGCCAATTTCTATGATAGCAGCCCATAAACATAGCCAGGTTTTAATATAATCATTCCTTTATTTTTATTAATAGATATACATTTATTAGTTTGTTTCATTTAGCTTATTATATGTTTTTACACCATTAGAATAGATATGATTTATTACATTCATAGCATTAGTTTCTATTATCATTGAAAATATTCCTGTATATCATTAGGGTATTTGATAACAACATCATCCAGGGAGGCAATCTTGAACAACTAAGCTTTTGCTATTGTTTTCATGCTTGTAGGACTACAGGTTCACTGGATAGGTTATCAACATACAAAACCAAGACAATCCCTCTAGGAGCGAGACCTAGAGAAGGAGACATTTGTAAGCTCCCATACAGTTTCATATGCATCGTTAGTAAGCTTGTGAAGGTGCACAACCCCTTTGCAAATGGGATATTTTATTAACTTGTACTTCATTATATCAAAATGGGTATCCCTCAGAGGGACCGACATGTGACTGTTGGCAATTTTGGGTACTTTGGGTACATTGCCTTTGCTCAAGTGTATAAGTTGTCATTGATGTCAAAAGGCATTTTTGTGTTGATATAAAAAAGAGTGTGATGTCAAAAATATCTTGAGAAGCTTCATAATGTTAAAGGGTTTTTATTAAAACCATGGTGACAAGGTTAAAGGTTTTTTCTTAAAACCATTTGGACTCATTAAGGGTTTTTATTAAAACCAAGCTTAACTTAATGCAAAGGTTTTTACTTCTTGAAAAACCTTGAAGGTCCATGTTTATTATTAATAATTAAATTAACTCAAACTTTTGACAAGGGTCTAAGTTTAATTTATTAATAATAAAATAATAATTATTATTTTTTTAATTATTATTAAAGGGTCTTTCAACCCTTAAGCGACGAAGAAAAAAGAATTCTTTCGTCGATATGTTGCCATCATTGGAGGAGCGTCGATGTCAAACAGTTAAGGAGAAATGGCTATATAAGTGGGGATGATTTTCTAAAGTTGTAATTCCGAGTAATGAAAATTGTAGCTCTATGATCTTCGAGAAAGCATTGTATATTCATTGAGAGTTGATTATCGATATTGAGTTGCCCAAGTAATTTCTTGCATTTTCAGTTTGTGCTTTGACATCCGACAGATTGCGCTTCACCTATAGTTTTTGGGACTACACTCAAATTACATTTTCAGTTTGTGCTTTGACATTCGATAGTTTGCTTTCACCTATGATTGATTGGATTGCACGAAGGCTAACAATTTTTCTATTCGCACTGTGTGTATGATTATTTATGTTGCCCAGTAAGTTATGTTTTGGACAGCGCTCACCAGTTTGCATGTGGCTTGAGGAAGACATTTACATTTTCTAGATTCTTGGCATCAAAGGAAGATAAAATATAGGGCAACACTGTATTTCTTCATTGGGCACTTGTGACCCAACGACGGTGGCGTTTAAGCGAAGGCGCTAGAAGGCAGAGGTGCCGAGTTCAATTCTCTTCGTTGGTAATTTTTCTTTTGGTCGTGGTGTGCAAAGGATAGTGGTTGTGAATGCACTGGAGGTATAAGGTTAAGGTATCGTATTTGCTTTGACATTGTTTTATTGATGCTTAATGTTTATGTGGAGTAATAAGGTGTAAAGAGGTTTTACTTTGTATGTATATTATACTTCTGGTGGTTTTTATTAAGTTGGAGAAATAAGGTGTTAATTTGGATCTTTATTATTGTATATTGTTGTATAGTTGCTAACTCTAATTTGTGGCAAATTGAGAGTTAGTTTTGTGACAGATTTTGAGTTCTCCTTCTTCATCAAAGTAAAGGTATGGGCAACTTCTTCCATGTATTTTGTTGATGGTATATTTTCTGAAATTGAGTTTGGAGTGAAAAGGTTGTCTACTAGGTATTTTTGGTGTAAATCCTATTTTTTGGATATTGAAGATTGTTTATGCATTAAAATCATTCATGAGTTTTTGGGTGAATGCATAATTCTTGTTGAGGAAGAGGAAGCATTTTTTTTTGCACTAGGGTTTATGTTAGTAAGTCTTGCTACTTGCTTTGAGTTGGTGAAACCCTTGGTTGGCTATTTTGAGGTTGATGGTTGAGTTGCTTCCATAGAGGTTGTTTGATCAAGTTATTGTTTTTACTTGATACATGATATTGGGCTTACTCCATTGAGTTGATTTGAGCAAGTTATTCTTTGCATTTGGTGATATTGTGTTGGTGGCTGTTTTGTTCAAATATCCTTGGAGGGAAAAGGATTTCTACTTGTTTCCTTTTCTTGTGATGAGTGGTTGAATGCTTCAAGGTTGATGTTGAGTTGAATGGTGTTGGTTGACTAAACCTTGTTTGATGAGCATTGTTTTTGAAACCCTAATTGTTGGTAAAAAGAATATGAGTATCATTGTTATATGAGATATTGCATGGTTGGCAATTGTTGGGTTGTGTTTCATATTCTTGAGAAAAGCATACTACATCTATCTTATTCTTTTGAGATTGAGATTGAGTTGAGATTGAGATTGGGAGTTAAGTATAGAACATATTGTGTCTCTAACAATTCTCTTTATGTTTCTATGAGATTTGAGATTGAGATTGGGAGTTAAGTATAGAACATATTGGGTCTCTAACAATTCTCTTTATGTTTCTATGATATTTGAGATTGATATTGGAAGTTAAGTATAGAACATATTGAGTCTCTAACAATTCTCTTTATGCTTCTATGAGGTTTATGAATCACATTGGGTCTCTAACAATTCTCTTTGTGGGTTCATGCTAAGAAAGTTTTTCTTAGTGAGCTTGCTGAGGTTTTGGACAGGCTCCAGTGGGGACTTGTGAGCAGGTTTTGGACAGGTTTCGGTGGGGACTTGTGAGTAGATTTGGACAGGTCCCAGTAGAGGACTTATGAGCTGAGTTTTTGATAATTATATCAGAGAACTTGAGGACAGAGGTGCATTGGTTCTTTGAGAAGAACCTAAGGACAGATTTGGCAAGTCTTTGAGAAGGCTTGTGTGCAGAGGATTGATTTGTTCAAGAGTTGGACAAATCTAACAGACAGAGGAAGACTTGTACTAGACCGACTGACTGTGTTTGGTACAGGTTGCTGAGCTGCTATGGACATGATCATAGAAGGCAGAGGTCTCTTAGGCTAAGCATTGAGGACATGAGGTCTTCGATGGAAAGGAGTTCCACATGCTGGCAAGAGGTAGAGACGAGTTGATCTTCCGAGGGATCATTTCCGAGAGCAGAGGGGAAGGTATCTCCTTTGAGCAGAGGCTCATAAATTTAGATTGGGGGAAGGTGTCTCCTTTTGGCCAAGTCTCATAAACATTGTAATTGGGAAGGTTTCCCAAAGAACTTTGAGATAACTTTTAGAGAAAATTTTTATGAACGTAGCCCAGGCATTCTGGGTGAACCACATTAAAATTGGTGTCGCTTTGTGGATGATATTGTGCATTTTTTTGATATTGCTTTGGGTATATTGCTTTACTGTTTTGAAGTATAAAGGAAAAATTAAAAAGAGGTCTTATACTGTTCACCCCCCCTCTCAGTATAAGCTTGTGTTCTTCAATTGGTATCAGAGCGGGTGCCTTCAAAAAGTTTAATAGCTTGAAGGAAAAGATAGTAAAGAACACAATGGATCATTCAAGTGGAAATGCAACACCTATTCTTGATGGGTCATATTTTGGTCTTTGGAGTGCAAGGATGAAGGTTCATATAATGGCACTTGGGAATGAGGTTTGGGAAGTGATTGAAGATGAGTACACTATTCCTAAACATGGTCCTAATACTAAAGAAGAAAGGCTCCTACATCACAATAATTCAAAATCAATGAATGCAATCCTGAAAGGCTTATAGAAAGCAGATCTCACCAAAGTGATTCACTGTAAGATAGCTAGTGAAATGTGGAATCAGTTGAAGGTGGTTCATACAGGTGATACAAATGTCAAAAAGGCCAAGTTGAGACACTTCAAAGGTATGTTTGAACAACTCAAGATGAATTATGATGAAAATATTAGTGACTACATGTTTCGTATGGATGAGGTTGTTAACTCCATGAAAGACTTAGGTCTTGAGCTTGCTGAAAATGATGTTTGTGATAAGATTTTAAGATCTCTTCCTAATAGATTTAGTGAAAAGATTTCTGCTATTGAGGAAGCTAAAGATTTGGATAAGTTGAAAAAGGATGAGCTCCATAGTATACTTGTAGCATTTGAGTTGATAACTCAAGTGAAGGTTGATGTCAAGAAAGAGGCGACTTTCAAGGCTACCAAGAAATCCAAGGGTAAACAGCTTCAAGAGAGTGATGAATCTTCTAGTGATGAAGAGGCATATTACAGCAAGAAAGGCAAGTTCTCTAGAAAGCACAAAAGTATGAAAAATGTAAGATATTTCAATTGTGGAAAGTTTGGTCATTATGCTACTAACTGTACTGTTGCCAAGGATGAAAGTGATGAAGATAAACAGGATTGTAAGAGCAAGGATTCTGAAAAGCACAAGCATCACAGGAAAAACAAAGATGAGCAAAGCAATCAAGGAAAGAGGTACTCTCACAAGCACAAGAAGAGTTTCTACCTAGACAAGGCAAGTAAGTGTTCTAGTAGTGATAGTGAAAGTTCTTCAAGTGATAATGAAAATGAGATGTTGTTCATATCAAAAAAAGAGGAAGAACCAAAACATAGATTCATTATCATGAAATGTCTTAGATGTGGAAATTTTGGTCACCTTGAGGATGATTGCACAAATAATGATTTGGTTTCTAGTATGTATGAGGATGCTTCAGAAAACTATAAGGAAGATGCATGTATGGTTTTTGAAAAGGGTAGCACCTCTAGTGATAAGAAATCTGAAAAAGGCTTTGATGATTCAAAAAGCAAACATATAGAGGAAGGAGAAGTAGATCTTAAAGGTGAACTTATTAGTGCTCTTAGTGCTTTGAAAAAGGAAAGGAAGAAGAATGCTAGACTCAAGGATAAGTTATATGAATGTTGTATGGAGAGAGATGATCTTATAGAAAGTCTTGACTTCTCTATAGCTAAGACACAAGAACTCAAGGATGAGTTAGAATATAAGGTTCTTGAGTATAGTGAGTTAGAACAGAAAATGGCTTCTTTGAAAGAGGAAACTAAAGAGTACAAGGATAACCTTCACAGGTTTCAAGATAGCTCCAAAAATGTTAAGTCACTCATCAAAGGTCAAAGAAATACAAAAGATAAAACATGCCTTAGTTTTGTTAAGCCTCACAAGGAACAAGTTGGAGAGTCTAGTAAGAGACTCTAAAAGGAAGAGAGTTCTGATGAGGAAAGTATTTTAGATCATGAGTCCTTGAATGATAGATGCACAGAAATAGAAAACAGAATTCTGAATGAGAAGAAGAAGTTTTCAGAGCCTAAGAGGTCAAATAAAGAAAAGTTTCAAGGCAAATGTTTTGCTTGTCACAGGTTTGGTCACATAGCTTCACATTGCATGGCTCAAGTGAAGAACGTAAATGAAAGTTTCAGAAGTGCTAGTTACTTTCAAGGGTATTGCTACTCTTGTCAATAGTTTGGGCACAAGGCAGTTTATTGCAAGGCAAACAACAGGAACAGGTTTGGCTATAATAGGTTTGGTCAGAACATGTTTGGTCAGAACGAGTTTAGTTAGAATAGGTGGATTCAAAGAACAGGTATGCCTAAAAGAAATAACATTGTTACTTGTTATAAGTGCAACAATGAATTTCACACAGCTAGACAGTGTAGAGCTGAACTTACAAGGTACAGGAACAAGAAAAATGGTATGAACAGGTCCAAGGATCAAGGCATGGATAGGAACAGGAATATGGACAAAGAGTTCAAGAGAAGGCCTGGCAAGGAAGTTATAGACACTGATGATGATCAGTGCCTAATGGGAGTTTTACTCCCACCCTAGAATTAATCACCTCATCAGGAGGTGGGGAGGGACAAAGCTAAGAGGCTCCTTCTTAGTCCCGAGCCCCAAAGGTGGCCCTTTGCCATTGATGACAAAGGGGGAGAGATATGAGTAAGGGGGAGAGCTTCAAAGTGAAAAGGAAAGCTTCAAGTCAGGGGGAGAAAAACTTCAAAGGAAGATTCTCAGTTGTGAGCATAGTTGGTCAGTTGTTAGCACAGTTGGTTTCGGTTTTGGCTCTTGAGAAGTGTTTTCAATAAAGGTTTGCCATCAATGACAAAGGGGGACATTGTTGGCAATTTTGGGTACTTTGGGTACATTGCCTTTGCTCAAGTGTATAAGTTGTCATTGATGTCAAAAGGCATTTTTGTGTTGATATCAAAAAGAGTGTGATATCCACACAGTTTTTCTATTCGCACTGTGTGGATGATTATTTTTGTTGCCCATTAAGTTATGTTTTGGACAGCACTCACCAGTTTGCATGTGGCTTGAGGAAGACATTTACGTTTTCCAAATTCTTGGCGTCAAAGGAAGATAAAATATAGGGCAA
Organism: Wollemia nobilis; assembly: GCA_028583015.1. Lineage (NCBI taxonomy): Eukaryota > Viridiplantae > Streptophyta > Pinopsida > Araucariales > Araucariaceae > Wollemia > Wollemia nobilis. The sequence goes on from JAQPPZ010000159.1 coordinate 699,367, forward strand.
CACTGTATTTCTTCATTGGGCACTTGTGAACCAACAGTGGTGGCGTTTAAGTGAAGGCACTATAAGGCAGAGGTGCTGAGTTCGATTCTCTTCGTTGGTAATTTTTCTTTTGGTCGCGGTGTGCAAAGGATAGTGGTTGTGAATGCGCTGGAGGTATAAGGTTAAGGTATCATATTTGCTTTGACATTGTTTTATTGATGCTTAATGTTTATGTGGAGTAATAAGGTGTAAAGATGTTTTACTTTGTATGTATATTATACTTTTGGTGGTTTTTATTAAGTTGGAGAAATAAGGTGTTAATTTGGATATTTATTATTGTATATTGTTGTATAGCTGCTAAATCTAATTGGTGGAAAATTGAGAGTTAGTGTTGTGACAGATTTTGAGTTCTTCTTTTTCATCAAAGTAAAGGTATGGGCAACTTCTTCCATGTATATTGTTGATGGTATATTTTCTGAAATTGAGTTTGGAGTGAAAAGGTTGTCTACTAGGTATTTTTGGTGTAAATCCTATTTTCTGGATATTGAAGATTGTTTATGCATTAAAATCATTGATGAGTTTTTGGGTGAATGCATAATTCTGGTTGAGGAAGAGGAAGCATTTTTTTTTGCACTAGGGTTTATGTTAGTAAGTCTTGCTACTTGCTTTGAGTTGGTGAAACCCTTGGTTGGCTGTTTTGAGGTTGATGGTTGAGTTGCTTCCATAGAGGTTGTTTGATCAAGTTATTGTTTTTACTTGATACATGATATTGGGCTTACTCCATTGAGTTGATTTGAGCAAGTTATTCTTTGCATTTGGTGATATTGTGTTGGTGGTTGTTTTGTTCAAATATCCTTGGAGGGAAAAGGATTTCTACTTGTTTCCTTTTCTTGTGATGAGTGGTTGAATGCTTCAAGGTTGATGTTGAGTTGAATGGTGTTGGTTGACTAAACCTTGTTTGATGAGCATTGTTGTTGAAACCCTAATTGTTGGTAAAAAGAATATGAGTATCATTGTTATATGAGATATTGCATGGTTGGCAATTGTTGGGTTGTGTTTCATATTCTTGAGAAAAGCATACTACATCTATCTTATTCTTTTGAGATTGATATTGAGTTGAGATTGATATTGGGAGTTAAGTATAGAACATATTGGGTCTCTAACAATTCTCTTTATGTTTCTATGAGATTTGAGATTGAGATTGGGAGTTAAGTATAGAACATATTGGGTCTCTAACAATTCTCTTTATGTTTCTATGAGATTTGAGATTGAGATTGGGAGTTAAGTATAGAACATATTGAGTCTCTAAAAATTCTCTTTATGCTTCTATGAGGTTTATGAATCACATTGGGTCTCTAACAATTCTCTTTGTGGGTTCATGCTAAGCAAGTTTTTCTTGGTGAGCTTGCTGAGGTTTTGGATAGGTTTCGATGGGGACTTGTGAGCAGGTTTTGGACAGGTTTCGGTGGGGACTTGTGAGCAGATTTGGAAAGGTCCTAGCAGAGGACTTGAGCTGAGTTTTTGATAGTTCTATCAGAGAAATTGAGGATAGAGGTGCATTGGTTCTTTGAGAAGAACCTAAGGACAGATTTGGCAAGTCTTTGAGAAGGCTTGTATGTAGAGGATTGATTTGTTCAATAGTTGGACAGATCTGAAAGATAAAGGAAGACTTGTACTAGATCGACTAACTATGTTTGGTACAGGTTTCTGAGCTACTGTGGACATGATCATAGAAGGCAGAGGTCTCTTAGGCTAATCATTGAGGATAGGAGGTCTTCGGTGGAAAGGAGTTCCACATGCTGGCAAGAGGTAGAGGCAGTTGATCTTCCGAGGGATCATTTCCGGAGCGAGAGGGGAAGGTATCTCCTTTGAGCAGAGGCTCATAAATTCAGATTGGGGGAAGATGTCTCCTTTGGGCCGAGGCTCATAAACATTGTAATTGGGAAGGTTTCCCAAAGAACTTTGAGATAACTTTTAGAGAAAAATTTTATGGACGTAGCCTAGGCATTCTAGGTGAACCACTGTTAAAATTGGTGTCACTTTGTGGATGATATTGTGCATTGTTTTGATATTGCTTTGGGTATATTTCTTTACTATTTTGAAGTATAAAGGAAAAAGTAAAAAGAGGTCTTATACTATTCACCCCCCCTCTCAGTATAAGCTTGTGTTCTTCAAGTAACCAGGTTTCAATATAAATAAAAGGATATCTCTTTGTTATTTCCATGTTATATACGTTTCATGGTCTTTCATTTCATTATGATATAATATTGCAAGTAGAGTAAGGGGTGCACGCTTCCTCAAGGTCACTATAAATGGCGATCATGGTGGAACCCCCGCTAATTTTTTATATTCTATCGATTTACTGATTTGAGTTTTTGCGACCAAATATTAACTACTCTGGTCTACAACGTCCCATAGTCTTAGCCGCTCTTGCTAACAGCGGCCAGAAATCAACCGCTCTAATCAATAATGACCTGAAGAAAAGTGCAGCAGAGGGAAAATTTTTTGTCATCTGAGCAATATTCGAGGTTGGTACCCCTTTTCTATATTTTTTTGATTTTATATCTGCATCTGGTTTCTTAAAAATAATGAACATTAAAACACATTTCAAATTGGGAAATTAAAGAATGAAAGGGAAATAAAAACTACATTTTGCATTTCTTAGGCTTCTTTTAGATTTCCTCTAGGCATTGCTAGGAAAAATGGATTTCTACCTATAAGGTCCACCCTAGTATCCAACGTGCTAGGCAATTGTATTTTTATTTGCTTGCATGTGGCCCAATCAGTGGTTGTTTTCATCACAAAGTAGGAGGATGCATTAAAATCATATAGACTGGTTATAGATGCATTAAACATTCTTTTTAGGCATTGTAGGAAAGTAGCCATGAATTTTGGTTGATGCATTGCTTTCTATTTTTAAATCTAAAAATAACCCCACACACTTGCACATATCATAATAAACATTGGGGAGTTGGATTTCATCACCAACCCTCAATTCAGTTCGGTGATGTTGGCATTCATCTCCTTCCACCGGCTTTCCCCCTAGATCTTCCTAGAATGGAATAGGGAACTTTTTTTATAGGTGTTCTAGTTACTCATGTTCAAAAAATCTCCCACTATTGGAACAACCATGGGTTTAGAGTGCGAGAGCTAGGTGAACCCCCCACTAGAATTTAAGCGGTGTACGCTAGTATTTTTTTGAGAAAATCATGTTTGACATGGGTGTTCTTGGTTTCCACTATGGATTAGTCCCCTCATTCTAAATCCAAATCAAGAACAATATAGCAAGAGCAAAAACAAATCTAAACACACTAAAACCAGTTTTAGGACACACATTTAATCCATAAAAGAGATAATCATATTATCTGCTTTGTGTGTTTCTTTATTATTTGGGACAAAACTCTAACCCTAATTTTTAGGAAAATTTATTTAAAAAAAACAAGTAAAAATATATTTTTTTATTCTGCATCCAATAGATCAAGAATCGTGTAAATCGAAGCTATAACGACAAAGTTATTTTGGTTTTATTTTTACTCTATTTTCGAAGCTGAAAATAGGGAAAAACTGCACTAAAACAATCATAAAGTGGGCTAGACAACTCTAAAAACTGCCAAATTTGTTTTGATGTCTTAGTTAGCCCCTACGGCACCTCCCCTAGAAATTTTGAGTCCTAAATTTTCACAGTTCAAAAGTTTCTAAAAATTCCTAAAAAGTGGGCATTTCCCCATGGATCCCGGTTGGCCAATTATTTTAAAAATACAAAATTTTGACCCAAAAGTCAAATTTTGGAGTTATAGCTCATTGCGATTAGCGCGCCACACTGATATTTTTTATATATGACACCCACAACATTTTTTGGAAGTCAAAAATTTTATAACAAAAATTATGGCCAGGAGACCTCCCATGGTGAGTAAGACCTTTAATCTAGAGAGAGAATCATGTTCCATACCCATCACATCTCATTAAACTGAGAGTTAAAATTAGCCCAATTAAGATCAAGATAGAGGGAAGATATTTTCCAACCTTGTTGTTCAATTCAAAGCAGACAAGAACCCTCACACAGAGTTGCAGAGTCATAGGCCTAACACAATAAATCGATCAAATCAGTCACATGGGTCACATGCAATCCAGAGAGAACAAATACTCCAAGATCAATTGGATGAGTTGGATCAAATATATTCAATGCTAACTCCCATAAACATATCCATAGAACATTTTTCATCTATAAGTTCACAAAGCGTGACTTCTAAACGCACCACTCAACCCAGGGAAGCTTCAAAGCAACCTCGTAGTTCACATGTAGCATCCTACTATAGGGACACTTATAAATACATAGAATGCATAGAGAAAGTTACACTAGCTATAAAAATCAAAGAAACATCAAAAACCTCTTTGAGAGACCTACAAATTAGAACTACATGAAAAGAATCATATAGATATGAACCTTCTCTAACAGCGCAATCTGACCATGTGCGACAGTTAGAGAATGCATTACACAAAGAGCGAGAGCTAGTGGAAGATCTCGAGCATGAAAAACAAAGAGAAAGGATTTTGCACCAACATGAACATCATTTAAGAGAATAATTTGAGTAGATAGCTCATATCAACCTACAAGAAAATGGTAATGATCACCAAGAGATAAATACGCTGACTCACCAAAAGAAGGGCGCACTAGGCAAGAAGAAAGCCCACAACAAAACCACCACTCAAATCATGAACAAAATCAAACTTATGGGGAAAGGGTAAACATGATAAATTAGGATCAAATGCATCTTGAATCCCCTCACAGGAAGGAAGAGAATAGAACAAGTTAATTGGATAAATGGCTACCTCCATTACCACCATGAGTGGGCCTACAAGAAGAGGAACTCCTTGCCTCAAAGACATTATAGGAAATCTCTGAAAAGATCAAATCCTTTGAGAAGCAAGATATGGTTGGGAACAAACTGACATTGAGTAAAATACACAACTAGCCATTTTGCCCATCAGTCCCTAGCCCTGTATATCCTAGGCACTTTGAGATGCCTAGGTTAGAAAAATTTAAGGGTGAAGAGGATGCACAAGAGCATGTTACCAACTTCATCAATGCATATTTTCATCTTGAAGATAGTGATGCTCTTATGTTAAGAACCTTCATTATGAAATTTTTGGGTGCTTCCACTCAATGGTTCAACCAACTTTCCAGGCACAACATATCCAATTTTGAATAACTAGTGAATGCATTCTTAAAACATTTCTCTTTTGGTGCTAAGAATAAGGTGAATCTCTTAGACCTGGCCAACCTAAAGTAGTATGATGATGAGCTAGTCATGGATTATGGGGATAGATGGAGAAAAATCATGGCAAAGTTATCATTTTTCATCCCAATCTAAGAGCTAATCCGAATTTTCACAAAAATTTACACCAAACACATCTCGTTACTATTGCAACTATAGCAGTATGATACATTCAAAGAAGCCTTCACTCAAGTCAAGCTCATTGAAGATATAAAGTTGTAATAAGGAGACCTAAAGCTCTATAGTGAGAAAGAATGGAATGAGAGCATGCAACATCAATCACAACAGACCGAACCTGCACACATCAACCAAATTATGTTAAACATTCCAAAAGCAGCACATAGCCAACAACAAGAAAATTATCAGGCTCAATCTCCTATTGTGCATTACAACTAATGCAAAAAAAATCAAGGCAGGGGTAAATAGAAACAACCCCCTTGCAACTATATGCCATTTCTTGAATCCCTGGAATTAATTTTCAACTGCCTGCATGAGGCCAAGGTTTTAAACTTGCCTAAGGAGCACATGCTAGATCCTAATTGCCCTAGACCTAAGGGGTATAGGGAATATCTCTATTGTGTTTATCATCGACAAAATGGATTTGATATCTAGGATTGTGTTGAATTCAAGAATGTAGTGCAAAATATGTTGGATAAGAATGAATTGTAGAGCATCGACATATTAAAAAATTCTCCTTCCAATCATGGGGCCTATAGCACCCTAAAATTGGTGCAGTAAACCTTGGCAAATAATTAAAATTACCTTAGTAATAATTCAAATTCAAATTTAACCCCAAAACCGCTCCAAAATCACCTGCTACCCATTTCCTCGTTTTCCATGCCATTTTTAGAGTTTGTTTTGACCATTTGACGATATCGTCACTGATCAGGCGATATCGCATTAGATCAGATGAATTTGTCTGGACTAGGACGTCCAGATGATCTTGTCCCAAAACTAATTTTTCATAATTAGCTTATGTTTCAATGATGTCTCTAAGTTGGGTAGAAGCATGTCTGCATCGCTAGAGACCTCTCTCGTTGGAGATCTTCCAAATTAGGATGATCCCCAACCTCCTAACTTCCCTCCTAAGCCTATTTAAACCTTAGGACCCCCCTTGACATTCCCCTAGCTGAATTTTCCTATAACTTGACCTTTACGCGCATTAGAATACCCTGGATTACCATCTGCATTTGTGCTTTCCAAGTTTTGTTGCAGGAACCTTGTCATTCTTTAGCCGGAGCAAGCTCAAATCTTCGCAGACGATCCTATACAATTTGAGATGATTTCATACCACTCCGAGATGATTTTGACTATAGTCTGCATTGGGGGAAATCAGTGCCCAGAGTTTGCGCTTTTCCTACACTTTGCTGCTATTTTATTCTGCATTTAGTCAGTTTTATTATTATTTCCTGTTATCCTGCATCTTGGAGTTCACCCATGTAGTTGAATTGCATAATAAAATCATGACTAGCTATTAAAGTATCATAATTTACTTGCATTTCTATTCGAGATTATCTTATTAACATCCTTATTATTATTTCACATCATTTTCCTTTATCAGAATAGTTGCATTTCTGGTATTTTGTATCTATTTCTCTATTTGCAGGTCTCTGATGAATTCGTCTGACGAATTTGTCAGATCCCAGACGATCCTGTTAGATCGGAGATGATCCTGTCAAATTCTAGACGATCTTGACTGCTTCAAAAATCAGAACCTCCATCAAACATCCGGAACCAGGTATGGATTTCTTCACTTAATTTATTCTCTATGTTTTTTGTTAATTCTATTTTCTGTATTCATTTAAAACTGCATTTCATATAGAACAACTTAGATTCATTTGGCCAAACCTAGGATTTGAATGTTTAGAACACATAAAACACATTCCCAACCTAGGCGTAGAAACTGCCATTCAAAAGTTTCCTGGTGAACCCACCATCCATTGAAAAATCACCTTAATACACCTCCCCCAAGAGGCGGGACCTTCGAAAGGCCTCTTAGTTTGAGGTATTGTCTCATCCTTCCCGCATCCCCCTTTTGGGTGTGGATCCTTTAGCCTGAAGGTAAGGGTGCGGAAAATTTGGAACGATACATTTTGGTGAACCCGATGTGAAACTAAAACCTTTTGAAAACATAAACAAAAACAAAAACAAAAAAAATAGATGCATTTAAAATCATTAGAAAACTACTAAGTTGCATATCATGTTTATATGGTAGCTCCTAAGAAAATACAAGCAGTTACTATAAATTTTGAAAACCAATTAGCAGCCATAGAAATCAATTCTGTGCTTAGTGTGCCTGAAATAGACAGAAACCAACTTTTGTGGGATGAACTTGATAGGAGACTAGGTATCATTTCATCTAGGTCAACAAAGCCTAGACAAATCAAGAGGCTTGTCCTATATAGAATCCTGGATCCTCATCAACTTATTTTTTATCATGAACTTCAGAGCACTTGCCATAGGTGGTTAGCTTTTAGGAGAGCTCTTGTGTCTTCAGAATTGTTCACCTTCGAGGAATACCTCGAGAACGCAACTATTATACACCAATTATTAGGTCATGTAGAAGATCAAGAGGTCATTCTTACGGATAGGGAAATATGGAATAGAGTTCCTAGAGCTGTGTTATATCGAGAGTATTGCCACGAGCTTTACTTCTACCGACCAGAGTCTGAAACAGATGATATCACCATAGCACACTTTGTTGGCTTCCTGAAAAACAATTTTCAATTTGAAGAAGAATATTTCATGACTCCTGCAGAACTTGAGCCCATTAATGATATTTATAAATTGTTTATAGAAAACTAGATCATTGCTTTCATTATTATTATTTCTTGCGTTTTGTGTGCTGTTTGTTCTCTTTATAATATTGTTATAAAAAAAAAACAAGAAAAACCAAAAAACATAACAAAAATCAAAACATTTTATTTTAAAATATTATAGTAGGTAAATAATTAAAATATATAGCTCTTAAGCTTTTGCATATATATATATATATATATATATATATATATATTTGCTGAAATCTAAGTTTAAGCACAATGACTAAACTTAGGAATGGTAAACAAACTGAAGAAGAAGAAGAAGAAGGTTGGTTAGGCAAAAAAAAGAAAAAAATAAATACCCTTCCTGAGGATTCAATTCCAGAAGAAGAAACTCTAGAACAGCCAGAAGATGACCTAGTTGAAGAAAATGAACAACAAGAAAATGTTAGAGAGGAAGGATCCTCATCCCCTAGAATGGCTCCAGATGGAACTATTGCTTTTGATAACATAGATAATTTCTGGAAATTCTTCAATAATAATATTGGTGCTCTTAATATGGTAGTTTGTATTGATAGGGGACAAATTAGTGACACTCAAGCAGCCATGGAACATATGTTTGACATACACACTAATCCCTTGTATTTCATTGATCAAGAAAGTGATAAAGCTGGACCATCCAATATGGATATGGCCGCTATAATTTAGAATATGCAAAATCAAAAGGTTACCCAACCTCCTAAGGAACCTGTTATTGAGCCTAAAATCATGCCCACACAAAAGAGACCTTCATTCACTGCCTTATTTTGCCAAACTATTAATCAATATGCTTCAAACCGACAAAAATCTAAAATGAATCCAAACACCAATTTTCAACAATCTAGGATACAACATAATACAACTTCAAAACTTCTTCATAACACCCTTCCTACCAACAATTTACACAATAGCAATATAGCATCTAATATGCATGTCCCTCCATCATATGCTCACAAATATCATATTAATGCCCTACCGAACCAATATGGTGGGCAAACCAAGTAATCTGGAAGCCATGGTGAAACAATTAGCTTCTCGCATGGACCAGATAGATCCCTACCGTCCCTCGTACAATTATCGAGAGATGTGTAGTCAACCTCTAGATCCTATGGTTGTAGCACAACCATACCCTAAACACTTTCCCATGCCCGTCCCGCCTATATATAAAGGAACCGAAGATCCCATAGAGCATCTTCGCATGTTTAGGATAGCATGTCATGATATATCACATGATGACTTGTTATTACTAAAAATGTTCCCAAAAAGTTTAGGAGGAATGGCATTAGAGTGGTACTATCAATTGCCCACTCATTCTTTGAGAAATTTTGAAGAGATAGCTGAATATTTTGTCCATAAATTTAGTACCTACATTGAAATGCATGTAACCATTAAAGATTTGTACAACTTAAAACAAGACAAAGATGAATGTTTTGTGGATTTCCTAGCTAGATGGAGGCAGTTGATAGGAAAACTGCACTTTGTGCTACCTTATAGGGAAATGTTGGACATTTTTATTAATAATTTGCAAGAACAAATATCTTATGAACTATCAACTGCTACCTTAACTACCTTCGATCAGGCTATAGACTTAGCTCGAAGAGTAGAAGATGCCCTCATTAGGAGAGGCCAGCTTAGGAAGAAATATGATGAGAAAACATCCAAAAATCAATATAAAAACAAACAAGTCGTAGGTGACGGTGACACTGACAGCAAAAATGTTGCTAATATCAATACAATGAAAACAACAAAAAAATTTATATTAAAACCTCCTGATAAACCTCCTCGAGAGTTTACTAGATTGAACCAACCATTATCAACTATTTTACCCCAATTACTCAAAGGAGGTTTGATTCAATTACCAGCTATCCGGGAACCTGATCCAACCATACCCTGATACAGAGCCAATTTACACTATGATTTCCATAGAGGACCTGGACACTCTACCAACTCTTGTAAAAGGTTAAAACATAAAATACAAGATCTGATTGATAATAATGAGATGGAGGTGCAAGCCTTCCAACCTAAACAAAATGCTCCTAATAATGTTCAAAAGAACATTCCCCAAAATCAAAATCAAAATGCTAATCAATCATTAGATATATTTCAACATCCTTTACTAAGACATGGTAAAGAGGTGGCCAATCAAATTGAGCATCATAATGTTCCTCCTCCTACCCGATATGTAGGAACTATTAGTAGACATTTACCTAATCATGATTTACAAAAATTTGACACAACTTTATCCATGGTCACGACCAGGCCCCTACATAATATTCAAACACCGGATCTCAGTGATGTAGAATTGGAGACTGAAAGTGAAATAGAAATCACCTCAAACCAATCGAATAGTTCTAAAAATGAATCAGATCCTATTAAGCCTATCACAGATGCTATGGTTCTAGAAGAACCATTTCCTAGAAGAATTACTACTCGACCCTCGTCTAATCATTTCCTTCCTAATGAACAAGACATAAATGCTAGACCAAGACCTATTCAGCATCCTCAATATAACATTATAGGTACCATCGGAGCCGTTACCAGACAACAAGCTCAAAATTCTAAACAAGAACCAAATCAGAACGATGGATCAACTCCATTTGTTTTGAGAAATCCCAATAAAGGGAATCATGCTCCTAATGTTCAACCTAAACCTCCTTACAATATTAATGAGCAATTATCCAATACTACAGCCAGGATTTCCTTTTTGGATTTATTAAGATCTTCTCCTACACATAGAGATGAATTAATGCTTACATTAAGCCAAATGATGGTACCACAAAACATTCAACCTGAAGCCATGGCCAATACTATCATCACTAGAGAAGTTGATTGTATCGAATTTCGAGATAAAGATATACCACAACATAGTTTACATAAGGATAACCCCTTATATATTACTGCCCTAATAGGAGATGTAGCCATTAAAAGGGTCTTGATTGATAATGGTTCATCTCTAAATATTTGCACTTTTGACTTCTACTAGAGATTTGGGTTTAGAAGTGATGAAATGAAGAAAACTGACATGATCATAAAAGCTTTCAATGATGAAACACAAGAAACATGTGGAGTTATTACCATCCCATTGCAAGTTGGTCCTAGAACCCTAGATACGACCGTGTTTATTGTACATTGCCCTTCATCATACAATATACTCTTAGGTCATCCTTGGATAAATGCAATGTGGGCTATCCCATCAACTTTACATCAATGTGTTAAATTCAAATTTAAAAATTAGTTGGTCACTATCCATGGTGATCCCAGACCCTTTGATATGTGTGCTTTGGCAGAACCTGTTGGAGTTCAATTTTGCGCTGCTCTGTCATCCACACATCCTAATTCTTATTTTTCATCTAAAATTGTGAAACACACACCCATAACTTCATCTATTTCTCCTCCATTAATTTCACCCTCATATATATCTCAACAATCTTCTAAACAAACCACACTAGAACCTCAAAAAGATCTTAAATTCACAACCAATCCTTCATGTTCTGTCCCTATAATTTCAAAACCTATAGACCCATCTATTAACACCTCCACATTATCTACATCTATCATACCTTCCACATCTAAAGATATAGGGAATGATCCTTCTACATCTTATGCTCTTTTTGATGAACTCTTACCTGATTTATCTAACATTCTTATATAAAAAAAAACAAATGCTTCTATGCAAAATTCCATTATCTTAAGTAATTTTCCACCATCTCCTCGTACTTTGGGCCTCCCACAACCTATGGGAAGTACTTACCAAGTCAGGATTTGTGCCTTCATTTATAAGGGATATGACTGGGGAAGAATACCTAGGAACATCAAAACTCATCATGAGGGATATGCTCGATGTTATTTTACTAATGATTATATTAAAGCTAAACCTATAATGCTCAAAATGGGATATAAAGGGAAAGGCTTGGGACCTTTCCAAGATGGTATGAAAGAACCCTTTGAGGTAGAACCATGGCCCGCACGATGTGGTGTGGGCCTATTTCCTAGTAAGGGTCAACCCTTCCCTTTTGAAGATGATGATCAACTCATATATTATCAAGATTATTTGGATGGGCGTGATGATTTGCCTCTAAAAAATCAGCCATTTACATGCAATATGTTATCCATAGCTTATCCAAAAATGATTGCTGAATCCGATGATGAGTTGGAAGGAGATGTCTTCCATGATGTCTCCGTTGAAGAAATGTTACACAATGGTTTTTATTTTGATGGTTCTATACCTACTATAGCCCAACTTGAGGCTACTACTCCTCAAGATGAATTATCCAAGTTAACCTTAAAAGAATTACAAGAATTGGGCGTTTCACCCGCCCCACCTAATTTTGAAAGAGATCTACACATGGAAGTAGAAAATGTCATTAAAGTTAACATTGGAACTGAAGATAATCCCCACATAATCAATATAGGATCAGAATTAAGTCAAGAAAAACAAGAGCAATACATTGCATTCCTTAAAGAATATGAAGATGTCTTCGCTTGGACATATGAAGATATGCCAGGTTTAGACCCTTCGTAGTCATGCATCACCTAGTAGTCCATCCGGATGCTAAACTTGTTAAATAGAAACTTAGAAAAATGCATCCCAAAGTGGCCTTGCTCGTCAAATGGGAGTTAGAAAAACTCCTGAATGTTGTTTTTATACAAGCTATTGATTATGCTGAATGGATCTTGAATGTAGTTCTAGTCACCAAGAAAGAAGCTACTAAAGTTAGGGTTTGCACAGACTTTAGAGATATTAATGCTGCATGCCCTAAAGATGATTTTCCTCTTCCAAACATGGATCAAATCATTTATTTTACTACTGGGAGTGGGATGATGTACCTAATGGATGGATTCTTCGATTATAATCAGATCAGGATAGCTCCTGAAGATCAGGCTAAAATAGCCTTTATTACCCCCTGGGGTACCTTTTGTTGGAAAGTGATGCCATTCAGCTTAAAGAACACAGGTGCAACCTATCAACGAGCTATGACTTATATTTTTCATGACATGATGCATGATATCCTCCATGATTACGTAGATGATATCATAGCTCGTTCCATAAAAGAAGATGAACATTTAAATGACTTAAGGACAGTGTTTGATCGGTTAAGGGCATACCTTATCCGACTAAATCCTGCTAAATGCATATTCAGAGTTAAGTCCTGTAAACTATTAGGGGTTATAGTTTCTTTACATGGTATCGAAATCGACCCTCTTAAGATTATAGCTATCACTGATATGCCTGCACCTACCAATATATCTGAGTTACGAAGTTTACAAGGTAAGCTTCAACCTATCCGTCGCTTCATCGATAAGCTAGCAAAAAAAACCGGTCCCTTTCTTAAGCTCCTTAAGAAGGATGTCCCTTTTAATTGGGATGATGAATGTAAGGAAGCTTTTTAACTTCTCAAGCAATACCTCCTTAACCCACCTGTGCTTTCACCTCCTAGACCTGATCGCCCATTTATCCTATATATTTCAGCTTTAGATTTTGCTTTAGGAGCTATGTTAGCTCAACTTGATGATGAGAAAAGAGAACGTGCTAATTATTATACTAGCCGAACTTTAATTAGTTATGAAACCCACTACATAGCATTAGAAGAACTATGTATAGCAGTCGTATTTTCTACACAAAAATTATGCCATTATATGCTTAGTCAGAAAACGTATGTCATTGCTAAATATGATCCCTTACGGTATCTTATGAGTCGACCTTATTTATCGGGTCGCACAGCCAAGTGGGTTCTTGCTCTAAGCAAGTTTGAACTCACGTTTATAGGATAGAAGTCTGTTAAGGGTCAAATCATAGCAGATCAATTAGTTGTTGCACCCTTAGAGTCTACCCATCCTCTCATCATTGAGTTTCCTGATGAATGCCTTCAATTAGAGGCGGACCATGTTGAACAATGGTCCTTATACTTTGATGGAGCCCGATGCATGAGTGGGGCTGGTGCAGGTATTATTTTAATATCTCCACAAAAGCACATTATACCTTTGTCCTTTAAATTAACATTTGCTTGCACTAATAATACTGTTGAGTATGAAGCTCTAATCCTTGGATTACAAGCTACATTGGTGCTAAAAATTAAACATCTGCTAGTTTTTGGTGATTCTCAACTTGTTATAAACCAAATTAATGAAGTTTATCAGACCAGAGATGATAAATTGTGCCCATATAAAGCATATGTTTTACAATTAATATCTCTATTTGATCAAGTTACCTTGGAAGTTATTCCTTGAACTAGCAACCGTGCGGCTGACGCTATGGCTGCAGCTGCATCTCTTCTGCCCTTGGAGTTAGATGATGAATATGCCACCATCATTATTCATCGACTCCAGGAACCCGCTTCAAATAATTCATGCTTAGAACCTTTGGATGTGTTTCTAATCAATGAAACTACTCCTAAACCTTGGTATATGGATATATTTGATTTTCTTCACAATGGGACTTTCCCTGCCAGTTCTAATAGAAACCAGCGTCGGTTATTACGTAGACGAGCAAGTCGATTTGTAATAATTGGCAATACTTTATATAGGAGATATTTTGAAGGTATCCTATTGAGATGTTTGAATTTAGAAGAATTCATATCAGCTTTGAGTGAAGCCCACGATGGATTTTGTGGAGGAAACTTCAGTGGTAGTGTCATTGCTATAAAGCTCCTTAGGATAGGATACTTTTGGCCTACCATGGAGAATGATGCACATGAATATGTGTGCCATTGCGACAAGTGCCAGAAACATGCTGACCTTGTCCATGCCCCTACACAAGAACTGTAGGCTATTTCATCTCCTTGGCCCTTTTCAAAATGGGGCTTAGACATTATTGGAAAAATTAATCCTGTGTCATCTGATGGACACAAATTCATCATAACTTCCACTGAGTATTTCACAAAGTGGGTTGAAGCTATGCTTTGTAGGTTCGAAATTCCTGTAAATCTCATCTCAGACAATGGAACTTGTTCCAAAAATAAAGATGTTAAGAAATTATGCCAAAAATATAAGACTCAACATCGCTGGTCCACTCCCTATTATCCTCAGGGTAATGGCCAAGTAGAAGCTTCAAACAAAACCTTAATCAAAATTATCAAAATATTGGTCAATAAATCTGGCCGTGACTGGCACATTCAATTATATCCAACTTTGTGGGCTTATCGAACTAGTGTTCGAACCCCCACTGGAACTTCACCTTTTGTTTTGGTTTATGGCACTGAAGCCGTTTTTCCCTTTGAATTAGAAGTTCCTTCTTTGGCTCTACTACTTCAAGATACCGAAGTAGGAGATGAATATTGAGCTGGAAGACTCAGTCAGCTGGAGCTCCTAGATGAAAAGCGCATCAATGCTTTGGAGCATCTTCATGCTTACCAAAACAAACTTAAAATATCATATGCTAAGAAAGTTCATCATCGATCCTTTGAGGTCGACGATCTTGTTTTAAAAGAAAATCAAAATAATACTAATGCAACTAAAGACCTTAAAGGTAAATTTGAGCCCAACTGGCTTGGACCATATATTATCACTGCTAAATTTGAATCGGGAGCATACAAATTATCTACCTTAGATGGTAAATAACTTAAAGAACCCATGAAAATTTTGCATCTTAAACGTTACTATGCGTAACAAAATTGGTCATTTCAACTAGAGCAAACACCAACATGATTGCCTCAACAATCTAACAAGCATCCCTCATTGCCTGAGCCTGCATTATCGATTTTCAATCTGTTAATTGTCGTAAATGCCATCATCCTACTAGAGGTGCAACCTTTAGATGCAAATCATCCTAAAACCTGAGGGTATGAGGAAGAGTCACACTGTCTATATCATAGGTAAAATAGGCATGATATTCAATCATGTTAAGGTTTCAAAGCCATAGTACACAACATGCTCAACAAAAAACAACTTCAAATCATCAACCAACAAGTGACCATAGTCAGTAATCCACCCCTTCACCCAAAAATTAATAAGAGCCCCCTAAGTCAACAATAGAAATACCTATGGCTCAATCTGGTTACCAAGCTAGACAATAGCGTGCTAAACACTCAAAAAAGTAGCAACACATTTGGACTCCTTTAAACGAATCTATGTTAGACATCTTACAAAGGTTGCAGGAATTTAAGGTCATCACCTTACCTAACATAAAACCTTTATACCTAAATAGAACTAAACCTAAGGGTTATAGGGAGGACCATTATTTTATCTATCATTGAGTGCAGGGCCATGACATTCGTGATTTCCAAGTATTCAGAAATGTAGTTTAGGATCTCATAGATAGTGGGGTTTTTCCATGAATGGTTCATCCATAGTACCTTGACCTTTCAAAATAGAGGCTACATCATACCAATTGAGACCTCAAGGTCAATCGCAACCTCGTAGGCTAAGCAAGACACCTCAATGAGTGGTCACATTTAAAATTACTATTGCAACTTTATTTCAAAAGTTGTAAGAGGCAAATGCATTTGTATTTCCCGAGGTCAAGAAAAGAGAGCCCAAGCATGGGTCCACTAATGAAAGCATCCATTTTATGTACCATCATATATAGGGGCATGACATACATGATTGCCATTTATTCTAAAAGGTGGTCCAAGTTCTATTAGAATTAAATGAGCTCCACATAGATGGTTCACTCATTTCATCTCATCAATACAGGAGCACCCTGTAGAGATCCATGCCCCAATTTGGGAGAGTTGATTTTTGTCACTCTCCCTAAGAAATATGATTACATTGTGGTGGAAAACATATGCAATGGGGGTCCTAAAGGTAGCATACCTTCCCCACCATCCACAGCAAGTTCAATAAAGCAAAGTGAGATTTCTAAAGGTGTCACACCTTCCTCACTTTCAATGAGTAACACACCATGGAGGATACCTAAGGTATCATACCTTATTCC
Organism: Wollemia nobilis; assembly: GCA_028583015.1. NCBI lineage: Eukaryota > Viridiplantae > Streptophyta > Pinopsida > Araucariales > Araucariaceae > Wollemia > Wollemia nobilis. The sequence goes on from JAQPPZ010000159.1 coordinate 716,292, forward strand.
TGTCATAGAAATAAGATAAAAAATATCAAAAGCATCCAAAACATTCAAAATTACAAAAAACAATAGAAATCATAAAAGTCCAAACAAATCATAAAAATGCTCCAAAGGCATTTTAAAGCTACTTGGTCAAATTGCATAAAAAATTCTCCAAGTGTATCCAATCTGCTTGGTCAAATTTCATAAAAAATGCTCCAAGGGTATCCAAGCCACTTGGTCAAATTGCATAAAAAATGCTCCAAGGGTATCCAAGCCACTTGGTCAAATTTCATCAAAAATGCTCCAAGGGTATCCAAGTCGCTTGGTCAAAATTTCATCAAAAATTCTTCGAGGGTATCCAAGCCACTTGGTCAAAATTCCATTAAAAAAATGCTCCAAGGGTATATTCATGCCACTTGGTCACCTTAACAAAAAATTTTCCAAGGGTATCTTCACGCCGCTTGGTCACCTTAACCAAAAATTCTCTGAGGGTATCCAATCCGCTTGGTCAAAATTCCATAAAAAATAAATGCTCCAAGGGTATCTTCATACCTCTTGGTCACCTTAACCAAAAATGCTCCAAGGGTATCTTCATACCTCTTGGTCACCTTAACAAATAATTCTCCAAGGGTATATTCACGTTGCTTGGTCACCTTAACCAAAAATACTTTGAGGGTATCCAAGCCGCTTGGTCAAAATTCCATCAAAAAATTTCTCCAAGGGTATCTTCACGTCACTTGGTCACCTTAACCAAAACTTCTCCAAGGGTATCTTCATGCCACTTGGTCACCTTAACTAAAAATGGTCCAAGGATATCCTCTTGCCACTGGGTCAAACCCTAAAAGCCCCAAAGGCACAATAAGCCCTCTGGTCAAAATAAAATCAAAAATACAAAAACAATGCAAAATAAATCAAAATAAAAAATATTTGAAATAATCAAAATTTCAAAAACAATAGAAAAATTTCAAAATAACCAATAAGTAATAAATTTCCATACACACTTGCATACATGTCATTCATAGCAATGCATTTCATTTGCATTCCATCAACAATGCATTCACTCATATTTAATGTCACATTTCATAAGCATTGCATACATCCTTGCACATTTTACATATGGATCACTTATTAAGTTTAGTATCCTAATTGGTTTATAAAAAGTCATATTGCATTAATCAAGGGCACCTTCGTGATGGAATCCACATAATTCCATAAAGTCAATGCTTTCGTTTACACACACTACATTGTCATAATTCCTAGATATATTCGGTCACTTAGCCATTTCTAATTTTTTAAGCAACCATAAAAAAAAAAGTCAAATTCTCTTGGGACCATTGCACAATATACACTAAAAATATCTTGAGTTTGGGAACTGATGCCAAAATTTTCTTGAACCAAGCACAACTTTCACATCTTAAAAACATCTTGTGGCAAAATGACCAAAACCATCTTTGGGAGAAACCTTGAGGTGAAAGGGGTCATCCTTGCGGGTCCCATCATGCAACATAGTCCATAAAATAGTGGTTTTGACCACTATCACAGTTGCTCTTCAAATATAAACACAAAAATATAGAGTAGTAAGGATAGGGTCACATTCTCATCACACTTCGGTTGAGAATATGATTCCCCAAAGCTCTATACAAAAATTAACAAATTTAATACACACCCTATAAATCTCTAAAGTCATAAGGATTGTACTACATGCCCCTCAAAAGAATGGATAGTCATACCCAAGATGTAAAAGATCAAAAATACCCATGGACTATGGGTCTAACCTCAACTAGGGCTATAGATGCTTGACTGGCAGTGGAGTATGCTCATGTGTGGTGACATGTCTCGTTTAAAAGTGAGACCTATGACTGCTCACATGATAAATCTAGCCTTGAGGTTTCACCCATAACAGGTCTAACTATTTTGGTTCGAGAGGAGGTAATGAACTCACTTGCACACACATTGGTTCTGGATTGTCGAGGTGCACAACTGAGCTCCTGACTTGGTAAATGAATTCAATGCAAACACATTTGATCCTAGGAGGGTTAGGCACCTTTAGTGTGTTTTTTATAGCACTAGAGTGTTTGAGTCTCTACAAAACATGTTGCTCACATTATAACATCCCTATGCACTTTTTCATGTCATTACTCATATTGTATGTCGCAAGCCATCAACGTTGGTGCTCTTGATTAATTCACGATGATAAGCATATCCAAAACAAATATCTGAACCATAAAATATCCTCATACATTTATCACCCATATATTTCATCATCCACAATATGTCACATGCATTAGTCATAAAAACATAAACATCCACATAAAACATCACAATCATATATGCATACATAAACACATAGATCATTGTTCATTCATTTACATCTAAGATCACATCATTGCAAACACATGCATTACATCATATTGCAATAATCAGATCATATAAGCATATACATAAGCATCCATCTAAAAATCCACATCATCCTGAATATCACCTATCATATAACACATACAACAACTCATCATAATGCCATCATCATATCACATAAATTAAAAGCGTAATCAATTAAATTTAAACTAAACATGCATTTAACATTCACCATTGCATCCATATATGCATACATCATCATAGTGCATCTATACATCTAGATCATGGCATCTAATAACACATCTATCATCTAGCTAGCACATGTCACCAACACATTACATACATATAGCAAAATAAAATCATTATCTAGGAATAGCATCCATCATTGCATCCATAAAATAAAATCAAAACAAAAATATTTTCTAAACATCAATTGGGGCATTATTGGTATCATGCCTTCCCTAATCAGAAATCGAACCCAAAATTCCCTAAAAGTAGCATAAGCCCTTTGGTCAAATCAAAATGCTCCAAAGGGGATAAGCCCTTTGGTCAACTCAAAATACCCTAAAGGAGATAAGCCCTTTGGTCAACCCAAAATCCTCCAAAGGGGATAAGCCCTTTGGTCAAACCAAAATGCCCCAAAGGGGATAAGCCCTTTGATCAACTCAAAATGCCCCAAAGGGGATAAGCCCTTTGGTCAACTCAAAATTCCCCAAAGGGATAAGCCCTTTGGTCAAACCACAATGCCCCAAAGGTAGCATAAGCCCTTTGGTTAAGCCAAAATGCCCCAAAGGTAGGATAAGCCCTTTGGTCAAACCAAAATGCCCCAAAGGTATCATAAGCCCTTTGGTCAAACCAAAATGACCCAAAGATAGCATAAGCCCTTTGGTCAAACCAAAATGCCCCAAAGGTGATAAGCCCTTTGGTTAAAAAATTGTATGCTATGGTAAGTATATGATAATGGTACTTAAATATGTAGTAAAATAAGAGAATAGATTTCTGCATTAACTTAGTAAAATACCATTAATGAAAGCTCACGAAAATAGTACAATGCAATATAATGGAGGACTATGAACACTCTAGAATTTTTACAATAAATATCTGCATTGTACCTACTCACAAAGATAAAGCACATAGAAGATTTAGACAATGTAAAACCATCGAATGCATTACAAAAATCAACACTAAATAGCCAATATAGTGATCGAATAATATTAAAATTAGAAACCTTATCTAGTTATTCATGGAAATGTTATCTAGTTATTTACAACAACATTATCATATGCGGATAATATATTCAAAAATATATTTATGGCAACACCAATCCCTATCAAATCTATAGTAACTTTGTGTCTCACACACACCTCTCTCTCTATCTATCTATCAATATAGCTCAAGGTACATATATATAGGAAGATGAGTTCCTTGGGCTTTACTCTACCTATTACTATAACTCATGTACATGTGGACTACATGCACATTTATATAATTGCACATTCTAACACTTGTGCATTTATTACTTCTTCCCCAAGTAACTACTTAACATAAGATAAACTCATAATCTAATAATTTACGCAAGGTGGTACATTGACATGTACCAAATAATACAATATACTCTAAAACCCCCCTTATATTACATTATTTGGGTATTGAAGACTTTAGTCTTCAATATGGATATTCATCCTTAAAATATTCTTTTGTTGGATCTGGTTCTTCCTGTTCGTTTGGTTTAGTATTTATGTTGTCTCTCCATGTTTTCTTCATTCCACTATTTTTTGGTATTTCAAAGTGTTTGATAGAATTATTGAAGTCTTCTAGATAACCTTGTTGAACTAGAGAACTAATAATCTTACGAGTTATAAGTGGATCATAACTACTTCCTCTTATATTTTTGTATGACCTATATCCTTGATTTTAAAAAAATTCAAGCTTGAGCTCTTTGTTAGTGAATTGTTTTGAAAAAATAATTTGGAAGAAACAATCTAATATAAAAATTAGTCTCTCCTCATATCTTTTATAGTACTTGCCTTTGTTGTAACAGTAGTAATATGGATGAGATTTTTCTCCACAATATTTACATGGATGGAGACTCCAACAGTTAACCTTTTCATGACCAGGTTTACATACAGTAAGTACATGGTAAAGATATCCCAATTTCTTTGTTATCTGGTTTAGGAATATCATGTTTATCTATTTTTGTGATAAAATAGTTAAACCATGTGTGTATAATTGAATCTATTCTATATTTAATTCTTTCATAAATTTGTATGAGATCTTTTTGATCAATATTCTTTCCTTCCTTTTGAATATGATATTCAATTTCCTAATTGTCTTCAATTCCCTTTACTATTTCATTGGAATATATTCCTAAAGAATTCACTTTCACCAAACTATTGTTTTTTGAATTTGCAGAAATTATTTTAAATTCCATTGATTCTTCTTTTCCATTTTCATCTTCCTCATTATCCAATGAATTCTCTGACCCATCAATCATGCTTTTACACCATATTGGTATTTTCCTTGCTCCTTTTCTAATAACATTATTTAATATGTTCTTTGGAGTAGACATCCTTATAGCTCCCTTGTTTTAGAGTATGTGAACCAATTATAAAACCTATCCAAGACTTAGGTTTTGTAGGATTACTTATGTCTCCCAAGTGATTTAATTAATCTAAGGTTTTGATAAAGTGCTTGATAGTAAACTTAGCTTTTAGGTTTACTTTGAGTTGAATCCCTTTTGACTCCCTAATGGTTTGATGATATAATGTTCAAATCCTAATTTCATTTTCTCCTTATGCACTTTTCAATTTGATAAATTTCTATATGGTTGGATTTATTTTATCCCTTTAATGTGACTATGGTACAAGTATAAGTAAATAATTCTAACTCTTTTAAGTAAGCAATAATTTTGTTTCTTTATCCTTTAATAACCAATAGTTTAATTTTCTAAATTCCAATAAACTATGTTTGATGTAGTATTCCTTATAACTCCCTAATTTGGAATATTAGAAAATAATAATATTTACAATATAATAAAGATTTTATTTTCCAAGTAGAAACCCTTATATATCTTATGGTAATTAATTGCAAACATTAAAATACTTGTATTTCAACTAAAGTGATTTGAAATACTATGTACTATGACACACTTTCACATGTATTAATATTGATTTTTCCAAAACTCCTAACGTAAATGATGAATGAACTTCAACCTTAAGTTATACACCTTATAAATCCTTAATGAAAGCAATTTTAATTAAGGTAAAACCTTATCTCTATAATGTTGTAACATTTTGAAAAGTGGGTATTGTATTCCTTCGACGATGAACGTATGACAACGATTTCAACATGTATTTTATCAGGATTTAATGTTCCTTTGAATCCTTTTCAACTCCTTTAGATATTCGCTCTTAAATGCACCTTTATCTTGCTCTTAATCCCACTTGGACATCCCTTGACTTCTCTACATTCAATGCATGCTTAGATGGTGCTTCATTATCTATGAATGTTCTTACTTTTGATGGCTATAAATGTGCTTCTCTTGTATTTAAATGAGTGCCAAGTGGCATGAGGTATTATTAAGATCCTTTTGCCTCCTATTTCAGTGGCATTGGTATTTGAAGAGAGTTAGACCATGTGGTGTATGTTGAATACCTTCTTGGATATTAATACTATGATGAAAGGTGCTACTCAAATAAACACCTTTATCTTGAGTGTTAGAGATAATAGGGTGAAGATGCCCTTTGTACCAAGTGGTACAAGATTCCTGGGCTCCACGTTGCAAGTGGTGATCAAGTTTCATGCATGTAGACCTCCTCCCAATATTTCTTTCTTTGTGTACTTATTGCTCATAAATGCCTTTAGTAACTTTTCTTCTACACCTTCTTTCCAAGCGAACAGTGATGCTACGAGGGTGGCTCCAGCTAATACGTATCAAGGGTGCTACAATGGAGGTTCTATGGCTCTTTGATGATGGATTTAGGTACTACTTCATTTCAACTGGTGGTTCGTCTAAGTTGAACCTTGGGTAATTCACCTTGTAACTATTTCTTTAGAACTATTCCTTCTTTTTTGATATACAATAGATGATATCCACTTTATATAAAACCCTAATATGCTATCCCTCTTGGATAACAAGCTCCTTACATTGTTTAATTCTTGTAGGTAACTATTGTGGTGGGTGCTCGATTCAATGGAAAATATAGTACCTTTTAGACATCTTGAGATTTAATTTATGTGAGTCCTCCATTGGCTCTCTTCTCTTACTTAGAATCTGCCCCTTTACAACCTAGAATGACCACTTGAAAACTGTGTATTGATGGCCATTGTAATGCCTTTTAGAGGCTAAATTATTTCTCCTTCTCTTGCTATTATAAAGGACAAGAATGGTATTTTTTGCAATGTAAATAGTTAAGATAGTGTACCTTAACTTGCACCAAAGTTTTAGACCGAATGTCTCCTTTATTAAGCTCTCTAACTTCTCTAAAAAGGTGGCTTACTGGGAGCAAATTATATTGTCTTCCTTACTAGAAAACATCGACCTTCTAAGTAATTTTACTTGGATAGCTTAGCTACAATAAATCCAGCTCTTCAGCATGCAACTAATATGCTATTTGAGAGGTTTAAATTTGCACTAATGTTCACTTTAACTAAAATCCTTAGTGAAATTTGAATAACTAATATAGTGCAATAATGAACTCTCAAAGTAACTCGAAGTATGCACTAATTTTCATTGTAACTAAAAATACTTAGTGCATCTTAAGAAACTCTTTAAGAACAACTAGTATAGTGCAATATTGATCTCACCTTATTACTCCTACAAATGAACCTTAAATCATGCACTAGTAATTTCTCCTAAATGCACTATAATATCTACAATTTAATAAAGTCTTATTTATTGTAACTATATAATAGGAATATGATATTTTTATTTCTATTGAAATATATATAAAACCTATTTTAATGTGCAGGTATATAAACCTTAAAAGAAACTTTCTTCTACACTCCCTTGAAGACTTTAAAATGCAACCTTATCCTTGCAACTTTAACTCTGATATGGTGCTTAATGAAACATAATAATGAACAAAGTAGCTTAATGTTCAGTGATGAAACTATTGCACCAAAGTTTCTTACCTTAACAAACTCTATAGATGAAGGATTGCAAGGTGATTAGATTCACCTTATTGATGCCTTTCACTGGATGGACTTGCAACTCTTTTTTGCTATCCAAAATAGCTCTTTAGCTCATGTACTTGCAGATATGAAACCCTCTATTGGTCAAATATCTTCCTAATTAACAAAAAATATATTTGTGCACCCTAGACATGACCAAAATTGAAATTTTGGACGAAATAAATGTCCTTCGTGCCAATATCCAGAGAGGGCTAGCTCCCTTAATGATCCTACATAGGTTTAAAGTCTAGAGTTGCATGAAAGAAAATGAAATAACAAAAAGAAAGGAAAATATGGCCATAAGCTAGAATGTAGGATTTGGGGTAGACTAGCAGTAAGAATTCCCACCAAGCATTACATAGCATATCCTAGAAAGAAATTAGTAGAATTAAATTACAATTTTGTGGAGACAACTTCCAGAATCACACTCCAGTACTCACTCCCTCACTAGCAACATTCAAACCTAGGTTACAAAATTTAAACTTAACATAAGATAATGAACATGAGCAGGAAATAGAAGTGCTTAAAATATAAAGAAATCACATAGAAATTGTTTGCAAAATTCAAAAGCCAAGTTTCTTATATTTATACAGAGAACTTGAATAGTTTTCTCATAGAATGTCTAACCTCCGTTACATTGAAAATATCTAGTATTTATAGAGGTTTTTGCCTCTGTTCATTTAATACACAAAAGATAAAATATTTACAGATCAGGAACCTTCATGAGGAAATTCCTCCTTGAAATTCTTCATAGGGGAGCAGTGATCTAGTTTTGAAGGAAAAAATCTGCATAGTTGACCAGCCTAGATACAAATGCATTAGAACACAATGAAAATGAATGAAAATAGGGAACTTGATCATAAAATTTTGGCCACCTTTATGCTTTGGAAATTTTCATTTACCTAGGAAGTCCATAAAATATTAAAATATTTTGAAAAGGAGTAAAGCCGGTGGGGAGCACCTTGGAAATCATGAAAGTCACCCTATGGTATTAAATCTAGCACCATTTTCAACATAAAATTCAAAAATATAGTCTCCTTTGCCCCAATCATTAAATTCTTACAATCCTCTAGTTCGGGCACCTTTGAAAAGACTTATGGGATGTTTTAAAACATTTTCTCTAGAAAATACTACAATAATTCTTCATAGAGCGAATTCGGGTGAAACATCTTGTTTCATGTTCTTATGAGCAAAAATTCTCCCTCTACACCTTTTCCCAAACCATTGAAGAGCATGCCAAACTTCTACCGAATTGACATTTCATCCCATTAAAACTAACTTCACTCCTTTAAGGAAGTAACAATGACCTCCACCCTCTCTAGAGACGAACTCACTTTTATCCATAACAATATTTTATACCAAAAGGAGAGAACACCGCTTCTTTTTTCATTTTTATTTTTTCACATTGCATTCTTTACGCTACTTCACCCAAAAAAAATGAGAACAGGTAATTTGCCTTCATTGATCCATGACCTGCATCTTTGAATGCCTTTATAATTTGCTTTCACCCCAAGGAGAGGTGAATGAGAATTTTTCCCTTCACTAGGGGCGAAATCCCATTTGACCTTGTTTTTTTTTTTTTTAAATTTACATGGTGGAATCTATAGTCGCCATGAATCTGGGCAGGCTGTCCAGCTTTTATGGTCGCCACAATATTCTACGTTGTCTACCCCAGAAGCCACCACACAGATATTTGCGTAGTCCGCCATTATAACCACCATGTCACAATAATTTTAAACCTTTTACGCCGCTGAAAGCACTAGGAAAGGGATCAGTGTTCAGTCCGACGAGGCATGAGATTTGAACCTTGGACCTCCGCCCTCTTATGGGGTTTGGATGAACCAATTGGTCTACACCTCGGACCTCCCATTTGACCTTGTTGACCATGCGCTCCTTAGAATTTATTTTGCAAAGCAAATTTTCAATTTCAAAACTTTTCCCTTTTTGGACCCTTTTTCCATTTTCGATAACTTTCCATTTTCAAAAACTTTCCATTTTCAGTGACTTTCCATTTTCGGTGACTTTCCATATTCGAAAAGTTTCCATTTTCAGAACTTTTCATTTTCAAAAATTTTCCATTTTTGGAACTTTTCCTACTTTTGGAACCTTTGAATTATTTGACTATATAATTGCTTTTGCTTCCCCAAAATTGATTTTCTGCCCCAAAATTAATTTTCTACCCCAAAATTGATTTTCGATGGTAAAGCTTCCTAGAGCCATAACTTTGATCCGTTCACCCGATTTTCTATTGTAATATATCATTGGAAATCTTGAAAAAATATCTATCACAACAAAATATTTAAAGATCATTTCATCCTATTTTACTTTCACTACTGGATGTATTTTATACTTGGAAAATTTTATTTTTTAGTGTGGCAAAAATGCCAATACTTTTGGTGGCTCATGGAATATTCAGCTCGTCTGAATGCAATTGATCCTAGGGACTTTATCCATTGGGAAATAAAGTCATAACCACCTACTGCATCAAGCTATTTATTGCTTGCATTAACTTCTTCCTACATTGCCTTATATTCTTCAATCTCCTATTTGTATTTTTCACCCAATGCGAGTTACTTCACTGAGCTTGGTTGATTTTCTCTACTTCAGGATACTCAGGAAAAACTTTAATATATGATGCCAACGAATCTTGTAATTCCAAAATTAGGAAAGAAATAGAAGTTTTTGAAGATATAGCTCAACGAAAGGAGTAGGAATGGATGGGGCCATAGTTACGCTCACCCTTGATGAGGTTGGTGTACTTATAATGATGAAGGGAATAAGGGGTAGAATATGAGGAAGATGATGGTGGAATGGAAAATGAGGAAGGGAAAAAAAGTGGTGGGTAAAATGAATGAAGGTGAAGTGGAAAGAGGTACTATAGAATGAAGATAAGTAGTAACCAAATACTCATGATCAGGAGAAAATGCGTACCTACAGGCCTGTTGAGTGGTAATTTTATCCAATTGTGAAATTACACTCTCCCTTAGAGTTTTGATACCAAAATCCCCCCTTGAAAAGAAGTTAAACAAAAAAACTTCTCCAAGGTCTTTGTTATATTAGCATTTGCATATATGTATTAGTAATATCAATAAAAATATATCAATTCAATGCTAGGAACACCTTAGTGATTGCAAAAAACTGTAAACAAGGGGTATGTGTTGGTTTATTTTACCATGATACTTTAATGATTGTTTATGAAACCAAAATAAAAGTAAATGTGAATTGGCCCTCATATGACCATGATATAGTACCTTAATTCCTTTTATCTTGAGGATTTTAAGGTATATTTTATCTTCCCTTATTAAGTGTATTTTAATCAATCTTTACCTTGCACTAAATTCTACTTTAAACATGAAAGTAAAGATTAAAATTTATCTATGAATGTGAATCCAAAATGATGAATATGCTTCTTAAATGTAGCTCCTTCTCATGGAGATAAATATGAAGAACACAAGATTATACTGAGACGGGGGTTAACAATATAAGACTATTTTTTACTTTCTTTCCAAATCAATATCAATTAATGTCCTTAATTGCAATAACAAAATATAGAAATGTGCATTAATAACTCAGATAGTAGTAGTAAGCAAGAGCACAAATCACCACACACAATTGAGACACAATATTTAAAGTGGTTCCCCCAATGCAGGGTACTCCACCAGATAATCTCTTTATAATATTTCACACAAAAATAAGGATCCTTATCCAATACAATTATTTCTTTGATCTGCTCAAAGCTAGACAATAACAAGTTCACACAGAACTTGTCCAAATATGAATAACAAACTCACACAAAACTTGTCCAAAACTAAATAACAAGTTCACACAAAACTTGTCCAAAACTAAATAACAAGCTCACACAGAACTTGTCCAAAATTGAATAACAAGTTCACACAAAACTTGTCCAAAACTAAATAACAAACTCACACAGAACTTGTCCAAAACTGAATAACAAGCTCACAGAGAATTTTTCCAAAACTGAATAACAAGATCACACAGAACTTGTCCAAAACTGCTCTAGCAGGCTCACCAAGAACTTGTCCAAATATGATCTAGCAAGATCACCAAGAACTTTCCCAAATATGCTCTAGCAAGCTCACCAAGAACTTGCTCAAATATATCCACAAATCTGTCCCAAAACTGTCCACAAAGCTGTCCAAAACTGTCCACAAAGCTATCCCAAAACTATCCACAAAGCTATCCACAAAGTTGTCCAAAACTGTCCCTAGAGTTGTCCCAAAACTGTCCACAAAGCCTTCTCAAAGTCTCAATCAATCATGCTCAAGTAGTACTCAAATCTCATCCACAAATCTATCAAGGCAAAGCTCAAAGATGAACTCAACAATGAATGGTAATGTAATCTTCAATAAATGACAACAATGATCCACAACTCAACTCAACTCAAATCAACTCATATAAGCATAAAGAGAATTGTTAGATACTCAATATGTTATATCAATCTCAAATCAAATCAACTCAAATCAATCTCAATTCAACTCAAGTCAACTCATAGAAGCATAAAGAGAATTGTTAGAGACTCAATATGTTCTAAGCTCAATCTCAACTCAAATCAACTCATAGAAGCATAAAGAGAATTTTTAGAGACTCAATATGTTCTAATCTCTATCTCAAATCAAATCAACTCATAGAAGCATAAAGATAATTGTTAGAGACTCAATATGTTCTAATCTCAACTCAACTCAAATCATAATTATGGAATAGTTTATTTCATGGAACTTGACCAATCACCTCACACAATCACTTGACTAGGCTCAATCAACTCAACTCAACCAATCACAACAAGGGACTACTATTTCTCACAAACACCCTAGTCCAAGCATGTATCAACCAACTCAAATATTTCCAACAATGCTCAACCAAAAATCTCACATAACAATGATACTCATGTTCTTTACAAGTTCTTTCACAACCAATGTGCTTCAATGACTATGCTTATAAAACAAGGTTTAAACACAAATCTCAAACCAAAAAACCTTGAAGCATTCAACCAACCACTTTCGAAAAGGAAATCACAATAAATCCTTTTCACTCCAATGATATTTCATCAATTAACCACCATAAACAATCAATAGGAGAATGTGCCCATACCTTTTTGATACCAAGAAGTTGTCCACAAAATCTGCCACACTAAACACAAATTTCCTTTCCAATCTCAATAAGGGTTAGTGGACTTCAAATAATAATCACAAGATAAGCATAACTCAATTTACACCTTTTTACTCCAACTTAATAAACACATCCACCAAAGTCATTTTTAATAAAAACCCTTATCAAAAATAATAATCAATAAGGCTCTCAAAAATATTTTATAACAACTTCTTATTTCTCCTAAATCTTAATTTTCAATTTCATGAATATCAAAATAAATCAACAACTCATCCACCTCTGAAATAATAATCATAGCCCTTATAAAAATAAAGTTTAATTAAAAACTTTAATTATTCCTTAACCACCTTATAACTCCTATCCTAGGGCATCAACGAAATTAAATTAGAGCAAAACGTAATTACCTCCTCAAGGGGATTCGAACCCCCAACTTGCCCACACCACGAATGCCTTAGATGTGGCTAAGGTTTCCACACGATCTAGCTACTCGTTCGAAAGGAAAAAGCACGACGTGCCTTAAGTCCTTCCTCCCTTCCACGTAAACCAAAAGCGCTTCAAGCAATTTCCTTCCAATGCCTTCGAATGCAGTCAAGGAGATTCGAACCTTGACATAAAGCACTACCACACACCTTAACAAAAATCCAATTTCCAATGCACAACTCTGCCCACAATATCTTGGGCTTTCGACCAACCTTGGATTTATTCGCTATCTCCCTTTTCAAAATGATTTTTGCATGAGCTCTCTTCGGATTCTAGCCAACGATTAACATGAGCAAGGATTAATTTCAAATGAACCTTAGGATCCCCTTTATATAGTCTTCTCCTCATTTTCGATGATGTCGGTGCATTATTGATATTCCCTCTTTTTTTAGATGTTGGCGCTAACTTTAATTTTAATTTTAAAATTAAAATTTAAATTTTAAATAATTAAAATTTAAACTAAATATTTAAAATTAAATATCTCCATCATCGGGGCACCTTTTTCAACGAAATGAAAGTCCAACCTGGATTTTAAGAAAAACTCATTTCAAATCTGCCATCCATGGTTTTAAATAAAACCTTTTATTTTTCCTGCCTTGGTTTTCACAAAAACCCTAAATTTATTCATGCTTTCCAAAATATCATCTGCCCACCAAAACTCAAAGTGATCCATATGCCATCAATGACAACATAAAATAACTCAAATTGCCAATAAAATATAACATTTGATGTGAATAATAAATTATTCCTCTTTGGTGAAATTAATTTTCACAAAGAGACAATAATTTATGGCCTTAAAATAATGGGCTTTAAAATGTCATTTAATTATCCCTCTTTTATGAAATAATTTATATAAAGAAAAATAATTTAATGCTTTAAAATAACAACCTTTTTAATATAACATATAAAATTACCCCCCTTTAATGAAATCAGAAATTTTATGAAGAAAGGTGCATTTATTGTTCCAAACATGCTAATTTGTAAAATGCCATAAAAATAATCCCCTTCAATGAAATTGGAGCTTTCATGCCGAAAGGTCATCTTATACTTATGAATGGACATGCAGATTTTAGAAGTCCAATTTGCCTCCAACACTAAAAAAAATTAAAATTTCCGAAATTATAAAAACCATTAAAAATAGCAGTTTTAAAAAATAATTATAAAATCCATCGGAATGAGTCTGAATCTATTATGTATGGAAGATTAAAGTTCATTCAATGTAGCCATGTATTTATTTTTGTCATTTTATTTTTTTATGATTTTTATTTTAATGCTTGAAAATAATAATAAAATCTGCAAAATAAAAAGTTAGAAAAATAAAAATAAGAACTGGAAACAAATTAAATGTGGAAAATGCAGACATGCAAAGCTTGATCAGTTTGATAGCACTTTGTCTTGTAAAACCTAAGATGTGTGAAACTCATACATGCAACCTAGTCTATTTGACCTTGCATTTGCACAACCGAAATAAACAAAATGCTAGCTCCTAGGGTTTAGAAATAAATTTTCAGATTTTGAACATTCATATGAAGTAAATAAAAAAATGTATAAACTTTATCTATAAATCCAGAATCTGAAAGGGGAAAGATAAACAATTAAATCTGAGAATGCAGAAAAAGTCTCCTCCTTTCTTGCTAACAAGGCCTCAAATTTCTAAAAAAACACATTAGCATTAAAAAGTATTTTTTTTTATAGTCATTTTGGCAGTGCTTGGCCTTCCAAAAACATCCAACCCCTTTGTAATATTTTAAAGACGTATTTAAAATTCCCATAGAACCCTTTCGTGCTCCGTTTTCCATCTTTTCGACTTGCTGGTTTTAATTTTGAACGCTTCATTTTTCTTTCTTGGTCTTCATTTTAGATTATTTGGCTTTGAAAACATCTAACTTATTTCACCCTTAAGCCACATGGATGTTTACCTTTGTATTATCTTAGTGCTATTTTGGTTTTATCTCACCACATTATTACCTCGTTTGAATATGTGATGAAACGACCTATCTACATTGGTTCAATTAGTCGTTACCACAACACCCCACTATGAGGATATCAGAATTTCCCTATAAATCAAGAGGAATTTCATTCATCAAAGCATACTCATTTTCCCATAACACATTCACCTTGACGTCGCGTGCTTTAAGAAATACCTTCATCGGTGAATGATAGGGGTTGTTTTACCTTCTATTTTGAATGCTTCTCACACAAACGATGATTGTTGGAGTTACCCTTTAATTAAAAGATCCTTGATGCCTTTATGTCAGGATCTTGACCAACTTCCACATCTTTATGATGCCCATGTGGACAATGCTCGTTTGGTAGACATACTACCATATTGCATGGCCCTTTAATTTTCTATATGTATTCTTCAAGTAGTAAGCTTTTGCCTCCTTCGTTGTAGGCATGTTTGCTGCTCTGGTGACGTCCACCATAGTGTATTTATTGTCCTGCCATGCCACGATGATATCCAAATCATATCAAACCTACGTACTCATACCTATCACTGTGTTTGATGCATTGTCCTCTAGTCCTTTACACTATTCACCCCAAGGCCATCTACCATGTCTTCGACCTGTCATCCAAAACCTCAAGCTGTCACCGCCTTATCCCATAGTCAACGACAGTGATTCCTCCAACTGGCATCCACTCGCAATGAGGTGTCTATCTGATCATGTACATGATGTATCTCTCGTGAGTAATTTTGCTGACCTTCAGCAATTTTTCTGCTATTTTAACTCTACGTCCACGAATCTCATTACCACTATGTGTTTGCTCTCGGGTGTCCCCATCGAAGTGCACTCTTTGAACTAGTTTGTGATTGTATCATCATTTATTCATCGTCTCCATAAAATACACCTTAATTAATAATGCTCGTATCGTTTGATATTATATTTTTACCCCATTTTATGTATTTTGTGTGGTTGTATATTGCCCTTTACTCCTGGTGTTCACAGTTCATTCTGACCATGGTTTAATATATCATGCAAGAAGAGGGGCAATATGCATTTAACGATGTTGATCATAATTTATGTGCCTTGACCAATGCTTCTTAATGCCTGAAATACTGCACCTTCAATGATAGTTGTCTCTGTTTACATGCAAAACACTCAATTTTTGTGTTAGTGTCGTGTCCTCTGTTGTTATTTTTGCCAATGGAGCTATTTTTCTATGAGCCTACCATGTCCTATGTGTCGAGCTATAGTAACCACATCTCGGTAACTTCATCGCCTTGCGACTTCTCTGCTCCATGCTCGGTAAACCTTCACCTACCATATTTGTAACTCTGTTTGAGTTTAAGCTACCACTATTATTCCATGCGGGACCCACACTTCCATCGTTGTTTCAAATTTTCTTAGTTTTTCGATGTTGGTCAGTCCATGTTTGGACCTAGCAACGTCAAAAAACCCCACTGACCTTTCGTCACCATTTCTATATTTTCATCATTGTCAAATGAATTCACCGAATATTTCTTGACATCAATGATGGGTAACCTCCTCACAATTGGCCCACATAGCTCACCCATATGTCGACTTCACTTCATCACCATGTTGTAGTACACCATAGCAGTCTCTAGTCCTTATTGGCTCTTCATCACTAAGTACCCTTGTCTACTAGGTCACACGTCCGAAATGGCATCTGTCATCTGTGTCTTTTACTTCATGAGCTCTCCATATTAGCATCATCCCCTATTAGCCTGCATACAATAAACCCCATCGTATTATCCGTCGAGTTAAAATGAATTGAAACTTACATTTAGAAACATAGGGATAACTTAATCGTAACTTAAAATAAACCAACCAATCAAATTCTAAATTTAAATATTTTCACTATATTATACTACATTATATTATATCATATTAAAAATGTATATAATATAATACAATATAATATAATATAATATAATATAATATAAGTATTTATTTATTTTATATTATTATTATTATAATAGGAAATATAGTAATAATAATAATATTTCTTTATTATACCGAGAGGAGACCTAGGTTCCAATCCCACGGGCTTGCCCATGCACAAACAGCAGCCCAGATCTTATTCGTCTGAGTGGTGCGCCAGATTGATGACGACGGTGCAACCCCTGTGCGTCCGGCGGTCCCCATCTCACGCCGAGTTACCATGTACCGAGACGGTGGAAGTCCTGGGAGCCTTCGTAGATAGTTTGAACCCTACCACCTGTGCTGGTAGTTACTAAAAATCGTGATTGTAACCATTGCTTCTATATACCAAAAAAAAAAATATTTCTTTATTATTATTTATTTAGTTATTAGATTTATTTTATTTGGTCTTTAAAAGAACATTAACCTATGAGAGTAAAAATGAACCCCTTTATTTTATTGCCTTCTTCTTTTTACAAATATATATATATATATATATATATATATATATATATATATATATTCTTATTACTTTATCATAAGTTTATATATATATATATATATATATATATACATATATCACCTTATTATTATAATATTATTTATTATTTATATTATTATTATATGAAACATACACATGAAAGAAAAATATAAAATCTGACAACCAAAATCGCTCACAAAACTTGACAAAACATATTGTCAACAACAAACTGACAACAAAAAGTCATCAACAAGAAATTGACGATAAAAAGTCATCAACAATAAATTAGCAAAAGTACAAACCCAAAAATGAGTCAAGCATTAGACGCTCACAGCAAAAATAGAAGCACCCAACACAAGAAGGAACCCTGGAACTAAATTTCAAACATCAAGGATGGGATATATCGAAAATATCACTCCAAGGACACCAAAATGCTCAAAACATAAAATTTAAAAGGTGGGTCCCCAAGTTTTGGGGCTAGTTGTGGAGCAGCCACAAAAAATGGTGACTCTACTAGGAAATGCTCCTGAGCATTTCAGGTGAAGAACCCAATCTGAAATGAAAACACACAAAATCAGCGAAATAAAAATCATTTAGCAATGTCTCAAGAAGATGGGGGTAAACAACTTTAGAATGAAAAAAACTAATCCATCTACCTTTGCTCAGTGTGTGCAAAAGTGATTCATTTCCTGCATTTCTAAAAATCCTCTAGATTCCATCATCCCTTTCTACATTAGGCTATGAAGTGTTGTGGCTGCTCCACAACACACCCCAAAATTGGGGACCCACATTTTGCATGTTTTTCAAGAGGACAAAAGTGACCTGTATGCTAAAAGAACAAAGGAAGAGCAGAATTAAAAGATGTCACGATATCGCGACATGTCACATTTTCGCGGCTCAGATTGGTGAAAGACAGCAAAGATAAAAAGTGTCACGATATCGTGACATGTCGTGAAATCGTGGTCAAAGTGGTCAAACAGAACAGGATGCCAAAAGTGTCACGATATCGCGACATGTCATGAAATCGTGGTCAAAATGGTCAAACAAGACAAAAGGCTAAAAATGTCACAATATCACGACGTGTCGTGAAATCACGGTGTAAGACAAAGAACCAAGTTGAAGACTCAAAATTGTCGTGATATCGTGACATGTCGTGTTTTCGCGATGCCTAGCGGATGAAAAAAGCTAAATGCAAAAATTGTCGCGATATCGTGACATGTCATGTTTTCGCGACATGTCATGAAATTGCGATCAAAGACAGCAAGAGAAAAGTCAATGCAAAGATGCCGCGATATCGTGACATGTCGCGTTTTCATGACCCAAAGACGAAATGAAAGGCAAGGAGGAAAATTGTCGCAATATCATGACATGTCATGTTTTCACGTCTTGTCATGAAATCACGGTCAAAGCAAAGAAGAAGTGTCGATCAAAAATTGTCGCGATATCGCGACATGTCATGAAATCACGGTTTATAGAGGAGAGAGAAGACAAAGTGTAAAAATGTCACAATATCACGACATGTCATGAAATCGTGGCTCGGATCACGAGGTAGAATTAAAATGAAAAAATGTCATGATATCGTGACATATTGCATGCTTGTGACTAAAAGACATAAAGGTGTCGCGATATCACGACATGTCTTGTTTTCGTGATAAAAGGATGAAGAGCTAAGCTGCCGACATAAATTTCATGATATCGTAGTAGGCTGGTTTTTCATTTGCGATTCATGGCGAGCCATTACAGAGCATACAAGGGAAACGCTGAACACGTGGTGCAAAGATGTCAGGGCTATGGGGTAACGCTCCAGGACCAGCAATTACAGTTCATAGAGAAGATCAAGCATTTCGATGACCGAAGAGAAAGTCAAAAATAACTAAGAGGCGGGGAAGACGAAACGAAGCAATCTGGGAAATGAAATGAAGTGTCACAGAGCAAAACAGAGAGCCATATAAGAAAGCTTAAAAGGTAGAGGTGAAGACTGGCACAAGGTTCGGAAACCGCTGCAAGCAGTGTTACAGAGCTGAGGGTGATAATCCATTCTGGGCCTGCTTTTGGAGTGTTTTTCTTCCACTTTCTCTGGTTTTGGAGAACCAGATTTCTGCTATTGTAAAATGACACATATTTAATGCAGATAATTGTTCAAAAATTTGCATCTTATGGGCAAGAAAGGAGGAGCCATTTTCTGCATACAAGATTAAATATCTATGTTCCCTTTTCAAATTTTAGGCTTATAGGTGAAGTTTAATGCAAGTTATCTTGGTTGCTTCAAGTGAATTTCTAAATCTAAAAACCTCATTCAAAACCCTAGGAACTAGCACTTAGCTTATCAGGATTGTGCATGTTTTATAGGTCCAATATGTTAGGTTGCATGCAAGAAAACCTCACATCTTCGGTTTTATCGAAATAGGATAGCATCATACTAAGCGCATTTCATTTTCATTTTATTTTGCATTTTAATTTGCATTCCTCTGCACTTTACTTTTCCAGAAACCATTACTTTGTTTTAATTTGCAGTCATTAAAATAAAAAATTAAAAAAATGTCAAAATACAAAAATAGTTTCACCAGTGCGTAGGTCATACTGCAGATTTCAAATACGCATTTTGAGATTTCATTTTTGGATCTGTTTTGTATTTTTTTAAATTTCACCAAAGTTATTGTTTTATTGCAGATCATAAAAATCCAAAAATAGAAATTTCCATTGCTGGGCCGATTCACATTTGTTTTTATTTTGGTTCAATGAACAATCATTAGAGTTTCATGATAAAATAAACCAACATTGCCCCTTGTTTACAGTTACTTGCAATCACTAAGGTATTCGAAGCATTAAATTAAATATTTTTATTTATGATGCTAACATAGCGGAGACCTTGGAGAAATTATTTACAGAATTTCTTTGCAAGAGGGGATTTGGAACTCAAATCCTATCGGAGAGTGTATTTTCACAATTGGGTGAAAATACCACTCAACATGAAGTATCACTCATAAAAAAATGGCTATAGACAGAGCTCCATTGCTAGTCAGGCGTCTATAGCCCCGATGGAGTTTGTCTAACACACCCTTGTTTTGCTCAACTCTTTGCAAAGCCTTTCCTTTCAAGTGAGCTATATCTAGACAGAGCCCTACTACTAGTCAAGAATTCATAGCCCCGGTAGAGTTTATATAGATCTTGTAACTGATATGATCAAGCTTTTCAATGCTCATTCTCTCTCTCTCTCTTTTTCTTTTTTTTCTCTTTTTTTCCTTTTTTTATTTTTCTTTTTCTTTAATCTTTTTTTTCATATATAGATTTTTTCTTTTCAAAAGAACAACCTTGCAAAGCTTCAAGCATCACTAGGGTAAGGCAGCCTACAAGTGAATTATTTTATATTTTCACCTAGGGTTGTAGATGAAGATAACTTCATCGTTCGTAATTCCAAAAATGTTATTTAATGTTTGTGAGTCCCATGTGTATCTTTGGCTAATATTTCATTTTTCCATTTTCCACCATTTTAGTCCCAAAATCTGAGCATGATCACCAAATAAATCATCCCCCTTTTCTTGGGTTCATAAATTTTTAGATCAGATACTCCAACCTACTAAGCCAAGAAACACCAAAATGGGCCAGAGTCCTGGTTTTTTTTTTTTTTTGAGTTCATCAATTTTTTGCTCTGGTACTCCAACTTACTAAATAAAGGAACACCAAAATAGGCCAGATACCAAAATTTAGCGACCACAAAACAACACCTCAAAACCAGGGAATAACCCAAAACACAAAACTCAAAACATAAACCGAAAACTACATACAAATGTACAATATGGTGCAAATATTGAACTATCACTTCCTTGGATCCCAAACATTATTAGTGCATTTCAGAATGCATATAACATGATAAGCATGCCAAATGTTGTAGGACTAAAAAAAAAGCAAAATTAATCCAAACAATACATCAAACTTCAGCTTGCCTCTCTCACCCCACCAATTTGATTTAGTTCCATTAACAATCCCATAGGTGAGATTCAAATCATTAAATTGATTAGACAACATTTGATTTTCAATTGATTCTTTTCTGTTCTTTAAAATATCAATTTCACAACTCAATTCTAAATTTAGAACTAGGCTTTATTTTTCAAATATGAAATATTGCAAACAAGAGCCTATTTCTAAAAAAATCAAAACCAATTCATTATTCATGTTTTTAGGCCAATCAAATTTATGCAAAAATTTGCAAGCATATAAGATATCTACTAAATGAGAATTATTATAACTTTTTATCCTAGATTCTATTTTCAATTTTTGATGAATTTTATTTAACAATTCAAGCGTATCAAATTTATTTTCATTCATCAAAGCAATCTTATTAAAGGTGTGAGTAGAAATCAATCCTTGTTCTTCATTCACCTTCAATGGCATTTCATCATAAACATCATTTGAATCTAATGAGTAATTATACAAATATTCACCTGAAGCTTGGATGTTTGGACACAAAAGGTTAGATTTTACCTTTTGCACATTTTCATTTACCAAAACTTGGTGAACCATTGTAACTTCTTCATTTATTACCTATTCATAAAACATACCAACATTAGGTACCCATTAAAAAACATGTCCATGTTTTTCAAACATTACATCTTGTTGGTCAAAGTGTTTGTCAAATAACCCATCACCATGATCTATCACTTGAGTTGCTTGAAATAGATCCACTTCTTTATCATTTGATTCCAACTCCTTGTTCACTATCCATGGTATCTCTTCATTTAAATCCTCAAAATAATCATGCGAACTTGTATCCAAATTTTCAATATCCCAAAATGAAAGATCAGATTTTACCTATTCCTCATCCAAAATAGATGAGTCATAAGCAACTTTTACCATTTCTTCCCTTTCTATTTCAAAAACATTTTAATGAGTTTATGTTCAACATGATCAAATTTTGTAGCCTTCTCAATTCTTGTGAATGTAATATCTTCACATGAAGTAGGAGTTTCAACCTCCTGCATATCAAGTGGAATAGAATTTTCATCAATAGGGGTTTGAGAAAATAACACATCTTCATATATTACACAACCATTGTAAAATTTGTCATCCAAATTTGTGGGATGAAATTCTATTGTATCATTAACATGATCTTTTGATTCATCTATCAATTATTTTTCTAATTTATCCTCGATAATAGAGTCATTTTCTTTTTTCAACATTTGATGAGATTCGAATCCTTCTTCCAAAATATTCTCAAATTGTATAGGACTTGTAATATCCTCATGCGAGAAAGCGATTATGTCATCCTGCATATCAATTGGCACAAAGGGTTCATTAGAAGTTTTAGAGTGAGCATATTCATCCAATTTCTTCCAAAAATCATAGTGATCATCTTCCAAAATCAAGTTGTGATGCTCAACTATTTATTTAACATATTCCAATTCATTAACTTATTTTTCATCAAATTCACATTTATCTTCCTTAGATGGTTCAATGATTTCCAAAATTGGGCTACTTTTTGTATCCAAATTTGCAAGATCAATATCTACATTTGTAACCCATGATTCAATTTCATCACAATTTGGAGGGTGAGGATTTTTTTGATCATTAGTTTCAACAATCTCATCCAAAGTGTCTCCCAAGAACTAGTGGTGAAATTCTATTATATATTCAAATTCATTTATTGATTCTCTTCCAATTTCACTTTCAACCACTTCATTCAATTCTATGGTAGGTTCTGTCCTATCACAAAATTCAAACACTAATTAGATTTAGGACACCATTATCTGAATACTCATGCACTTCTAGAAATTAACCCCTCTCTACACAATCCTCATTGGTGGATGTTGGCTTGGCAATTTGCACCTCCTCTTAGGAAATATATAAGGTGGTTATAATATTTGGACATTCAAATTCATCCCCTAGATCATTCACCTTAGGCATCATTGGAGTGGAGGGTGCTATATTCAATGGTTGGTGTAGGTTGGCTTCATTAACTCTAGAAGAATAATATTTCATGGGAACATGTTGTGCCTCCACTTGCCCTTGTTCTACTATTATTGCAACCTCATAGATTCTAGGAAAAGATGAGTCATCAATGTTTTCCTCAATAAGTGTAGCAAGTGTCGGGGGTATGGCTCCGATGTATACTTTAATAGCTTCTTCTTCTTATATGTAAAAAATTTTCCACATTCGAGAGTGCAACTCATGGAACCTCCCATTGAATTGACTCATGGATTCATTAGGCTCTTTACGAATAGAGGTAAATTGATTTTGCAACATATCTAAGTCAACCTGATTACCAAAATGATAAATATTGTTTGCTTTTAGTTGGATCCAAGAAGTCCTAACCTCCATGGGTAATTGGCCATACCAAAAGAATGATATGTCATCCAAAATATATGAGAAGAACCTACAAGCAATAGTCTCATGAAAGACTTGACATTGAAATAACATGCTTTTGTAGACATGCAAATTTTATAAGTATCCTTATGACACCTCTTGATTAAATAGTTGTAAAAAATCCAATAATACTTTAGGAATTTGATGGGGTGTTCCAAACATAGAAAAACATTAATAATACTTTCCTAGCATAGATACAATTTCTTATCTTAAATATATGATTTGCTCATCATATGTCAGCATTAGTGAAACTTTAAAGAATAACCTCGAAATCAACTTTGTTAGTCCAATAGAGATATCTTACAAAAAACATAAAATAACTAACAATTTTCAAATGGGTAAATAATAAATATCATCATGTTAGCATCATCCCAAAAGATATGCATTAATTAAACCATGACACGAAAGAACATTCTCAAATTTGCAAAAAGGTTAGTATTAACACATCATCAAATAGAGAATGTTAGAAACAATGAAAGTGATCAACAAAATTCATTAGTCAAGACCAATGTCTTTGAATAAATGTTTCAAGTAACATGAACAATCTAGCATATAAATAGTACTTAAAATAAATCAATTCAAACCCTCTTAGCTCCCAAATTATTCAGTGCTAAAGAGGCCAAAGTTGCTAATCAAATGAACTTGAAAAATTTAGCAATTCAAAAGTTTCTAAAACTATATCAAATCACATTATTCCTGTATGAAAAATTCAAAAGTGTTATATCAATGAATAACAATTCATATCCTCACTTTAGCACTACAATGTTGTGTGTTAAAAGAGGCCTAAAGATAATAGTCCATAGGGCATGAAATATTCCACAATTTAAATCCCTATAGCATTTAAAATCATAATAAAATAAACCACATCATGCCCTCCTTCTAGCGCCAAAATGTTGAGTGGTAATTTTACCCAATTGTGAAATTACACTCTCCCTTAGAGTTTTGATCCCAAAACCCCCTCTTGCAAAGAAGTTAAACAAAAAAAACTTCTCCAAGGTCCCCGCTATATTAGCATTTGCATATATGTATTAGTAATCTCAATAAAAATATATCAATTCAATGCTAGGAACACCTTAGTGATTAATAGTAACTGTAAACAAGGGGCATGTGTTGGTTTATTTTACCATGCTACTTTAATGATTTTTCATGAAACCAAAATAAAATTAAATGTGAATTGGCCCTCATATGACCACAATATAGTATCTTAATTCCTTTTATCTTGAGGATTTTAAGGTAGATTTTATTTTCCCTTATTAAGTGGATTTTAATCAAGCTTTAACTTGCATTAAATCCTACTTTAAACATGAAAGTAAAGATTAAAATCTATCTATGAATGTGAATCCAAAATTATGAATAGGCTCCTTAAATGTAGCTCCTTATCATGGAGATAAAGATAACCTTTGATGTGAATAATAAATTATTCCTCTTTGGTGAAATTAATTTTCACAAAGAGAATAATTTATAGCCTTAAAATAATGGGCTTTAAAATGTCATTTAATTATCCCTTTTTTATGAAATAATTTTCATAAAGAAAAATAATTTAATGTTTTAAAATAACAACCTTTTTAATATAACATATAAAATTACCCCCCTTCAATGAAATCAGAATTTTCATGAAGAAAGGTGCATTTATTGCTCCAAACATGGTAACTTGTGAAATGCCATAAAAGTAACCCCCTTCAATAAAATTGAAGTTTTCATGAAGGAAAGGTCATATTATGCTTATGAATGAACATGCAGACTTTAGAAATCTAATTTGTCTCCAAAACTAAAAAAATTTAAAATTTCCAAAATTATAAAAACCATTAAAAACAACTGTTACATATGACAATTGAAATAATTATAAAATTGAAATGACATCGGAATGAGTCCGAATCTGTTGCATATGGAATATTGAAGTTCATTCTATGCAGCCATGTATTTATTTTTGTCATTTTATTTTTTTATGATTTTTATTTTAATGCCTAAAAATAAAATAAAAAAATCTGCAAAATAAAAAGTTAGAAAAATAAAAATAAAAACTAGAAACGAATTAAATGTTGAAAACGTAGACATGCAAAGCTTTATCTGTTTGATAGCACCTTGTCCTGCAAAACTGAAGATGTGAGAAACTCATACATGCAACCTAGTCTATTCGACCTTGCGTTTGCACAACCGAAATAATCTAAGTGCTAGCTCCTAGGGTTCAGAAATACATTTTCAGATTTCAAACATTTACATGAAGTAACCAAAAAAATGCATAAACTTCATCTATAAATCTGGAATATGAAAGGGAAAATATAAACAATTAAATCCGAGAATGCAGAAAAAATCTCCTCCTTTCTTGCTAACAAGGCCTCAAATTTATGAAAAAATGCATTTGCATTAAAAAGTATTTCATTTTTTTACAGAGTCATTTTGGCAGTGCTTGGCCTTGCCAAAAATTCCAGCCCCTTGCAATATTTCAATGACGTATTTAAAATTCCCATAGAACCCTTTCACGCTCCGTTTTACATATTTTTGACTTGCTGGTTTTAACTTCGAATGCTTCATTTTCCTTTCTTGGTCTTCATTCCAGATTATTTGGCTTTGAAAACATCTAACTTATTTCACCCTTAATCCACATGGATGTTTACCTTTGTATTATATTAGTGTTGTTTAGTTTTTATCTCACCATATTATTCCCTAGTTGGAATATGTGATGAAATGGCCCATCTACATTGGTTCAATTGGTCATTACCATAACACCCCACTATGAGGATATGAGAATTTTCCTATAAATCAAGAGGAAATTCATTCATCAAAGCATACTTTTTTCCCGTAACGCCTTCACCTTGATTTCGTGTGCTTTAAGCTATACCTTCATTGGTGAATGATATGGGTTGTTTTGCCTTCCGTTTTGAATTCTTCATCACACAAAAGATGATTTCTAGAGTTACCCTTTTAATTAAAAGGTTCTTGATACCTTTATGTCAGGCTCTTGACCAACTCCTACGACTTTGTGACACCCATGTGGACAATGCTCGTTTGGTAGACATACTACTATATTGCATGGCACTTTAATTTTCTATATGTCTTTTTCAGGTAGTAAGATTTTACCTCCTTCGCTATAGGCATGTTCGCTGCTTTGGCAATGTCCATAGTGGCATCTTTATTGTCCTGTCATTCCATGATGACATCCAACTCATCCCAAACCTACCTACTCATACCTATCACCGCGTTCGACGCACTATACTCTAGCCCTTTACTCTGTTCACCTCGAGGTCATCTACCACATCTTTGACCTATCATCCAAAACCTCAAGCTGTCATCACTTTATCCCATAGTTGACGACAGTGATTCCTCCAACTAGTGTCCACTCACGATGAGGTGCCTATCTGGTCCTGTACACGCAATATCTCCCACGGGTAATTTTGCTGACCTCTGATAATGTCTATTATTTTGACTTTACGCCCATGAATCTTGCTGCCACTATGTATTTGCTCTCGGGTGTCCCCATCGAAGTGCACTCTTCTAACTAGTGCGTGATTGCATCGTCGTTTATTCATCATCACCACAAAATGCACATTAATTAATAATGTTCGTATCATTTGATATTATATTTCTACCTCCTTTGATGTATTTCGTGTGGTTATATATTACCCTTTACTCCTGGTGTTCATAGTTCATGCCAACCATGGTTTAATAAATTATGTAGGAATAGGGGCAATCTGCATTTAATGATGTTGGTCATCATTTTTGTGCCTTGACCAATGCTTCTCAACACCCAAAATACTGCACCTTCAACGATCGCTATCTCTGTTTACGTGCAAAACACCCAGTTTTTGCATAAGTGTCATGCCCTATGCTGTTATTTTTTCCAATGGTGCTATTTTTATATGATCCTGCCGCATCCTATGCGTCGAGCTACAGTAACCATGTCTTGATAAATTCATCATCCTACAACTTCTCTGCTCCATGCCTTACAAATCTTCACCTACCATATTCGTAACTCCAACTGAGTTTAAGTTACCACTATTATTCTACGCAGGACCCACACTTCTATCATTGTTTCAAAATTTCTCTATTTTTTGGTGTTGATCAGTCCATGTTTGGACCCAACGACGTCAAAAAATCCCAATTGACCTTTTGTTTTCGTTTCTATCTTTTTGTCGTCGTCAAATGAATTCGCCGAATATTGCCCGACATCAACGATGAGTAACCTCCTCACCATTGGCCCATGTAGCTCACCCATATATTGTCTTCACTTCATCACCATATCGTAGTCCACCGTGGTAGTCTTCGATCCTTGTTGGCTCTTCATCACTGGGTACCCTCATCTGCTAGGTCACACATCCAAAATGGCATCTATCACCTGTGTCTTTGGCTTCATGAGCTCTCCATATTGGCATCATCCCATGTTAGCCTGCATACAATAACCCCCATTGTATAAGCCATCAAGTTAAAATGAATTGAAACTTACATTTAGAAACATAGGGATAACTTAATCGCAACTTCAAATAAACCAACCAATCAAATTCTAAAGTTAAATATTTTCACTATATCTTACTACATTATATTATATCGTATTAAATATATATATATATATATATATATATATATATATATATATATATATATATATAATATAATATAATATAATATAAGTATTTATTTATTTTATTATTATTATTATTATTATTATTATTATTATTATAGGAAATATAGTAATAATAATAATATTTTTTTATTATCTGGTAGTTACTAAAAATCGTGATTGTAACCATTGCTTCTATATATAAAAAATATATATATATTTCTTTATTATTATTTATTTAGTTATTAGATTCATTTTATTTGGTCTTTAAAAGAACATTAACCTCGTGATGAGAGTAAAAATGAACCCCTTTATTTTATTGCCTTTTTTTTTTACTAATATATATATATATATATAAGACTATATATATTAATATTCTTATTACTTTATCTTAAGTTTATATAATATATATATATATATATATATATATCACCTTATTATTATAATTATATTATTATTATTATTATTATTATAATATGAACATACACATGAAAGAATATATAAAATATAACAACCAAAATCATTGACAAAACTTGACGAAACATATCGTCAACAACAAACTAACAACAAAAATTTTTCGACAAGAAATTAACGACAAAAAGTCATCGATAATAAATTAGCGAAAACTGCAAACCCAAAACTGAGCCAAGCATTAGATGCTCACAACAAAACCAGAAGCACCCAACACAAGAAGGAACCCTGGAACTAAATTGCAAACATCAAGGATGGAATATATCGAAAATATCGCTCCAAGGACACTAAAATGCTCAAAACACAAAATTTAAAATTTGGGTCCCCAAGTTTTGGGGCTAGTTGTGGAGCAGCCACAACAGAGCCCCGACACCATTTAAGTCGATGATGTGGGTGGTTGCAACCTCTTTTTTTATTTTTTCTTTTTTTAAGAAAAAAACTAATCACACCATTTAGTGCTCTTGGAACTTTATTTATCAACTGGTCTATTTACACTATTTACACAAAATTTTATGACATGATTGGCATACCACCACCACAAACCTGGATTTGGATGCTTATTCAATGAATCTATAGTGTCCATACTAGATTTGATTGTACTTTAGGTGATATTTGAAGTTTGGTTGACCTCTTACCAAAGTTTTCTAGGTTGCAATCAAGATCCAATGTGGTAGGTTATCATGTATGTCAATACTTATACAATTATTAAATAATATAGCAAAACTATTTACTACACGAAAATCTTCTTTGAGTACCAGTTATGATGATGGCTAGCCCTAATATCACCACTCTTGGGAGTCCACTGGCTATGGGATATTGGCTATGTGCTCCTATAACTTCTTGATGTGATAATAGGATCTCTCTAGTGATAGCCCTACTATCAGGATCTACTCAGGACAGTCTTCTAATGAGGCATGCTTATTGGGTCTTGATCGAGTACTTGCGTTCTATGCTTAGGGATACAAAAAGGGTGTAAAATTATTCCCTTTTCACACTCAAAGTTTATCGTTAGACTCTTCTCTTCTTCTTGGTCCTTCTCCTAAAGAAATTTGCAAGCTACCATATTATTCATTACTAGGGTAATGCTTGCATATTCCTTCTACCGATGTTGTGAGACATCCACCTCTTCTTGCTCCATCTCCTGATGGAAGCTGCAAGCAACCATATTGTTCATTGTTGGAGCAGTGCTTGCATATTCCCTTTGTTGACCCTGGATGAGATTCACCTCTTGTGCTCCACACAATTGTGTTCTAGGTATCTACACAATTTGAGGGATCTTCCATTGTGAATATTGTGCAAGACATATG
Organism: Wollemia nobilis; assembly: GCA_028583015.1. Lineage (NCBI taxonomy): Eukaryota > Viridiplantae > Streptophyta > Pinopsida > Araucariales > Araucariaceae > Wollemia > Wollemia nobilis. The sequence goes on from JAQPPZ010000159.1 coordinate 746,460, forward strand.
GGAGCAACAATTATCGAAGAGAGTGATGGAAAGACATTTTCTCTCCACTATTTTTCTTGATTGAAGCAGGAGTTGCTCTGCTTGTACCACTTTTTAAAATATTTGAGGGAATCTCTATTCCCTAGATTGCAATAGGATGAGGCTTATGTTCGGGTGGAAAGCCCAAATATAATAGAGGTGGTCTTGGGCAGGTGTCGACCAAATTTACTCTAGAATTATCCTCCAACTCCTCCAAAATAGGACATTTAAATCTATGATGCTCTCTAGAGGTGCTCTCTTGATGGTGGAGAGGTGCATCAAAAGTTGAAATGGATCCTAAGAGCCATCAAATGTGTTGACTAGTGCTCCCGCTAGGTCTACCCATAAGCATATGCTCTTACACCTGAGCATTTTGTACCACTGCAGCACCCTTCTTTACAAAGACAAGACTAAAAGTTTTATCATGACATCTTCGTGGATTATGCCATGGAGGGTTGCTAAAGCAGAAACATCTTTGAGGTGCTCTTGGACCATTCCCTCAATGCCATTGTATTTCATGAGGGTCTTCAAGGAACTTTTGGGAATCTCATGCTGAATTTGGAGATTTAGAGGGCCAGGATCATCCCAACTGGGATAGCATACTTGTGCCATTATAGCAGTGGTCTTCAAATATCATGATCCTTATCACTAAGTCAGAGTTTCCAGGTGAACATTATTTCTTCGCTTATGAGGTCAAGGTTGCTCACCAATCCTTGATTCCTCTAGGGTATCTTCTTTCAGCATAAATAGCATCCACGATCAAGGGATATGGATCTTCAACTTGATAGATTCACCAGGTGATTTTACCAAATAAAATAAAACTAGAGATTCATCAAACTCGGGCTCATTTAAAATACAAGGACTATTGATACAAAAATTGTGGGTCCCACTGGGCATGCCAAAAACTATTGGTCTAATATCTGCCTAATTAACAAAAACTATGTTTGTGTGCCCTAAACATTGCTAACATTAAAAGGCTAAAGGAAAGAAATATCATCCATGCCAATCTCTAGAGAGGGTTGGCTCCCTTACTAATCCTATGTAGGTTTAAAATCTAGAGTTGCAGTAAATAAAAGGAAATAATAGAATGAAAGGGAAATATAGCCACAGGTCGAAGTGTAGAATTTGGGGCAAACTAGCAGCAAGAATTCCCACCAAGCATTGCATAGCATATCATAGAAATAAATTAGTAGGATTAACTTATAATTTTGTAGAGACAACTTCCAGAATCACACTCCAGTACTCACTCCCTCACCAGCAACATTCAAACCCAGGTTATAGAATTTAAAATTAACAGCAGATAATGAACATGAGCAGGAAATAGAACTAATTAAAATAGAAAGAAATCACATAGAAATTATTTGCAAAATTCAGAAGCCAAGTTTCTTATATTAATGTAGAGAACTTGAAGAGTTTTCTCACAGAATATCTAACCTCCGTTACATTGAAAATTTCTAGTATTTATAGAGGTTTTTGCCTCTATTCATTTAATACACAAAAGAAAAAATGTTTATAGATCAAGAAACCTCTGTGAGGAAATTCCTCCTTGAAATTCTTCCTAGGGGAGCAGTTATCAGTTTCAAAGGAAAAATTCTACATAGTTGATCAGCTTGGACACAAGTGCATTGGAACACAATGAAACTAGAGGAAAACGGGGAACTTGATCGTTGAATTTTGGCCACCTATATGGTTTGGAAATCTGCATTTGCCTAGGAAATCCATTAGATATTAAACTATTTTTAAAAGGAGAGAAGTCGATGGGGAGCGCCTTGGAAATCATGAAAGTCACATTGTGGTATTAAATCCAACACCCTTTTCTACATAAAATCTAGAAATATAGCCTCCTTTGCCCCAATCATTAAATTCTCACAATCCTCTAGTTCGAGCACCTTCAAAAAGCCTTCTGGGATGTTTTAAAACAGTTTTGCTAGAAAATACTGCAATAATTCTTCATAAAGCAAATTCAGGTGAAACATCCTATTTCACGTTCTCATGAGCCAAAAATCTCTCTCTATGCCTTTGCTCAAACTGTTGAAGAGCATGCCAAAATGCTATCAGATTGAAATTTTGTGCCATTAAAACTAACTTCACTCCTTTTAGGAAGTAACAATGAGCTCCACCCTCTCTGGAGATGAACTCACTTTTACCCATAACAATATCTTATACCAAAAGGAGAGAACAGCGCTTGTTTTTCCATTTTTGAATTTGCACATTGCATTCTTTATGCTATTTCACCCACAAAAAATGAGAACAGGTAATTCACCTTCATTAATCCATGACCTGCGTCTTCGGATGCCTTTATAATTTGCTTTCACCCCAAGGAGAGGCGAATGAGAATTTTACCCCTCACTAGGGGCGAAAGCCCATTTGACCTTGTTTTTTTTTTTTGAATTTACATGGTGGAATCAGTAGCCGCCACGAATCTGGGCAAGCTATCCAAATTTTTATGGCTGCCATAGTATTTCTGTGTTGTCCACCCCAGAAGCCTCCACACAGATCTTCGCATAGTCCGCACCTATAACCACCATGCCACAATCATTTTAAACCTTTTACGCCACTGAAAGCACCAGGAAAGGGACAAGCGTTCAGTCCGATGAGGCCCGAGATTTGAACCTTGGACCTCTGCCCCCCTTATGGGGTTTGGATGAACTAATTGGTCTACAACTCGGACCTCCCATTTGACCTTGTTGATCATGCACTCCTTAGCATTTATTTTTCCAAGCAAATTTCCATTTTTGAAAAATTTCTCTTTTCAGGCCCTTTTTCCATTTTTATTACATTATTGGAAAATTCCAATAGTATCTCGAAACTTTTCATATTTGATACACCCAAGTGCTTTGGTAAAGATATCTGCAACTTGCGCATCAGTAGGAATGTATTGAAGTTGTATATGGTTCTTTGGAACTTCATCTCGAATGAAATGACATCTGGTATCAACATGTTTAGTACGTTAATGAAAAATTGGATTTTTGACAAGATTCAAAACACCTTGATTGTCATAAAACAAATGAAGAGGAAGATTCTTTGGAAGACCCATGTTTGTAAGAATGTGACTTAACCACATTATCTCATAGACTGCTTCATTGGCTGCATGATATTCTTCTTCTGTAGAAGATAAAGCAACCACATGCTGCTTCTTACTGTGCCATGAGATAGGTCCAGATCTCAAATGAAAAACATATCCAGAAGTGGATTTACGATCATCAATGGATCCAACATAATCCGAGTCCGTGTATCCTAATAAGAAAAACTTATTATTCTTTTTGTATTCCAGACCATAATTTGTACTACCATGAACATAATGAAGAACTATTTTTGTTGCTTTCCAGTGACTCATCTTAGGCTCTTGCATGAACCTTGAAAGATAGCCCACAACAAAACTAATATCTGGCCTGGTATTTGTCAAATATAGGAGACTCCCAATCAACTGACGATAGAGAGTACCATCTACCTGATGTGATTCATCATATCATGATAACTTAAGTCCTTTCTCCATTGGAGTTGCTTTTGACTTGCAGTTAGTCATCCGATATTTTTCTACTAAAGTCTTGGCATATTTCTTTTGTGTTACTCTAATATGAAATATTTTTTGAGTAACTTCTAAACCAAGACAATAGTGCAAAAGTCCTAGATCTGTCATTTCAAATGATTGCTTCAAATCATTTTTCACTAAGTCAATCATTCTTTCTAAGCTTCCTGTTATGATCATATCATCTACATAAAGTACAAGAATCACTATATCAAAACCATTTTTCTTAATATAGAGATTTGCATCTGAAGGACTTCTTTTGAATCCATGTCGCACAAGGTGACTATCTATCTTGATATGCCAAGCTCGAGGAGCTTTTTTGATCCCATACAAGGATTTTATCAACTTTCATACTTTTTGTTCTTACCCCTCGACCACAAATCCTTCTGGTTGAGTCATGTATACTTCTTGTAAGTCACCATTCAAGAAATCACTTTTAACATCCATCTAATGCAACTTCCACCCAAACTGAGCTCCCATGGCACAAAGCACTCAAATGGTAGTCATTTTTGCAGTAGTGGAAAAAGTCTCTTCATAGTCTATGCCTTATTTCTAAGCATAACCCTTTGCAACAAGTCAAGCTTTATGCTTATCAATAGATCCATCTGTCTTATACTTCACTTTGAACACCCATTTGCAGCCTATGGGTTTCTTTCCTGTTGGCAGATCGACTAACTTCTAAGTATTATTTTTTATAAGAGACTTATGTTCTACATCCATGGACTCTTTCCACTATGGTTTATCAAGTGCATATTGAACCGTTGTGGGTTCATTTGCATTCAATGTAGACATATAAATCTTTTCTTCATCCTCATCTTCTTCTCTATCATTTTTTGTACCCATTGACAAATCATCAAAGTGTTGACAAAGTTCGTCAACCTCTAAAGTAGATTCCTCTGCTCTCATTTGTTGAGTCATATTATGAGTACATGGCCTATCTAGAGATAGATCTGGAAGGGAATTCAACTTAGCATCTCACAAAATGCTAGTATACCATTTTGGGACTTTCTGTTGTTGTTGTGGAAGTTGAACCTCCTTCTTAGGTTCTTCTTCCTCTAGGTATACAACTGTAGATGTGTCTTTTGATGTGAAAGCTTCATCAAATACAACATCTCTACTTATGTGTGTCTTCTTGGTCTTAGGATCAATCAATCGATAACCTTTTGAATACTCATCATAGCCAAGAAAGATACACTGCAGGGTTTTCTCATCCAACTTCCTCATTTTTTGTTTTGGAATGTGCATGAATGCTTTACATCCAAACACCCTTAAATGAGAAATGGAAGGTTTCTTACCACTCCAAGATCCTTGTGGTGTTTTCCCTTGTAGAGCTCTAGTGGGTTATCTATTTAGGAGGTATGATGTTGTGTTTACTGCTTCTACCCAATATTGATCCTCAAGATGTGCTCCCTTTAGCATACATCGAACCATTTCCATAATGGAATGATTTCTCCTTTCTGCAATTCCATTCTGCTGAGGTGTATAGGTTGTAGTCAGTTGTCATTTGATCCCATGTTTCTTAATAAAATCTAAAAAATCTTCAAAGGTGTATTCCCCCCTCGATCTGAGTGAAGGGTTTTTATGAAACAACTCGACTCCTTCTCGACAAGTTTCTTGAATTGTTGAAAGTAGAGAAATGCTTATGATTTCAACTGAAGAAATAAAACCCACATATTTTGTGAGTAATCATCAACAAATAGTTGAAAATACTTCTTTCCACCATAGCTGGTTGGCACAAGACCACACAGATCGGTATGTACCAGCTCTAAAGGGTTTGTAGGTCGAGAGGAGCTAGTTTTAAAAGGTACTCTATGGTCCTTTCCTGCTAAGCAATCTGAACACACTGGTAAGATAGATGAGTGGAGGAAGACCTTTCACAATCCCATATCCGTGTAATTCAAGCAAATATCCTAAACTAAGGTGCCCATAACGTCTATGCTAGAGAGAGGTGGCCTCATTTGTAGTTGCAGCCAGAGAAACATGAGAAGTTGAAAGAGCATCTAGAATGAACAAGTCATGTTTGTAGGATCCAATTGCAACATGTTTACCATTGTGTATGAGAAAACATCTCTTCTTGTGTTTGACAACTTGAAAAATGACATCCATATTTCTATCCAACATTTGTGTGACTAAGATCATATTATTGACTAATCTTGGAACATAGAGAACCTTCTCAATTTGACAATTACCATCAGGAAGGGACACGAAAACATCCCCTTCTCCATTTAATTTATAGACTTGATTGTCAGCAATTGTGACTGGCTTACCATCTTTCTTCGCAAAAGTATCAAACCATGATTTGTCCCCAGTCATGTGTTTGCTAGCTCCTAAATCAATATACCATACAAAATCTATCTGGGAAGACGAAGTATGGGTCATGAGCACCTTGTGTGCTCTTTCAGAGTTAGAATTTGAATCGGACCCAGGAGAATCTGAGTCTAAGTTGGAGTCAGCATAAGCAACATGGCCTTTAGGTTGCTTATGTTTTTTGTATTTATGTTTGTCTTTGCCCTTCTTCTTAGGACCTTGATCATTTTGTTGCTTGTTTTTGAACCAACACCTGTTGGTGTCATGGTTATTCATATCAAAAATATTGCAATATTTTGTATCCTTCTGCTGATTTTGCTTCCCTTTTACTTTGGAAGAAGGACCCCATTTTTGAAACTGACCTTGTTTCTTACCACTTTGTTGTGTGGAAAGGGCATTATCTGGCACACCATATTTCTGAACCTAATTTACCTCCTCAGTCTGAAGCAAATTTACCAGCCCCACAAATGATACTTGTCTACTAGAAACATTGAGAGAAGTGATCAACATCTTGTAGGAATCTTGCAATGCTCTCAAGATGACAAATTTCAAGATATCATCATCCACTATTTTTCCCATTGCATTCAATTTGGCTTTCAAGTCAGCCACTCTGCAAAGCAATATATCAATTGTTTCCCTAGAATTCATACTGAGTGTATGTAGTTGAGTTTGAAGGTTTAGAATAGTGGATTGATTCTTTCCTTCATACACTATGATCAAGGCATCCCAAGCTATCTTATTAGTTTTTGCATCAAAAATATGATGCTGCACCTCATTTGTAGTAGCAAGCAAGATAAACATGAGACTCTTCTTGTCCTTCTTATCCCAAGCATCTTGATCTATTCCTGTTGTTTGAGGGTGCTTTGCAGTGCCAGTCACAACATCCCATAAATCTTCCAACTGAAGAATGGATTTCATCTTTGTTTTCCATGGAACAAAGTTAGGACCTTTCAACAACTGTGAATATGAGAGATACTTATGAATTGTGGCCATTATGAAGGTTCCTTATATCACCAATTGGTCTCCATTTCTTTATACCTACTAGATATTTATATCGTAACCATTCAATATATACCCGCCCTTACATGAGGGAGACTATAGGTATATATGAATAGTATACTACTCAATATGTACCCGCCCTTACGTGAGGGAGACTATAAGTACATATGAGAAGCACAATATATTGAACATAGGCGATATTGAAAGGGCATCATGTTGTTAATGACACCTACCATAGAAAGTTTTATTCCTCATGCATGGGGCGTAACTTCCCCTAAAAACTTTGGAAAAAAAACTTTTATCAAGATTTACGCCTAACAACAATCACGATGTGGGTATGAAATGGAAAAAAAATAGATCTAGTTTGCCTTATTTCTCCCCAACAATTAATAGAGAACAAGCTCAGAATTCGTTGTTGCAACTATATTAGGCGGCAAATACAGTAGACCAAAGCACGACATCATTACCTGTAAGTGTGGACCAGAGGTATTTCAAATACCGAACGTTGTTGTGCAATAAATTGTATAAATAGGGTATAAATTTGGGGTCTTATTTTTTTTTGTAATTTATGATTGTTAATGCAAGAAAAATAGAATATTTAAATGCAAAATAAACAATCACAAATGCCCACAAATTTAAGCACCTATTACAAATCTAGCAATTATTCACTTCCAAATGGTTTGATTTCCCCCCTTTATCTTACAATTTTGCAAATGAATCATGTGAAGACTGAGATTTCCCCCCTTCGTATTGTAAAATAGACAAGGAAAAAAAAATTGTACCTGAACCCCAAAAAAAAATTGTTTGGAGCCTTCAAGGCATCAAATTTGACTGCACAGGCATCAAATGACTTGTTGGCATCATCAGGACACTTCCTGGAATCAACAGGGCACTTCCTAGCATCAACAAGGCACTTCGGGGTGTCAAAAGGTGTCACCCACCATCACAGCATGTGCGGGGCATCAAAAACTTGCCACTCACCATCACAGCAAACGCAGGGCATAAAAAAAAACCTTATACCTCCCTGAAGAGACTTGAACATGCGACCTTACGCCTAGCAATGACCACGCATACCACGTGAGCTAGAGGGCTTGACGAGAACAAATAGGGAGCAGGCACATCTTAGCAGCATTGGGTGCAAAGAAGGGAGAAAAAAAAAACTTTAATCCCACATGGCCTATGCTGCCATTGTGGGGGTCTTTAAGAACAAGGAAAGCTACTATAGCTTTCGGTTGCCTTCGGGTAACCACCTCGCCCTTTTGCCTCCACAACCATCGACCTCCTCTATCTGCGTGCCCAATCAGATCTCCTCTATTTGCATGCCTCCAGTCTCTAATCACGTGCCTAATCTAATCTACTTTATCTATGTACCTCCAGTATCATTGGCTGGTAGTCTATCCTCTGTCTGCGTCCGTCAGTGTCTCCTCTATCTATGTCCGTCAGTGTCCTCTAGTCTGCATGCCTTCAGTCTCATTGGTTGGTATTCTGTCCTCTGTCTGCATCTGTCAGTGTCTCCAAGAACCAGGCTATTTAGGGAAGTTGGAGTAATTAGAAATAATAACTACCTTACCCAATGTTTGTGATCATCCCTAGCTCTGATACCATAAAGAATTTGATGAAGCAATTATTCATTCCGATTGATATCAATTATAAAGATTACAATGTGGTTACAATAAGTTGGTTTATTAAACCAACTTGGTGGTTATTAAACCAACCTAGAGAGCGCCTACGTGTGCTACCCTTTTGCTCAATAATGTAAGACATATATGCTAACAATTTTTAGCAACTTTCCATTTTCGATGACTTTCCATTTTTGGTGACTTTCTATTTTCGGTGACTTTCCATTTTCAGCAAATTTACATTTTCGGTGACTTTCCATTTTCAAAAACTTTTTATTTTCGGTGACTTTCCATTTTTAGAAATTTTCCCACTTTCGCCCCAAGGAGGGGCGAAAGGAAGTTTCACCCCTCACTTGGGGTGAATCAACCTTTGACTTATTTGACTTTGTAATTGCATTTGCTTCCCCAAAAATTATTTTCGGTGGTAAATCTTCCTAGAGCCATAACTTTTAATCCGCTCACCTGATTGTCTATTGTAATATATTATTGGAAATATTGAGAAAATATCTATCATAAGAAATATATAAATATCATTTCATCCAATTTTTCTTTCACCAGTGGATGTATTTCATACTTGAATGTTTAAAAAATTATTTTTTAGTGTGGCAAAAATGCCAACACCCTCTAATTTTCTACCTTGAAACTATGGTAGGTGACTTCAAACCTCCTTCAAATACACTCTGTAAATCTAAATTTTGATGCTGCCTAACTTCTTGTTTTCTTTCTATCCTCAAATCTGAAATATTTTAGATTGTAAAGCAATTAATCTCTCTACTAAAATTCTATCATTGAATCTCAAAATTTTTATAGGGAACTCCTCCAAATTACAACTAAGATTTTCCTTCAATAACCCTTCAGTATTCTACTATAGATTTAGAAAACCCCTATCTCCTTTCTCTAAATGAGCATTCTAGCATTCAATGACAATCTTCAAACATCTCAGGTTTGGTAGTAATATTTGGATCTTTTCTCCTTCAACCTCCTTGTTGAATTTTGACTTCAATCTAGGCCTTCTTCTCAAGAATCTGAAATTTTTGAGATATTCACCAATATTCTCCAAAATTTGGCAAAATTATTGCAAAATACTTCTTCATTTGGGCTTGTTATTGGATGATGAAAATTATCCCAAAATATTCCTTTATCAGGAACTTCGTCTTGGTGGTAAATTTCTCCAATGAGTTCTCCTAGGAACTCCTTCAATGGCCTTCTATGCATCTCCTTCAATGAGGTTCACAAAACCTTCTTCTTGTTTCTCCTTTAGAAATATTATTTAAGGTCTTCTCTCTCATAGCTTCTATGGTCTTCCCAATGAGACATTTCCTTCAAACTTCTATTGTGGAAGTGTTGGCAATGAGATCTCCAACTTGGATCTCTAAAATCTACTACTGCTGGAATCTAGAATGGTACTTGTTGCTTGTCCTTCTTTAGTATTCTATCTTCTTGAACTGGAAGTTATTCAATGGGATATCGTGTAGGTATTTTTTAGCTTCTTGAGCTATTTTATCCTTTTACAATCTATAGGTTTCAATGTTCAATGGATATAACCAATCTCCAATCTTCTCCTAGACTCGTCTCTAGAGTCTCTTCTTCCTTGAGTCTGCAATAAGGTTGCTATGGCCTTTTCCTCTCTTTTGTAATCTATAGGTCTACAACTCTTATAATGGGACATTTTATTAGGTCTCTAAATTGAAGAACACAAGCTTATACCGAGAGGGGGTGAACAGTATAGCGCCCACTTTTTACTTTCTTTCCAAACCAATATCAATTAGTGTCCTTAATTGCAATAACCAAATATAGCAAGTGTGCATTAATGACATAGATAGCAATAGTAAGCAAGAGCACAAATCACCACACACAATTGAGACACAAGATTTAACGTGGTTCCCCCAATGTGGGGTAGTCCACAAGATAATCTCCTTATAATATTTCACAAAGAAATAGGGATCCTTATCCCAATACAAATGATTACTTTGATCTGCTCAAAGCTAGGCTATCCACTGATCTGCTCAGGTGGGCAATCCACTGATCTACTCAGCAAGGCAATCCACCATTGATCTACTCAATTAGGCAATCCATTGATCTGCTCAGCTAGGCAATCCATTGATCTACTCAGGTAGGCAATCCACTAATCTACTCAGTAGGCAATCCACTGATCTATACAAGCTCCCAAGACTAATCTACTCAGATCACCAAGAACTTGCTCAAATTCTCCAGCAAGCTCACCAAGAACTTGCTCAAATATTCTCCAACAAGCTCACCAAGAACTTGCTCAAATCTGCTCTAGCAAGCTCACCAAGAACTTGCTCAAATCTCCAACAAGCTCACCAAGAACTTTCTCAAATATACTTAGCAAGCTCACCAAGAACTTGCTCAAATATATCCCAAATCTATCCACAAATATATCCCAAAAGCCTTCTCAAAGGCTCAATCAATCATGCACAAAATTTGCCTCAAAAATCTATCCCAAAAGCCTTCTCAAAGGCTCAATCAATCATGCACAAAATCTGCCTCAAATCTATCCAAAAATCTATCCCAAAAGCCTTCTCAAAGGCTCAATCAATCATGCTCAAGTAGCACTCAAATCTCATCCACAAATCTATGAAGGCAAGGCTCAATGATGAACTCAACAATGAATGGCAATGCACTCTTCAATGGATGACAACAATGATCCATAATTATCTCAACTCAACTCAAATCAAATCAATCTCAACTCAGCTCAATATTATAGAAGCATAAAGAGAATTGTTAGAGACTCAATATGTTCTATTCACAAACTCAATTTCTTTCTCAACTCAAACTCAACTCAAATTAGAATATAGAAGTTTGTTTCATGGAACTTGAACAACCACTTCACACAATCACTTGACTAGGCTCAATCAACTCAACTCAACCAATCACCTTAAGGAACAACTTTTTCTCACAAACCCTAGTTCAAGCATGAATCAATCAACTCAAAATATTTCCAACAATACTCAACAATAACTCTCACATAACAATGATACTCATGTTCTCCTCTAACTCAAGTTCAAGTTCTTTGTACAAGCAATGGGCTTCAACAACAATGCTTATAAAACAAGGTTTAATCACAACTCTCAAACCAGAAAACCTTGAAGCATTCAACCAACCACTTTCGAAAAGGAAACCACAATCAATCCTTTTCTCTCCAATGATATTTCAGAAATCAACCACCATAAACAAAGTCAATGGAGAATATTGCTCATACCTTTTTGATGCCTTATTAGTTGTCCACTAAATCTGCCACACTCAACAAACTTTATTTTTCAACTTTCAATAAGGGTTAGAGATCTTGATTAATAACACAACAATAATATCCAAATAACACCTTATTACTCCTACTCAATAAAATACACCATGTCCCCTCATGAAAGAATTAATCCCCTTTGAAAAAGAACAAAGCAACCTTCACTTTTGAACCCCTTTACAAAATCAGAAATATCTCTTTACACACACCTTATTTCTCCCTCTAAGCAAGTTAATCAAATAGCCCTCGAAATAAGCTTTCCAACGATATATAATATGATATACTTCCAAAAGGAAAATCACCAGAAATCTCTCTTTTTCCTAAAGTGCATCACAACCCTTATTTCTCCTAGGGCAACTTTAGAAAAATAAAATATTAAAAAAATATTAACTTGCCTTTGTCCTTGATGGGATTCGATCCCTCGATGCCTCCTTGCTCAATGCCTTAACCATGGCCAAGCTATCGCATGAGCTACAGGCTCGTTTGGGAGGGAAAGGCACCACGTGCTTCAAAACACTCCTCCCTCTCATGCAAACCAAAAATGCTTCATGCGCTCTTTCTTCCAATGCCTTCTAATGCAGCCAAGGGGATTCAAAACCTTGACATTCATTCTACCACTTGCCTTAGCCAAAATCCAATTGCCAATGCGCCACACTACCCAAGGTGACTAGGGTTTCACATGTCATCCGATTTATTCTTCGCTTCCATCACTTAACCCTCTTTTGCACGAGCTCTTTTCGCTTTCCAACAATCGCATTAATTCACGAGTGCAAGCTTTGGATTAATAAACCTTAGGCATCCTTTTATATAGTTTTCTCCCTCATATTCGATGACGTCGGTGGATTACTTTTATTTTTAATTTTAAAATTTAAATTTAAATTTTAAATAATTTAAAATTTAAACTAAATATTTAAAATTAAATATCTCCATCATCGGGGCACATTTTTTGATGAAACGAAAAGCCAACTTGGGTTTTAAGAAAAACCCATTTCAAATCTGCCATCCATGGTTTTAAATAAAACCTTTTATTTTTCCTGCCTTGGTTTTCACAAAAACCCTATATATATCCATGCTCTCCAAAATATCATAAATGATTATTTATGAAGTGCTTTTGCCACCAAAACTCAATGTGATCCATGTGACATCAATGACAACATAAAATAACTCAAATTGCCAACAATCTCCCCCTTTGTCATTGATGGCAACACCTCTAATGCAAATCACCACAATCACTGCAAAAACCATCTCTGAGAATCAAAGCTGCTCCCCCTGACTCAATACTCTCTATGGAGGCTGCTCCCCCTAACTCAATGCTCTCTTTGGAGGCTGCTCCCCCTAACTCAATGCTCTCCCCCTTACTCAAATCTCTCCCCCTTTGACATCAATGGCAAAAGGGACACCTATGGGGCTAAAATATATGACTCTTAAGCTTAGCCCCCTCACCACCTTCTCTCTTGAGGTGATTAATTTTGGGGTGGGAGTACTTTTACTCCCATATTACATTGTTTCTTTCCTCTATCAACTTCCTTCCATATTTTTTTGATATCCTTTTCTTGATGAGTTACTTGATCTTCTTGTCTTGAACCTGTTTGGAATTGAGTCCTACACCATCTTGCAATATGTCCAAAGTTATTGCAATTAAAACACTTGATATTGTAGCCTTTGGATGGTGCCCATATCCTGAATTCTTTCTTGAAATAATTTCCATATCCATTCCTTTCCTAAAACCTGTATTGTGAAGTTTTATTTTCATAATCATTATGACCATGACTTCTGAATTGTGTAGCTCTAAAACCAAAACCATGTTGCTCATTTTCTTTGCACTGAGAAGCTCTATGACCAATCCTGTTGCATAAGAAGCAATGTCCCTAAAAACCATACCTTCTTCCTTTGAAGTTCCTTCTAGAAAAATCAAACTTCTTTGATCCATAGACCCTACAGTGTATAGCCATGTGTCCAAATCCATTACAAGAAAAACAATGTCCTTGAAAAGCCCTTTGTTCATGCCTTGGTTCCTCATACCTTTCTTGACCATTATCCTTGTGATCATCTTTGACTTGTGCATTGTATCCTTGAACCTTCTTTGTAGTATCTAAATCCTCTTCCTTAATTTCTTCCTTGCTTTCCTTTTCAAGAATTTCTTTTCCTCTTGAACTTGATTCACCTATCTCAAAACAAGATCCAAACTGGATGTTTGGAGCCATAGGAACTTTGGAACTTTCTCCATGAATCTTAGGTGCTTCCTTGTTTTCATATTTTAGAACTTCCTTTCCTTTTGAGTGTGATTTTTCTTGGATATAAGATACAACCTTAAAATATGTTTCCACTCCTTTTTGAACCTTTTCATCTAATGTGTCATGTCTTGCCATTATTACCCTTAGTTCTTCATTCATCCTCTCTTCTATCCTTTTTGCATCTTGAAGCTCATCTCTTAGATCATTGATTGTCTGAAGTAGTTCTTCTCTAATTTTGACATCTATTCGAATCTTGTTTTCAAGATTCTTGTATTCTTATTTTAGCCTTTTGACTTCTAATTTTTGTTTTCTTGGCTCATCCTCTTATTTTTCTATTACCAAAAGTGAGACTTCTTCATCTTCACTATCACTGAGATTATTATAATCTTCTATAGCAAACAAACTCTCATGATTTCTTTGACCATGCCTGTTTCCTTGATGTGTCATCTCATCTTCACTATCACTGAAGCCATTGCAATATCCTGATCTGTGATCTCTTTGACCACACACAAAGCACTATTCTCTTTCACCTTCTATTCCTAGGAATAGGTGTTCTTGCCTTTCTTCACTTATTCCAAAGAATGTACATTCTTCTTCATCTGACTGGTCTTCATCACTGTGATCTGAGCTATCACTTGCTTCTTCAATGTAGAAAGTTTTCTTTGTCTTACAAAAAATTTTCTTCTTCTCATACCTGCTTTGCTTGTATCTGTCATCTTTGTCATGCTTATGCTTTCCATATTCTTTTCTTCTGTGACCCTATTTTTCATCATCACTATTTTCTTCATGTGGACACTTGTTTGCATAGTGACCAAAATCACCACACTTGTAGCATTTGAATTTCTTCATATCCCTGTAATTTCTTAAGTCCTTTTTCCTTTTGATGAAGTTAGCTTCCTCATCATTATCTGAATCTCTATCTATCTCTGGAACTTTCCCTTTATTTTTCTCTGAAGCCTTGAATGCAATTTCTTTTATTGGAACCTGATGCTTACTTATCCTCATCTCATAAGCTGTGAGAGTTCCTTGTAGTTCTTCCATTGTTAGCTTGTTGATATCCATTGTTTCTTCTATTACTAAAACCTTTGCATCATACTTCATGGGAAGTGATCTCAAAACCTTTTGAGTAACATCTGATTCTTTCATCTCAAATCCTAGACCTCTCATGGTGTTAGTAATCTCATCAACTCGAAGTAAAAACTTTGCAATATCTTCAGAGTCTTCCATTTTCAATTCCTCAAATATTTTTCTATGAGTTTGTAGTTTTGCCAACTTTACCTTGGAATCTCCTTCATAGGTATTCCACAACTTGGTCCACATTTCATTAGCTGAATTACATACCATGACCTTTGCAAAATCTATCTCACGTAGCCCACTCAAAATATAATTCATTGCCCTTGCATTGATCTCAACCAATTTCTTGATAGTCTTATCTACCTCGGGATCACCTTCAACCTTATACTCTTTTGCAACCATCTGCCATACCTCATATCCTTGTGATATCAAGTAGTTCTTCATTCTCATGCTCTAGAAAGCATAATTGTTACCATCAAACAGTGGAGCCTTACTTGTAGATGATCCATTCTATGAAGCCATCTGTGTTCTTGTAGAATCTACCCTCAAGTTGTTAGCCTTTCCGAAGGAACCCGCTCTGATACCAATTGAAGAACACAAGCTTATACTGAGAGGGGGGTGAACAGTATAGCACCCAATTTTTACTTTCTTTCCAAACCAATATCAATTAGTGTCCTTAATTGCAATAACCAAATATAGCAATGTGCATTAATGACATAGATAGCAATAGTAAGCAAGAGCACAAATCACCACACATAATTGAGACACAAGATTTAACGTGGTTCCCCCAATGTGGGGTAGTCCACAAGATAATCTCCTTATAATATTTCACAAAGAAATAGGGATCCTTATCCCAATACAAATGATTACTTTGATCTACTCAAAGCTAGGCTATCCACTGATCTACTTAGGTGGGCAATCCATTGATCTACTCAGCAAGGCAATCCACTGATCTGCTCAATTAGGCAATCCACTGATCTACTCAACTAGGCAATCTTGATCTGCTTAGGTAGGCAATCCACTAATCTTCTTTAGCAAGCTCACCAAGAACTTGCTCAAAATATCTCTAGCAAGCTCACCAAGAACTTGCTCAAATCTACTCAGCAAGCTCACCAAGAACTTGCTCAAATATGCTCCAACAAGCTCACCAAGAACTTGCTCAAATATGCTCCAACAAGCTCACCAAGAACTTGCTCAAATCTGCTCCAACAAGCTCACCAAGAACTTGCTCAAATCTCTTAGCAAGCTCACAAATAACTTGCTCAAATCTATCCCAAATATATCCACAAATCTATCCCAAAAGCCTTCTCAAAGGCTCAATCAATCATGCACAAAAGCTGCCTCAAATATATCCATAAATCTATCCCAAAAGCCTTCTCAAAGGCTCAATAAATCATGCACAAAAGCTACCTCAAATATATCCAAAAATCTATCCCAAAATCCTTCTCAAAGGCTCAATCAATCATGCTCAAGTAGCACTCAAATCTCATCCACAAATCTATGAAGGCAAGGCTCAATGATGAACTCAACAATGAATGGCAATGCACTCTTCAATGGATGACAACAATGATCCACAATGATCTCAACTCAAATCAATCTCAACTCAACTCAAATCAAATCAATCTCAACTCAGCTCAATCTTATAGAAGCATAAAGAGAATTGTTAGAGACTCAATATGTTCTATTCACAAACTCAATTTCTTTCTCAACTCAAACTCAACTCAAATCAGAATATAGAAGTTTATTTCATGGAACTTGAACAACCACTTCACACAATCACTTGACTAGGCTCAATCAACTCAACTCAACCAATCACCTTAAGGAACAACTTTTTCTCACAAACCCTAGTTCAAGCATGAATCAATCAACTCAAAATATTTCCAACAATACTCAACAATAACTCTCACATAACAATGATACTCATGTTCTCCTCTAACTCAAGTTCAAGTTCTTTGTACAAGCAATGGGCTTCAACAACAATGCTTATAAAACAAGGTTTAATCACAACTCTCAAACCAGAAAACCTTGAAGCATTCAACCAACCACTTTAGAAAAGGAAACCACAATCAATCCTTTTCTCTCCAATGATATTTCAGAAATCAACCACCATAAACAAAGTCAATGGAGAATATTGCTCATACCTTTTTGATGCCTTATTAGTTGTCCACTAAATCTGCCACACTCAACAAAATTTCTTTTTCAACTTTCAATAAGGGTTAGAGATCTTGATTAATAACACAACAATAATATCCAAATAACACCTTATTACTCCTACTCAATAAAATACACCATGTCCCCTCATGAAAGAATTAATCCCCTTTGAAAAAGAACAAAGCAACCTTCACTTTTGAACCCCTTTACAAAATCAGAAATATCTCTTTACACACACCTTATTTCTCCCTCTAAGCAAGTTAATCAAATAGCCCTCGAAATAAGCTTTCCAACGATATATAATATGATATACTTCCAAAAGGAAAATCACCAAAAATCTCTCTTTTTCCTAAAGTGCATCACAACCCTTATTTCTCCTAGGGCAACTTTAGAAAAATAAAATATTAAAAAATATTAACTTGCCTTTGTCCTTGATGGGATTCGATCCCTCGATGCCTCCTTGCTCAGTGCCTTAACCACGGCCAAGCTGCCGCATGAGCTACAGGCTCGTTTGGGAGGGAAAGGCACCACGTGCTTCAAAACACTCCTCCCTCTCACACAAACCAAAAATGCTTCGTGCACTCTTTCTTCCAACGCCTTCTAACGCAGCCAAGGGGATTCGAAACCTTGACGTTCATTCTACCACTTGCCTTAGCCAAAATCCAATTGCCAATGTGCCACACTACCCAAGGTGACTAGGGTTTCACACACCGTTCGATTTATTCTTCGCTTCCATCACTTAACCCTCTTTTGCACGAGCTCTTTTCGCTTTCCAACAATCGCATTAATTCATGAGCGCAAGCCTAGGATTAATAAACCTTAGGCATCCTTTTATATAGTTTTCTCCCTCATATTCGATGACGTCGATGGATTACTTTTATTTTTAATTTTAAAATTTAAAAAATTAAAATTTAAATTTAAATTTTAAATAATTTAAAATTTAAACTAAATATTTAAAATTAAATATCTCCATCACCGGGGCACCTTTTTCGATGAAACGAAAAGCCAACTTGGGTTTTAAGAAAAACCCATTTCAAATCTGCCATCCATGGTTTTAAATAAAACCTTTTATTTTGCCTACCTTGGTTTTCACAAAAACCCTGTATATATCCATGCTCTCCAAAATATCATAAATGATTATTTATGAAGTGCTTTTGCCACCAAAACTCAATGTGATCCATGTGACATCAATGACAACATAAAATAACTCAAATTGCCAACACTAAAATATTCAATCTTCTACTTGTTTCTACAAGTGTTGTAATGATTCTAATGAAGATATTATTCCTAGCGCTATGTAGGAAGCTTCCCAAATTTATCTGAATCTCCCTTTCCTGCAACAAGTGTTAGAAACTAGAATGGAATAATCTATAATTCTGGAGATAATGAACTTCACTAGTTGATTTATCAATCTAGTGGAATTAATAATGAGTCCTAGTCTTTACATGTTTTTCTATAATTTTGTGGAAAGACTCTAGCCACCTACAATATTAAAAATTCTAGAACTAAGATTTTTAAACTCCTCTCAATCTCTCTTTGTGTCTCCCCCTATTTCCTATCGATCTACCATGTGCTTTGATACCATTGTTAGCTTTTATTGATGTATGTTAATTTATATGCAACTACAATATGTAAAATATGTAGGCTATGGTAAGTATATGATAATGGTACTTAAATATGTAGGAAAATAAGAGAATATACTTCTACAATAACTTAGTAAAATACCATTAATGAAATCTCATAAAAATAGTACAATGCAATATAATGGAGGACTATGAACACTCCAGTTTTTTTACAATGAAGATCTACATTGTACCTATTCACTACTCTATAGTAACTTTGTGTCTCACGTACACTTCTCTCTCTCTCTATCTATCTATCACTATAGCTCAAGGTACATATATATAGGAAGATGAGTTCCTTGGGCTTTACTCTACCTATTCCTATGACTCATATATACGTGGACTACATGCACATTTATATCATTACACATTCTAGCACTTGTGCATTTATTACTTCTTCCCCAAGTAACTACTTAACATAAGATAAACTCCTAACCTAACAATGTATCCAAGGTGGTACATTGACATGTACCAAATAATGTAATATACTCTAACATATGTTTCCAAATGGGAGGGAAAAATAAGAATAAGAAATAAGTAATTAAATGCCCTAGGGTATAGCCTACATGCTTGAAAAGAACAAACAAAAAGAAAAATTTGAAAAAAACCCAACAAAAACTTAGTTTTAGGGGGGTAAAAGTACCTCTAAAAATTTATAGAAACAATTTCAATTATCCTTAGAATGGTGTCCAATATTTATTGTGATCCCAATAATTAGTTTAGAATCAATGTTTTCCCCTTTGAAAACAATATCCTCATAGCTAGAGAGAAGTAAAAGTGAGCAAATGAGGGAAAAATACCTTTTAATATAGAATCCTACATATTCCCCTATTTTTGCATGCATAGCCAATTTTCTCATAAGAAATTGATAATTTTTCCATGAAAACTCATTGCTACTAGGCAACTTTCTTAGTATTAAAAGCTTTAAAAATAGCATCACGCATAATTTCTTACATGTTTTGTGAGAAATCATGGGTTCTAAAAAAATATTTAACAAGAACTCAAACCAAGTGGAGGAGAAACAAACATAAACTTTAGACATGATTCCTATAAATGGTATTTTATAGTAGCATATTATCAATCCTATTGTAGAACAGTTGCAACCCTTGTTGGAATATATTACATTATTTTGTACATGTCTATGTACCACCTTGGGTACATATTTAGATTAGGAGTGTGTCTTAGATTAGGGTTTGAGTATTTACTTTATGCAATATAATAAATATACAAGTATTGTTAGAATGTGCAAAGTACTTGATAATGTAAATGTGCATGTTGTCCATGTGTACATGATTCCATAGACTAGGAATATGAATATTCATAGGTAAGTGGAAGGCCAAGAGTCACATATCATTATATATAGGCCTTAGAGTTAAGGTAGATAGCATAATATAGAGGAGTAGATGATATGCTAGATACAATTTAGAGCATGTAAGGAATATGAAGAGTTTGAGACCTCCATTTTATATCATTGTACTATTTTTGTGAGCCTTCATTAATGGCAGTTTTATGAGTAGTTTCAAAAGTTTCTTATAAGTTTTACATGTGTAGTATATTACCATTATCATATATTTAATATTGAATGCTCATTTTATATTTTGTGGTTGATTTCTCATTACATATCTAGCATCAAAAGCTAACAATGGTATCAGATCACAAGGGATATTGATAGGAGATAGAGAGCCATAAGAGAGATTGAGAGGAGATAGGGAGATTTCATTTTTAGAAATTTTTAAATTTATTTTTGGCTAGAGTCTTTCCACAAGGTTGCAGGAAAAACTTATGAAAACTAGGACTCAACATAGATCTCATTCCAATAGATTGAAGGATAACTAGTGAACTTTATTGATTTGTAGAGATCTATAGATTTATATGAATTTTCTTGTTATTGTCTAAGTTTGTTGTTGCAGAAAATTATTTCTCAGA
The DNA here is from genome assembly GCA_028583015.1 of Wollemia nobilis. NCBI lineage: Eukaryota > Viridiplantae > Streptophyta > Pinopsida > Araucariales > Araucariaceae > Wollemia > Wollemia nobilis. The sequence continues at coordinate 767,201 of JAQPPZ010000159.1, forward strand.
AGTTGAGAAGCTTACTACAATAGATAGAGAAAAATTTCATATTTGATTACCTAAAATTCTATGTGCTTTCCTCATGTAGGGATTAGTTCTTTACTACAGCAAAAGTATAGACATTGAAGATTAAGGAGGTCCAAGAAAAACATCTAATTGAATATTTAAGGTAGAATATTGAGGAGATCCAAGAAATAGGTCCCCATAAGAAGATTGAAGCCTTCAGATTGAAGAAAGAAGAAAGCAACTCTATTGAAGATTGAGAAGAGGCCAAGAGAAACCCTATTGAATATTGGAGAAAGGGGAGATCCAAGAGAAGATATATTATTGAATAACTTACAGATTTGGAATATTGAAGATAGAGGAGGACTAAGGAAAAATTCCAATTAAAGAGTTGCAAAATTTGAAGACCCAAGAAAAGAGATCTCAAGAAAATTTAAGGGGAAACAAGAAGGCTAGAAAATCCCTATTGAGAAATTGAAGTGGTCATTGGAGGATATTTGAAGAAAGCTCAAGATTGTAAGGAGTAGCTCCTACAAAAAAGAATTTGGGAAAATTATTGCCACCTGAAAACAAACCCAAAAGAAAAGAAGGATTTGGAAATAATTTTTCCAAAATTTGGAAAGCATTTTTTAAGATCTCAAGATATTTAGATTCTTGAGAAAGAGGCTAGTGAAAGAGACCAAAATTGAATTCAAATAAGATAGAAGAGGCCACCAATTTGAGAAATTTTAAGACTACCATTATGGAGAAGAATATTATTAATTATCATAGAGGAAATTGAAGAGTCGTAGGACAACAAATTGAAGGTGACATATATCTATGATTACGAGAAGATTTGGTCATATTTTGAAGTGCCCTTGAACAACCAATTGAAGGAAGGCTTGACAACAAAATAAGGAAAAAATTTGGAGAATATAGGAGAGAGTCTTGGACATCAAGATAAGGAGAAGAAATAATATTTTAGAAGCAACAATTTGAAGAGGTTTAAGCTGCAAATTTGAGCAGCATTAAGAGAAGATATTAGAGTTGTGTTTTGGATAATTTAGGGGCAGATTTGTGACTAGCATTGGACAAAATTTAGTCAAATAAAGGTGCTGCAAATTTCAGAAGTTGAAGGGAGCATATTGGAAAATATTATAGCTGCAGAATTATACATTCTTGGACAACACAATTGAAGGAAAATAGGCAGAAATTTAAGCTAGCAAATTGAAAAATAAGGGCAGCATTGAAAGCTGAAATTTAAAGTAAGATTGGGCAGCAAATTGGAGAAGTCATGGAGCTGCGAATTAGAGGAGTCTTTTGAGAAGACTTGGAAGAAGTTTTGGTAAGCAAGAAGGAAGTAATAAAATCTACAAGATTGATAATTTTAAGGCAGCAAAGCAAATGTAATTGGAGATACAAATTTTACAAATTTGGGGTAGAAAAAGATGAATCAAATCACCAAGAAAAATAGCTACAAGAGGCCAAAAGGTATGCCACATTGGTGTTACAAAATTTTATTATTTTAGCATAATAATTAGTTTATTTTAAAGTTATAAAAGCACCATATTATATATATTAATTTGTGAAAGAAATAGTCTTCAATCCAACGAAGGAGGCAATATTATTGTCTAAGGAAATGCCAAATAAATTCTCAAAGACAAAATGCTCAAGGTGTCTAAAGACACCAATTAAAAACACCAAAAATTGAAGAAGATAGCGGTCACATTGGATTAAAATATATAGCAAAAAAAGAAGTTAGAGAATAGATCCAAAGCAAGGATTAAGGTGCAAGTTTCTTAGGAAATAAATGTATTAAAAAAATAAAAGCTTTTACCCAAGTTAAGAAGCTTGGATATTTGGTAGAACAAAATTGAAAAACTATCAAGCAAATGGGTGGAAAAGCCACCAAGAAAGAGTTATTGGAGTGCCTAGAGGAGCCACTACCATAGAAGAGGAGAAACCATTTATGGATAAGATCCACCACCAAGTGTTAGAATAAATAAATACCATTGAGCATTGAAGAGTTACAAAATACATTGGAGGAAAGAAGAGTTGGAAGATACAACTATCAAGTAGAAAAAAATATTGTGAGTGTTAAGGAAGAGCAAGAAAGTTTGAGCACCAAAGAAAGCTAGGATGTTATAGAATTCCATGCAAGCATTGAGAGGAGCGTAGCTACCATTTATCACTTTGGTTGAGAATGTGAAAGAATTTAGATGCCACTTGGTGCAAATAAAAAGGAGCACCAATAATCATTAAGGGAAATAAAATACTTTAGACCAGCTATGAGCACCTCTTGAGGAAGAAAGACACTTGTCAAAGGTAACGTCCATATTGTCATAACTAGAAAAGTAACAAAGAAAGAATAAATACCTATATAAGATGTTGAATTCCATGTGGCACATGAGAAGAGAAATATTGATAGGCTGGAGAATCCCAAATGATCTTTAGCACGTATATTAAGCATACTCAATAAGTAGATAATATAGAATATATTACAAGCATGAAGAGGATAGTCAAAGTCCAAAAGAGCACACCATACACAAGGAAGAACATTAAATGTAGTGAAGAGATGTCATCTAGCATTAAATACTAAAAGGTGGATAACATGTAAAATAATGTGCAAGTTGTAGTTATAGGAGTAGCAAACCGAATACGCAGTGTTCAAGGTACAAAGTATTTAAATTAATTTTCATTTCATAAAGGTCAAGGAGGTGTAAGGTATATTAATTCTAATGTTAAGATTAGTTAATTTATTATGCTTAATATTAATTAATTTAATGGATATATAAGGAAGAGAATTGATGAATTACAACCTTAAATGATTTATTAAATAATTTGAAAGACTTTTTAAGTAAGGAGGATTTAATTTGAAAGCTTTTTGAAATTGCTTTATTTAAAATTCAAGCATAGAAATATTTGCAAATAATTAAACTTGAAGGAATAAGGTTTTCTACATAAAAATTGAAATATTGAAATATTGAAATATTTTTCTAAATTTATAATTAGGGAGTTATAAGGAATTCATCACCAACATAAATTCTTGAAATTTAGAAACAATATTATTGAAAATTGAAAGACATAGGAATCACAACATTGAGTTGTTAGAAAGTTGGAAAACTACATTGGAATTAGTATCTTACTCAAATTGAAGGGACGTAAAGAATCCATGTTGAAAATTCTTAAAGATATAAAATTTTATCAATTGAAATTGCATCAAAATTATCTCTAGATTTCTATTCATAAATAGGGAGAAATAAAGTTCTTATCTTGAAGTTTAGGGAGACAAAAGGAATTAAAATCAAAGGAAAAATTAGAAAGCTAAGTATTTTACCAAAGCTATTTTACATTTAGAAAACTAAGAGAAAAAGGAATTCTACCTAGAGATTTAATCGTACAAACCTTGAGAATTGAAAATACATTGTCAAATTTGATCACTCACTCAAAACTAGGGAGATATAAGGTAGTCTACAATTATCATCAAGGCAACAAATAAATTTATTCATTTAGAATACGACCTTCTTAAAGGTCCTAATTATACTTCATGGAGAAACAAAGTGAAGGAAATATTAATATTTTAAAGCTTTGGGATATTGTTAAAGGAGCAAAAACTAAACCTACTACAAATGCTAGAGAGACTCAAAATAATGTATAAGATGAAGCAAAAGCACTTATTATAATAACATTTGTAATTATATATGAAAAACCAACCATACATTAGCTCAACAGTAACTTCTATAGAAGCTTGAAAAAATTTAGCTGAGATATTTGAAGGAAGGAATAAATCCACTATCTTGAATCTTCAAACTCAATTCTATTCTCTAAAAGTTAATAGTGGTGAGAGTATAGAACTATTTCTAAGAAAATTAGTAGATATAAAAGGAAAATTGTTAACCTTAGGAGAAAAGGTAGAAGACAAGTTTCTTGTCCAAGTAATCCTAAGAGAACTTTCAGAAAGCTACAAGCATTTAGTTACATCTTTACAAATTATAGTAAAGATACATTATTTATTGAGTTAGTCAATATACTACAAGAATATGAGGTAGAAAATTTAGTGAAATATGAAATGACTAACAATGCCTTAGTCTCAAAAGATAATCCACAAGAAAATGTTACCTCATTCTCAAAGGGTAGATCAATATGGAATAATAGATATTATCAAGTATGTAGAATGAAGGGACATAGTACAAATTATTGTAGATTCAATCCAAGAAATTAGTATCAAGGGAATCAAACAAATTTTGGAAGCCAATAAAATAGGATATTCCAACCAAGATAATATCAGAATTAATATAATTCACATCAGCAACAATTTTAGCATTCATATACTTCTCAGAATCAATACAATCATCCTCAACTAAGATATAGAGAAGGAAAACAAAAAGTACACTTAGTTCAAGAGATTCAAGAAATTCAAGAACTGGAAGAACCTACAGATGAACATGAAATTAAATTTATTTTAGCAAAAATAGTATTTTATGAAGATACTAATTATTTACTTCATCAGGATATAGATAGGAAGCAAAATGAAGAAAGAAAAAAAAGAGTTCAAGTTTTAGGAACAATATGAATATCCATATTGAAGACTACAATGTAATATCCATAAGTTCTCTCAAGATAGATTTGAGATAAGTCTTTGAGATAAGTCTTAGGAACTTATGGATATATTAGTGTGAGCGTTTGTGGAAGCTCACAAGATAGATTTGAGATAAGTATTTGAGAATACTTGAGAGTAGAATTGATTGATTTGTTCAAACCTTGAGTTAAGATTTGGGGCAAATCCAACAGAATTGATTTGATATTGAGTCAAGCTTTGAGTTAAGTCTTGAGGACAGATATTGAGGAAATATTTATGCTATATCTAAGGACTATGTTTATTACAAATTTGAGGATAGATTTTGGTGTATATTTGAGGACAAGTTTGTGCCAGACCAAAGATAGAGACTAAGCAGATTTGTGCTAGACCAAAGGACTATTTTTAGTATAGATTTGAGATGGATATTTGGAGTTGATAAATTACAGAGGATGACAATATCTAGTGGATAAATATCCATTAATATAGGTTAGTGAGGATAGGTGTCTTCAGTGGATAGATATCCATTAGCCAGAGCAGTGGGGTAACAATTCTTCTAGAAGATCACTAGCCAGAGCAAGAGGAGAAAGGAGTTCTCCTGTGGATAGAGATCCATGAACTTGATTAACGGTATTGGTGTCTCATTTAGATAGAGGTCCATAAACATTGTAATAGGGAAAGGATTCCCAAGAGATTGATTGAGAAATTTTTAGTAAAATATTTTCTCCGTGGAGTAGCCCACATTGGGTGAACCACATAAATTTGGTGTCTCTATTGTGTGTGGTGATTTATGTATTGCTTTGATTGCTGCTATTGATATTGTTATCTATAATTTGCATAATATTGATTGGGAAAGAAAATTAAAAAGTGGTCTTATACTGTTCACCCCCCTATCAGTATAAGCTTGTGTTCTTCAATTAGGAATGTGTCTTAGATTAGGGTTTGACTATTTACTTTATGCAATGTAATAAATGTATAAATATTGTTAGAATATGCAAAGTATTTGATTATGTAAATGTATATGTTTTTCATGTGTACATGAGTCCATAGACTAGGAAGATGAAGAGCCATACGTAAGTGGAATGCCAAGAGTCACATCTCATTATATATAGGCATTAAAGTGAAGGTAGATAGCATAAGATAGAGGAGTAGATGATATGCTAGATACAATGTAGAGAATGTAAAGAATATGGAGAGTTCAAGACCTCCATTTTATATCATTGTACCATTTTTGTGATTCTTCATTAATGGTAGTTTAATGAGTAGTTTCAAAAGTTTCTTACAAGTTTTACATGCATGATAAATTGCCAATATCATATATTTAATATTTCATGTTCATTTTATATCTTGTGGTTGATTTCTCAGTAAGTATTTAACATAAAAATCTAACAACCCTATCCTCAAATAGAATAAATAAGTGAGTCATAGAATGTGTCATCAGATACAAAAATAATTAAAAATCCTCAACTTGGTCTTCCTCTTGATTTCTTAGGCACACCTAGTATGAGTGGCCAAAAACATTATATGATGAAGCTAACTGATCAAACACCAATATATCCCAATAAATGATGCAAGGATCGCAAGCTAAATTCCATCATCCACCCAAACCCAAAAGTTCTTAATTTTAGCAACATGGGCTATAGATCGCATAACAAATAATACAACAATTATAGAATTCCCAACTATTGCAAGGCCAACATACATAGATAAGGTAGAAATAATAAGTTATTAGAGAGAAACTACAATAGATACCTCAAAACCCTTAGGAACCAATATTGTTACAACTCCAATAGATGACTATTTCACAATATTAGTAGATAACAAAAATATATAGTAGTAGGTTATCCATAACCTGTCATAATAGGTTGTGCAAAATCCATCATAATAGGTCATGCAAAAACTATAACAACTAGTTGTTCAAAATCCATCATCACAAGTGCCTCAAAATACACTAGCAAGTTGTGCAAAATATTAATGCTACAAAAAATCCATAGATGCAAATGGGATATCCCCTACATATTGTTCCTCTCTATTAGTTTTAATCATAGCAAATTGCTTAGATTCAACCACAACAACTCCAAAATTTGAACACGAATGTTGGATAGAATATTAATATGCCATAAAACCTTTTGTTATATATGAATGGAGGACAACTAGCTTCCTAAGCACCCTACACATAAGTAATTGTACTTTATAGCTAAAACCAATCCATGTAGTACAACCAAGGGTACTAGACTAACTAGATGTTTATATAGGCAAGACCCTAATAGCATCTTCCTGACAGGGTTATGCATAAGGGGTTGGACTCAAAATGTACTTGTACAAAAATGGCGAATCCTAATCAAAATCAAGGTGAATCATGGCAACTCCAAAGCAAATCAAATAAATCATCTTCACACCAAAATTTGGAGCATTTGAAGCCCTAAAATGTAAGGTCATATTTGGGATAACGTTTGACCTATTAAATCAACTTATAACTTCATAAAAACACCACCATTATATCAGGCTCAAAATGAGCTTTCCAACGAGTACAAATATGCCTATGTTTGGATATATATTGGTGAATTGACCCTAAGAAAACAATTGGTCCTTAAAATTTTAGGTGAATGGGCCAACGTCGAGGGTCCTCATATTCGTCAATTTTCAATTTTGAAAATCCTAATATTATTTGCCACTATGCATAACCTTGCTTCCTGATTGGAGTCTCCAAGGACCCCTCAATTTTCTAGTGTATTCACATTTCCCAACAATGCCCTTAAATTCCTACCCACTTTTTTAGGAAATGATAATTGAAAGAAAATTAAACACTTGAAAGATCTATCAAACCTAAAATTTATACACCAGATCTAGGAAGAAGATATGATAGATAGAATATTGGTTGGATCATTTAGAGACAAAGTTGCTACTTGGTATAAAAATTTTATAATGGATTAGTAGTGGATCAGACCTTGATTTCATAACCATTTATGAAATTTTTTTATTTCCATACAGTGGATATTTGGTTCGTTTTTGGATGAACAACATGGTGAATCATCAGAATGAGAAAATTTATGATTTCAACATGAGGTTTCTTTGTATAACTCAGTTTATACCATTTAATGTCATATATTTAAATGAATAATACTTGGTCTATTAAGTGAAGAATTTATAGTCTAATCTAGCCATGATGGTGAGGAACATGAACCCAATTACCTTTGGTATAGTATTTTAAGAAGTTGTCTATGCTAAATAAATACATGTTCAAGTCAAAAAGTTACCACAAGCTCCTCCCATGGCCTATGTGGCACAATAAAATCCAATACGTTCTCCTCCAATTTAGAATCTACCACCCCCTCAGTTAGCTTTCCTTCCCAATTCACCATATCTAAAAACTTACCAATAACTTCAAACCACCATTCCAATTTTTCAAACTATAGTCCTCCTCTCTAACAATTTTATGCAAACTCAGTTAAGTTCTTTATACACGATCACACACACAAGCCAATACGCATCAAGTCTACTTGTTTATCCAAATCAAACATTGGTATTGCCCACACCTACCCCCAATATTTCTTACCAATCCTAAATTTAGTTACAAGTCATAAAAGTTTTGAATATAATGGATTATATAAATAAGTTAAAGGTTATGGTCAGGGAATTGAGAAATAAAATGATAATTAGAAAAATAAAAATATGAGGGTGGTAATAGAGGACATCATTTCTAACCAAATTTCAAATAACTCAACAAGTAAGTGGAACAATAGTAAAATAATTATAAAATAATATGGTAAACATTGGTCTAGAGATTAGTTCCATATGGAACTTCACTTATAACATCAGGCATAACCTGGTTGAGTGTACTCCTACAATACATCATGCATAGACCATGATTTAAAATTAATGGTGCCAAGCTTAGTAGGATACATTGGTTGCACAAGAAACAATGAATGCACCCATTGTTACTAATCAATCGATGGTGAATTAGTAGGTCAATAACCAATAATAGATGAACCAATTAGTTGTAGGTATACCTTCAATGCAAATGGTCCCAAATGTGAATAACATTTTGATAGCAAATTTTGGGATATCTAAGGAGGAGTAATTCTTCCCTTTTAAATATCAATCCTAACTAATAAATCAATGATAGTATGTAACATCATGAAACAAGATAAAAGCTATTAAAGATATTCATAGAATTGGACCTTTTCTTCAATCCCCTAATTTGATGCAAGTACTAAAGAAAGTTTAAGAACCATAGTTTTGAGGAGAGGTCAATCATTGGTGTAGATTTAAGGTAAAGTTCCAATGATGTCAATACAATAGAAGAAATAGGGAGGAAGATCCTCCACCGCATGCTATAGTTCCATAGACTAGGGAATATAGGAGTGGAGGACCTAAAGGGACAATAAATAGGGCTCAAACTAATAGGGGAAAAGTAATGGTGGATGAGCATAAAGAGAATAATAAAATAGAAGAGTTGAGTAGAGCAGCTAAGAAGAATGTAAAATACCCCTCATTGTAAGTGAAGGAAGGGATGCTATAACCAAGAAATATAAGTTATTCACATAGGAGGTATATGGGGTAAAATATGGCAACTCAAAATCCAAGTTTAATATCACCAATGAATTGAGAAAAAATCTTGCTAAGGTAAACATGATGGAAGCCATGTCAATACTTTGTTAAAGATATTTATTGCAAGAAACTTTGAAGTATTGGGATGAACATATGCTAGCACTAATACTATGCAAGCAAGGAAAGCCATAACTTAAGCAAAAATTATCAAAGAATAGAACCTTATGATAAGAGATCTGACAGATATTCGATGAGTGTTGTAGATGTTATATATACTACCAAACCTAAGAAGATAAACTCATTACCCTTCTACATCACTTTGAATATCGAAGAATTACTACTTTATACTTGTATATTTGACTCAAGAGATTCCATAATAGTGATGTAAAAAGTAATCTATGAAGATATGGGTTTGACATATACCACTATCACAAAGGAATCCATTTAGATGGATGTTACTAAGGTGAACATCATGGGAACCTTGAAGTATTTGGTCATGATAGTAGAAAGATACCCTAAATAATTTGTGGTGTAGGAAGTAGTAGTGGTAAATATTCCCTCTTACATTGGTGTGCTTTTGTCAATGGAATATATGCAAAAGCCATTAAGTAGTGGATATCCAACTATGGATTACATGCACATGACAGTTCAAAGGGATGGCAAAATAATCAAGATTAAGAACGAGCCCCTTGTAATTATTTTCTATAAAATATATAAGATGATAATATGGTGAATTGGAATGAGTTTCCCAACTTCGTTGATGAATAATTTAGGGAAGATGAAATAATATTCAAGGGATATGATTATTTACATGATTGGAGAAGGATATGAAGGGAATAATGAAGGACTATTTTAAGAGACTAAAATGGATAATTACCTAGTTTTTGAAGAACCAAAAGAATTACTAGCTTTAATCAAGGGACATATATAGGGTAGCCAATTGCCTTGGATCATGTATTTTAGGACTTTAAAAGGTTCTAGCGTGGGAATTAAATAGAGAACCCCAAGAAGAAGCTTTTAGTTTTACCTTTTGGTTGTTTTTAAATTGCAATAATAATAATTTGGTAAAATATAAAGCTCTATGTGTGGGACTATGCAAAGAAAAGTAATTCAAGCACTTGAAGTTCTTAGTGGAATATAAATTGGTGGTCAAATAAGTTAACTTTGAGCATGCCTCCAAGAATAAGCAAATGAAGACATAAAAGTATAGAGTATGGGACTATTCATGGAGATCGTCAACACCTTTGATATTTAGGTTGTGCCCAAGGAAGAGAACATGAAGGTTGATGAGCTAGCATTTTTAGAAGTATATTTGATCCCACGATATATATATGGATGAATCCCAAAGGAATGGATGTAGTCTATAGGTCAGAAGTGATAAACAACTATGACCATTGGCATATGTTGAATAATGATGGATAGATTATTTTCCTAGTTCAAGAGGTTCAACATGTAGGAGATAAAAATGAATATGTTGATGATTCCAAATAAAAAGTCATTCCATTGAATTCTAACTAGTTTCTAAAATATCTAATCACACTTGTGAGCTTGTTTAATTTGGATGACAATGTGAGAAAATATAGTTTGGAGGTGAAGACATCAAATTACCAAATAATGTAAATAACTGAAGGTAAGTCCCTCCTGCTTGGGAAATATTGCACAAGTCGAGAAAAGTTATTTTTCAACCAAATACAATAATGTGATTGCATGGGGTTATGAAGAACTTAAATTTATGATAAAAATATAATTGAATATGCTATTGAACTAGAACCAAGAGTAAACCATTCAGGTAAAATCAAAGGCTACGTAACCCCAAACTAGAAGCTATGATTAAAAGGGAGTTGCTAAATTTGTTATAAGCAAAAATAGTATTTCTAATTACACACTCTACCTAGGTGGAAAATCTTTTGCCAATAAAAAAGAATAGGAATATTTTTTTGTGTGTGAACTTTAGGAATTTAAATAACGTTTCATTTGAGGACCATTATACCCAACCCCAATGGAAGAAATATTGGAAAAGGTTGCAAGTTCATAGATGTTATCCCTACTTTATAAATTCTTGAGATATAGTAATATTTGGGTATAGGATTAATATTAGTACAATATTTTATTTACCATGAAGTGGGGAATATTTGCATAACAAAGGATGCCATTGTGGTTGTAAAATATAGAAGCAACTTTCTAGAGAGCTATGGACATATTTTGTTGGATTATTGAAAGACATCATTCGATCATTCCTAGATGATATAATAGTTTTATAAAAGGACAAGAACAATCATATGGAGCATATGGAGACCATTATTTAGTGTTGTAAAGAGTTTGGAATCTTACTAAACCCCAAGAACTCCATATTCTTGGTCTAGTATGGAAAGTTATTGGGTCTTGTTATAATGAAGTATGGACTATTTATCTATTTAGATAGATTTAAGGTCATATAATGACTACCTATACCATCATTAGTGAAGGAGATTTGATCCTTCATGGGTTAGTTTCAATTTGTTTCTTACTTTATCACAAAATTTCTTGATATGGTTAGGCCAATAACAAAAATGTTAAAGAAAGATGTAAACTTCACTTGGATAGAAGAATGCAACCAAAAATTTCAAAACATCAATGATACAATCACCTTGGACCCAATGCTTATAGATCTATACTTCTTAAAGGATTTTAAATTGTAGATGTTTAGGATTGATGTTAGTGTGGCCACAATTCTCATGTAGAAAGATCGTAAAAAAATTAAGCATCCTATATCCTTCATGAATCAAACTCTACATAATTATAATGGAAGGTAAACTTTCATCAAAAAATAGATGTTCACAATAATGAAGGGTCTAAGGAAATTCAATAAATATCTTTCCTAGAGTAAGACTATAGTTTTTGTGGTCCATCCTAATGTCAAGTTTACAATATTGTAAATATATCTAGGAGAACATAGGACTAGATGAATCAATAAAATTCATAATTTTTATATAGATATCAAACAAATCAAGTTGATCAATATCTCTATGCAAGAATTTGGTATGATATTGTATAGAAGAATAAGTGGCATTTATAGAGAAACATACTAGTTAGATAGACAAAAAAAATGAGAAGCAAAGGGGAAAATGGATGGATGATTTAAGAGTATGCCCTAAACAACATAGTCTCAGGGAGCAAAAAATGGATCAAGTGGAGGCATTTCAAAATACAGATAATGAATTACATCCTAATAAATAATACCTTATTCCAAAGAGGGTATGATAAAATTTTCCGTAGGTGTATTGAAGGAGATAAAATAGATGATCTATTGAATTGCTATCATAATGACAGAGGACATTACTTAACATATGTCATTGCTCTTAAAATTTTGAGAGTGGGGTATTATTGGCCCAATATTATATCAAATATATTTTAGTGGGTGAAGTGTAAGTCATGTTGCTAGTTTATGAAAAAGAGGAAGAAAGATCTAATAACTTATAGCCTATTGTTGTCTTAGAACATTTCTAGAAATAAAAATTATATTTTAAAGGTAAAGTTAAACCTCTCTCTAATGCATTGCAAAGGTGGATAATGGCAACCATAGATAGTTCTACCAAGTGTGTCGAAGCAATTCCAATTAAAGAGGTAAATCAAGAGACAATGATATAGTTGTTAGAGAATATCAAAATCTATTTTGGGATTCCTTTTGTTTCTCAAATCTATAATATATTTATAATGGATCTTGTTGATCCTTTTTATAGGAATACTTCACCCAAGATTTACTTGGGCTAATACATTTCTACTCCTTGTAATTCTATCAATTTGGGGGTATCTTAAGCAAAATGATGCACCTTTAAATAGTGTATACCTCTGAATGGCTTATTAACTAGATTAGAAGCCTTCAAAATGATTTATGGTACCATAAAAGATATAAAGTTGCTTTCCAAGAGATATTCCTTGGAATCCATGCATACTTGTCCATATTGATCTCCTAATGAGAGATTCACTTTTGAAAGGACGTGATTCACTCTTATTTAGCCAGTCACATCTATGGAATGGATCACCACCTCTGGACTCTACTTTGTAAAACTAGTTTCCTTGAGGCTTCAATTGTTCAATTTATTGGTTTTGTAAACCTATTAAGTATCAATAATCTTAATTCAAAATAATTATGATATTCCCTAATATGGTATATCCTCACCCACAAAATATGTGGAAAAATATTACCTTGTGAGGAAGATATCTTTATCCCCATATCTTTTAGTATTTTACACTAAGTGGAGGCATTATAGCAAGAATTACTTGCATATTGTACCATATTATTGCATGGAGAAGAATATAAATATTAAAATAAAATTCATATATGTGACCAAATGGACTACCTTTTAATTAGGTAGTTAAAATTTTATTTTTATATTTTTAACAAAAAATCATAATTTTTAGATCAAATAGCTAATACATAGATGTTCTTGTGGAAATCAAGATCAATTATATGTTTAATTGAACAACAACTTGATAGTTGTGGACTAGTCAACATAGTTTATTGACCAATGTAATTAAAAATAAATGATATGATAGTCATTATCATCCTTCATGTATGATGGTTAGGTTCATAATCGCATATATTTAGGGTTGTCCTTTCATTAAGTGTTGTGAGTACCTTAGATAGTAGATTATTCTCTTTAAAATTTATGTCATAAAAAATTTCTTGACTATTGTCCTTTTCAAGGTGGAAATATATAGCATGTTTTTTTTTTTTTTGAATTTACATGGTGGAATCGGTAGCCGCCACGAATCCATGTAGGCTGTCCAGCTTTTATGGCTGCCACAGTATTCAGCGCTATCCACCCCAGAATCCGCCACATAGATCTTCATGCATTCCACCCCTATAACCACGATGCCACAATCATTTTAAATATTCTACGCCACTAAAAGCACCAGGAAATGGACAAGCGTTTAGTCCGACGAGGCCCGAGATTTGAACCTTGGACCTCTGCCCCCCTTATGGGGTTTGGATGAACCAATTGGTCTACACCTCAGACCTAAATCTATAACATGTTAGTGAGGTTATAATTCCTCCATGTATCTCTTATTGATTCTCATCTGTATTTATCTTGTTGTCATATTTTTAAGGACCTTTTTTGATGTTAAATATTTGGGGATCCTCAAAACACCTCTATAAAATACTTGGGGCTCCTTTCAAAACCCTTTTTTCCACCTAATAAAAATAATAATAATTTCTCCTTGTATAAATTGATTTTTATTGTACTATTTCCTATTTGTTTTATTCATAGGAGGATACATTTTTGTAAATTTAATTGTAAAATTCTATACTCAAAAAATTCTTTACTTACGCATCATACACTTTGACTCCTAAAAAATTGAAAATTATGTAAGTAATTTTTGGACAAGTTGAATGAATATGAATTAGAATGTTTGGGAGATTTGATTTTAATAGAACTCTAATTCTTATCTCTAATTTATAGTAAGTGAAGTAGGTAGAACAATGTGTTGGACAATGGAAAATATTAATTGGAGAAAAGGGAAAATTTTCAAGGCTCTCAAAATGCATGTGTTTTAATTATTTAATATGGTAATTATGGCCACTAAGTATAATTGTTTTTTTTATATACTCTACAAAAAAAACTTAACAAGAATCAATGATTTAGATCTTAGATGTTTCACTATTGCATTAGTTTAAAAAAATATAAAAGAAAACTAGCATAGAATAATAATATCATCTCCAACTATAGCAAAGCAAATTGCTAGTTTATATGGATTTTATGTCTATATTAATTTATTTTCATGAGAGAATATGCTTGTATTTTCATATGTGCATATAAAAGGGAAAATTAAATTTTCATCAATCATCCAATTTTATTGTAATTATATTTTCTACCATGGAGGATTTAACACATGATTCTTACTCTAATAAGGATCAATAAGATTTACTCATATAATTCTTAAATCCCCTTCTCAAATGCTAGGGTAATTGAAATTTTGGATTATGGGATGAAAACACTAATATAATTGCCTAATTAGATGAGTATAATAGCATACAATACCCACAACCTTAAAAAGTATTAAATATATTTTTTCTGTAATCACAACCTAAAATTTAGATTTTGCATGGTTGTTTTCAATACAATTGACTTGATTTGATACATCGGATGATGTATATGATTTATAACCTCAAAAAGTTTCAACCTATGGTATTAGTAGAAAGAATCAAAATATTATGAATCTATGTTGGAGGATTCCCTTGGTATAAACATATGTACTTTATATTGCCTAATTTGGCTTCTTTCTAATAGTCTTCTTAATATTATTGTTTTAATTAAAATAATATGGAATATTTGTTAAACCATAAGAACGTTTTAGTATCATTGATTTTGATGGGTAGGTGAAAATATTAAATATATAAGCTTTATAAACCTATAGTTTAAGAAATATTTACAATAATATTGGAGAATAATTATGCCCAAGTAAGTGAGAAATTTTATGACAATAGTACTCCATGAGGTGATTTTGTTGATATTCCTTACATTTTACAAATGGTGTTTTTATTATTGATGCTATGGACTATGTTTTTACTTTTAATAAAAATAAATATTAATTATATATTATATTGTTTGTGTCCTTACCAAGTCTATTATCAATAATTAGGTACAATGCATTTGTAAAGTGAAGGGAATTAGAGTAATTAGATTTAAAGACATGATCTAGGGTTATTTTTATTTGCTCTCTAGCCCAAGTCATCTTAATGCTCTTTTGTTATAGGATCTAAATTTTAAATATAGTGCTCTTGGAAATAAATGGGGAGAATTAATTAATATTCTAGTTAGTCTTTGTTAGAGTAGAAGAAATCATTTATTGTATTGAATCAAAAAGCTTGATAAATACATGCAATATTATTATGATAAATGATCATTACAACCGAAGAGATCATTAAAATTGATGCTCTATCTAGTGGTTTATAACTCATATTACCTCTCATGAGATTTTATAATAATATAATAATTTGTTTATCCTAACACCCCCCACTTATTATATATTTGGTATATAAAGAGAATTGTTAAACAATTCAAAATTGACACATGCAAGTGTCTGTAAATATATCTACAACCTATTTGTTAGTGGGAATTCATCACAACTAGATCTAATTATTTTTAACTTTTTCGTGATTGAAGTGGCATTGAACTTTAATGTGCTTTGTTATTTCATAAAACACTATATTCTTAACCAATTTTAGAACACATTGATTATCATAATGCAATGGTGCTGGGAGATTTCTCTCTACACCCATATATAATAGAATACAATGTAACCATATTGCTTCACACATAGATCCTTTTGCAACATGAATTTTTTCCTCTATGTATGATAATACTATTTCCTATTATTTCTTGGTGTGCCATAAGACAGATCTAGATCCTAGATAAAATATATATCCAGATGTTGATTTTTTATCATCCAATGATCTGACATAATAAAAATTTGTGTATCCTTGTAAGTATAATTTATCATTCTTCTTATATTCTAGGACATATTATGTTGTACCATAAATATAATATAGTATCCTCTTAGCTACATTCAAATGAATTTCTTTAAGATCCTACATAAATTTAAAAGATAAATTTGAATAACACAAACTTATATTGAGAGGGGGGATGAATAGTATAAGATAAAATGTTTCTCTTTTATTTCCAAAGCAATAAATTCAAATAATATCAATGCAATAAAGAAAAAATGCACAAATCATCACACACATAAGAGACAATGCTTTTACGTGGAAACACCCTCTTAGGAGAAAACCATGATAAAATGTTGCTTATATATTTATTCAATAAATTTTGTGGGCACCAACCCATAGGAGACACCAATCCCCTATTAAAAATTTGTGGAAACCAATCTAGAGGAGACACTAATCCACAGGATCCACCAATCCCCTTGCTCAAGACTGCTTCAAAACTTACTCACAAAACCTACTCAAATGTGCTCCAAAACCTGCTCACAAAACCTACTCACAAACACTGCTCAAATTTGCTCCAAAATATACTCACAAACCCTGCTCAAATTTGTGTGTTGACTTCGAGATGCTAATACCTTACTCTTATTCCACTATTATGTGCATATTTTCTTCTTCTTGAAATGACTGAATTGTCCTTGTTATTTGAATGCTTGGGTGAATATGTGCACTTAATATTTTTTGACACCTTGATTTGTTCCAAATTTGTGCCCTTTAAATATGCCTCAATAATGATGATCTTCCTCTTGCGTGTGCTTTTAAAATCTTGTCAATAATTATCTTTTTCCCTTATTGATTTAAATATAAAATCAAAACACTCTCATTATCCCTTATTACTCCTTTAAGAATTATACATGGTAAAGCTTATTTAAGAGACAAAATTACTCCTTATAAAGCCAAAAATTATAATAATACCACAAAAAGAAATTATCTTACTATAACTCCTTGACTACCAACATCAAATGAAACTTTCACCTTTGAAATATTTATTGCCACTCTTTTCAAAAATCATGCACGGGACTCAAACCTGAGCCTCTCAACTCCAAACTTTACCAACGCAAAGAAAACCATCTTGGATACACTATCCGATGAGAAAAATATTCTACCACCTTAAAATTGAAGTAGCACCATAAATGTTACACAATAAAATCAATGCTTGTCTTTACACGATTCTTCAACTCCTTTCCACATGCAAATTCAATATGAAAATACAAACAATTTCCAATCTATTTATGGCATTCACAATCTATTTTTCAACGACGTCTTACAACTAATGCAAACTCTTCAATTCTAGAAATGTTCAACAAAATCATAGACTCATGCAAATTCTATAAATAAACTAATTTTATTTCTCACAACTTCTTCTGGGATTCACCTTTTTAATATTCAAATTTGATGATTGTTGGCTTCACAATTTTTTCTAAGTTTCAACGCTCACTAGTTTTATGATTTTCTCTGGGCTTCAATTTTTCTCGATGTTTGCTGACTTCAAGATTTCCTCTAGCTTCAATATTTGTTTTTTGGCTTCACAAATTCTTTTGGCTTCAATCTATTCTCAATGGTTTGTTGGCTTCACAAATTCTGCTAGATTCAGTCGTTCATTTTCTTCATAAATTCTATTGGCTTAATTCATTCACTATCTTCACAAATTCTAATGGCTTCAATATATTCTCAATTGTTCACTAGTTTCACAAAAATCTTGATATTATATTTCTTCTCACACTTTCCATAATCACTTTCGGTAATTGTGTGCTGCCTCCTTCCACAAATCAAAATATTTTCTCATGTGTTGTCTCTAGTGATTGTGTGCTACCTCTATCTACAAATCCAAACACTTTCTCAAATGTTGTTTCTAGTGACACCTTCAATGTTCGTGCACTACCTCTACTCTGGTATTCATGCACTACCTCTTCTCTGGTGTTTATGCACTACCTCTCTTTGAATTTCATGCATTGCCTCTACTCCAACATTTGTGAAGTATTTTTCTTCAACATTCATGCAGTACCTCTATTTTTATATCATTGATAGAGAATAATTGCATTCTTCATTCATCACAGGCTCAAGTCTCAATTCACTCTCAAACTCTTCTTATTTACCATAAGTTTAAGTTTTCATTCGTTGCTTCATTAGTATTGTACTTGTATATTGAAGTCATCAACTCCAAACTCTACCAAAGTGAACTTTAGTCTTATATCTATATGCAAACGTTTCACTTGCTTATGGTTCCCAAGGTCGGCCCACTTTTATTTTTAATAATATTTATATTTAAATATTTTGATTTAAATATATCATATATCAAACCTTTATTACTTTAATATTTAAATATTTAATTTAAATATTAAAGCATACATCACCACCTTATATTGAAATGTACAATGGTGCTTTTGACATCAATGACAACTCAATATTTATAACAATCTCCCCCTTTGTCATTGATGACAACCCTTCAATGAAACTATTCTTTATTGCAACATGATCACAAATTGCTTCCCCTGACAAGATGCTCCCCCTTACTAAAATTCTTCCCATTTGACATCAATGGTAAGGGCTCCTCGGGGCTATAAGATAAGACACTTGACAACACCCCCTTACTCCCTGCTCTTATTGAGGAATTCATTAATGAGATGGGAGTGAAACACCCAAATTACTATGTTCTTTTTCTTGTTCTATTTTCTTTCTCTAAACTTTGGATGTCACATTATTTTGAGTAGATTGACTATTCTCTTTCTTTATTGACCTCAGAATTTCAGGGAACACTATTCTAAACCATCTAGATGTATGCCCAAAATTATTACATTTGTAACATATGATTGTGTAGTCCATGAGAGGTTCAAATGAATTGAAATTTCTCTTGGTGAAGCCAAAATCATTCATAGCATGGACCCTGCAATTTATAGTTGTATGACCAAATTGGTTACATGAGAAACAATACCCATGGATGAAATATTGAAATCTGTATGATTGCCTTGGAGGATATTATCGCATGGTTATATCATTGTTGTTTTTGTGATGGACTTTGTTCCTTGAATATACTTTGTTTCCATCCTTATTGATGCTATCACTTATCAATATATCAGCATAGGTCTTAGGTTCCTCTTTAATCATATTCTTTGATGCCTTTATTCCTTTTGAGCTTGAATTCTCCTTTTGTTTTCTTTGACCTTCTTCAAAACCAAGTCCAGTATTTATAACCAAATATCTCTATGTTTTGATAATATCATCCACCATTTTTATGCTTTTACCAAACCTGTGTAGATTATCATTAGAATCTTATATTTCCTTCCTTAAAGAGACAATCTCATATTCTAGTTTTTTACATTCCAACTCTTTTGTATTTAACTGCTCAACCATACCTTCTTCAATTCGCTTTGTCTATTCAACTTTAACTTTTATGTCAATGATTTCTTGGGACAACTTGGCCTTTGTCTTCTCATCCTATTGTACTTGAGCCTTCAATATTGAGTTTTCTTTATAACCCTCTTCAACTCTTCAAGAGCAACAAAAATTTCCTCTTCTATGTCAACCATGGCTTCTTCATTTTCCGAATCTTTCTCTTCTTCTTGGTTTTTGACAATAGGAGCATCTTCTTTCTCTTCTATGGCCAAGAATATGTTTTCTTCTCTTTCACTATTGAAGAGAATTTCATCATTACTGTTGGAGGAATTGCTTACTTCTTCAACATAAAAACTCTTCTTGTGTCTTTGAAAGATCTTCTTCTCATGCTTGTTTTGACCATACATGTTTTTATTTTTATGATAAAATTTTCTTTCTTTCTTTTTATTATATTCCTTTTCTTCTTCACTGCTACTATTTCTAGTTTGTGGTTAATTAGATGCATAGTGACCAAGGTTACCAGAATTAAAAAATTTCATAGAATGTATACCTTTGTGTTTTATTGGACCCTTATTACTCCTTCACACAAAGTTAGCTTCTTCTCTGCTACTTGATTATTCACTTGATTCTAGTTTCTTATTCTTTGTCTTCTTTGAAGTTTTAAATGTTGCTTCCTATTTGTATGTTTGATATTTTTCAGTCCTCATATCCTAGGTTATGATAATTCCATGTAGCTCATCCATACTTAATGTTTTAATATCCTTCATCTCTTCTATTGCTGAAACCTTTGCATCAACCCTCATCGAAAGTGACAAGATTTTTTGAAAAATTTTAGAGTCTTCAATATTTTCTCCAAGTCCACGAATGGTGTTGACAACCTCATCAACTCGGATTAGGTACTTGATAATATCTTTCTCATATTTCATATTTAAGTCTTCAAACTTCCTCCTGTGGGTTTGAAGTTTTACCATCTTAACCATGTCGTCTCCTTTATATTTTTTTTGTAACTTGTCACATATTTATTTTTCTAAGGTGCATTGCATGACTTTCACAAACTCTGATACATAACCCACTTAACATTGCATTCATTACCTTGAAATTATTTTCATATGGTTTATTTCCATCTCGATCTATGGAAGGAGTTGTAGGTGGTTGGAACCCATCTTCAATGGATTGTCATATATCATAGCCACAAGTAAGTTTACATCCTTATGCTCTATAAAGCATAGTTAATCCCATCAAACAATGGAGTCATGTTTGATGAAAATCCTTCTTGGTCAGCCATGTGTGTTTTTGTAAGATCTTCCTTCAATATGTTCGGCTATCATGAAGGAACCTTCTTTGATACCAATTGAAGAACACAAAATTATATTGAGGGAGGGTGAACAGTATAAGATAAAACTTTTTTTCTTTACAAAGCAATAACTTCAAATAATATCAATGCAATAAAGAAACAATGAACAAATTATCACACACATAAGAGACAATGCTTTTACATGGAAACACCCTCTCGAGAGAAAACCATGGAAAAGTATTACTTATATATTTCTTCAATAAATTTCATGGGAACAAACCCACAAAAGACACCAATCCCCTATTACAATTTTGTGGATACTAATCCATAGGAGACACCAATCCCCTTCCTCAAGTTCATGGACACCAATCCATAGGAGACACCAATCCCCTTGCTCAAGTTCATGGAAACCAATCCATAGGAGACACCAATCCCCTTGCTCAATTTTATGGACACCAATCCACAAGAGACACCAATACCCTCTCAATTTTATGGATACCAATCCATAGGAGACACCAATCCCCTTGCTCAAGTTTGTGGAAACTAATCCATAAGAGACACCAATCCCCTTTCTCAAGTTTATGGACATCAATCCATAGGAGACATCTATCCCATCTCAATTTCATGGACACCAATACATAGGAGACACCAATCCTCTCTCAAGTTCATGGACACCAATCCACAGGAGACACCAATCCCCTTGCTCAAGAATGATTCAAAACTTGCTCACAAACACTGCTCAAATTAGCTCCAAAATCTTCTCACAAATATTTCTCAAATTTATGTGTTGACTTGGAGATGCTAATACCTTTCTCTTCTTCCACTATCATGTACACCTTTTCTTCTTCTTGAAATGATTGAATTGTCCTTCCTTGTTAATTGAATGCTTGAGTGAATATGTGCACTTAATATTTTTTGACACCTTGACTTGTTCTAAATTTGTGCCCTCAAAATATGCCTCAATAATGATGATCTTCCTCTTGCATGTGCTTTTCAAATATTTTCAATAATTATATTTTTCTCTTCTTGATTTAAATATCAAATCAAAACACTTACATTATATCTTATTACTCCTTTAAGAATTATACATGGTAAAGCTTATTTAAAAGACAAAATAACTCCTTATAAATCCAAAAATTATAATAATACCACAAAAATAAATTATCTTACTATACCTTTATGGATCCCAACATCAAATGAACTTTCTACCTTTGAAATATTTAGTGCCACTCTTTTAAAAAATCATGCACAAGACTCGAACCCGAGTCTCTCAACTCCAAACTTTACCAATGCAAAGTAAACCACCTCGGATACACTATCCGATGAGAAAAAATTTCTATCACCTTCAACTTGAAGTAGCGTCATCAATGTTACACAATCAAATCAATGCTTGTCTTTACACGATTCTTCAGCTCCTTTCCACATGCAAATTCAAGATGAAAATACAAACAATTTCCAATCTATTTCTGGTATTCACAATCTATTTTTCAACAATGTCTTACAACTAATGCAAACTCTTCAATTCTAGAAATGTTCAAAAAAATTAGAGACTCATGTGAAGGCTACCAATAAATCAATTTTATTTCTCACAACTTTTGTTGGGCTTCACCTTTTTAATATTCAAATTCGACGATTGTTGGCTTCACAATTTCCTCTAAGTTTCAACATTCGCTGGTTTCATGATTTCCTCTAGGCTTTGATTTTTCTCAATGTTTGTTGACTTCAAGATTTCCTCTGGATTCAATCTATTCTCAATGGTTTACTGGCTTCACAAATTTTGTTGGATTCAATCATTTGTTGTCTTCACAAATTCTATTGGTTTCAGTAATTCATTTTCTTCACAAATTTATATGGCTTCACTATATTCTTAATTTTTTGTTGGTTTCACAACAATCTTGATAATATATTTATTCTCACACTTTTTACAATCACTTTTGACAATTGTGCATTGCCTCCTTCCACAAATCAAAACATTTTCTCACATGTTGTCTCCAGTGATAGTGTGTTACCTCTGTCTATAAATCCAAATACTTTCTCATGTGTTACTTTTGGTGATACCTTCAGTGTTCGTGCACTACCTCTACTTTGAAATTCATTCCCTACATATTCTTTGGTGTTCATGCATTGTCTCTCTTCAGTGTTCATGCATTACCTCTACTCCAGAATTCGTGAACTGCCTCTACTCTGACATTTGTGCACTACCTCTATTGTTTTTGTTGTTGATAGGGAACAATTACATTCTTCATTCACCATAGGCTCAATTATCCATTTGCTCTCAAACTCTTCTTATTTTCCATAGGTTTAATTTTTTTTTACTGCTCCATTAGTATTGTGCTTGTATATCAAAGGCGTCAACTCCAAAATCTACCAAAGTGAACTTTAGTCTTATATTTATATAATGTTTCACTTGCTTATGGCACCCAAGGTCGGCCCACTTTTATTTTTAATAATTTTTATATTTAAATATTTTGATTTAAATATATCATATATCAAACCATTATTAGTTTAATATTAAATATTAAAGCATACATCACCACCTTATATTGAAATGTATAATGGTGATTTTTATATCAATGACAACTCAATATTTCATCCTTGAAGAGATTTATGCCTTTGACATCAATGACAACTTAATATTTCTAACAAACTTATAACAAAATTGATATCAAACCTAGTGTTTTTTAGGTATATGAGACTCCCAATCAATTGATGATAAAGACTTCTAGATACCTGAGGAGACTTGTCATATTGGGACAATTGTAAACCTTACTTAATTGGTGTTTCCTTAGGTTTATAGTTTGTCATTTGATATTTTTATAATAATATCTTGTCTTTTTTTATCTTTGAGATCACAATGAGATTTTTCCTCTACCAAAAATCCAAGATAAGACAATAGCATAGAAGTCCTAGATCTATCATATGAAAAGATATTTTTAAGTCATTATTTATTGTATCCACCAATTCATCTGCATTGCATGTAATGATCAGATCATCAACATATAACACAAGTATCACTATCTTAGATCCAACTTTCTTGAGATAGAGATTTTCATTTGAAGGAATTTTTTTGAATCCATGTTGTAATAGGTGCTCATCAATTTTGATGTACCAAGCTTTAGGAGCCTACGTCAATCCATATAAGGACTTGACAAGTTTGCATATCTTATGTTCTTAACCATTGACAAAAGAACCTTTGGGTTGAGTCATATACAACTCTTCTTGGAAATCACCATTATGGAAGGTATTTTTGACATCCATTTGATGCAACTTCCAATCAAATTGCATTGCCATGGCATAGAGAACAAGGATGGTTGTCATATTTTCTATGGGTAAAATTTTTTCTTTATAGTCAATTCCTTCCTTTTGTATATAGCCTTCGTAATGAACCATTCCTTATATTTTTCATGGATACATCTTCCTTGTACTTGATTTTGAATACCCGTTTGTAACCTATGGGCTTCTTTCCTTTGGGTAGATCAACAAGATTCTATGTTTTGTTCTTTCATCAAAGAATTATACTATGTATCTGTAGTTATCTTCCACTTGGCTAAGCTAAGTGTATCCTTCACTAATTTTGGTTCAAAATTCTCTATTACCAAATATATTAATCCTAAATTTACTTCATGTCATGGCATACCATGACTATGTGGTCGAGTGGAAGTGATAACAATATGTGCATCAAGTTTGGCATCTCTGATGGTACTAATAAACTATATTGGAGTTTTGCATTATTGTGAAGGAACTACTTTAGGTTCATTACCAATGGTTAGAACATCTTCTTGGACATACACATCAAACTCAATGCTCACAATAGGAGATGTAGCATCTTGGGATTTCTTAGAGGCATAAATATCTTATTTTGGTTCAATTGTTTCATCAAATACTACATCTTGACTTATATGTAATTTCTTAGTGATGGGTTCTATCAATATATACCCTTTTGATTTATCACCATACCAAATAAATATGCATGGCAATGATTTCACATCCAAGTGATCCTATTTTTATTTGGCACATGCATATATGTCTTGCTACCAAAGACTCTAAGATGTGAGATTAAAAACTTCTTCCTAGACAAAGCTTCTTTAGGTGTGATTGTAGGTCAAAATGACTACACTAAGGGGAATGAGGATATTTTTCAAAATTTTGTAAATATGAATAATAGCCATGATTTTTTAATCGATATTTTTTTGTGGATCAATAGCTAGATGGATCTGGAAGGATGAAAAGTGTCATGATATCATGATCGACCTTGTTTTCATAGGACGATGGCTAGAAGGAGTTGGAAGGACAAAAAGTATTGCAATATTGTGACCAACCTTGTTTTCATGGACCGATATGTAGAATGAGCTGGAAGGACAAAAAGTATCATGATCTTGCAATTTACCTTATTTTAGCGGATCGATATCCAGAAGGAGCTAAAAGGAAAAAACGTGTCATGATATCGCGATCGGCCTTGTTTTTATGGGTCAATAGCTAGAAGGAGTAGTAAGGATGAAAAGTGTCATGATCTCACAAATGACCTTATTTTCACGAGTCAATAGAAAGAAGGACTTAGAAGGAAAAAAATATTGTGATCTCATGATCGACCTTATTTTTGTGAGGCAATAGCCAGAAGGAGCTAGAAGGATGAAAAGTGTCATTATCTCATAATTGGCCTTGTTTTCACAAGTCGATAACCAAAAGGAACTGAAAGAACAAAAAATATCATGATATCGCGATCAACCTTATTTTTGTAGGTCATTAGCTCAATAAATAGAAGATTTGAAGACAGTTGGGTGATCACATCTCCAAGAAGATTGATGCAAACATGCAATAATCAAAGAATCATATCTTAACCATTTGTTGTTGAAAACTCCACTACCTCATTTCTTCTTGGTCTAATAGGTGTTGTTTAGAATCTTACCAGAATAGGCCAACTGGTATATTATTGTAATAGAATTAAATATTTATGTTGTAAGGGATTGTATATATAGGATGAGCGACTCTAAAAAAGGGGTTGACTCTTGTATTTTTACAAGATCAAATGTATGTAAACTTTTGAAAGCAATAAAGATAAACTCCCTATTTGGCTTCTGATTCAACAATGTTTATTCATGTATGTATGAATGAGTTAATACTTCTACACAAACTATATAGAATGTGAATCTCATTAATTCTATCTCTGGATTTTTATATTTTAATTTCAATAGTTCTAGAGTTAATGATTCTAGTGCATTAGTGATTGATTTAATCTGCACCAAAGAACTGGTTGTTTCTATTTAGAGATTTAAAGAATGCTTATCTATAAAATATGTATGTATTTCCTTGTTGTCTAATCTGTACCATTTCACACCATCTAGAAATAGCTATATTTCCCTCTCTTTAAGCACTTTAATATTTCCATTTCTCCATAACAAATAAAGGAACTAGCCTTCTCTAGATATTGAATCGTGTAGTCTTTATCTTTGACCTAGTATTTTAATGTTGGAAAAGTCTTAGGTGCAAACGTAACTAGAGGTAAATTTTGCACTAATAGTTTTTGGCACACCAGGAGGGACCCAATCCTACTATATTTATAGTTCAAAGTTACATTGGTTGTCTTTAACCTGTTCAATTTTATAAATCACCTGGTGAATCTATTTGAAAATTCAAACCTAAGAAGATCCTTTATCCATTTGCTGGTTAAATACTTAGATATATGAAAACCAAATCTAAAGCATAAAAATTTGAAGAACCCATTGAGTTCTTTGAATTACATCTCGATAGCCTTAGAGTTAATTCTATACTCATTTCTCGATTCTTCCTCTACCATTACTCTAGGATCTATAAATGTTACCCATGTATCTCTCCCTAGTACTACTAATAGTGGGCCTTCAAGCTCAACTACCCATACTACTATAATACCAATAAACAGAGTAGCTATAATGGCCGTAAATCAACCAAATCTTCTCTACCCCACATGGAATCATTAAGGACCCTTGAATATGGAAGTCCAAAATTATATCCCTTCAACATATTTTAAAGCATTACCTACATACGATGGTATGATAAAATGACCTATGAACATTATTAAGATGTAGCCTCGTTAGTAGCTATCCACAATATTACTAAAGAAGATATAATGATAAGGTTTTTAGTCATCTCCTTGAAAGGAAAAATGCTTTATTGGTATAGAGATCTTCCTAATTAGACTATAGCCACATAAGCCTAGCTTGCTGGTAAATTAGTAAAAAAATTTAATCAACAGGTTGATCATTTCTCTCTACTTAATCAGTTCGCTATCATTCAAACATATCCTTAAGAAGAGATTCAATTTCAACATTATATTTTGTCGTACTTGGTAGAGAGTATCTGATGGGTTGAGGCCAAGGCATTAGCAAGTGATGTATTATTACTTGAGGGATTTCAATTCAAATATAATCATGGTTATAAGACAGTCTCAAGTGTTCACCTTCCTAGAATTTTTTCAAGAAACTCTGACATATAAAAAGCATCTCATTGCCATTGGAAGGATTCCCTAAAAAATGATCATGCCTATCTTCCCAGATCTCCCATAAGCATCTAATATCAACTTTCCAAATCCTACCCATGTTGCTAACATGGAACATCCTAAATGAATCAAATAACCTTTTATACCAGTGATATAAGAACCCTTTACTCTTCCAGCTTTACCTGCTATTCTTGTAGTCCTGGTAGCATCTGTTGCACCAAATACCGATCCAAAACTTATAATTTTATTAGAAATACAATAATTCATGAAAAATTTGGACAATAATATGACCTCAATGGAAAGAAGAGAAGCTAAGAGAAACTTTTATCCAAGGATATTTCTACAAGTGATGAGGGATCAAGCTTCCACAAGTGGTAAGAATCAAGAGAGAAAAAACATAGTTTATGCTAAAAATGATAATGCACCTATCAACTCCTTAATAGAATCTAATTTTTGGTGCTCTTCCATCAGTATTATGTCAAAAAAATAGTAGTTGAAAAAGCAAAAAAGGATAATAAGGGGCAAGTAAACATGATTAGGGAAGAAAACCAAAATATTATGATACATTTAATAGAGCAAGTTGTTATTATAACCAAATCAGGGAAGAAACCCCTAAAGGTAGATTCCCAAGAGCTCAACCCCCTGAAAGTACTTTTACCTGCGACAAATTAGGTTGAAAAAAATGTTCCTCATGAAAAAATACCCCAAAACCTAGGTAAAAAAGAAGCGAAAATGCACGAAAATGCACAAAGAATCCACCCCATAGAAGGAGGTTGAAACCCAATAATAGGTAAGGGATAAGTTAAGATATCCCTCTTTCAAAAAACATTAGAGCATAGATGCAACTCAAGGGTACAAAATCATGTATGACACCCTTGCAAAAGAAAAGGAGATGAATGTTGATCCACCTCATTTCAACATAGTGGAAGAAATGACGAAGACCCCTTCTAAAGAAAGTATGTATGATGCATTGCAATTCTTATGACAAATAGACTTATTACAGGAATCGTTGATATCAATGAAAGTAAAAGTAAGACCCCATATCAGTTGAATTCAGCTCAAGCTAGTTTGATATCTGCTACTAGAAAAATAGGCCCCCTCCTTTATATTTGTCTCTTTATATGGAAGGATAGGTTGTGCATAATTGTATGATAGTGTAACACCTTAAAATTGACTCATCTCATTTGACACATTTGCATGAAAAACACAAAAAATTGTAAAAATTGTATTTTGCATTTATTACCTTAAAATTCGTGCCTCTTTGATGAGATCGTACTACGATCAGCAAGATCATAGTACGACCTCCAAAATCGTAGCACGATTTTAGACAATACGATCTCTACGATCGACGTACGATATCGTCGATCGTAATACGATCTTGCCCTGAAACAGAAAAATTAAAATTAGAAAAAGATAAAGTTAGTTAAACGGTTTCTTACCTCTGCCTGTGTAACTGCACGGGATCTGCGAGATCGGATCCGTTCGGTTTCACCCAAGCTTGGAAGGAGTTGCAACAATCCAACCTCCTCCCTATTCTGGACACTCTCCCCTACCTATTTAATCAGACCATCCCCTCTGCAATTCTCCTGGCTCCATCGCACTTTAGAAAACTTAGTCCAATTTTGCATCTAGCTCTAGTTATTTCAATTTTGCTTGTAGGATCGAAGATGATTGTCATAGATCGGATGTTGTAGTACCGTGATCATAGTACGAACTTGTAGGTTCGGAGTACGATCTTGCTCAGAAGGCTACGATCTTGCCTACAGCTTGCTTGGGGGCAACCCCGAGCCCTGGTTCATAATTTCTTTGCATTTTGTCATTAAATATGTATTTCATTTAGCATATTTATCACATAGGAGATTCAATTTAATCATCTGCATCCCTGGAGTTCACCCAATTGCATGTAATTGCATCCTTTAAGTAATTCATATTCATTCATTTGTCAAATTCCTATCACCATTACTGTCCATAGCATCTATTAGATCTAGAACATACTTGTTAAACATAATTTTAAGTATAGAATTATAGATCAATCTGTTTTCTATCCTTCACCCATGCATTTGTTGTCTTCTATCAAAATCGGATCATTTTGTCTCTGTTCGGGTTACGATCTTGCAGAATCGTAATACGATCTTGCAATATCGTAATACGATATCGCCTATTTCTGTACGATTTGGACTGCATACAAAAAGTAGAAACTTCATCAGACATCCGGATTAAGGTAAGGTTTTTAATCACTTTAAGCATTGTATTATCTTATTACATCCTATTTTCTATTATTCATTGCTTGCATTTAAATTAAAAAGTGCATATAGATTAATTTAGTTTGCATATTGGCCAAACTTAGGCTTGTATGATATTGGATTAAAAAGAACACATCTAAACAAATTCATAAGCCTAGGCATGAAAACTGCCACAAAATGTTTCCTGGTGAACCCAAAACCCATTCATCAAAAAATCACCATATAGAAAGTACAACTAAGTACTTCTCTTTGAGGTGTAGACCATCCATTCTCCCATTCCCCTCTAAGGCATGGATCCATCTACCTTGAGGAAAGGAGTGCGAGAATTTTTGGCCTACATTCTTTGGTGAACCCGACATGAAACATAGGCATTTCTTCTGATATTCTAAATAGTTACAAAAACAAAACAAAAAATCAAACAAAAACATTAGTTAAAACACATAACTTTGCATCCCATAGATGGTAGATTACAACAGTAGAAGAGTTGTGCTTATAGATGTTAAATTATTACTAGACAGACAAGAAATTACTCAAATACTTGGACCTGATGATATTTTCTCCTTACAACAGTGGAACGAACTTTGGAAAATATTAGACATCATAAAATATCACGAGCCTGAACTTAAGAAAATCATAAGATTTGACTTGTCTAGAATCCTGGATCCCGATAGTGCACCTTTCTATTTTGACCTTCAAAGAGCATGTGATAGGTGGCTTGCAGATAAGAGAGCTCTCATTTCCCCGAGCTTTTATTCCTTTGAAGATTATCTAGAAGATGCAATAGTAGTACATAAATTTTTATCACGTGTGGAAAATCGAGAGGTTGTCTTAGATGATAAGAGAAGATTTAATAGAGTTCCTAGAGCTGTGATTTACCGAGAATATTGTCATGAATTATACTTTTATAGGTCAAATTGTGAAGTCGATTGCATTACTATAGCCCATTTCATAAAATTCTTAAAAGGCAACTTTAAGTTTGAAGAAGAACATTACATGACACCAGATCAACTCGAACCTATTAATGATATATATAAAATTTTTCAAGAAAATTAAGGCATAATATTATATAGGTGTGTTTGCTTTGTTGTTGTAACTTAAAAACCAAGAAAATCACAAAAAAAAAAAAAAACTCAAAAATCAAAAATCAATCATAGTATTTTATTTATTTAGTTAGGTATATATATAACATATATACCCCAAAACTTTAGCACATATATATATATATATATATATCTGCAAAAACAATTATTCTAAAAACAAGATGCCCAAATTAAGAAGTGGTAAACAAGTAGATAACGATAATATGGGAGAACAAGAACAAGATGATTTTGAAGATAGAGCACTTATTGAAGAAGATGTACCTTCAGAAGATGAAGGTGATAATGAGGAAGATGAAATAAAAGATCCTAATGAACCTACTTTAGATGAAAAGGGAAATGTAAAATTTGAATCTCTTTCAAATTTTACTCAATTCATAAAAGATCACATAGGGGAATTTAGTCAAGCAGTACAAATGGATAATTCAGGAGAAGGTGATATGGAATCAGCTTTGGCAACTACATTTTAGATTCATACAAATCCATTATCTTATATGCCTTAAAAAGACCAATATTATGATCAAGCAGGACCATCTACTCAAAACATGGTACCTTTAAATCAGAATGTTTCAAATCCAAAAACACAGTCATCTAATATGGTTGTTAGCAACACTAAAGTAAGTTTTAAACAACAAAAGCAACCATTTGCTTCTATATTTTCTCAAGCTCTTAATCAAAAAATGTCAAATCAGCAACAAAAGGCTAAACAAGTACAAAATACCAACTATCAACAAAAAACTCAACAAAACATAGTTCCCACAAACACTTTACACAATAGTGTTTCAGTTGGAAATCTTCACACAACAACACCCACTTATTATCAAAGACATAATAGTATGGTACAACCAAATCAATTTTATGGACAACAACAACAAGGGCTTGAAGCTATGGTCAAACAATTAGCTTCTCGCCTAGACCAAATGGATCCCTACCATCCCTCATACAGTTATCGAGAGATGTGTAGTCAACCTTTGGATCCTGTAGTTGTAGCACAACCTTATCCTAAGCATTTCCCCATGCCTGTTCTCTTGATATATAAAGGAACTGAAGATCCTATAGAGCATCTTCGTATGTTTAGAACAACATGTCATGATGTCTCCCATGATGATTTGTTGTTGCTAAAGATGTTCCCTAAAAGTCTGGGAGGTATGGCCCTAGAGTGGTATTATCAATTACCCAACAACTCTTTAAGGAATTTTGAGGAAACAACAGAGATGTTTGTTCATCATTTTAGTGCCTATATAGAAAGGCATGTGACCATTAAATATTTATACAACTTAAAACAAGGAAAATATGAAAACTTTGCTGAATTCTTGACAAAATGGAGACAACTTCTAGGAAAACTACACTTTGCATTACCTCATCGGGAGATGTTAGACATATTCATAGGCAATTTGCAAGAACAATTATCTTATGAACTTTCTACTGCTACAGTAACCACCTTCGATCAAGCCATTGATTTAGCTAGAAGGGTAGAAGATGCCCTCATTAGAAGAGGTCAATTTAAGAAGAAATATGAAGATAAAACTTCTAAGAATCAATACAAAAACAAACAAGTAGTAGGTGATGGAGTTACTGATAGTAGAAACAATTCAAATGTTAATCTTACAGAAGCAATAAAGAAGTTTGTATTGAAGGTTCCTGATAAACCACCAAGGGAATTTACAAGATTAAACCAACCTTTACATATGGTTTTACCTCAACTATTAGAACAAGGTTTGATACGGTTTCCCAAAATAAGACAACCTGATACAACCGTAGCTGGATTTAGGGTCGATTTACATTGTAACTTTCATAGGACTGATGGTCATTCAACCAACTCATGTAAATGGTTAAAACATTTGATACAAGATCTAATTGATAAAGGTGAAATGGAAGTAGAAAATTTCCCTCCAAGAAATGTTCAAAATAATACACAAAAACCTCAAAATCAAAATGCAAATCAAAATTTGGACATTTTTCAACATCCTTTACCGAAACATGGTAAAGAAGCCATAAATCAAGTGGAACACCATAATGTTCCTCATCCAACTCGATATGTGGGAACTATTAGTGGTTTTCTACCCCATCAAGATTTGCAAAAATCATGTGTAACTACTGAATCTCAAGTTACTATTAGACCCTTAAGAAGTTGTCAAATTACACCTTTGGAAAGTGATGAAGAAAGTGAAATAGGAAGTGAAGCAGAGATTGATTCAAATAGTTCTGAATATGAATCAGATCAAGTCATACCTATTATAGATTTATTGGTCCCAGAAGAACCATTTCCAAGAAGGATGACTACTAGACCATCATCTCAACAATGGCTTTCAAATGAGCAAGCAGAAAATGCTAGACCCCATTTTGGTAATCCATGACATAGTAATATTGTAGGTACCATTGGAGTGGTTACAAGGCAACAAGCACAAAATCAAAATTCTCAGGATCAAAGTGAGAAAACAACCCCATTTGTATTAAAAAATTCTACTAAGGGAAATAATGTAGCAAATCCACAACAAAGATCTCCATATGATATAAATGAGCAATTAGCTACTATCACAACAAGAATATCTCTTTTGGATCTCTTAAGAACTTCTTCTATGCATAGAGAAGAATTAATGAAAACTCTAAGTAAGATGATGGTACCTGAAGATATTGAACCTAATGTTGTAGTAAATGTTGTAACTTTGGATGAAACAAACTTCATAGATTTTCATGATAAAGATATCCCTCCTCAAAGTATGTATGGGGATAATCCTCTATACATCACAACATTGATTGGAGATGTAGGAGTTAAGAGAGTCTTAATTGACAATGGATCATCACTAAACATATGCACATATGATTTCTTTCAAAGGTTTGGATTTAAGAAAGAAGATATGAAAAAAACTGAAATGATTATTAAAGCATTTAATGATGAAACTCAAGAAACATGTGGAGTTATGAAGATCCCATTGCAAGTTGGTCCAAGGATTTTAGATACGACTGTGTTTGTTGTACCTTGTTTTGCATCATACAACATTCTTCTAGGTCGACCTTGGATCAATGCGATGAGAGCAGTACCTTCCACGTTACATCAATGTGTTAAATTTGAATTTAAAAATCAATTAGTCACTATTCATGGAGATCCTAGACCATTTGATATGTGTGCTGTGGCAGAACCTGTAGGAGTTCCATTTTGTCCTGCTATGTCTGTTGTCCATCCTAGTCCATCTTCATCATCAAAACCTTCTAAAGCTAAATCACCTTCTAAATCCACATCATCAAAAACATAGTCTAAATCATCAACATCATTATCATCATCACCTTCTGAACCTATATCTAATCCATTTCCTAAACCTATAATAGCAGATCCACCTCTTGAATCTACAACATTTAAATTTACAGCATCTAAAGAACCAACCAAGGAAGATAATCCATCTACTTCATATGCCATTTTGGATGAAGTATTACCAGATTTATCTTCAGTACTGGCAACAATAGAAGAAGTTAATTTTGCTACCCAAGATTCCTTGGTACTATCTAAATTACCACCATCTCCCCGAACATTAGGCTTACCAAAGAAGGGAAGCATCTATCATATTGGGAGTTGTGCCTTTGTTTATGCAGGATATGATTGGGGTAAATTTTCAACTATAAAAATTACAATTGATCAAGATGGATTTGCTAAATGTTATTTTTCTGATGGATATATAAAATCAAAACCAATGATGTGTGGTATGGGTTATAGAGGTAAAGGTTTAGGACCTCATGAAAATGGTATAAAAGAACCTTTGGAGGTCGAAGAGTGGCCAGCCCGATGTGGTCTTGGTTATATACCTACAAAAATAGAACCATTCCCATATGAAGATGATGACCACCTGGTAACATATCAAGAATATATGGAACAAAAAGAACCTTTTAAAATGATACATAATTGTAATATGTTAACTATGGTCTATCCAGAAATGATTACTTCTTTGGATGAATGTTTAGAGGGGGATATCTGTCATGATATATCTCTGGATGAGGTTCTAAGAAATAATTTTTTCTTTGATGGATCAATGTCGTGTGTAGCTCACATAGAAGCTACTAACCCACAAGAAGAATTAGTAAAATATACACTGGAAGAACTACAAGAAATGGGGGTGTCACCCGCACCTCCTAACTTTGAAAGAGAGTTGAATATTATTGTAGAAAATTTCATAAAAATTAACATTGGAACAGAAGAGAATCATCGCATGGTCAAAATTGGATCTGAGTTAAGTGAAGAAAAACAAAAGCTATATATTGAATTTCTTACCGAATATCCTGATGTCTTCGCTTGGACATATGCAGATATGCCAGGCCTAGATCCTTCTGTAGTTGTGCACCATCTAGTAGTGCGCCCTGATGCTAAACCTGTAAAACAAAAACTTAGAAAAATGCATCCCAAAGTAGCACTACTAGTTAAAAGTGAATTAGAGAAGCTTTTGAATGTAAATTTTATACAAGCTATTGACTATGCTGAGTGGATATCAAATGTCATTCCAGTAACTAAGAAAGAAGCTACTAAAATTAGGGTCTGCATAGATTTTAGAGATATTAATGTTGCATGCCCTAAGGATGACTTTCCTCTCCCTAATATGGATCAAATCATAGATTTTACAGCTGGGAGTGGGATGTTATCTCTTATGGATGGTTTTTCAGGATACAACCAAATTAGAATAGCTCCTGAAGACCAAGCTAAGACAACTTTCATTACACCTTGGGGGACTTTTTGTTGGAAAGTCATGCCCTTCGGTTTAAAGAATGTTGGTGCAACATATCAAAGAGCTATGACATATATTTTTCATGATATGATGTATAAAATTTTGCATGATTATGTGGATGACATTATAGCTCACTCAACTAAAGAAGATGATCACATTAATGATTTAAGAAAAGTGTTTGATAGATTAAGAGAATATCAGATACGTTTAAACCCAGAAAAATGTGTATTTGGAGTAAAATCTGGAAAATTATTAGGAGTCATTGTTTCTATGTGAGGCATAGAGATAGATCCTTTAAATATTAAGGCTATCCATGATATGCCACCTCCTAAAAACATATCAGAATTAAGAAGCTTGCAAGGAAAGTTACAAGCTATTCATCGCTTCATTGATAAATTGGCAGATAGAACAGAACCTTTTCTTAAATTACTTAAGAAAAATATTTCTTTCCAATGGGATAAGGAATGTCAAGAAGCTTTTGATAGCATTAAGCAATACCTTCTTAATCCTCTAGTGCTTGTTCCACCTAGACCAGATTGTCCTTTCATTTTATATATTTTTACCTCAGAACTGGCACTTGGAGCTATGTTGGCTCAAATTGATGATGAAAAGAAGGAACGAGCCACATATTATATAAGTAGAACTTTAATAAGTTATGAAATGAGATATACTCCATTAGAAAAACTTTGTTTAGCAGTTGTGTTTTCTACACAAAAATTGTGACATTATATGCTTAGTCAGAAAACATATGTCATTGCTAAATCTGACCCATTAAGGTACTTGATGAGTAGACCATACTTATCAGGATGCACAACTAAGTGGGTTCTTGCTCTTAGTGAGTTTGAACTTGCATTTATCAGCCAAAAATCCATAAAAGGCCAAGTTATAGCTGATCAGTTAGTTGTTGCTCCTATAGAGTCTACTCATCCCATGAATATTGAATTTCTGGATGAGTGTCTTAATTTAGAAGAAGATCATTCTGAAACTTGGACATTGTTTTTTGATGGAGCTAGATGTATGAGTGGTGCAGGTGCAGGTATTATATTAATATCTCCTCAAAAGCACCTAATACCTTTATCTTTTAAATTACAATTTGCATGTACTAATAACACTACAGAATATGAAGCTCTAATCCTTGGATTACGAGCTGCTTTAGCTTTAAAGATTAAAGTTTTATTAGTTTTTGGGGATTCTCAACTCATGATAAATCAAATCAATGAATTTTATCAAACATGAGATGAGAAACTTCATCCTTATAAAGAATATGTGCTTAAGCTTGTTTCATTATTTGAAAAGGTGACTTTAGAAGCCATTCCTAGAACTAGCAACCGTGTTGTCGATGCTATGGTTGTGGCTGCCTCTTTACTGCCTTTGGAGTTGGATGATGAATATGCTACTATAATTATTCATAAACTCCAAGAACCCACTTCCTCTAAATCCTGCTTAGAGCCATTGGATGTATTTTTTATTAATGAAATTACCCCAGAACCTTGGTACACAGATATTTTTAACTTTCTATAGAATGGGACTTTCCCTAAAGGATTAGATAGAAACCAACGTAGGTTACTACGTAAGCGAGCTATTCACTTCGTAATCATTGGTAATACCTTATATAAAATATATTTTGAGGGTATCCTATTAAGATGTCTAAACCTAGAAGAATCTAAGAAAGCCTTAAGTGAAGCCCATGATGGATCCTGTGGAGGACACTTTAGTGGAAGTGCCATTGCTAAAAAACTCCTTAGAATGGGCTATTTTTGGCCTTCTATGGAAAAGGATGCTAATGATTATGTGCGTCATTGTGACAAGTGTCAAAGACATGTTGACCTTGTCCATGCTCCTGCTCAGGAACTCCAAACCATAGCCGCTCCTTGGCCCTTCTCTAAATGGGGTTTAGATATTATTGGTAAAATCAACCCTGTCTCATCTGATGGTCATAAATTTATAATAACTACAATAGAATATTTTACAAAGTGGGTTGAAGCTATACCTTTAGCTTCTTGCATAGGAGTTCAAGTCTCCAAATTCATCTTCAATCAAATCATTTGTAGATTTGGAATTCCATCTAATCTCATTTTTGACAATGGTACATGCTTCAAAAACAAAGATGTTAAAAAATTATGTCAAAAATATAAAATTCAACATAGATGGTCTACTCCTTACTATCCACAAGGAAACGGCCAAGCTGAAGCATCTAATAAAACACTAATCAAAATCCTAAAAATATTGGTTAATAAAACAGGTCATGACTGGCACATACAATTATATCCCGCTTTGTGGGCTTATCGAACTAGTGTTCGTACTCCTACTAGTGCTTCACCTTTTGTCTTGGTCTATGGTGCTGAAGCGATTTTTCCATTTGAGTTAGAAGTTCCTTCTTTAGCTCTTTTACTTCAAGATGTTGAAGTAGGAGATGAATATCATGCTGGCAGATTAAGTCAGTTGGAACTTCTAGATGAAAAGTGCATCCATGCTTTAGAGCATCTCCATGCCTACCAAGACAAACTTAAAAGATCATATGCAAAGAAAGTCCATAATAGATCATTTGAAGTTGGAGATTTAGTCTTAAAAGAAAATAAAAAAATACTAATGCAAGAAAAGACCTCAAAGGAAAATTCCAACCAAATTGGCTTGGACCATTTATCATCACTGCTAAATTTGGATCAGGTGCATATAGATTGGCTACCTTGGATGGAAAATATCTCAAGGAACCCATGAATATTATGCATCTGAAAAGATATTATGCATAAAGACAAAAGCCTCATCATTGTACATAGTTGTAAATATTTTTTTCAAAAATAACCAAAAAAATTACAAAATCTGAAAATTTCCAAAAATATTTCAAAGCATTATTAGATCAATATTTCTGCATTTATTATCTACTAAGATTGCAAGTTATATTTTAATTTACTTCAGATAAATTCAAAAGTTATCTTGAACCATGCACTAAAATTCATATTTAATAAATTTTGATTTTGTTGCTTTGATTATAAATCTCTCTTGTACCAAAGAACACTATTACTTCATTAAATAATTTTGAGTATTGCGAATGATCTTGCTACTTCTTGAACCAAGAACACATTTTACATATTAAAAATGATTTGTTGCAAATTCGATAAAAATGATACTGCTTAGTAAATCTTAAATACCTTAAGTGAAAGAGTTTTTCTTGCTATCCTATCATGTGCATGGTCTAGAATACTGAGAAATTGGCAAAAGGACAAGCTCCTCCCTACCCGAATAAAATCCCTTGCCCCACGTCTAATCTGGGCAAGTATCCCAAAAAAGAGAAAGAAAAAAGAAAGAAAAGAAAAAGAAAAAAAAGAAAAGAAAGAAAAAAGCAAAAATCAAAGAAAAATGTTCCAAAGCAATAAAATCCCCTTGTTCAGAAAAGGACAAGAAATCCCTATCCTATAAATGTGAAGAAAAGAAGGGAGTATTGAACTTGAATCCCTGGAATTTCTCAGTTATTCAAAAATCATGAGGTAAACCCCATAACAGGTGATTTGTGCCCAACTTGCTTGACATTGGGTAATTCCTTCTCACATGGTGATATGTCTATCACATTAGTAATTCCTCTTTTGTACAGACCAATGTCCGCATTTGGATTAGCTAGCTTTTGGTAATTTGATTTACATAGTAGTTCAGTACCATTGCATGCACAAAATCATGGTCAAATGAACATTTCACTCGCACACACATTGGTTCATTTAAGTTTACCTTATCATTACCTTACTCAAAATTGGTAAATTAACCTTTACAAAGCACACACATTTGTTACTTGAGAGATTTTGTATCATCATGACAATCAAAATAGATAATGAATTCACTTTTCACACACTGGTTCTAGATAAATTTGAATTTGTCTTGGAAATAAGTTAAAATATTGCTTTGGAATTTTGTTAGATAATTAATTTCAATCCTTTTGCATTAGTTCTTATAAATTATTTTATCATCATAGCACAATAATTTATCTCAAATAATATTGCAAAATCAAACATAATCATCATGCATTTCATTTTGATTTTCGCGATGATGGTATAGTTCCTAAGTAACTATTTTCTTCAAATTTCACACTTAGGAATTTTATGCCTAGCGCAAATCATAGTTCTAATTTTTCATACCCCAAAATAATTCCATGTATTTCTTTACAAAAATTATAAAATATTTTGCACATGTGACATAATGATCTATCCAACGTTAATTTTGCATTTTAAAGAATAGACAAAATTTATATCTTGTCCTGCATTTTTCATTTTGATTTTCGTGATGATGGTATTATTCTTAAGGAATTAGGAATTCTTTGCCTAGCGCAAATCATCTTTCAAATTTTTCATGCCCAATCAACAAATTTTCACAAACACTTATTAAACACATTGTTCCAAAACAACATCAAACACATTCTTTTTTACCACAAAAGCCTTAAGATTATTCTTAAGCAAACGACCATTTTAGCAATATCAAAAACATTCCTCACAAACAGGATTAGCTTCGAGACTTAGCGAGCTGTGAACTCCACCAACAGTCTCATAACAGCACAACATCCTTTGAGGTTTATTGCTAGAATCTATCAAAATTTATTCCAAAACATTTCATTTTCATAAACACATTTTCAAAAATCAAATCATTTTGTTCATTTCATTTACTCAAAGCATGATTAATAAACATCTCATCATCCAAAAAATTAAAATGCAAAATTAATTAAACAAAACACATGAAGTCACATAGAGACAAAATATATATATATATATATATCTCAAAAATCTATATACAAAAATAAAGTTAGACTGATATGCCACAATCCTCAAAAATGGCATACTCAGTCAGATATATCATACAAATATCTAGGATCATCCCCTAGAGGCCCTAGAACTATGTGCCTCATCATCTCCGCCAGGGGGTGGAGGCGGTGGTGGCATATCTCATGTCACCATAGCAGTCCTAGAGGAAGATGCCCTGGATGTAGAACGAGATGACCCAACTCGAATCGGCTCTACAATATCAGCAAGGAGAGGCTCTCTCCGATCCATAGGTACCAATACAAAATATAGAGTCCGATAGAAGTTCATCTATGCCACTACTCGTAGTAACTCATCCCCTACCCGACTCCACTCAGACCACCCCATCTGAGCTGGTACCATAGCCCCAACTCTCTGTCCCACCTATGCATGAGCCTCTACCAACTCTCTCTCCAAAGTCTAGATCCTGCTATGCAGACCCGCATCCTCAGCTCTAGTCTATGCTAGCTCTCCCTCCAGAGACTCTATAGTAGTCTTCTAGGTGGCATTCTCCCCTTGTAACCGAGCCACCTCTCCCCATAGAGCAGCCATCTCACTACTCTCTCCCTCCTCCAATATCCCCTTGCCCTTCCTAGGTGAAGGTGGTCTCTCCTCATGATGGGTAGATGCTCCCCCTCCTCCTAGGGTGAAGCCCTCCTCTCCTATCTCTCTAGAGAATCGGTCATCTTCGAGATATATGACCACCCCGAGTGCGAAGACCTAGTCTCCTCAAAGATGCATGAGTGACCACTGCTCCTACTAGCTCTCTGATCGATGTTGCCTAAAAACTTGATCAATGACTCATAACACTGCACTCCTCCATGCAGTCAATCGAGCAGGATGGATATGGGCATACCAATGTCTATATCTCTCTATAACCCCAACATCGTCATCCATCGCTATCTCTATCGGAGCATCATCAAGCTCTGGATCCAAAAAATTTCCAAGTTGGGAGCCCCACTGAGAGTGGTAGGATCCCGAGTAGACCTGGAAAAAGTAACATTCTGATACTGAGGAATGTCCTATCGGAGCCCAAACTATCATTGCACTCGATCAAAATGGTGCAACTCCACCTCCCCATCATGCATCCATAACCAAATGGTCCGCCTGATGTGGGCCAACTCAAAGGTATCCTCCTCCCATCCTGGAAGCCCTCTCCAGGGCCTCCAAGTAATATCCTTAACCAATAAATCATCTAGGAGCCACCGCATACCAACAAGGTTGGCTCGTCTCCCACGTCCTTCCTATAGAGGCCAATAGAATACCCGAGGCCTATCCTCAGCCACCCCAGGCTGGTCATCTATCGCCCTAACCAATGACAACCCTGTAGGCCGCTCAATAGCTAGGTGCTCCCAGCACCACACCTATAGAAATGATGTCAGAATGAGGCCCTTGCCCTCCTTGTAGACTACTCTATGTAGAAATCTATATAGTCTACATAAGAGGAAGGAACCCCAAGCAAAGTGGACCCTCTGATCTCTCATATCACATATGACCTCTGCTAAGGTCCAAGGAAGTTGCATCCCACTGGGATGGCACAAAATCAACCCGCTCACAACCCCACTCAATAGTACTATCAATCGAGAGACTCCCTCTGTCCTACCGAGTCTCTCCAGTGGAACTCCTCCCTTCCTCAATAGGAAGCTTGGATCTCCAATCAATCGATGCATAGCTTGGCCTTGATTTCTAGATGTAGCAACCTGAATACCCCATAGTGGTAACCTCCAGACATCCTCTAGGGTAGGAGCCATCTCTCCTATCGGTAGCTAGAAGCAAGAAGACTCTGGATACCATCTCTCTGCTAACGTTGTTAGTAGTCGCATATCTGTGCAAATATGTGGCATCTCTACCACATGTGTGAGACCCACCACCTCTAGAGTAGCCCGCTCATCATCTGTAAGGGCATCCAAATCTGCCTGTAGGGTGGCATGTCTCCACTCTCGGTTCTTTAATTCAGCCAACTGTCAAAATAAAACACAAAACAACAAAATATTAGTAATCAGACTTAAAAATATTATCAAAATAAAAAATAGCAAAATTGTATCAAAGAGCAGATGAAATCGTATCAATTTCGTCAAGATCGTATCAATTTTTATGATATCATATCTACGATATCACTTATAATTGATATGATATTGATGAAATCGTACCTATTTCTTCAATATCGTATC
This sequence comes from Wollemia nobilis, assembly GCA_028583015.1. Taxonomy (NCBI): domain Eukaryota; kingdom Viridiplantae; phylum Streptophyta; class Pinopsida; order Araucariales; family Araucariaceae; genus Wollemia; species Wollemia nobilis. The sequence continues at coordinate 809,884 of JAQPPZ010000159.1, forward strand.
ATACGATATTGTGAAATCATTATGATTTCACAATTAGGGCCATGTGACGGTAGTCGTGCCCTAAAAATCCAATTTTAATTAAAAATTTAACAAAAAAATATGAAAAATTTATCCTAAAAACATAAGAAATCCTTACCCGGAGTGCTCCGTCTCCCACCGGATCAAATCTGCATGATGAGAAGCTCCCACCATGTTTTCTCCAGAGCTCTGAAAGTGCACAAAGGTAAAAAGTAAATAAGTTACCTTTTCAGGTTATTTTTCTTATTTATACTCCAAATTTTTGAGTTTTTATCCAAACATCAATTTGGATATAAAAACTCGAAGGGGGTATCATAAATATTGTATTTCAAAACAACTTACATCAAAACTTAAAATCATCAACGAAAATTGTAATAAAATTTTGCTTTCTCAAAAAACATGTCACACTTTTCTTTAACGCAATTTCTTCCGAAACTACGCTAAAGAGGGGGCAAAATGTAACACCTTAAAATTGACTCATTTCATTTCACACATTTGCATGAAAAACACAAAAATTGCAAAAATTGTATTTTGCATTTATTACCTTAAAATTCATGCCTCTTTGATGAGATCGTACTACGATCAACAAGATCATAGTACGACCTCCGAAATCATAGCACGATTTCAGACAATACGATCTCTACGATCGGCGTACGATATCATCGATCATAATACGATCTTGCCCTAAAACAGAAAAATTAAAATTAGAAAAAGACAAAGTTAGTTAAACGGTTTCTTACCTCTGCCTGTGTAACTGCATGGGATCTACGAGATCGGATCCATTCGATTTCACCCAAACTTGGAAGGAGTTGCAACAATCCAACCTCCTCCCTATTCTAGACACTCTCCCCTACCTATTTAATCAGACCATCCCCTCTACAATTCTCCTAGCTCCATCACACTTTAGAAAACTTAATCCAATTTTGCATCTAGCTCTAGTTATTTCAATTTTGCTTATAGGATCGGAGATGATTGTCATAGATCGGATGTAGTATCATGATCGTAGTATGAACTTGCAAGTTCAGAGTATGATCTTGCTCAGAAGGCTACGATCTTGCCTACAACTTGCTTGGGGGCAACCCCGAGCCCTGGTTCATAATTTCTTTGCATTTTATCATTAAATATATATTTCATTTAGCATATTTATCACATAGGAGATTCAATTTAATCATCTGCATCCTTGGAGTTCACCCAATTGCATGTAATTGCATCTTTTAAGTAATTCAAATTCATTCATTTATCAAATTCATATCACCATTAATGTCCATAGCATCTATTAGATCTAGAACATACTTGTTAAACATAATTTTAAGTATAGAATTATAGATCAATCTATTTTCTATCCTTCACCCATGCATTTGTTGTCTTCTATCAAAATCGGATCATTCTGTCTCTATTCGGGTTACGATATTGCAGAATCGTAATACGATCTTGCAGTATCATAATATGATATCGCCTATTTCTGTACGATTTGGACTGCATACAAAAAGCAGAAACTTCATCAGACATCCAGATTAAGGTAAGGTTTTTAATCACTTTAAGCATTGTATTATCTTATTGCATCATGTTCTCTATTATTTGTTGCTTGCATTTAAATTAAAAAGTGCATATAGATTAAGTTAGTTGCATATTGGCCAAACTTAGGCTTGTATGATATTGGATTAAAAAGAACACATCTAAACAAATTCCTAAGCCTAGGCACGAAAACTGCCACAAAACGTTTCCTGGTGAACCCAAAACCCATTCGTCAAAAAATCACCATATAGAAAGTACAACTAAGTACTTCTCTTCGAGGTGTAGACCATCCATTCTCCCATTCCCCTCTAAGGCATGGATCCATCTGCCTTGAGGAAAGGAGTGCGAGAATTTTTGGCCTATATATAGGCTCAGCAGATACAACTACTGTAATACCAAAAGTTGTTTATGACATCATGGGAATGGAATACACCAAAAGTTGCACAGGTATTTTGCAATTGGATGGTACCCTAGTTAAGACCATGGGAGTGATCAAAGATATTCCTATAGTTCTACAAAAAATACCTTGACTTACGATTATACAAGAGGTTGTTGTAGTAGATTTTGAACCTTATTTTGGTATGTGTCTATCTAGATAATTCATAGCTAAAATAGGAGGATACTTATCCATGGATTACTCACACTTAGAAATCCCATTCAAAGGTAAAAGAGTCAAGATATTTAATGAAAAACCATCTACCTTCCATATTGAAAAGGTTGAATAGGAAGGAGGACATACCACTATAGTGAACATAATGACTGAGGAGATGGAAGATTTGAATTTGATGGAGGAAGCCCTAGATGTACTACAAACAGAGGATCAATGTTCCCTTCAAAAATTATTTGCTATAATAAAAATAGAACTTGGAAGTTATTCAATCATGAAGCTTGAGAAAAATAATTCCATTCCTTCACATGAGGTAGATCAATCTACCAACCAAATTTGGAAACTTTTCTTTGATGGTGCTAGATGTAAAAATGGAGTTGGGGCTGGTATAGTCTCAATTTCTCCAATAGGCAATAAAAAGGTCTTCTTATACCAGTTGAAGTTGTACCAACAATGTAATTGAATATGAGGTACTTTATTTAGGCCTAAATAGAGCTAAGAAACTAGGGGTTAAACAACTACATATTTATAGAGATTCAAAACTAATAGTAAACCAAGTCATAGAGAAATGTGTTAGAAAGCAAAATTATCTTAAAGCTTAAAAAAATAAGGTATGGGATCTACTTGAAACTTTTGAAACTTTTAACATTAAAGCAATCCCTAGGGAAAAGAATATCCATGCTGATTTGTTAGCATCAGTAAGTGCCAATTTCTATCCCATAAGTAATGTCATCCAAAATTCTAAGATAGTTAGACTTATATATAGGCCTTCAATATCAGATAAATATACCTTTTGGAAAGTATTTGAAAGTGACAACCAAATATTGGACTTCCTAATCCATGATATGAATTATTCAAGTGACAAGGTGTTAAAATATGAGGAATGTGAAGGTATGATCCAACTAAAAACAATCATATCCCTAAATTTTTAATTACTCTTTAGAGCTTGTTCGATAATAATGACAAATCAACAAGTCACAAGATAAAGGTTGATAAACACAGATACAAAGAAGTTCAACTAGAACCTAAAAAGTTTATCAAAATTGGGATAAATTGTACAGAAGAAGAATTAAATCAAATTCAAGAACTATGCAAATAATTCCTTGATATCATAGCTTGGGCTTATGGTGATATTAAAGTATACTCAAAGGAAACCATACAACATACTATTGAGCTTGAAAAGGATGCAAAACCCTTCAAGAAAAAGTAGAGGCCAATAAATCCAAAAATCAAAGCTTTGATGAAACAAGAATTTTTGAAGCTACTTGAAGCCAATATTTTCTATCCTATCAAACATTCTACTTGGGTGGCCAATTTGGTACCATTAAAAAATAAAATGGAGACATCATACTATGTGTAGACCTTAGAAACCTGAACAAAGCTTCACTAAAAGATCACTATCCCCTCCCACAAATAGATCAAATTTTGCATACGATGGCAGGGACAAAAAGATTCTCATTATAGGATGGATTTTTTGGTTAATTTTGGCTCGGTTTTCATGCACACCCTATGGAAAGTAAACTAAAAATACAAGTAACATTTAATGGGAATAAATTCCCTCTCACTTTAGGATCTTGTTGGTTATCCAAGGTGTGAGTTATAGGGTAGGGTTGAATGTCCTCGCTCTTTTCCACTTCTGAAATAGTTTCAAGTAGACCACCTATGTGCCTGCAAGGGGATTCAACTTCCATATGTTGCTTTTTTGGTTTATCAATCAAATTCATATTTTGTTTGATCTAGCTCATCAGATTTTTGCAGATTTAAATGAATAAAGAATTTTAAAGAAAATAAAAATGGGAACCTTTTTGTAATAAAATGGAGAGGGTAAGGTAGGGTAGAAAAGAGGGTGAAATACTGTAGTTTTAATTGTTAATCATTATTTTAATTAAAATATGTTGTGTTCACTAATTGGGACAAATAGAATAACAAATTATCCATCTTTCTAATATTAACTTGTTATCTAACAAAGGGCATAATAGGGGAATAGAACAAAATAAATTATTTAAATTACAATTTTCCCTAAAATTAATTGGATGAATCTACAGATAGCTAACGCTCATGCACACATACCAGAACTGTCAAATTTAGATTTTCAAACCAGGTGATTTAAATAATTATTAAGATAGCTTGACACTTCTAAAATTTTAGACTTGTTGGGATGATTTTACTGGTAGCATAGCACGTGCAACAAAACTAGAGCCAGTAGGAGAAGAAATTAATTTTAGAAGTATTAAAATGCAATTTAGCTCTAAAAAACACCAATAACATACTAAAATCAATTGAATTCACAACAATTATAACTGCAAATATTTCAGTGAAAACAAGAATAAGGAAATGAGCACCGTTCAAGCTCTAGAAGCATATTAGGCACCTAGCCACACCACTTTAGAGTAACAACACCACAACAAATCCTATGTCGAGAATAAAGGCTTTTACAAAAAAATATTTTAGAAAAATAACTTCTATTATAAATTCTTGCATCATGAGTTTACATTCAATGGGAGTATTTATAGACTCAGGAGATGCCCTGGTCTTTTTAGAAAATATCTTCTCCTAGGAACTTAAACTAATATAAAAATCCCATCGTTGGGGCCTTACATAATAAAACATATTTAAAATAGAGTCCTATTCAAATCTAACCACTTCGGAAATTTGCTTGAAAATATTACCATAAATGGAGAAGATAAAATCTAATTTTATCTTCATCAAAAGATAACTTCGTACAAAGATTTTCATTTTCTGTAAAATTTGTAGATGCATTTCACTAATTATTCATCTATAAAATTTGGGTGTATCATCAATTTAATACATCTTCTATCTCTGCAAAACCACGTTTGTTTGGCTTGCGTTGAAATTCTCTACCCACCATCACTTTTGCCATTAATTTTACCATTAATCACATCCACAAGTAAATTCCTTTCAGGGATGAGATTTTAATTTTTTTTCTTAATATTATTTTAATCTATGAGGGTTTGACATTGGCTACCATCAAAATTTCTCTCCCAAGGAATATCATGAAAATGCGACATTTTAACTGCCTTCACTTCCTTCCGTGAGGATATCACGATATTTTAATTACCTTCACTTCCTTCCATGATGATGTCACGATATCACCACATCTTCAATTGGCTCTATATCCAACCATTGCAAATTTTCTATCTCCCAAGGAATGTCACAAAATCATGACATTTTTCAATTATGTCTTTCAACACTTTAGAATTTTAAAAAATTTCTCTCTCCGGAGGGATGTCACAAAATCGCTACACTTTAATTATCTCTCGCTCTTTTCTTGAGAATGTCGCGATATCGTAACATGTTTTATTCTCTTCTTACCCTTTTAAGAGAATTTTGCAATATTGCGACATATTTAATAATCTTCATGTCCAACCATAGGATGTCGCGAAATCACAACATTTTAAATTCTCTTCCTTCCAACACTTGCAAATTTCAGCTTGTCGGGCACTTTGTAAAATTTCTAAAAAAATCAAACATGGATTCCAATGACCCCGCACTTTGCATTTTGGAACTTTAAAGGTTTTTGAAGGATCCTCCATTCTTGAAAATTATTTTCATATATTGGAAAATAAATTTTAATTGTCCAAAAGTTGCCAGTTTCACATGGTATGAAATTTAGGGTGAAAAATAAAATTGCTCAAAATTAAATGAAACTTTTCAAACATTCAAATGATCCAAATGGGTAGCTGAATATGTAGAAAATTCTTAAAAATTAACTTCAGATCAGATGATATAGAATTAATAATATTGTTGGCTAGAAAGAGAAACTACTATTTATGGAAGGTGAATCATTCCTAAAATCCTAAAAAACTAGTACTGTTGGAAAGGTGAGACCAAGATACTCCACCCAAAATTTCAATCACTCAAAAAAAAAAATTGTGGCAGAAGATATAGCATTTCCAAGATTGAAGTAAACATTAGGGCACTAGATTTAAAATAGTAGCACTATTTAGAATCCAAAACTCTAGTTTTAAAACAATTTAAACCATGCATCCTACCTTGCAAAGATTTTTAAAATATTTATTATTATCTATCAGTCCATTGAAATTTCTTAGGGATATGTTAGGTTGAATCACTCAAGGAAAACTCTAGTGTGTGATTGTAGTGCATAAATTCTTCCTCTTAAGATGACCATGGCTTAGAATTCTTACTTAGGATTAACCAGACTACTTGGGCTGTAGAAGTTCATTTGAGTAGTGATTGACGCAGCAAGAGACAAATTCAAATTAATTATTAAAAATTATTAAAGCAGCAGTCAAAAAATTAAACTTGTTTTATTCGTGCACCCATCAACCTTGACTATTACATATTATCATATATATATATATATATATATATATATATATATATATGTAGAGGAAAGGAAGTTGGGGAAAAAGGTCGGCAAAGGAGAGATAAGGGGAAAATTGAGGGATAAGGAAGGAAAAGGAAGTTGGAGGGATAAGGGGAAAGAAGGGATAACGGAGGGATAAGGAGGGAATAAAGGAGAAGAAGTAGGAGGGAATTAGGGAAAAACTAAAACAAACTTGCCGACAAAATGAGGGAGATTTCACACTTTAGGGCTTAGAAGGAGCTTTTTCTAAGCCACTTATGGAGAATCCCTGTTCACACTTGCAAAATTCTCCCCCTTAAAGTTGAGCGGACTGACTACACAGTCTCTCAGCTTTACAAATTGAGATTTTGTCATCGCCTTGGTGAATATGTCAGTGATGTTTTCCAAAGTGTGACAGTATTAAAGCTCAACAATTTCATGTTCCACCATATCTCTGATGAAGTGGTACTTCATATCAAAATGTTTTGTTCTGCTATGATGGACAGGATTATATGCCAACTGAATGGCACTGATGTTGTTGCAGTAGATTCTGGTCAGACCACTTTGTTGTTCTCCAATCTCTTCTAGTACTTTCCTTAGCCACAAGGCTTGAGTACTTGCATAAGTAACCGCTATATACTCAACTTCGTTGAAGATAGCGCTACTACTATCTCGCTTTTTTGAACTCCAATTTATTAGTCCCGATCCAAGACTAAAACAGTTTCCGATGTTGATTTCCTGTCATCAATATTGCTACCCCAATCACTATCATCTGAAGCCTACAAGATTGATAGTGTTACATTTATGGTACTGGATTCCAAAATCCAATGTACCCTTCACATATCTCAAAATTATTTTAGCTGCCAGCAAATGCAGCTCAGATGGGTTAGACATAAATCTAGAAACAAGAGATACGACATACTGAATATCTGGTCTGGTGTTGGCGAGAAACATCAAACTCCCAACCATGCTTCTAAAAGTGGTCACATCAACTTTTGGTGCTCCATCATCTTTGCTTAATTGGATCCCATGTCCAACTGGAGTTGCAACTGGTTTGCAGTGCTCCATAGAAAACTTCTTGATCATATCCTGAGCATACTTATGTTGACAAATGAAGATCCCTATATCTAACTGATGAACCTCCATTCCAAGGTAGTAGTGCATTAATCCAAGATCCTTCATCTCAAATTGCGTCATCATGGAGTGTTTGAACTCCAAATTCATTTTTTCATTACTACCCATAAAAATGAGATCATCCACATACAAACAAACTATGAGGATGTCATTACCTTGCTTTAGGTAGTAGAGTGTGGGTTCATTTTTGCTCCTGGTGAACCCATAATCTTTGAAGTACCCATCAATGCGTGAGTACCAAGCTCTTGGTGCCTGTTTAAGACCATAGAGTGCCTTCTTTAATCTGTAAATCCCTGTGGTTGCTCAACATAAACTTCTTCTATCAAGTAACCATTGAGAAATGCACTCTTGACATCCATGTGTTGGACTTTCCATCCTTTGTGTGCAGCTAAGGCAAGAACTGTTCTGATTGTCTCCTGTCTGGCTATAGGAGCAAAAGTCTCTTCATAATCTATTCCATACTTCTGAGTAAAACCCTTTGCCACTAATCTTGCCTTATGCTTCTCAATGCTTCCATCAGCATTAAACTTGGTCTTGAAGATCCATTTATAGCCAACACATTTATTTCCTTTAGGAAGCTTCACGAGCTCCCAAGTGTCGTTGTTTTTTATAGAGGTTATCTCCTCTTTCATGGCATCTTGCCAAATCTTCTGAGTACAAGCCTTCTCATAACTATAAGGTTCAAGCTGTGCACTAGTTAACAAAGCATAGTTAACTTGATCTCCCTTAGGTTCTTGCTAGGATTCATCATCACCATACAAGTGCATACTTTCTAATCTGTGTAAAACAGATTCCATTTCACTAGCTTGACTCCTAGTATATCTTCTTGAAAAATTTTTATCCAACATCTGAGAGGATGGATGATACTATAAAGTTCTCTTACCTTTGGATGGAACATCAATATCCATTGGTGAGGAACTTGTCAGTCTTTGTGGAGAAGGACTTGGTGAGGAAGATGAACTAGAAGAACTTGGACTTGAAGGTGGAGATTTCTTGCCTTTCTATGGTATATGTTGCTGCACCTGCTGAGAACTTGAATCATGTGACTCAATATCACTGTATATTTGGGGCTTACCCCACTCTCCCCCTTCATCAAAAATCACATCCCTTGAAACCACTATCTTTCAATTTGTAGGATTGTAGAGTCTAGAACCCTTTGTGTTTTCATAGTATCCTACAAAAATGCATGCCTGACTTTTTGGATCCAGCTTCTTTCTCAGCTCATCAGGAATGTGAGCATATGCCAATGAACCAAATACTCTGAAATACTTCACATTTGGTTTCTTACCATACCAGGCTTGGTAAGGTGTCTTCCCTTTCAAACTTGAAGTAGGACTTCTGTTCAAGATGTGCACACTAGTCCTTGTTGCATCTCCCCAATATGCATTACTCAAATGCTTTGTTTGAAGCATTGATCTTGCCATCTCCACAATGGTGCGATTCTTTCTTTCTGCTACACCATTTTTTTGTGGAGTGTAGGCAGTTGTGAACTGCCTCTTGATGCCATGATGTTTACAAAAATTCAAAAATTTATTAGAGGAGTATTCTCCTCCTCTATCTGATCTAAGACATTTTACAGAATATCCACTCTCACTTTCAACTTTTGATTTAAAATCAACAAAGCATGCAAATGCTTCATCCTTATGCTTCAAAAAATATATCCAACACATTCTTGTGCAATCATCAATGAAAAGTAGGAAGTAAGAGTGATTACCTAGACTCTTGGTCTGCATCGGACCATAGATGTCCGAATGCACTAACTGAAGAGGATAGTTGGCCCTCCATGCTTTTCCATGAGGAAATTTCGATCTGGCATGCTTGCCCAAGGCACACCCTTCACAAACTTCCTTATTATCTTGAATTTTGGGAAGTCCAGTTACCATTGCTTGTGAAGTTAGCATTTTCAAACTGGCTGAATTCAAGTGACCATATCTCAAGTGCCATAGGACACTTGGATTGGTAATAGCAACATTTGCTAACTTATTTCCCAAACTAACTGCTCTGGTTGCTACTGCTTCCTTTCGAAGTATTTGACCAACAATCTCGAGCATAATGGCCAGGTTTGCCACAATTGTAGCAAACTTGTTTTTATTTGTCTCCTCCTTTTCCTTTTCCAGATTGTTTCCCTCTATATTGTTGTTGTCCTCCTCTATTTTTATTTCCTCCTCTGTTGGATGATCCTCCTCTGTTAGGAGTTCCCCTATTTGATTATTCCTACCTCTGCCTCTTTGTTGACCTCTACCACGGCCTCTACCTCTTCCTTCATGTGTGGCAAAAGCTTTGTCATCTCCTCCATAACTGGTGGTAGGAGTTTCCTGTAACCTCTCTTCATGTGAGAGAAGTGAACCATTTAATGCATCAAAAGACAATGTGGTTAAGTCTTTGGATTCTTCAATAATTATTGCAACAAAATTCCATTTAGGAAGAAGTGTTCTCAACACTTTCTTCACCATCATCTCTGGCTTAATATCCTCCCCTAGTGTGACCATTTTGTCGACTATGGCTTTCACTCACACGCAGTAATCTCCCACTCTTTCATTCTCTTGCATTTTAAGATTCTCAAAATCTCGTTTCAAAGTTTGCAGTTTTACCGCTTCACTTGGTCACTACCTCTATAGCTTTCTTTTAGGGCATTCCAGGCATCTTGTGCTATTACATAAGATGCAACCCTAGGGAAGATACTTTTATCTAAGGTAGCATGAATGTGATAAAGGGCAAAAGCATTATTCTTTTGTGCTTCTTTTCTCGCCTTTTTATCAGCATTAGAGAAAGCTGCCCATTCAGCAGCAGTTGGTTCAATATAGCCTTCTTCGACTACATCCCAAAGACCTTTTCCTATCAAAAGGGTTTTCATTTTAATAGACCAATATTCATAGTCTCCTCCATTGAACTCAGGAATCGGAAGACTAGTATTGGATGCCATTGCAGAATAAAAACAAATTTTATTCAAAGCAAACAAGTACTTTAAAGCGATACAAAGATATTAATTATTCAAATCAAATCTCGCCTTTTTAGTACATTCAAGTTCCCGCTCGAACTCTGGCGATGATGATGATCTCAGGTTTCACTTCCTCTGGATCTTCTTCTGTTGCTTCTTCTTCATCTTCTTCTTCTTCGTCTTCTTCTTCTACTGCTTCTTCTTCTTCTTCCTCTTCTGCTTTTGGTTCAGGTTCAGGAGAGCGTGGAGTATAGCTCTCACTCGATTCAGCTACCTGTACACCTGGTGTGTAACTGGCACTTGATCGGACATCCGAAACAAATTGCTCAGTCTCAGACTCTTCAATCCTCTTTCCAAAGATATTTTCTTCTGAATCTACCTCGTACCCTAAATCCGGATTTCTTAGGTGAGCTATCACCTGATTTTCAAGTTGACAAAACACTGTGTGTAGTCCTAAACTTTGAACCCTTTGGTCAAAGGATTCTGGTGTTTGTCTCTTCAAAATTGAAAGTAGTGCATAATAGCACCCTTCAGATCGGAACATCTAACATTTGCACGGGCACATTATTCCTCCTTTCACAAATTCTCTTTAAAGGTTTGCAAAAAAAAAAGGTTTTATAAAGGTTTTTTTAAATAAATTTAATAACCTTTTATTATTTTTAAATTACCCTTTTTAAAAAAAAAATTATTTAAAAAAGATAATTTTAAAACAATAATATAAAAATTATTAAATAAATTTTTAAAACCTTTAAAAAACATAATTAAAATTTTACCTTTGCGCGAATCGAACGCGCGACCTTCTGTACGCGAGGCAGGCTCCTTAGCCGCTCAACCACGTGGCTTCGCTGCGAACCAAAGTGCAACACCTTCCTTTTAATCCTCTGGCGGCACGATTATTTAAAAAAAAAAAATTGTTCGATTGCCTCCGGCGGAATTCGATCCCCGGACCTCCTCTGGGCAAGCAAACGACCCTAGCCACCTCCGCTAGGCGTCCGATCGAGAACAAAAGGGAACGCGGGCCGTAAAGAATTCGACGGGCCACGATTTTTTTTTTTTTTTAAATAATGTGGGTTTTATCCCACATGCACCGTGTGGGAGGTGCTCAAGGGTTTTTAAACCCGAAGGCACACTCTAAACATTGACTGCCTTCGGGCAGTCACACGCCGTATTTTGCCACCAATTTCGACGAACTGCAGTCTGCCACGTCTGCACACGTTGACCAATGCACACTTGCCACGTGGCAAATTTTTTGACTAGATGCACCACCATGTCAGCCAATCACACTTTGCCACATCAGCCTCGATCCACATGCTGTCGCGTCCACTGCCTCGATCCGCATGCCACCCAGTCAGCACCTCACCACTACCACGTCTGCTCTGCTACCGCCACATGTCGCATCCTCATGTCGCCATGTGTCACATCCAATCACCTTGAGATCCGAGCTGATCTTGCTCGTGATCCTCGTCCTCTGTGCCTGCCTCAAAAATCATGCCTACCTTAGGAACCGTGCCCTACAGGTCATACCTCGACTGCCGCGTGCCTCGGGATCCGTACCCAAACTGGCATAGCAATGGCTCTGATACCAGTGAATGACGCAGCAAGAGAAAAATTCAAATTAATTATTAAAAATTATTAAAGCAACAGTCAAAAAATTAAACTTGTTTTATTCGTGCACCCGTCAACCTTGACTATTACATATTATCATATATATATATGTAGAGGAAAGGAAGTTGGGGGAAAAGGTCGGCGAAGGAGAGATAAGGGGAAAATGGAGGGATAAGGAAGGATAAGGAAGTTGGAGGGATAAGGGGAAAGAAGGGATAACGGAGGGATAAGGAGGGAATAAAGGAGAAGAAGTAGGAGGGAATTAGGGAAAAACTAAAACAAACTTGCCGACAAAATTTGCCGACAAAATGAGGGAGATTTCACACTTTAGGGCTTAGAAGGAGCTTTTTCTAAGCCACTTATGGAGAATCCCTGTTCACACTTGCAACTAGTAGAGCTCTATTGCTAGTTTAGCCTTTTATAGCCCTGACAGAGTTACTCTTAACTTTATTTTTAAAGCCTTGGTTCACAGCCATGAAGCATCTATAGATCTGATGAACATGTCTAAGATTTTTCTTTTAAGAATCTTGGCTATCTCCCTTTTATTATGGAACTTTTTTTTTTTTAACTCTTTTTTTTTTTTTGATACAGACTAGATAGTCAAGAAGCCTTACTGAAGGCTTGAAAGTTACATTTGCCTTGATATTTCATTCACCAAACAATCAATCAACTAACCATTTTAGCTTTTAAACACCAATAGCCTCTTAAGAGTAATTTAAAATGATCTTTGTGAATCAGAGTTTTCCTCTCATGACCAACTTTTATTGGATTCCTTGGGAGTTCTCCAGCTAAATAGTATAACAATTATTTTATGTTTAAAATAATTATGGCAAGTAAGGTACAAAATTTAAACTATCTCTCTACTATAAATCCGGATAGCAAACATTACCACTCTCTCCCTACTTAGAATATCCCTTTATCAAATCACTCTTATTTGATTATTAAAACCAAGAGAAAGAACCAAAAGAAGAAAGAAAAAAAACAAATAAAACTAGGAGAAACTAACTTAAAGCTAAAAAAAATAAAATAAACAAAACCATAAACATTTTTTTTTTTTAATATATACATATGTACAAAGGTTCCTTTAATTAATCAAAAAATGTAGTAGATGGAACAATCAAAAAGTAATGCTTCAGATATTGACCATTGACAGGCAAGTTCAAAAAATTACCTTCTAGGTCTTGTAGAAGAAATGCATTATTACCCAGAATTTTTGCAATTTTATATGGTCCTATCCATAGAGGTTGTAGCTTAGTGTGCTTACCTTTTTTCTCATGGGATTTGTCCCACAAGAACACCAACTCTACAAGTTTGAAGGCTTTTACTTTTGCTCTTTTGTCAAACCAATGTTTGACTATCTCTTGATATCGACTGAAATGCTCCAAAGCATGAAGTTGTTCATATTGAAAATTAATTAATTCCAAAACACAAGCTTCTATATTTGCATGATCATTAAAATAATCCAAGGTAAACTGGTATGTGGGAAATTTTAAAGAAACAAGAACTATAGACTAAGTATCATACAATAAAGTAAAAGGTGAAGTTTTAAGAGCTTCTTTGTGTCTTATCTTGTCAGTCCAAAGTGCATACATTAGTAATGTATGCCATTATCTAGGTTTATATACAATAGACTTCTTAATAATATTTATCAAATTCTTATTTGTGGACTCAGCTAGTCCATTTCCTTGGGGATAATAGTTAGATAAAAAATTTATGACTATCCCTTTCTTGTATACCCACTCTACGAATTCCAATGATTGAAAGGTTGGCCCATTGACACAAACTAAATTCAAAGGCACCCCAAACTTGGTTATGATATTTGACTCGAAAAACTCAATCACTTCATGGGTTGTACTTCTCATTGTGGTTGCTGCTTCAACCCATATCGTATAGTAATTAGTGGTAGATAATACATACTTGTGCCCTACTAATGAATTCAGGTTTATCACTCCTATAAAATCAAGTCCCCACTACATGAAATGTTTATCTATTATAACGAGTTGCAATGATAGAGATTTTTTAGTCTCCTTGGTTGTAAATATCTAACATTGGTGATAAGCTCTCACATATAGATGTGAATCTTTAGACAATGTAGGCTAGTAGTAGCCTGCTCTCAATATTCTGTGTGTAGTAGCTGAACCTAAAGGGTGTCCTGCCCCTAAATTTTCATGAAAATTGAGCATCACTTCATCCACGTCATATTGAGAAATGCATCTTAAAAATTCACCAGCATAATTATCCGTATACAAATTACCTTTTTTGAGTGAGCATTTTTCAACTTCAGTGCTCTTCTCTGAGTTCTATTTAGGTGAGGTGGGCAATTCCCAAGTTTTAGAAAATGGATAATATCCCTATACCAATCATCCAATCTGGAGTCTAGCTAGTTAATTTCTTTCCTTGCGGGTATTTCAACGATATGCTAGGATAGACCAAGGCCTCTGATTAATTTAGTAGGTCAAATTTCTAAGTCAAATTCCTATAATTTTGTGGCCCAATTGCCCCTCAGTTCATTCAATTTATTTTAACTTAGCAAATATTTAACATCCATATTAGGGACTATGGTATGGACTTTGCTCCTCAGAATGTAATGTCTAAATTGTTTAACTACTTTCACTAAGGCATAAGCTTGCTTATCCAAGTGAGAATATTTCAACTCAACACCCTTTAGATTGGTACTTTTGAAAGGAATGGGGTGCTCCCCTGTTTCTCTTCGTTGAGTTAGAACTACAGCAAGTGTATGTTCAAAAGCAAAAGAGTACATGTAAAAAATTGTACTAAAATCTAGACTTACCAAAACTAGGACTTGTTGGATAGCATATTTAATATTTTAAAATTCCACCTTCACTTTTATTGACAAAACAATATGAGCAGTCTCATTTAACATATCATTGAGTGGTTTGAAAATTTCATCAAATCTAGAAATGAACTTCCTAACAAAGTTAATATTCCCAAAAAATGATTTTAACTCTTTCTTAGAGTTGGGAAAGGGTATCTTTGATATGGCCTAGGCTCTCTGAGGGTCCATAGAAATACTATATTTGGTGATTAAGTGGCCAAGGATTTTTCCTTCGGTTACACCAAAGACACATTTCTTTGGATTCAAAGAAATGATAAATTCTCTACATTTTTTAAAAATAGATTCCAAGTGTTTGACATGAGAAAATAGATATTTGGAAAAGGTTGTCAAGTCATCCAGGTATACCACAATACACTTGCCCATGAGACCTTTGAAGGCATGATCTATTGCACGTTGGAAGGTAGTCTTCATTCGGTCTTCTCTTTCCACCAATATCTGGTTGTACCTAGAAAATCCATCCAAGAAGGACATCATCTTTGAACCATTCACAATATGCAATACATCATCCATGGAAGCAAAGGATAATTATCCTTTTCAGAATCCTTATTTATGTTCCTAAAATCCATGTACAAGTGGATTTCCCCATTCTTCTTTCTAACTGGCACTAAATTAGCTACCCAGGTAAAATTCCTAATAATAAAAATAATTGCAACACTCACCAATTTTTCTACCTCTTTCAGAATGAGAGATTACAACAAGGCATTAACGTGCCTCTATTTCTACCTAAAGGGTTTATAAAAATCTTTCAAGGGTATAACATGCGTGTGCACTTTTGGATAAAAAATATTCAGGTATTTATAAGACCAGGCCATAACATCCTTAGACCTATGCAACAACTCTGTGAGATCTCTTTTAATTAAAAGGTCACAAGCCTTAGCTAATTGAATGTGCTTGGGGTTCCCTTCAGTTCCTAAATTTAGTTTTTCAGTCTCATTTCCTATCATGTTCACAAAATTTCTAGAATTTATCCTTTTTTTAATTTAGTCATTGTGAAATAGCCTCTCAAGTTCTACCATTCTCCTAGGAATCCTATTATTTTTTAGCCTCATTATTCCCTTTTCATCATCAAAATATTCAAGCATAGTATCCATTTGACCGTCATCAATTATGATTTTTTCAAATGCATTTGTATTTTATAAGAAATTTATAATTTGATGGTCATTAGAAAATACTTGAAATGTATCTACATTATCCAGAATAGAAAGGTAAGGAATTAATTTCATCGAAAACTTTTCCCATTTAAATTCCTCCAAGGGCTTTAGATTGGTAGCTGATGAAGCCAAAACATATGGAGGTAGATTTTTTCCCTAGGAATATGCATCAGATGAAAGCTTTATAATCCTCCATGATATTCCAAGTTTGATGTTTGTATATTTTTAGATAAGAAGCCTTGCACTAAAACTTACCTTTAACCTGATTTGCTACCAACTTAGAGTTTGTAAAAACTTGGATATTCTTCACATTTTTATCTAACGAAAATTTCAACCCTAGTGTTAGTACCTCATACTCAATCAAATTATTTTTATAGCGAAATTGCAAGTGGTAAGACATAAAATATGTCTGATTGTGAGTCCCTTTGAGAATAGCCCCTGTACCATAGCCTTGCTTGGATTTAACTCCATCAACTTGAAGTGTCCAAAAATCATCATCATGACTAGTCAAAGCCTTAACTGGTTTCACATTTTATGCAATTGTCATATTATAAACCCCCACATCTGTATCAGTAAAATTAGCAGTCTCATTCTTGACATTGTATTTAGTTATCATGAGCTTATACTGATGATCCATATCAAATTTTAATTGATTTGCTACACCTTTATAAGGTAACCACATGTGTAAAAAATTTGTGGCCAAATACCCATTCAGAGATTTTGACCAATCTCTACTGAGAAGCATTCCATATCCCACATGAATATCTACCCTGAATATCAATTTTGTGTTGTGCTCTTGTCTTAGATGCTAATTGGATATGTATACCTTGAATTTCACCTATTACCTTAACTTCAATTTTTTCTAGTTGAATGACTCTCCTCTCAGACTTCACAGGAATTAATCCTAATTGCTGGAAATTAGCGAGAGGTATGACATTGGCTAAAGCACTGGAGTCCACTAGAAAATTATGTAAGTTTTTTTTCAAATATACGGACTGTCAATAGGAAGGGTGGGACTTCAGTATTTTTCTTGTAGATGGACACATTGGCATTTGCCATTTTCTTTTCCTTTTTTGGAGGTTTTGTGGAGAGCTCAGAGTAAGTTTTAATAAAATTATCTCTCTGTTCAATGATTTGAGCTAGCTCATGAAGGGTAATGTTGGATTTAATTTTCTTCATATCCTCCATTATATTATACCCTTTATTGAGTGGAGGAGCAAATTCATCCTGCAATTTTGGATCTCCCCCCTTGGGTGGAGGTGGATTTTTATTTGGAGAAGGATCAGGAGGAATACTGTGAGAGTTATTGGGAGGTGTAGATGTAGTG
Organism: Wollemia nobilis; assembly: GCA_028583015.1. Lineage (NCBI taxonomy): Eukaryota > Viridiplantae > Streptophyta > Pinopsida > Araucariales > Araucariaceae > Wollemia > Wollemia nobilis. The sequence goes on from JAQPPZ010000159.1 coordinate 827,363, forward strand.
TTAGGATCCAGATTTCTAATCTTGAGATTATAATTATCTCTTCTATACTATTGAAAAGCCTACACTTCATCCATAGGCACTTCTACAATATTTTCATATTCATCTAGGAAAGTGAATGAATCTAACACCATAGTTGTACTATGTTTGGATGAACTAGCACCATCAACATTTTTTTTATTTTTAGTAAAACTAAATTCACCAGAAAAAGCTTCAAAAGCATTATAGAATTCTAGGCAATCTAGTTCTCCATGTTGATATGTTCCGTGAATCCTAAACCAATTGGGTAAAGCCAAATCCCAAATGTTCACTTTAGGCCCCTTTCCTTTGTTACAATCCTTATTAGGTTCATATAGAGGTTTGGAAAATTTGTTCTGTTCGTAAGGAAATATTTTTGAATTTTCTCCCATAGGCACTTGCCTCGTGAAACTCAAGAAGTCGTTTGCTAATTTTTGGACCATCTTTGTAACTTCCTCAACCATAGTTTTATCTAATTATTTCTCCATAGTCTGCACATACCCAATATGTGGTAAAGTCAAAAAATGTTTTGTAGGTGGATCTTGACATGTTGGCAACAAAATCTACTGCAGAATGGGATTCAACACTAGTGTATTTTGTGTAACAAAGGGTATCAAAATACTATTCACAAGCTGAGGTCCCAACTACCTTTCAAGAGTTAGAGCTTCCTTATAAGCCTCTATCAAGTTTGTGATATTGATGTCTCTTTTTAGGAAAATAGAGGTTAATGGATCCAAAGCATTCTTGTAAATTTCTAGGTCTAAATTTGCACTTGGGATGTAATGACCTATCATCTTGCCATAAGCCTTATGGAATATCACATTGAAAGACCTGATAGTTTCATTGGATTCTCTTCTAATGGTAGAAAATTATTGATATAGGATTTTTGGGATCAATCACTTTGTTGAGCAAGGTGTTGCAAGAAGTTTGTCATTGTTGTCAACACAGGCAGTTAGATTCAATGATGCAGTGGATAAACAGTTCAGAAGCCATTCAGATGCAGAGAAAAGGAATTCAAAGGATAGTCAGATTATGTAAGGTGCAATTCCAGGAAAACAGAGATGACCCAGTTTCAAAAATTCGAAGAAAAAGACAAGTTAGAAAATTGTCGCGATATCGCGACATGTTTTCTGTCGCGATTTCGCGACAGGTCGGAGGAGAGAGAAGGCACAGTCGAAAATGTCATGATTTCGTGACAAAAATGAGGAGAGAGAAGGCGCAGCCGAAAATGTCATGATTTCGTGACAAGTCGGAGGAGAGAGAAAGCGTAGCCGAAAATGTCATGATTTCGAGACAAGTCGGAGGAGAGAGAAGGCACGACGAAAATGTCACGATTTCGTGACAAAGTGGAGGAGAGAGAAAGCGCAACCGAAAATGTCATGATTTCGTGACAAGTCGGAGGAGAGAGAAGGCGCAAGGCAAACTGTCACGATTTCGTGACATGTCGGAGGCCAAGAAGCTAAGTCGAGAAACTGTAGCGATTTCGCTACATGTTGAATTTTCGTTGGCAGAAGCAGGGAGAAAGTGTTAAGTGAAAAAGTTGTAGCGATTTCGCTACAAGTTGCAAAGGCACAACACAAAGGCGTAGCGATTTCGCTACAAGTTGCAAAGGCACAACACAAAGGTGTAGCGATTTCGCTACGAGTTGCAAAGGCACAAAGCAAAGGTGTAGCGATTTCGCTACGGGTAAAAGTTGCACAAAACAAAGGTGTAGCGATTTCGCTACGAGTTGAAAAGTTGCTCAACACGAAGGTGTAGCGATTTCGCTACCAGACAAAAGTGCAGAACTTAAAGATGCAGCGATTATGTTACAAGTCAAAATTTCATGGGTAGAAGCAAGTTGGAAGCACAAGGCACAAAGTTGTAGCAATTTCGCTACTGCATGAAGCACAAAATGTATGGAAGCCGAAAGCGTCGTGATTTCACGACAAAGATGAGGATGACGTCAGCGAAAGCTGAAAGTGTCACGATTTCGCGACAGGTTGCAAGAAAAGCCGCTAGAAGCCGAAAGCGTCGCGATTTCGTGACAAGAATGAGGATGACGTCAGCAAAAGCTGAAAGTGTCACGATTTCATGACAGGTTGCAAGAAAACCCTAGAAGCTGGAAGCATCACGATTTCACGACAAGAATGAGGATGACATCAACAAAAGCTGAAAGTGTCACGATTTCACGACAGGATGCAAGAAAAGCTATTGGAAGCCGGAAGCGTCGCGATTTCATGACAAGAATGAGGATGACATCAGCAACTGATCAAAGTGTCATGATTTCATGACAAGAATGGTAGTGAAGCGTTCAAAGGCCAAAAGGGTCACGATTTCGTGACGACAAGGTCAAGAAGGTGTACGGCCACAAAAAGTGTCGTGATATCGTGACGTGTTGCTATTTCATGGCAATAAGCTACAGGAAGGTGACGAAGGTGGCAGAAGAGTTTGAGGCCGACAAAGTTAAATCTGGGCCGACGAATTTTAGGGTTTGAAGTCGACATCTTCTAGGGTTTTACAATGGATGTTCTTAGAGTTTGAAGCCGACATCATCTAGGGTTTTATAGCGGATCTGAAGTGACATCTTTTAGGGTTTCATAGTGGATGTTCTTAGAGGTTGAAGCCGACATCATCTAGGGTTTACGATCTGAAGCCGACATCTTCTAGGGTTTCACAGTAGATGTTCTTAGAGGTTGAAGCCGACATCTTCTAGGGTTTACGATCGACATCTTCTAGGGTTTTACAACGGATGTTCTTAGGGTTTGAAGTCGACGTCCTTAGGGTTTCAACCGACTAGAATTTAAGATCTGTCTTGAAATCTCTTCTATAAAAGGAGGACTACGTCGAGTTTGAATTGTGGTTGCGATGAGATAATGTGCGAATGCGAGAAGAGTGATTGCGCAAGTGAAGTTCGGTCGAGTAGAGTGCAAAGTCGTAGTTCGAATCTGCATATCGTGATTGCATGGATGAAAAGTGCAATGTGTAGAGATGGAGTTCTAAGTTCAAAATGTTAGTGCAAAAATAGCAGAAGTGTCGATCATCCGGTTGTAGCAGAGATTGCGAAGAAGTACACAGAAGTGATCGGACAATGCGAAGAGTTTTTGCAAAGAAGCAGAATGCAAAAAAATAATAGACTATAAGGAATAAAGTTTTATTCTATCATTTTTATTATCTTTATTGTCCTCCAAGTTGCAGCTTGGTATAAGGGGTTGGTGCCTCTTTCCAGTAGGTGCTGGTAAAATAGGAGTTGGTGCTCCATTCTGTTGAAACAGATAAAGTTAAGGGGTTGGTGCTCCTTCCAGTTGGTGCTGGTAAAGGATTATGTAAAGTTGTAGCTTTGCATTGACTGGATTTGGATGGTAGTCCAAGCAATCATTTTTGAGGAGTAGCCACATTGGTGAACCTCGTTAAATTGCTGTGTTATGTGTGATGCTTTCTTGATGCATTTAGTATCTCTTTTATCTGCTTTAAACTACTACTGGATTTAAAACCATATGTTTTAGAAGTTTTTAAAGAACACACTGATTCACCCCCCCTCTCAGTGTCATTGTGATTACAACAATTGGTATCAGAGCCAAGTTCCTGAATAGGCTTAAACAGCTAAGGTGATCTTGGAAGTTACGCAATGGCAAGTGGTGAAGGTTTCTCCTCGAACAAAGCACCATTGTTTGATGGGACTAACTATGCGTTCTGGAAAATTAGAATGCAGACATATCTCAGTGCTTTGGGTTTTGACATCTGGGGTGCGGTAGTTAATGGTTACAAAGCTCCGCCACCGCTCCAACGAGACATCTTGGTAAAAAGGCATTTGAATATGATTCAAAAGCAAAAAATGCCATCATGTGTGGACTAGTGGACAGTGAGCTAGTCAAGGTCATAAATTGTGAATCAACAAAAGATATATGGGATAAACTAGAGAACATTCATGAAGGAGATGATAGGATCAAGGAGGCCAAACTTCAAGCACATCGAGCTCAATACGAATCTTTAAATATGGACAATGATGAGAACATAGAGACTTTCATGCAAAGAGTCAATGGGATCACCAATTCAATCAGAGGTCTTGGCGAAGAATTAACCGATGCTTCTATCGTGAAAAAGGTATTGAGATCGCTCCCTCCTAGATTTGATTCTAAAGTCTCTGCCATAGAAGAAGCCAAAGATCTAAATCATTTTAGTATGGATGAGATGCATGGTTCTTTGACTGCTTTTGAAATGAGAATAGGAAGGTCTAATCCCACAGATAGAGAAGCAGCTTTCAAAGCCCTAAAAGGCAAAAGCACAAAACAAGAGTCTGAAGAAGAGGATGCTTCAGATGAAATGGAAGCAAATTTTGTAAGAAAGCTGAGAAAAGGAAAAGGAAAATACAAAGGAAAGCTACCTTTTAAATGTTTCAATTGTGGAGGCATTGGACACTTTGCTACCAAATGTCCTCTCAATGACAAGAACAAAGGTGAAGAAACTCAACATCAAGAAAGAGGTGAATGGAGGAAGAAAACAAACTTCTAGAAAAGGCAATTTCAAAAAGAAAAGCTTTATCTCCCGAAATGCAGAATCTTCAGAGGACAGTTCTAGTGAAGACTCGAAGAAGGAACAGGTGAGGCTCTCTTTATGGCATTTGAAGTAGAAGAATCAGAAGAGGCAGAAAACACAGAAAAGAGAGAAGGAATGAACTCTGAAGTATCTATTGAAAAAGGTGAGGCTGAAGTTGATTTAGAAGGTGAGCTGGTGTCTGCTCTTATGGAATGGAAATCTGAGAAAAGAAAGAATAAAAAATTGTTAAGGAAACTTGAGGATGCAAATGACATTATAGCCAGTCTAAAAACACAGACAGAAGAGTACAAGAAAATGTTCAAAGATCTTGAAGTACAGGTAACCATGAAGATAGATTACTGTTGCAAATTGGAAGAAGAAAATGTTAGTCTTCGAATACAGATACAAGAGCTGGATCAAAAAATTAGCTGTCATTTAAAACGTGAAGAAAGTTCGATGAAGCTGGACAAAATTCTAAGCGATCAAAGATCCACAGGTATCAAATTCGGTCTAGGCTTTACTGAAGGAGAATCATCAAGTGGACCAAAGGCAAGCAATGTTGAAAGTGAAAAGAGTAAAGACAAGAAACAGGCTATGGAAAGAAAAACAAATCAGGCAAAAGAAAGTTGTAATGCCAGTCCTGAAATAGCAGCTGACAATGATGGCTTTACCAAGGTCACACATCAAAAGAAAAGAAGATCTAAGGCTCCTGCAACAACTTGGCCAAGACCATCTTTCAAGTTCAATCATTATTTCTATGGTTTCTGTTTTAAATGTAATGGTTATGGGCATAAAATTGTTGACTGCAAGTACAATATAGGTCCAAGAAGTTTCACTAGTAGAAATGCTTTTGCTCCTCTAATGAGTTATGCGATAGAATGCTTTAAGTGTCACAACTTTGGGCATATTGCTAGAAACTGTCGTAGTATTTCTGTTTCATATCAATCTCAGAAAAGAAGAATTCAACCATATAGGGCAAAACAAAATAGAATTTCTTCGAAGGATATGTGCAAGATTCTGAAAAGGGGAAATCCAAGCTAGAACCCAACACCACGGTTAAAACAGAATGGAAACAAAAAGAACAGCTCAGGAAAGAACAAGAATCTTTAATAGTGCAGACAACTTTTAGAGCTCAGAATAAATGTGTACCGTGGATCCTTGACAGTGGTTGCTCAAGTCATATGACAGGTGATAAACAGAAATTTGAAAAACTACAAAAATATGAGGGTGGTTCTGTGAAGTTTGGCAATAATGATGGAGCCAAAATAATAGGTAAAGGATCTGTCAAAATTAGTGAAGGGAAAATCAAGTCAGAAGAAGTTTTATATGTGGATGGTTTGAAACATAACCTGTTAAGTGTGAGTCAAATCTGTGATAAAGGACATGAAGTGGTTTTCAAGAAGCAGGGTTGTGAAGTCAAAAAAATAAACAGCGGGAAATTGATAGCAACCGGCTCAAGGACGTCTGGCAACCTGTACACACTCTCAGAATCTTCAGAAGGTATGTGCTTCATTGGACAAGAAGAAGAGAACTGGTTGTGGCATAAGAGGCTTGGACACATAAGTTTTGATAATTTGGTGAAAATCAGCTCTAAACAAGCAGTGAGAGATATTCCAACCATTAAGAAACCTTCAAACAGTGTTTGTGCTTCATGTCAGAAGGGAAAGCAAACCAGAGTTTCATTTAAAACAAAAGAATACCACACTAGCAGGCCTTTGGAACTCATTCATACAGACTTATGTGGACCCATGAGGACTCAAAGCATAAACGACGACAAATACTTTATGTTGTGTATCGATGATTATTCCGAATGACATGGATATTCTTCCTAAAAGATAAAACAGAAGCTTTTGAAATGTTCAGAACCTTCAAACAACTAGTTGAGAATGAAACAGGAAAAAGGATTAAATGCTTGCGATCAGACAGAGGAGGAGAATTCATTTCGAATGAATTTATAGAATACTATGAAAAATATGGTATCAGGAGACAATATTCAGCAGCCAGAACTCCCCAGTAGAATGGTGTAGTAGAGAGGAAGAACAGAACTATACAGGAAATGGCACGCACCATGCTTGCAGAAAACAAAATAGCAGATAGATTCCGGAAAGAAGCAGTTCACACGATAGTATACATTCAAAACAGGTATATGTTAAGAACTCATGAATGCAAAACACCTTATGAGTTGTGGTTTGGTAGAAAAGCAACAACAAAACATCTCAAAGTATTTGGTTGTAAGTGCTACATCGGAAAAACTGATGACAATCTTGGAAAGTTTGAAGATAGAGCAGATGAAGGTGTTTTTGTTGGTTATTCTCCAAATAGCAAAGCTTACAAATGCTACAACAAGAGACTCAAGAAAATTGTGGACGAGTGCAGATGTTAAATTCGATGAAGGGAGGAAACAAATAGTTAACTTTGAAGAAAACTACCCAATCTACGAAGAAGTCATTGAAGGAGATGAAGTGCATGGAACAGAAAATACGTCTACGGCTGATGCAGATAACTTATCAGATGACTCAGAGGTGCAAGAAAACAGAAAATTCAAAATGGGCAGCTGGCAGAAAAATCATCCTAGAGACCAAATAATTGGAGATCCCACAGCTGGCATTCAGACAAGAAAGAAAGTAATAAGTAATTACTCTCTTTTATCCAGCATTGAGCCCAAAAACATAGATGAAGCAAGCAAAGATGACAGCTGGATGAAGGCAATAAATGAAGAGTTAGATCAGATTGAAAAGAACAGAACTTGGGAGTTAGTACCTAGACCTGCAAACAAGAATGTAATCGGCACCAAATGGATATTTCGAAACAAATTAAATGAAGACGGACAGGTCATTAGGAACAAAGCAAGACTGGTTTGTAAAGGATATGCACAGGTCGAAGGCATTGATTTTGAAGAGACTTTTGCTCCAGTGGCCGGATTAGAAGCAATTAGAATGTTTTTGGCCTTAGCAGTTCACAAAAACTTTAGGGTGTATCGGATGGATGTAAAATATGCCTTTTTAAATAGGAAACTCGAAGAAGAGGTCTATATTGAACAAATGGATGGATTTCAAATTAGTGAGGATCCTAACCTTGTCCGCAAATTAAAGAAAGCATTGTATGGATTAAAGCAAGCACCACGGGCTTGGTATGCTAGGCTAGATAACTATCTCTCTCAACAGGGATTCAAGAAAGGTTTAGTGGACAATAATCTGTATGTGAAAACAGAAGGTGGGCATCTCATTGTTTTAGTTGTCTATGTAGATGATATCATATTTGGCAGCAACAAAGATGAATCTTGTAAAGACTTAGCAAATAAGATGCAGAATGAATTTGAAATGTCTATGATTGGTGAACTGTCTTACTTTCTTGGGCTACAAGTTAATCAAAATGAGAAAGGCATATTCATTTCCCAAATCAAATATGTGAAAGAAATGCTAAAGAGGTTCACTATGGAGGATCAGTAAGCCAGTCAACACTCCCATGACAACAAGCTGCAAGTTGAGTAAAGAAGACAAATCTCCACCTGTAGATCAAACCATGTATAGATCAATGATAGGAAGCTTACTATATTTAACGACAACCAGACCTGATATTCTGCAGGCAGTTTGCATGGTAGCCAGATTTCAAGCCAGTCCCAAAGAGACTCATGTAACAAAGAGTTAAAAGGATTTTTCGGTATCTCAAAGGCACCATGGAGTATGGGTTGTGGTATCCAAAAGGCAAAGATTTCACTCTTATATCATATTCAGATGCAGATTGGGCTGGATGTGTTGATGACAGAAAGAGTACCAATGGAGGAGCATTCTATTTGGGGGACAGATTGGTTGCATGGCACAGTAAGAAGCAAGAGTCAGTTTCTTTATCTACAGACTGAGGCAGAATATATTACAGCGACAACATGTTGCACACAAGTCTTATGGATGAAACAAACTTTGAAAGATCTAGGTATTAATTTTAGTGAACCAATATCAGTAAAGTGTGACAACACCAGTGCAATTAACATCTCTAAGAATCCAGTAATGCACTCACGGACAAAGCACATTGCTATAAGGTATCATTTCTTGAAAGAGAAAGTTGCAGAAGGAGAAGTTAAATTGGATTATGTCCCAACTACAGAACAAGTAGCAGATATTTTTACAAAACCTTTGCCCAAGGAAGTATTTGAGTACCTTCGAAGCAAATTAGGAGTAGTCACACTTCCTAAGAAGTGACTAGCTACAAGGATCACTTTCTCAGGGGGAGCATTTGAGTATTTGACTATTCTTTTGCTCATGATCATAATTTGTGCCGGTTGCAACAAATTGTGCACGAGAAGTGTGAGGATGGACTCGGGGGGAGTCTGCAGCAGCCCTTTGGTATTATTGACAAAGGGGGAGAAGAGTTACAGGATCTGTATACGAGTGTTGCCAACAATTCCAAAGGGGGAGATTGTTGAGCAAGGTGTTGCAAGAAGTTTGTCATTGTTGTCAACACGGGCAGTTAGATCCAATGATGCAGTGGGCAGACAGTGTAGGAGTCATTCAGATGCAGAGGATAGAAGTTTTCCAGAAAACAGAGATGACCCAGTTTCAAAAATTCGAAGAAAAAGACAAGTTAGAAAACTGTCGCGATATCGCGACATGTTTTCTGTCACGATTTCGTGACAAGTCGGAGGAGAGAGAAAGCACAATTAAAAATGTCATGATTTCACGACAAAGTCGAGGAGAGAGAAAGCACGCAGAAATGTCATGATTTCATGACAAAAGTGAGGAGAGAGAAAGCATAGCCAAAAATGTCATGATTTCGAGACAAGTGAGAGAGAAAAAAGAAATGTCATTTCGACGAAAGTGAGGAGAGAGAAAGCACAGCCAAAAATGTCATGATTTCATGACAAGTCGGAGGAGAGAGAAGGCGCAAGGCAAACTGTCATGATTTCATGACATGTCGGAGGCCAAGAAGCTAAGTCGAGAAACTGTAGCGATTTCGCTACATGTTGAATTTTCACTGGTAGAACAAGGAGAAAGTGTTAAGTGAAAAAGTTGTAGCGATTTCGCTACAAGTTAATCAAGTGAACACAAAAAGGTGTAGCGATTTTGCTACAAGTTGCAAAGTGCACAAAGCAAAGGTGTAGCGATTTCGCTACGAGGTAAAAGTTGCACAAAGCAAAGGTGTAGCGATTTCGCTATGGGTAAAAGTTGCACAAAACAAAGGTGTAGCGATTTCGCTACGAGTTAAAATTGCTCAACACGAAGGTGTAGCGATTTCGCTACCAGAAAAAGTGCAGAACTTAAAGATGCAGCGATTATGTTACAAGTCAAAATTTCACGGGAAGAAGCAAGTTGGAAGCACAAGGCACAAAGTTGTAGCAATTTCGCTACTGCATGAAGCACAAAATGTACGAAAGCCGAAAGCGTCATGATTTCGTGACAAAGATGAGGATGACGTCAGCGAAAGCTGAAAGTGTCACGATTTCATGACAGGTTGCAAGAAAAGCCGCTAGAAGCCGGAAGCATCACGATTTCATGACAAGAATGAGGATGACATCAACAAAAGCTAAAAGTGTCACGATTTCATGACAAGATGCAAGAAAAGTCGCTGGAAGTCGAAGCATCACGATTTCATGACAAGAATGAGGATGACATCAAAAGTTGAAAGTGTCACGATTTCATGACAGGATGCAAGAAAAGCTGCTAGAAGCCGAAAGCGTCACGATTTCATGACAAGAATGAGGATGACGTCAGCAACTGATCAAAGTGTCATGATTTCATGACAAGAACGGTAGTGAAGCGTTCAAAGGCCAAAAGGGTCACGATTTCACGACGACAAGGTCAAGAAGGCGTACGGCCACAAAAAGTGTCGCGATATCGCGACGTGTTGCTATTTCATGGCAATAAGCTATAGGAAGGTGACGAAGGTGGCAGAAGAGTTTGAGGCCGACAAAGTTAAATCTGGGCCGACGGATTTTAGGGTTTGAAGCCGACATCTTCTAGGGTTTTACAGTGGATGTTCTTAGAGTTTGAAGCCAACATCATCTAGGGTTTTACAGCGGATTTGAAGCCGACATCTTTTAGGGTTTCATAGCGGATGTTCTTAGAGGTTGAAGCCGACATCTTCTAGGGTTTAAAGCCGACATCTTCTAGGGTTTCACAGCGGATGTTCTTAGAGGTTGAAGCCGACATCTTCTAGGGTTTACGGCCGACATCTTCTAGGGTTTTTATAGCGGATGTTCTTAGGGTTTGAAGCCGACGTCCTTAGGGTTTCAGCCGACTAGAATTTAAGATCTGTCTTGAAATTTCTTCTATAAAAGGAGGACTACGTCGAGTTTGAAAAGAGTTGCGATGAGATAATGTGCGAATGCGAGAAGAGTGATTGCGCAAGTGAAGTTCGATCGAGTAGAGTGCAAAGTCGTAGTTCGAATCTGCATATCGTGATTGCATGGATGAAAAGCGCAATGTGTAGAGATGGAGTTCTAAGTTCAAAATGTTAGCGCGCAAATAGCAGAAGTGTCGATCATCCGGTTGCAGCAGAGATTGCGAAGAAGTACATAGAAGCGATCGGACAACGTGAAGAGTTTTTGCACAGAAGCAAAATGCAAAAAAATAGAAGACTATAAGGAATAAAGTTTTATTCTATCATTTTTATTATCTTTATTGTCCTCCAAGTTGTAGCTTGGTATAAGGGGTTGGTGCCTCTTTCCAGTAGGTGCTGGTAAAATAGGAGTTGGTGCTCCATTCTGTTGAAGCAGATAAAGTTAAGGGGTTGGTGCTCCTTCCAGTTGGTGCTGGTAAAGGATTATGTAAAGTTGTAGCTTTGCATTGACTGGATTTGGATGGTAGTCCAAGTAGTCGTTTTTGAGGAGTAGCCACATTGGTGAACCTCGTTAAATTGCTATGTTATGTGTGATGCTTTCTTGATGCATTTAGTATCTCTTTTATCTGTTTTAAACTACTGTTGGATTTAAAACCATATGTTTTAGAAGTTTTTAAAGAACACACTGATTCACCCCCCTCTCAGTGTCATTGTGATTACAACACACTTGACCAAATTAGGACACAAAAGCCTTTTACAAATCATCCCAGCTAGTGATTGAATCATTTGTAAGATTCAAGAACCAGTCATATGCTCCTTCTTGAAGAGTGAATAAGAATAATCTGTAGGCCACATCTTCATGTTGCACATTTATCAGTTTTAGAGCATTTTTAAAATCTACCAAGTGCTATTTTGATGTTCTTATTCTATCATGTATGTAGGTGGGAAGATACTTCTTAGGATTTCTTGGTAAATCATGGGCTGCACCAGGGATATTCAAAGTAGTGGAACCCAACCAGTTGGACATAATTTTTTGATTAATGGTAGCATTCTTAGTCATAGTTGGAGGAAGCACTAATGGAGAAAAAACTATGTTGGACAAAGATATAGCCTTCCTAAGATTACTTCTCCTTGGAGTTTGCAAATCAGATACAAGGAGCTCTCCAGCTCTTGGCTGGGACCTGGTTTCTCTAAAGAAAGAATCCAACCTAATTGATTATCTTAAAAACAATGCCAAATGCAAGTTCAACCCTCCTTCTAGTGTTAATTTTATGTTGGCTCACTCTGAGGGCCTAGAGAACATAGAAAAATAATAATTCATAACCTGAAAACACCAATGAATTAAAGAATGCATGCCCTCCTTATAGCACCAATTTTATGTTGGCTTAGCTTTCATGCACACCCTATGGAGAGTAAACAAAAAATACAAGTAACATTTAATGGGAATAAATTCCCTCTCACTTTAGAATCTTGCTGGTTATCTAAGGTGTGAATTATAGGGTTGGGTCAAACATCCTCACTCTTTGCCACTTTTGGAATAGTTTTAAGTAGACTGCCTATGTACCTACAAGGGGTTTCAAATTTCATCTATTAATTTTTTGGTTTATCAATCAAATTTATATTTTGTTCGATCTAGCTCATCATATTTTAGCAGATTTAAATGAATAAAATAATTTTAATGAAAATAAAAAATGGGAACCTTTATAAAATAAAACAAAGAGGGTAAGGTAGGGTAGAAAATAGAGGGTAAAATACTTTAATTTTAATTGTTAATCATTCTTTTAATTAAAATATGTTGTTGTCTTGACTAACTAGGATAAATATAATAACAAATTATCCAGCTTTCTAGGATTAACTTGTTATCTAGCAAAGTGTAGAACAGGGGAATAGAACATAATAACTTATTTAAATCACACTTTTCCCTAAAATTAATAGTATGAATCTGTATATAGCTAATGCTCATGAAAACAAACCAAAACTATCATAATTAGATCTTCAAACAGGGTGATTTACATAATTCTTGAGATAGCTTGATATTGCTAAAATTTCAAATGTGTTGGGATGATTTTACCGGTAGCATAGCACATGTAGAAAAACTAGAGCCAGTAGGAAAATAAATTAATTTTAGAAATATTAAACTGCAATTTAGCTCAAACAACGCCAACAAAATACTAAAATAATTGAATTCACAACAATTATGACTGTAAACATTTTAGTGAAAATAAGAATAAGTAAATGAGCAACGTTCAAGCTCCAGAAGCAGATTAGGCACTCGTCCATGCCATTTTAGAGTAACAACACCACAACAGACCCTATGTCGAGAACATAGGATTTTCTAAATAAAGATTTTTGAAAAAGAACTATTATAAATTATTGCATCATGAGTTTACATTCAATGGGAGTATTTATAGACTCAATAGATGCCTTGGTATTTTTTTAGAAAATATCTTCTCCTAAGAAACAAAACTAATATAAAAAATCCCACCATCGGGCCTTCCATAATAAAAAATATTTAAAATAGAGTCCCAATCAACTCTAACCACTTCAAAAATTTGCTTGAAAATCTTGCCATAAATGGAGAAGATAAAATCTAATTTTATCTTCATCAAAAGATAACTTTGTGCAAATATTTTTACTTTTTGACAAGTTGCAAATGCATTTCACTAATTCTCTGTTTGCAAAATCTGGGCGTATCATCAATTTCATGCATCTTCTAGCTCTGCAAAACTACATTTGTTTGGCTTACGTTGAAATTATCTGCCCTCCAATATTTTTGCCATTAATTTTATTATTAATCACATCCATTGGTAAATTCCTTTCAAGGTTGAGATTTTAATTGATTTTATTAATATTATTTTAATCTACAAGGGCTTGACATTGGCTACCATCAAAAAAAAATCTCCCAAGGAATGTCGTGAAATCGCAAAATTTTAATTGCCTTCACTTCCTTTCATGAGTATGTCACGATATCGCGACATTTTAATTGTATTCACTTCCTTCCATGAGGATGTCGTGATATCGTGATATCTTCAATTAGCTCTATGTCCAACCATTGCAAATTTTCTCTCTCAAGGAATGTTGCGCAACATTTTTCAATTACGTTCTTCCAACACTTTGGCACTTCAAAAAATTTCTATCTCCCGAGGAATGTCACGAAATCACGACAATTTAATTATCTCTCACTCTTTTCTTGAGAATATCAACATTTTAAATTTTCTCTTCCTTCCAACACTTAGAAAAATTTCCTCTTGTGAAATCATGACCATTTCCACATGGTCATAATTCCAATTTCTAAAAAATCATTTTCAGATACTGGAAAATTCCAATGATACCACACTTTGCATTTTGGCACTTTAAAGATTTATGAAGGATCCTCCATGCTCGAAAATTATTTTCAGATAATGGAAAATAAATTTTAATTGCCCAAAAGTTGTCAATTTCACATGGTGTGAAATTTAGGGCAAAATTTGAAAGTGCTCAGAATTGAACAAAAAATTTTAAGTATTCAATTGAGTCAAATGGGTATCCGAATCAGTAGAAAAATCTTGATAATTCACTTTGGATCAGAAGATATCATATTAATAAACTCGATGGCTGGAAATAGAAACTACTATTTATGGAAGATGAATCATACCTAAAACCCTAAAAATATGGTACCGTTGGAAAGGTGAGATAAAGATACTCCACCTAGAATTTGAATCACTCAAAACATATTTTCGTGATAGAAGATGTAGCATTTCCAAGATTGAAGTAAACATTAGGGCAATGTGAAAATTTTTCAAAGAACCTTAGAACTTAAATTTAATCTCAAACCTTAGGAAAACTATTGAAAATCAAATTTTTTGTAACACTTAACTAGAAATAATACCATTAAATCATAAATTTTTAGAAAAAAATTAATTAAAATCAATGCGCTAGGCAAGCACTTTGACACATTGACTCTGACAAAATTTAAAGACTTGATGCAAACAAAACTTGGACAAAAAAGAAATGAAAACTTCAAAAGGGTCCCCCTAGAAATAAAAATTAATCATTTTCACAAGCTCAAATAATTTTATTTGCAGTAGGGGTGTGTTGCTTTTCAACAGTTACAACGATGTATGAGTCAAGGATGAAGACCAATACAAAACTGCATTTAATACCAAGTGGGAAACGTCTTCCAACCAAAGGATGTCTTTTGTATTGTCCAATGCAAGAGCAACATTTAAAAGGGCAATGAACATAGCTTTTGGGGAACTCATCAACAAGATCATAGTTATTTACTTAGATGATATGACAATGTTCTCTCACCACAAGGAAGATCATGTTGAACATCTCAAGAAAGTTTTTAAAAAATGTAGAGTTTGGCATATCTTTAAATCCAAAGAAGTCTATATTTGTTGTGCAAAACAAAATCCTAATGGTCATGTTATTTTTGAAGTTGGGTTGGCCATAGATCCTGATAGGGTAAAAGCATTATTAGAGCTCCCATTACCCCCAAACAAGAAAGGTTTATAATCCTTCTTTGGGTAAATCAATTTTGTGCACAAATAGCAGAATTTGCACAAATTGTAAAACCTATGACTGAGTTATTAAAGAAAGATGTTGAGTTTAAATGGAAAAACTTGAAAAATAAAGTTTTCAAGAGAATAAAAGAACATATAGCTCAAGCACCTATCCTTGTTAACCCAAACTATTCTAGAGATTTCATACTATACGTTGTAGGCAAATAAGAAAGTTATGCAGCGGTCCTGACTCAAAATGGGAGATATAATGAAGAAAGACCCATCGCTTTCCTAAGTCAAACAATGCAGGATCATGAAGAAAAATACAACTTAATTGAAAAACAAGTGTATGCAATCATGAAATCATTGAAAAAGTTTAGGTATTTTCTTTCATAAATAAAAACCATTATGTACGTAGTTCATCCCGATATCAGGAATTTCATCATACAGGGAGAGCTTGGTGAACAAAAGGTTGGTTGGATGTCAAAGATACAAGAATATGATGTGAAAATTCATCCAACCAAGATGGTTAGAGGTAAAGGATTATGTCAAGAACTGGCCAAGCAAGCCTCAACAAAGTATATATCCTTTCAAGTGCAAGAATCAATCCCAGAAGAGGATTAACCCTTAGAAAGCATCGATTGGGTCGATGAACTAGTAAGTTTTTTTTCAGATTGGAAAGTGTGCTTCATAAAGGAGAAGATACAAGATCCATAATTTGAAGTATACCTTACTACTAGAGGGTTTGTATAAAAAAAATTAGATGGTGTATTGTTGAAGTGTATAAAATATGACCAAAAATAGAATATTTTGGAAGAATTCCATGGAGGTCTATCAGGTGGGCACAATTCAAGAAGAACTATAGCTTTTAAGATCAGGACTGGTTGCTATTGGCCATCCATTTTCTCATATATATTCAAAATAACTATAAATTATGAATAATGCTAGAGGTATGTTAGGAGAAATAGGAACGCTTTAGGAGCTAAAATGTCCCCCTATATGTATCCCATATCTCTACTAAAGTAGAGAAATAACCCTCATATGCCCTCACCACATCAATCTGTGTGGTTCCACCTAGTACCAAAGCCTCTAACCACTTCCAATGCTCCTCTTGCAATGTATTTTTCACCCTTGGTATGAGAGGTGAGAACCGATGTTGAGCCTCCAAGATCCTCAACTACAACACAACACATATACAATGCAAACACAATAATGCTACATTCATTGCATAATTAAAAAAAATAAAGTATTTGCACAAGTCCAAACAAAGCACACCAAGGGTACTTACCTTAGCCATCTACATCCCCACTCTTTCTACCACATTTTTACTCTCCATCACCATAGCCTCCACTCCACCACACTCCTTTACTCCACCTCACTTCTTAACTCACTCACTCTCCTTTAGATATAGCTTCTGGAACTTGTGAATGAAATAATGAATCTGATTTTACCTTTATAAACTATTTATAGATATTTTTGACATGCTCAAATGCCCATGCGCATTCACATGGTGCATTGAAATTCTGACCAACATCTACAAAGTGGCAAATGCTTGTCAACGTATGTGCATGATGTGAATGTTAGCCGATGTTTGGTTTCAAAAATTTGTAGAAAGACCAAAATGCTCCAAAACATAGCTTACCTTCACAAAATCACTCCACATTGCATCCATGCATTCATTCCATCATCATATCATATTTTGTGAAACCAAAAAATTGATTTGGGTGCTTAAATTTTGCTTGTGACCAAAAGTCACAAAAATCACCTTACAAACTTCAAAACACATCAAAATGGTAATTTTTTTACAAAACCATCACATTCATAATTCTAATATTCCACCTCATCATTTCATCACTCTTTGTGAAAATCTGGATTTATTTGGGTGGTAAAATTTTTGTTTGCAACTAAAAAGTTGTAAAATTATCCAAAATTACTTTTCAAAATGCTCCAAAACAACGTAAAATTTCACAAAATCATGCAATCCTATAATAAATGCATTTTTTATCATCACATCTTCATTCCAATACCATTTTTATTCATCAAACATTGCATTTGTATTTTTACCAATTTCACCTACAATTTCAAGTGAACCTCGTATCTAGTGGTTTATTTTATCTCCTTGGTGATTGCAGCAATTGGTTGTCCATGCAATTCGGTAAGATGTTTAGATCACCATAAGGAAACTTGCTCATCATAATTAAAAATCCTTTTGTTCAAACATAAAATAATTTTGGATTACTCATTTATCAAGTGAGACTATGCCCAAGTTAACTTGCTCAAAAAGTTGTCATTGATGGCCTTGTTCGTTTGGGGCTTGAAACATGGACAAATCACATTTTCAACATTTATTTTACATTTCATCACAGAGGTAGGCATTGCCTAGGTTGAGTGGTTCTAATTGAGGGAATTATCCTATAGTCACTAGATGGCCCTCGAAGGGTTGAATCCTTTTCTTTTTGTATTTTCATTACTTTGCATTTCAATGACGCCAATTAGAATTTTTACAACATCATGGAATCACCCCAAAATTGGGGTAACTAAATTTGATTTTTGAATTCCCACATTGGGATACATCATTCACATCATACATATATATTTTTCAAAAACCCATTTTATGTTGGGGTAAAAATAGAATTCATTTACATCATTCATCATACATCCACACTTTGCAAAAATCCCTTCTCTGTTGGGGCAAAAATAGAATCAACCACTTGCATTATACAAAAAAACAATTTCCGTTGGGGCAAAAATGGTATCAATTTACATCATTTATATCATCCACATTTACATCATACACTTGCACTTACATCATTCACCTACATCATTACCCACAATTCTATCAATTGGCTTGTGAGACTCATTTTTCACTCATTCGCCAATTGAGGGGGTAAGCTACAAAAGCATATTTTTATCTTCAAAATATTCTTTGTGCTCTAAGAAAATAAAGGTGCTTCACCACACCAAATCAAGTGTCTCATATTTTTGCACCACATTGTGTATCATGTAATGTGATACAAAAAAGGAGCATTTGTAGACACCAAAATCTAACTACTTGGCATCCATTCGTATCCTCTAATCATAGTCATCCATTATATACATACATACATATATACATATACATAAATATTAATATTTTATATTAATATTTATATATATTTAATAAATATATATATCTATATGAATAAATCCTAGCCATTCACCATGACTTAATCTCAGCCATCCATCCATCTTAATCCATGTCACATGATCAAGTTCAATATCAACCCTTCCTCATGTTTTAATCTCGACCATCCATTGGTGTTGTCAAAACCCTAACATGATCAAGGGCATATTATAAAAGATGATTCATTTTGATGAATCAAGGTCCCAAATTTGAATTCTATCCATGAAGAATCTAGAGGTCCATTTCGTTATCATTTTTCCTCCTTGTTGTTGCCATCGCACCCCCTCATTTTTACCACTACAAAACCTTCATGAAATAGATCTAGTTTTGCCTCACTCCCATCCATCCTCAAATGCCATCCAAAGTTCACAGAATGCTACTAAGCATTTTTAAAACTTTGTTGGGCATTTGCAATCATCCCCAAATGCCTTCGAGTGTTTTCCACAACCTATTTGCAATCCGTAAGTCCTCAGATGCTTCTGGGCATTCGCATAACTCTTGAACATAGAATTAGGAGTATAAATCAGCGTTGCTAAGGTAATACATTTGTTGCATTTCATTTTATTTTTTTGTACTTTTATTTACATTTAAAATTGTAACATTTTGGGTTTTACAGGTTTTATCATTTAGAGGGCCTCACACAATGGAGCCGTCACAAGTTCTTTTAACCCCTTTTATGTTGTTTGTTATATTCATGTATAAGAACCATATTTTTGAAAGTTGTTGCAAATAGGATGGTCTAGTAGGGATACACAAGCCCATCCACACACTTTTTTAGATCAAGTATGAACTAAAATATACCAGTTGTTCATTGAACTAAGATTTTGAAACCCTATTATATTTAATCATTATATCAAAATCATTTGTAACCCCATATTGGGATACATATATTGTACAACTTGAAAATCCAGGCTCATTATGCTTACATCAATAAAGATAATTTATTTTGTGCATTTGGTGGTGTTGTGCTTTTTATGATTTTTCTTTCGTTTTTGGTTTACACAAATTATGCAACTTCAATCCTCATTGCATTCATCAAAAAAATTCCTCTACTCAAGGCATTGTCTATCCAATTTGAACAAACACTAATATACTTCAAAATAAATGAGTAAATTTGAACATAATCCACCCATGTCATATGTCGGTTCAATGTACCTTGGCTAAAAATGAATTGCAAATAATGATGATTTGTAAACAAAACAAACTCTTTTGGAAACAAGTATTACTTCCATTTCTTGAGTACTTGCACAATAGCATAGAACTCTTGATCATAAATTTAATATTTTATATTGGTCCCATTTAACATTTTACTAAAATAAGCAATGGGTTTACCTTTTTGGCTCAAAATGCCTCCAATGGATATCTTGCTTGTATTGCAATCTACTTGGAAAGCCTTGTTGAATTTTGGTAATGCTAAAATTGACTACTCCATGAATTTCTCCTTAAATATTTTTTTGATGCATTTGTCCATTTGAACTCATGCCTACCACCCTTCACTATTTCCATGATTGGAACACAAATACCACTAGAATTTATTATACACTTCCTATATAAACATGCCAAACCATGTAATCTTATTTCCTCAAACATATTTCTTGGTGATGTCCAATCCTCAACAACTTTTACCTTTTTGGGATCCATCTATAAGCCATACTTTGAGATGACAAAACCCAAATATACCAACTCCTTATTCATAAAACTATATTTATTTAAATTAATTACCATTTTCTTCTCTTTCAAACATTGTAAGACTACCCTCAAGTGTATTATATGTTCTTTTACTTTTCTAAACACCAAAACATAATCAAAATATATTACCATGAACTTACCAAGAAAAGTTTTTAAGACTTCATTCATCAATTGCATAAAAGTGTTGGGTGCATTTGTCAACCCAAATGGCATGACCAATCATTCTTACAATCCCTCTTTAGTTTTAAATATGGACTGTCACTCATATTATTTTATGTTTTGTATTTGATGGTAATCGCTCTTCAAATCAATCTTTGTGAAGTAATTTGGTCCACTTAAACAATCCATCAATTCATCCATACAAGGTAGTGGAAATCTATTTTTTATTATGATTTTATTGATGGCCTAAGATTTCATGTGCATATATAATTTTCCACCTTTATAGGGTGTTGGTATGATTGGCACTGCACATGGGATCAAGCTCTACCTTATTAGTCCCTTGTTCAATAGCTTTAGAACTTGTATCTTCATCTAGTCATTTTTTATGGGTGTCATCCTATAGGCTATATTGCTTTGTAAACTTGCTCCCAATATGAATTTGATGCTATGACTAAGGCTTCTCATTGGTGATAATCCATTCAATAACTCTTTAGAGAGAATACTATAACTTCCTCCAGCATATTAGCTATTTCTTGAGGAATTTCATCCATTCCATCCACCATAACAACTTCCATAAATTTGGTAACAAAGGTAAAATACACTTCCTCTTTCAATATTTGTAAGAATTGTTTCCTTAAAATTAAGTAAACTCTAGAATTGTATCCCATGTCTTCTACTGTGTCCTTCAACAAACTTAAAGCATAAATTTACTATCCTTTATAATTGAATAAGTGTTAATTCTATCATGTACCAATTTTCTATCAAATTTTCATTGTCTAACCAACAAAATATGACATGCATCCATCAGCATAATATTATATAGAATGACATTCTTATAAGAACAAATTTGAAAATTTACTATACATTGCTCAGTTATCAAAATTTAGTGCCCATTGTGTAACCATGACACCTTGTAAGGCTTTAGATGCTCGATTATTTTTAATAAAAGTTTCTCCACCATATTGACTAACACTAAGTTATCTATGCTCCTACTATTAAAAATCACCTTGCAATATTTACCTCCCAATTTACAAATTGTACTAAAAAGGATTCTTCTTTACACTAGTTCATGCACTTCCTTTGTTGCTTTTAACAATACCCTTTTCATCAATAGTGATGATCTTTGTTTTGATTCCTCCATGTGCTTTTATGAGGTAATAATTTATTAATTTACTTGTGAAATATGGTTATGGGCTTCCTTTCCACACCCACTAGTCTACTACATTTGAGGATACTTAGAGGATTTATCTCCTTCCAAGAAACTTTAATATTTGTCAAGAAAACCATGTCCTCTTCCTCTACCAAATGCACCTCATACTCTTAATGATTTACCCTTTTCTCTATACCTTTATTGAAACTATTTATTTATGAGGATCTTTCTCCTCCATATCAAGCTTATTGTCCTCTTCCTCCATTGAATTATCACCTTTCTCTTCAATACCATTCTCTTCCTTGTGTATTATTTTGATTCTTGTAGGTCAACTTCTCTTCCACCTTGAGTACATATTTATATACCTCTTCAATTTTTTTAATCTTAAGCATACTAATTTCATATTGTATGGACAACCTTAGCTGAGTGATGTATTTTATCACTTTCTCCTTATCATATTCAATATGGATTATTGTTATAATTGATTTATTGAATTCTTATATATACGCCATTTCTAACTCTTTTTGCTTGAAATTTTAGAATTTTTTAAACAACCCAATTTTATAATCTACAAACAAATATTTATATTTTAATTTGGAAATAAACCTATCCCAATTTTGAATTGTATCCTTACCCTTTTGTTGCCTCTCCATTTAAAAATTATCCCACCAAATTGACACATGACCCTGTATTTGTAGCTTCCCTATTAAGAGTTGGATCCTTCCAGAATATGCCAATCATCTTGTGTATTTTAATCGAGCTCTCTCTGTCTTTAGTTATAAGAATTCAAACCTTGCTTGACCTTTCCACACTACTCCCATCCACTGTCTTCCTTTTAGAAGCCGCATTATGAATTTCATTGAGCCCTCTATGATGGAGTTAGACCCTGTATCCAAGAGTATCCTTACCGATAGGGGCTTTATTCCCTTCTTTAGTTTATTTTTGAGGAATGAACTCGACATCACCATGCAAATCCCCAAGATCTAGGATGGTTAGGGAGTGAATATTCATGGCAAGGACTACCTCATCAACGTCAACCTATTGGCTACCATAACTGGGTAGCCGACCAAAGGGTATTTGATCTAGAGGGAAAAGCACAATTGGGAGGTCAAATTAAAATAATTTAAGGACTAGACTAAGCTCTGCAAGCAAGCCAAGGTGGGAATGATTCAAAACAACCTGCCTTCCCTTGGAATTTAGTAATGAAATCGATAATGCAATATTTAACTATTGACGATCCTGGTAAAATCTTGTGTAGTTTTCATTTTGCATTTGTTAACCATTTTAGATATGTGAATCCCTTAAATATCCCCTAGTTTATCTTCAAATCAGTGACCTATTCCATTTAAGCATGTAAAAAGGTGAAAGGTGATGACCTCCCTTCTCATCAAGGACTTTTCAAAGTTCTTTATAATCACTGGGTAATTCATTGCCCGTCTGGTTTAGCCCCTCCTCCCACCTTGAACATTCCTACCAAGGACAAGTCTAGCTCCATTCCTAAGCCTATTTTTTCCTTCTCCTCATCCCCATATTCATCCTTAGCCACTAGGAAAAGAGTCACCATTGAAGCTGTTAGGGAGTTAAAAAAGTGAAAAACAAAGAGCCCGAAGTTCCTGTGAGATTCTCTCATCGTCTGAGGAATAAATTTGTTTATGATCAGAAGAAAATCCTCACCATTGAGTCAAATGAGGATAAAAGTGCTAATGAAAACCAAATTTTGTAGTATTTAATCATATCCATGGCTTATAAAGGCATTCCCTATTTAGATAGGATCATTTATGAGGTCAAAGATGTGGTGGAATCCTTCAAGATTTTCCATAATGCTCTTAAAATTCTATTTTTCAAGGAGGAATTCATTGAAACCTCACAGGATGAAGTCAGGACCATCAAGTAAAACATTAAGGATAAGCCTAAGGATAAATAACATGACGACACCAGGGTTGATGATTCCAAGAAGTGCAGTTAAAATGCTTAACAAGTTTTTTCTATCTGGTGTTGTATCAGGGTCTTCCACTCAAGGAACCCTTTTCTCTTTGTCTTTTCTTTGTTTTATCTATGTTTGGGATGTGTCACTATTTTGTATTATGTAGTATGGAAAAACCAGCCTCCTAGGATTCTTTTGTAATCAGGTTTAGGAATTCCTATCAAAATTCTCTTTTTTTTAATATAGTTTAACTTATAAAAAAAAACCCATTTAGGTTGAAGTACCCTTGTAGCAGTGAGGCTTGGATTTCATTTGGGTAATAGAACCTAATTCATATATTGGGCATAAATATATTCTAACTACCATAGACTACTTCACGAGATGGGCTGATACAGTACCCACCAAGAAAGTCGATTAAGAAGTTGTGATAGAATTTGTGGAAAGTTTGATAATAAGATTTGGCATACTTGATGCATTGGTAATTGACAATAATTCATCCTTCATAGGTGCTAAAATAATTTATTTTTATAGTAAATATGGGATATATTTGAAAAATTCTTTGAATTACTATCCACAAGGAAATGGTTTAGCAGAATCAACAAATAAAAACTTGCTTAGTCTAAGGGATAACAAAAGAAGTTGGCACTCACTAATAAATCAGGCATTATGGGCTAATAGTATCACCATAAATAAATCCATAAACACATCACCTTCCTCACTAGTTTATGGTAAGAAATGTGTCCACCCTGTACACATAGAAATAGACGCTTTAAAATTACTCAATCAAATTGGTATTGAAGAGGTAGATCCAATGGAAAACAGGTTAATACAACTCTTGCAATTGGAAGAGTAGAAAGAACAAGCTTAAAATCATTATCAAAAATATATGGAAGAAACTAAAAAATGGTTTGATAAAGAGCTACTCTCAAAAATTTCAAGGTTGGAGATTTAGTTTTGAAGTGGATTGAGAATAAGGCAAAACAAGGAAACCATCAAAAGTTTTATGTGTTTTGGGAAGGTCCTTTTGAAATAATCAATGAAAAACCACACAACTCTTTCCAACTTATAAATGAACAGGTCCAAATGCAACCTATCCCTATCAACTTCTTCCACCTGAAGCTCTATTTCGAGTGAGATGAGGACTCTCTTCCCCCCTTTGTATTTTATGTACATTATGTATTTCTAAGTTTAGTATTGTAGCAAAGTCACGATTTCATTATCGATCCTATTTTTGCTGACCAAAATCTTGGAGTGAGATAAAATATACAAATATTCATGGTTTCATGAAATAATTGCATTCTCAGGTCACTTCTTGAGAAAAATTCATGATTTTGTGATCGACCTTGTTTTTGCAGGCCATAAGCTTGAAGTGAGTTCAAACAAAAAATAGGTCATGATTTCATGACATAAGGGTATGTCTCAGTAAAAGTGAAAAAGTAACAAGATTTTATGATTTATGAGAAAATAAAATTCAAAATGCACTCTCTTTAAAGTACCACCATGCAATATTATTGGTCTAACAAAAGGTGATGTGAATTTATTGGCTCAAATAAAGGTGACACACAGTGGTTGGATTCAAGAAGGTGGTACGTGAAACAAGACTAAAACAACATTTAAAATTATTCACGAAATATGTGACACCTAATGTAATTACTGAATGATACCCTAACTCATGCATGCAATCCTTTTTACATCATGGAAGCCCTTATTTCTTACACTCTACTTTTTTAAAGTACTTTCTACAACAAAATTCCTCGACTCTACTTAGAGCTCTAGCTTCATGAAGATAGTTCTAGAGATTTTATATTGTTGAATTCATGACAAGCAATCATTATCATGGATGGGTCATATTTATATTTTGTAGTAGCTCATCAATCATAAGAGAATAATTCTAATTTTATGAACAAGGATGCAAATATTATAGATACAATTATCACCTAGAAAACCTAGAGAAAATTTGGAAATATATGGAGGTAAGAGTAGCTAAAGGTATGATTCCATATTCCCCAAGCAATTTCTCTTTCCATTCCTTACTTTCCTGGTATGTTTGCACTCTCATCCACCCTTACCCTAAGCTCCTCCCAGCCATAGTAAAATTTTATTACCCCAAATAGAGAATTTTCAGATATTCTAAGGGTAAGGTCTTATTCACACTATATCTTGATGTTTTCATGTGTGCCTTCACATCTAATAGAAATCCTGCCTTGAAACCCAAGCCATTTGACCCTATTGGAAATGCTAAATTCTATACCCTGACTAATATTATTAAGAATAATCTAAAATCACAATAATTGGAGCCACCTATCTAAGGAATTCTACCAGAAGCACCCATTCCCCTATTAAAGTTAAAAAACAAAGAGCTTTTTTCTATATTAGCTATGGTGGCGGGGCTAAAATCATATGTGCAAGTATATGGGTGGTAAATTTTATTGGCTTAGTGCATCTCGAACCCTAAATTCTATGATATATTTATCATGGAATAAATAATCATACCAATATTCTTCGATTGACCATCTTATTTATTCCAACAAGTACACGAGGGCTTGTCCAAGATGCAGAAAGGGTCTCAGACATCTTTTAGATTTTCATCGTATCTAGTATGCATCTTCTTCTTTTTCTCAAATCAATTTTCCTTCATATCTAAAATAAATTAAGATGACAAGGGGAAAATTTTACTAGTATATGAATGGATGACAACACTTTCAAAGGTTGAGTCATATTATCACTTCAACAGAGAATTTTTGGGACTGGATCTACAAATCATGTATGGTGATATAAACAAATTATCCCCAAAATTGTAAAATTTTTTGCAACACCAACATGTAGAGGAAGGTGTTTGGTTTATCTTAACTCAAGGATTAGTAATAAACCTCTATGGATTCATGGGAAAGCCTTTCTTAGTCCCACACTACATCACTAATTGTTTATTTATCTTAGAATACGTCATAAAAATGGAGTACATCAATTTCAAGTTTGGCACAGGAAAGGTAAAATTGGTACATGTCCAATGCCCTTCCAATTTGAAGGTATAGTTGTGTCCAAAAAAGGGTAGCATGAATAGATCACTAGAGCCTTAAAATACCTAAATTTGATAGAATTATCATAGAGGTGGAAATATGATCCCCTTGACAAGTTTACAAAAATGTAATCTACTTTGAACAAAATATATTTCAGGAAGTTTCATTTATATAATAGAAAAGGAATCAAGGAACATAGAAATAATGTAGAAAATTGAGCTTTAGAATGGCATGTAGACCAGATGCAATATTTTCTCCCATGGCACAATTTCTATGAGAATGTGGCCAATTATGATCCTAAGAATAATTTGAGCCATATTTTAA
Organism: Wollemia nobilis; assembly: GCA_028583015.1. Taxonomy (NCBI): domain Eukaryota; kingdom Viridiplantae; phylum Streptophyta; class Pinopsida; order Araucariales; family Araucariaceae; genus Wollemia; species Wollemia nobilis. The sequence goes on from JAQPPZ010000159.1 coordinate 854,076, forward strand.
AGGACAAATATATATGGAGAATTCAAAAGAAGGGGGTTGACTGGACAACAACAAAGGTTCTGGTCTGGTGGATGATGAGAATTCAAATTAACACAACCACTTATAAGTGGGGATTGAATAATGACCATGATGTTTCCCTCTAATATGACCAACATCAAGCTATATGGTCGAAAATTCTTGTAGATAATGTTACACCAAGATTCTATGGCACCCCAAAAAAGAATCCTCCTACTGTTAAAAAGGATAAAATAGATCAAAAAAATTCATAAGTTTGACATAGAGATCAAACCAACCAAGTTGATCAAGATCTCTATACAATAATTTGGTATCATCTTGTATAGAATAATAAGTGGCATTTATAGAGAAACATACCATATAGATAGATAAACAATTAAGAAACAAAGGTGAAAATGGATGAATGATTAAAGAGTATGCCCTAACCAACATAGTATCAGGTAGCAAAACATGGATCAAGTGGAGTTATTTCAAAATATATATAATGAATTACATCCTAATAAATAATACCTTATTCCAAAGAGGGTATGATAAAATTTTCCTTAGGTGTGTTGAAGGAGAGAAGATAGATGATCTATTGAATTCTTCTCAGAGTGACGAAGGTCATTACTTAGCATATATTATTGCTCTTAAAATTTTGAGAGTGGGGTATTATTGGCCCAAAATTATATCAAATATATTTTAGTGGGTGAAGTGTAAGTCATGTTGCTTGTTTATGGAAAAGATAAAGAAAGCTCTAATAACTTATAGCCTGTTGTTGTATTAGAACATTTCTAGCAATAAAAATTAGATTTTATAGGTAAAGTTAAACCTATCTCTAATGCATTGCAAAGGTGGATAATGAAAACCATAGATAGTTTTACCAAGTGTGTCAAAGCAATTCTAATTAAAGAGGTAAATAGAGAGATAATGATATAGTTGTTAGAGAACATCAAAATATATTTTGGGATCCCTTTTGTTTCTCAAGGATATAATATATTTATAATGGGTCTTGTTGATACTTTTTATTGGAATACTTCACCCAAGAGTTACTTGGGCTAATAAATTTCTACTCCTTGTAATTTTATCAATTTGGGGGTATCTTAAGCAAAATGATGCACCTTTAAATATGGCATACCTCTTAATGGCTTATTAACTAGCATAAAAGCCTTATAAATGATTCATGGCACCATAAAATATATAAATTTGCTTTCCAAGAGATATTCCTTGGAATCCATGCATACGTGTCCCTATTGATCTCCTAATGAGAGATTCACTTTTGAAAGGACATGATTCACTCTTATTGATCTAATCACATCATGGATCACACCACTGGACTCTACTTTGTAAAACTAGTGTCCTTGAGGCTTCAATTGTTCAATTTCTTGGTTTTATAAACCTACCAAGTATCATGAATCTCAAGGTAAAATAATTATGTTATTCCCTAATATGGTATCCACTCACCCACAAACTATGTGGGAAAATATTACCTTATGAGGAAGATATATTTGCACCCATATCATCTAGTATTTTATACTAAGTGGGGGCATCATAGCAAGAAGTACTTGCATATTGTACCATATTATTGCATGGAGAAGCATATAAATATTAAAATAAAATTCATATATGTGACCAAATGGACTACCTTTTAAATAGGTATTTAAAATTTTATTTTTATATTTTTAATAAAAAATCATAATTTTCAGATCAAATAGCTAATACATAGATGTTTTTGTGGAAAGCAAGATTCGTTACATGTTTAATTGAACAACAACTTGATAGTTGTAGACTAGTCAACATAGTTGATTGACCAATGTACTTAAAAAAAAATGATGTGATAGTCATTATCATCCTTCATGTATGATGGTTAGGTTCATAATCCTTGCATATATTTAGGGTTGTCCTTGCATATAGTGTTGTGAGTACCTTAGATAGTAGATTATTCTCTTTAAAATTTATGTCATAAAAAATTCTTGATTATTGTCATTTTCAAGATGGAAATCTATAGCATGTTAGTGAGGTTATAATTCCTCCTTGTATCTCTTGTTCATCCTCATATTTGTTTCTCTTGTTGTCATATTTTTGAGGACCTTTTTTGATGTTAAAGGTTTGGGGATCCTCAAAATGCCTCTATAAAAGGTTTGGGGCTCCTTTCAAAACCCTTTTTCCACCTAATCAAAATAATAATAATGTTGGAAATTTTGAGTGCATCTAGTTATCATTAATGTCAAGTGAACACATGAAGCTATCATTAACACCATGGAGTACACCTTCATTAAAGCTAGGATAAATGCAAAGAGTTGAAGAAAATTTGTCAAAATATTGTTTTATAAGGGTTTTTGTTAAAACCATGGTGGAAAATTAAAAGGTTTTTATTAAAACCATTATGAGGATATAAAGGCTTCATTAACATCATAATGGTAGAATTAAGGTTTTTATTAAAAACCATGGTGGCAGAATAATCCTCATAAAATCAGTGAAGAACAGATGAAGGTTTAAATTTTACCCAAAGGTGGCTTTAATTTTTATTAAACTCAAAGGTTATAAATATAATTTATAAATTTTAAATTTTTTTAGAATTTAAATAATTTATAAATTATAAATGTTGTAAGAAACACTGATGTCATCTAATATTATGGAGCATTGACGTTTAAGCCATATGGTGAATTCGTGTATAAATAATATGCCAAAGAGCCATTCAAACTTACCTCTCTTCGATTAAATTTTCATCGGACCAAGCTAAAAGTATTTTGTGCAATCGTTGATTGTTGAGGAAGAAGACAGAGTTTGTTTATCTTTTAGCATCATGAATTAGAAAAAAAGGAATAGCGTAAGTTCTAACCCAAATTGTATAGCATGGTCCATTGGCAACACATATTTTGTGAGAACATTGGGAGTGGAAGAGTCCACGATCGATTCGCATGGAGTTGGTGTGTTTGTCTTGAGTTCCAAGGGGAAAGTCTTTTGGCAAGCACTCATTTTGAGTGCCAGAATTAGGAGAGAGAGCACGAAGTGCTCTTAAGGTCTCAAACATACATCTAGTACATGTGGTGGGCAAGCCCACGGCTAGGGTGCACAAGGATGCAGTGAATAGGAGTTCGAATCACATAAGTGGCAAAGGTATTTTGTTTAAAAGAAATTTTATCTGCCTAAAGTTTTTTCCTAAAGTATTATTTGGAGTTATAAGGGTATGTGAAAGGTTGTTTGCTTGGTTCATGTTGTTGGAGTTATAAGGAAAGTTAATTTAATTTTTTCAAAGTCTTTCTTGCCATTAAATTTAATTAAAGAGGTTTTGAGTTAATTTTTGGTGGATGATAAATTTATTTTAGTTGGGAGATTATAATGTGTTATTGGAAAAATATTTTATGTATGATGATTGTTGTTTTTATAGTTGGAGTGATAAGGTGTAATTGATTGTTTGTATTACTTTGTGAGAAATATTTATCTTCTAACCTATTTGAGCTTGGCATAGAAGTGTTTGTGGTTGTGGTAGATTTATGAGATCCTTTCATCATCAAGAAAAAGGTATGAGAACATTCTTCCATAGTTGAGTTGATTGATTGGTTTTCTGGAAAATAAGTTTGGAGTGAAAAGGACTTGATTAGGTTTTACTATTGAGTATGTTGAGTTAATGCTTTAAGGATTTCTGAAATAAAAAATTGTTATTAAAACCTTGTCTTATAAGCATTGTTGTTGAAGCCATTGATTGTGTGAAGAACTTGAACTAGGGTTTGAGTATCATTGTTATGTGAGAGTTGTTTTATAAGCATTGTTGTTGAGCATTTTTGGAAATATTTTTAGTGAGTGGTCATATTCTTGGACTACGGTTTGTGAACAAGGGTTGTTTCATTGAGTGATTGGTTGAGTAGAGTTGGTTGAGCCTAGTCAAGTGGATGTGTGAAGTGGTTATTCAAGTTCCATAAAACAAACTATTATATGTTCTAATTTGATTTGATAAAGTGATTGAGCATTGAGTTGTATTTGAAGCATATTGAGTTTGTAACAATTCTCTTTATGTTTCTATGAGATTTGACAAGTTTTGTGTGGACTTGTTGAATAGATTTGAGGTAAGTCTTTGAGGAGACTTATGGACTGATTTTATGTGAGCTTTTGTGGAAGATTACGATACTGATTTGGATAAGTTCTTGAGTGGAATTATAATCAATATTTGAGAAAGTTCTAGAGAGGACTTGTGGATATATTTTGGTGCATATTTGAGGGCAGGTTTGTACTAGATTAGAGACAAAGATTGAGCAGATTTTTTCTAGACCAAAGGATTTTTTAGTGTAGATTTGAGACAGATATTTGGAGGTGACAGAGCAAAGAGGATATTAGTCTCCAGTGGATATAGATCCATTAGCCAGGGTAGATAGGATAGATCTTTTGAGTGGGGATAAGAGTCTTTAGTGGAGAGAGATCCACAAGCCAGTGTAGTGGAGGTAGTAGTCTTGTAGAGGATCACCAGCTAGAGCAGAGGAGAAGGAGTTCTCCTATAGATAGAGATCCATGAACTTGATTTAGGGGATTGGTGTCTCCTTTGGATAGATGTCCATAAACATTGTAGGGAAAGGATTCTCAAGAGGATTTATTTGAGAAAAAATTATAAGAAATATTTTTCTTCGTGGAGTAGCCCGCATTGGGTGAACCACATAAAATTATGTCTCTTATGTGTGAGATGCTTTGTGTGATGTTTACTAATTTGATATTGATGATGCTATTATTTGGGTTAAAAAGTAAAAAAAAATTATTGTATATTGTTCACCCCCCCTCTCAGTATAAGCACATATTCTTCAATTGGTATCAGAGTGGGTCTCTTTGTGAAAAGACTAATAGCTTGGAGGAGGATCCATCAATAGCACACATGACTTCAGAAAATGAAGAAGAGACTATGTTTGACATAAAAGAGAAATTATTTGTTGCTCTTAGAAAGTTGGAAAGAATTAGATAGAAGAATTAAAGCTTGGAGGAACAAGTTCAAGAAGATGAAGAAGCAATGATGGAACTTATACAGAATCTCATAGAACTCAATATTAGGGTGGAAGAAAGAAAGAAATTTGAGCAAGACTTAGTAGATCTATTGACAGCCAGGAAAATAGAATATAAAATATTGGAAGCAAAAATTGTCCACCTAAGGAATGAAGTTGAAAGGATCAAGGTACTACAAGATGCATAATATGAGAAACATAAAGAGGAATCAAGACTTCAAAAAGTAGAAACCTCAAATAGGTATAAGCAAGCAAAGGATATTGTAAAGGAATAAATCAAAGGATAACCTTTGATAAGATTTAATCACAAGAGGAAGACTACTTCACCACAAACTCCAAGACATCCAAACAGGTTACACAATTTCTTCCATGGTCATTATTTTTCTTGTAATAAATATGGTCATAGAGGTTTACACTATATTCATCATGTAAGAAATAATAGAAATTTAAATTTATTGGCACCTCTCATAGATGATGATATTATATGTTACAAATGCAATAATTTTGGGCACAAGGCTAGATGGTGTAAAATGATACTTCTTGAGTCTGGAAAAACAATTTCAACAACTAGGAAAGATGAAAGGGAAAATGTTAAGGTTGGATCAATGTTAGTTCAAATATTCCTTCATGCTCAGGATAAATAAGAACAATGGTATATTGATAATGGTTGCTCTAGTCACATGACAGGAGATAAAGATAAATTCATTGTACTAAAAGAAACAAATAGAGGATCAATAAGTTTAAGTGATAATGGATTAGTAAGGATTGGTGGAAGAGGAACTCTAAGTTTAGATAATGGGAAAATAAAAAATATAAAATGTATTGTATGTTAATGGGTTAAAACACAATCTGCTGAGTATAAGTCATCTTTGTGATCAAGGGTACATGGTTATTTTTCATCCAGATAGATGTGAGATAAGAAAATTAGAAGCTGGAAAAATCATTGCCAATGCAATAAGAACCCCAAACAACTTATACATGCTCAATGAGATCCAAGGGGAAAAGTGTATTCTATCATAATAAGATAAGATTTGGTTATGGTATAGAAGATTGGGTCACTTGAATTTTTACAACATAGCCAACATAAGCAATAAACAGGCAGTCAGATATTTACCCAAAATAAGAAGACCTCAAAACATAATTTGTGCACCCTGTCAACATGAAAGAAAACTAGGACAACCTTTAAGTCAAAAGAATATATGTCATATGACCCATTGAGCCTAATACATACAGATCTATGTGGTTCTACCAGAACGCAAAGAATTCAGGGTGAGAGCTACTTTATACTATTTATAGATAATTATTCTAGAATGGTTTGGGTAGCCTTCCTAAAAGAGAAGTTAGAGGCCTTCGAAAAATTCAAAGTATTTATGGAATTGGTTGAAAATGAAACTGGCAAAAGGATTAAGTGTTTAATATCAGATAGATGAGGAGAATTTACTTCAAATGAATTTGTAGAGTTTTGTGAACAACATGGGATCAAGAGAGAGTACTCAGCAGCAAGAACTCCTCAACAAAATGGGGTAGTTGAAAGGAAAAATAGGACTATTGAGAATATGGCTAGAGCTATGTTAAATGAATCTAAGCTATCAGATGGTTTTTGGAGAGAAGTTGTACACACATCAACATACATAATAACTAGGGCTCAAATGAGGGTGAATAATTACAAGACTCCATATGAGCTTTGGAAAGGAAGACCTACCACTATAAAACACTTCAAAAATTTTGGAAGCAAATGTTACATAAGACGGGAAGATCAAAACTTAGGCAAGTTTGATCTAATATGTGATGAGAGAATTTTTCTTGGTTATTCCACAAGGAGTAAAGTATACAGGTGCTTCAACAAAAGAACATGCACTATGGTGGAAAGTATGAATGTAACAATTGATGAGAAGATAGATTCAAGAGAACCAGTTCAGCAAATTGTGTATCAAGAAGATGGATGTTGTCAAGAAGAATTTTGTGAGGAATCAGATATAGAAGAAGAAGGAACACAAAGACTTCTTCCCAAAAATCCATCCAAGTATGTACAGAAGAATCATCCAAAAGAGCAAATAATCGAGAATCCAGATGAAAGACAGATAGTGAGAAGAATAATAAAACCATCTCAACAAGCAAATTTTTCTTTGCTATCTAAGATTGAGCCAAAAGACTTCACTCAGGCAAGTGAGGATAAATTTTGGATTAATTTAATGAATGAGGAATTAGATCAAATAGAGAAAAGAAAAAATTTGGAACTTGTTCCATGACCAAAGGACAAAAATGTGATTGGCACAAAATGGGTATTCAGACACAAGTTAAATGAATATGGATAGGTGGTCATAAATAAACCAAGGTTAGTATGCAAAGGTTATGCACAGGTATAAGGAATTGACTTTGATGAGACATTTGCTCCAGTTGTACGACTTGAAGCTACAAGGATGTTTTTATCCTTCTCAAGTTTCAAAACTTTTAAGGTATATTAGATGGATGTCAAGTCAGCATTTCTAAATGGTATTCTAGAAGAAGTTTATATTGAACATCCAGAGGGATTCATATTAGCAGATGAACCAGATCATATATGCAGATTGAAAAAGGCACTGTATGGTTTAAATCAAGCTCCAAGATAATGGTACTAAATATTGGATATGTTAGAATATTATTATTATTATTATGTGCACTATGCCTATAATTGATAGGTTGACATTTGTCTTCTACCACTTGTCCCTGTCTTCAGTTTGAGTTGGAGTGGTGTCTTCTAAAAGACACTTGGAGTGGAGCTTATGAAACTTGTCATATATCACTCCTAAGCTTGATGCTTATATATTGTAAGATAACTTGTAAATAAAGTGTGTCTTATCTTTCAGTCCCAACATTTGGTATCAGAGTGGTGAGATCCGCCTATGGGGACTAGTTTGTGGAGTTAGGGAGTATGCTCTCCACTCATTGAGTGGATCAAAAACTAGAAACTCATTTTTTTTTCTAATTCTCTGTTTTGTCACTATCCAATTATTTACCCATATCATATTAGGCTTGAAAGGTGGTTGTTTTTTGGAGAGTAAAGTCCAAGTAGGTTGTATTTTTTATCAAATCTAGGATATTGGGCATTCACAAATTTGTTTGGTCCCTATTATCACTGCCATAGTCTAAAAAATTAGTTTAGCTAGTTTCAAGAATCAATCCATCAAATTCATTTTTAGAATAATCTGTGATCTATTGTGTGACTATCATCTAGCTACAGGAGATTCTAGCTATTGTTTTTCATTCCTTTAAAGGTAGCCAACACAACGAATTTATTTCAAAACCAGCTCTCAATGGTGTTGCTATGAACGTGATTGTGCTTATTATTGTATCATGCTTAGTGTGGGAGTAGATTTACCAATCAATCTATTCTAGTCGCGAGATGCTGGCGAAAAAATGGATTGTTACTACCGACGATATCACTATGGTCCTTGATGACCTCCGAGTTTTTTTTGCTGACCTCCATTTTAGATTTCTTATGCAGTCAGACAAGGACATTAATTCCACTCTTCATTTATGGATGAATTTTCTTCATGTGGAAGTGTGATCATGGAGCTTATTGTTGTGCAAGTAATGTTGGTGTGGAGCTTATTGTTGTGTTGGTAGTGTTCCATATTTTGCAGTTCCTAGATGAGGAGAAGTTTAAATTTTTTTGGCACACTTGTTGAGAAACCAACAGTTTTTCGACCATTTGGTTTTTTTTGCATACGGCCAACCAAATTCAAATTTTTAACTAGTTGTTGATAGCCAGTACACACAACAACCACTTGTAATCCATGCACTCTTTATATATGTGATCATGAGATGGAGTTTGATTGCGATGATAGTAAGTTTCTTAGCAATGATGGGAAATTATGATGACAACATTTCCATATTGTTCTTGACAGGAAGAATAATGTCTGTTTGCTAAGAAGGTGCATTTCTATATTGTTCTTGACGGGAAGAAGAATGTTTGTTTGCTAAGAAGGGTGTTTTTTGATGTTAGCCAGAAAACCAGAACAAAGCATGGAGCCTACTGTAGATGAGGATTTGGCACACGATATTTTTGACAAACTGAAGATGAAGTGGAGTTTATTGTTGTGATCTTCTTCTGCATGGAGATAGAAGTGAGTTCTCCTAAGTTTGAAACTTCTACCTGAGTGTAGTGTTTGGCCCTATATTGAAGTGATTTTTTGAAGCTTGTTGTGTGCACAAGTGAAGATGAAATGGATCTAGCCTGGACACATGCTTTTTATGCAGTTTTGGAGGCTTGTGAAATGGCATGAATGTATGATTTGGCCATCAAAAACTTGTACGCGCAGACACTCGAGCTCACCAGCACAATCCTTGTTGATCCAGGAAGCCCACTCACTGAATGATTACCGTAGATTTACTAGAAGAATGGACAGGTGGCAACTTTGAAGAAGTGTGAAGCCGTTGAGAGAGCATTGATACCTTCGATGCTGGAGTTGAGTCATGCTTCCCTTAGTTTGTGGCAAAGTTTAATAAAGTTTTTTTTTTAATTTTTAGAAGGGGGAATTTTATTTAAATTTATTATTCCTTTTTTAAATGAGTTTGAGTATAAATGTTTGAGTGTAGTCATACCATATTAAGCCACGAAAGCTTATTTGAAACATTGAGGACATGCACTAAAGTTATAATGAAGGCAACTTTAAATTTTGAATTTTTAGGGAGAAACTTTGTATGAAATATCTTCTATGATATTTTCAAATTCAATATTTGAAGACTGCTTTGTTGGCAGCAATTTTTATAAAAAATCCCAAGTTAAGTATTTTCTTGCAGAGTAGCACTCGGATGGGTGACCACTTGGGAATGTCCCGAAGCTGCACACATTTGGAGTGTCATTACATTTTTATTTTTTAAAGCTTCAAATTGTATCCGACTATAGGCTTATTTATAGTCATTGGAAAGAGATTTTCGAGAGGAATCTATTGGTGAAATTAGTTTTCAGTTTTGAGATCATTTACTCAACTAAATTTTAAGTCAAAGATGAGATTGTAAAAAGAGTGCATTTTTGGTTGCATCCGAAACTCTTGGTTGATAATTTGGCAAAATAGTAAGGGGATCAATTCTAAGTCTTTGGAGGGACATTATGCCAAGTTATTCATTGAATTTGGCAATTTTGGAGGTAATCTTGTAAGTGAAGGCATTGATCTTGTACAATATTTTGGAGGTACATTTGGGGCTAATTTTTTAGCCAAGTTTCCAATACAAATCATCCTATCAAGGGGTGATTTAGGGCCCCTTGTCCCTTGTCGGTGGATTCATTTTGTGGCACTCTCTTGGCCACTTGGTGTTTGTTGCTTGCATCTTCTGTTTGGGCTTTGTCTATATTTTATGCTTGCTATTACCCTTACATGACCTTGGGTTTTATAATTGTAATCAAGTGTAGTTCCATTGCATACACACTTGACACTAAGCCATATACAAGCAAGCAAACACATACAAGCATCTTCTCATAAAGAAATAAGACATTGACACATCTATTGTAAAAATTCTAAAGAAGCAAGCAAGTATCACATTTTTATAACCACCTATGTTCCATGTATCAATCTGCTCATATACCTATAGTCTACCTCATGTAAGGGTGGGTTATTGAGTAGTTTGGTATAAATGTCTGGCAGGTTATTCCCTTTCAGAATCACCTATGTTCCACGTATCAACTGCTCAAATGCTTATAGTCTCCCTCACGTAAGGGCGGGTATATTGAGAAGTTTGGTATAAAGGTCTAGAAAAATTCTAATTCTTACTCTCTTTGGATAGGAAAAGGCACTTGTATTCAACTTAACCCTCCCACTATTGGAATCACTTGAATATTCAGAGTGGAAAAACTAGACGAACTCTCCTCTGGATATTTAGTGGTGTACCCTAGATTTTTTTTAGGGCTCTAATTTGGCATTTGTCATTCTTACTTCATCCTTTGTTGAGATCCATTTTCTTTTGATCCTTTTCTAAAACATGGCTACTAAAAATCTATTAAGTGGACTTACAAAGAAACTTGAAGGAGAATAAAATTTTACAAATTGGAAGTATGAGATGGAATCAATATTAATCATGAATGACATGTGGGACTTTGTGAAAGATAGGCAGGATAATGAAGACCCACTCACTGCACCTACAGACCCTAAAGAAAAATCACAACTTGAGAAGAATTCTAATATAGCTTTAAGCCTAATCGAGCTAGCTACAGGAATTCAATGCAGAGAAACTATAAGGGCTGCAAAAACCCCTAAACAAGCATGGGATGCTCTCAATAGATTGTTTGATAGGCCAAGTCAAGATAATATTTTGTATCTCAAACAAAAATTGCACAATGTATGTATGAAAGGCTCACTTACCGATTATATTATGGAAGTGAAGTCTATTAAGAATGATTTCTTAGCTTCTGGTAAAACCCTAGATGATAATGAGTTAATTCCAATAATGTTGCATGGTCTTCCTTCAAAGTTTCACTCCTATTCTACCATGTTAGACTTGAGTGGTAAAACAATAAATTCCACACTTGATGATATTGAGATCCTACTTAAGAAACATGAGCAAGCCCTAATCAAATATGAAGAAATTGAAGCCACATCAGTAGTTTTTGCCACCAAGGCAACTTTACAGCCTAAAAAAAATAAGGGTCAAAATCAGCATAATCAAAATCAAAGGGGTAGACAACATCAGAGATACCCACAGTACCAAATCAATAGTAGCCACATCAGCAATAGTACAAGCAACAACAAAATTAGTAGTACCATCAGCAGCCACATCAACAACAGTACCAGCAGCAACCAAGATGGCAAAAAAGACCTCAAGGGGGTCAAAACAACAATCAACAAGGGTGTGAATATTGTGTAAAATGGAATCATAATGTTGCTAATTGCTATAAAAAGCAAAGAGAACAGGGAGAACCAAAAAATAATAATCTGAACACATTGTATGCAACCAACCAAGTTAACGTTGAAGATAAAGAATGTTGGTATATTGATTTTGGAGTAGAAAAGCACATGATAGGAAGGCAATATTGGTTGACCAAGGTTCAGCCTACATCAAATCAATTCATTACTTTTGGTGATGAAAGTGCTCTACCCATTGAAGGTGTTGGGGAGGCACCAATTACTTTGCATGATGGTAATAATGTTCCTGCAACAGATGTTTTGTATGTGCCTGGTCTTAAAAGGAGTCTTATTTCTATTGGATAGCTTACAGATAAGGGCTATAATGTCTATTTTGAAAAAGACAAATGCTACATTAAGGAACCCAATGGCAATGTCAAGGCCATGGGAGTCAAAAAGGATGGTGTTTACTACCTCCTTACAAAATCTATAACACAAACATCTTTGCATACAACTACTTTCTCTTTGGAGTACATGTGGCATGAAATATTGGGACATTTAAATTTTAATAATCTTCAAATGATGGCTACAAAAGGATTAGTTAAATAACTTCCACATCTTAAGTAGTCAAAATTTTTTTGTGAGCCATGTGTAATAGCCAAACACCATAGGAAACCATTTGAAATAGGAAAGGCATGGAGAGCCAATAGACCTTTGAAATTGGTTCATTCAGACATTTGTGGGCCAATGTCTGTTTAATATTATACTAAGCTAAATACTACATCACTTTCATTGATGATTACAGCAAAAAGGTATGGATCTACCTAATTCAATATAAGTGGCAAGCCCTTTATAAGTTCAAAGAATTCATCGCACTTGTTGAAAGAGAAAGTGGCTACCAAATCTCCACCTTAAGATCAGATAATGGTGGAGAATATTTCTCCAATGAATTCTTTAATTTTTGTAAGTATCATGGGATAAGGAGGAAATTCACAACCCCTTATACCCCACAACAAAATGGAGTTTCTGAGAGGATGAATCAAACAATCATAAATAGGGAAAAATCAATGTTACATGTTGTTATATTACCTAACTCATTTTGGGGAGAAGTTGTTCTTACTGTTGCATACTTGACTAATAGGTCATACACAAATGCCTTACATGAAAGAACACCTGAAGAAGCATGGAGTGGAAGGACACCCTATGTGGTCCATTTTAGAATATTTGGATGTGATGCCTATGCTCATATTCCTCATAATAAAAGGAAGAAGTTTGATGATAAGAGCCAAAAATGCATCTTTGTTGGCTATAGTGATAGTACCAATGCATATAAATTATATGAACCTATTTCCAAGAAAATCATTTTATCTAGGGATGTTACCTTTCATGAGTATCCCCCATCTAATCCTCCTAAGGCCTCCACTTTAGAAATAACTAATGAAATAGTTGCTCCATTCATGCATACAATATCATCTAGTCCTTCTCCTTCACTCATAAATCAAAAAATTCATCCACAAGAATAATTTCTTACAAATTATCCATGTCCTCCATCTCCTCCTCCTAATTACTGAGTAACATCATCCAATCCTTTACCCAAGTGGGTTCAAGCCACAATAGATGAATCCCAAAATCATTTGCCCACCTATACAGGTAAAAGGCCTTCATCCCTAAGACACCAAGTGAATTATGCCCTAATGGCCAAAGTCCTTAGCCAACCTGAACCTTCTAATGTCAAAGAAGCACTTGGTGATCCTAAATGGGTTCATTCCATGGATCAAGAATTGGATTCCATTGAAAGGAATCACACTTGAGAGTTAGTTGATTTACCCAAAGGAAAATATACCATTGGCACAAAATGGGTATACAAGGCAAAATATAAAGTAGATGGCTCACTAGATCGCTACAAGGCTCACCTAGTAGCTCAAGGCTATAAGCAACAAGAGGGAATTTATTATGAGGAGACCTTTTCTCCTGTGGCTAAGATGACTACAATCAGGATAGTTATTGCTATGGCAGCTCAAAAACATTGGCCAATATATCAAATGGATGTCAAGAGTGCATTTCTCAATGGTCATTTGAAGGAGGAAGTGTATGTGAAAAAACCACCAGGGTACATAATTGAATGTCAAAAAAAAAAAGTCCTCAGATTAAATAAAACTCTATATGGGTTGAAGCAAGCACCCCGAGCTTGGTATGCAAAGATTGACTCCTATTTTCTCAACCTTGGTTTCACTAGATCTACAATAGAATCTACTCTCTATGTGAAACATTGGAGGAACCGCATCATTTTGGTTACATTGTATGTGGATGATCTTCTCATTATAGGTGATGACATAGAAGGAATAAGGTTGCTCAAGGAGGACTTATGCAAGAACTTTGAGATGATAGATTTAGGCCTCCTCCACTATTGCTTAGGCATAGAGGTATGACAACAACCTGGTAAGATTTTTATCTCATAGGCTAAATACATTCAGTCTATTTTGGAGAGGTTTCGCATGGAGGAGTGTAAGCCCTCTCTCACTCCATTGGAAACTAGGTTGAAATTCGTCAATAGTGATGATGAAGAAAGGGTTGATGGTACCCTTTACAGGAAGCTAGTTGGAAGTTTGATCTACTTAACTTCAACTAGACCAGATATTTGCTATTCAATTGGCCTTATTTCCATATTCATGCAGGATCCTAAGAAGAGCCATTGGATAGCAGCTAAGAGGATTGTGAGATTCCTCAAGGCCACACCTCATCATGGCCTTATCTATACATCAAGTGATGATTTTTCATTGGTTGGCTACACAGATTCATATTGGGCTAGTTGTCCTGAAACTAGAAGATCCACATCAGGTTATTGCTTTCAGTTGGGCCACGGCTCTATTTCATGGAGCACAAAGAAGCAAAACACAGTTTCATTATCTTCAACAGAAGCTAAATATAGAGCAGCAGTTGAGGCAACTAAGGAGGCAATATGGTTGAGGAAATTACTTCAGGATATTGGGCTATTCATACATGGTCGAACATATATATATTGTGACAATAAAAGTACCATCAAGATGACCAAGAATCCAGTTTTTCATGCTAGAAAAAAACACATTGAGATCCATCATCACTTCATCAGAGAAATAGTCCAAGAAGACATTATACACATGGAGTATGTACCAACTCAATATCAAGTGGCAGACATCTTCACCAAGTCACTTGGGAAAGAAAAGTTTTCTCAGTTTAGCAATTTGCTATATCTATGTAAAAGAAGTCAAAATTAAGGGGGAATGTTATCTAATGTTGACTTATCTTTTTAGGATAGTGCACATTAAGGGGGAATGTTAGAATATTATTATTTTTATAATGTGCACTATACCTATAATTGACAGGTTGAAATTTGTCTTCTACCACTTGTCCCTGTTTTCAGTTTGAGTTGGAGTGGTGTCTTCTGAAAGATACTTGGAGTGGAGCTTATGACACTTGTCATATCTCCCTCCTAAGATTGATGCTTATATATTGTAAGATAACTTGTAAATAAAGCGTACCTTATATTTCAGTCCCAATAGGGTAAGTATCTTCAGGAATAGGGATTTAGAAAAGGAATAGCAGAGAGTAATTTATACATCAAAAATAAGGGGAATGATCTACTAATTGTGGTTTTTTATGTTGATGACATCATTTTTTGGGGAAATAATGATAAGATGTGTAAAGAATTTTCTAATAAAATGCAAAATGAATTTGAGATGTCTATGCTTGGTGATTTTTCCTTCTTTATTGGGCTTCATATTTCACAATCAAATAAAGGAGTATTTATCTCACAAACCAAGTATATAAAAGAGATGCTAAATAAATTCAGGCTAGAAGATTTCAAACTGGTAAGCACCCCCATGGTCATAGGATGCAAGTTAAGTAAGGATGATGAATCTCCAGAGGTAGATCAAAGATTATATAGATCCATTATTGACAACTTATTGTATGTTATAGCTACAAGACCAGACATAGTGCAGTCTATGGGACTAGTGGCTAGGTTTTACATAGCACCTAAGGAAACACATGTGGCAGCAGTAAAGAGAATTCTCAAGTATCTAAAAGGAACTATGGATATTGGGTTTTGGTATCCCAAAAGTGAGAGTTTCACACTTACATCATATACAGATGTAGATTGGGCTAGCAGTATTGATGACAAAAAAAGCACAAGTGGAGGAGCATTCTTCCTTGGAGACTATTTAGTCTCTTGAATAAGTAAGAAGTAGAGTTCAGTATCCTTATCTATAATAGAAGCATAATATATTATAGTAGTAGCTAGTTGTACACGTGTTATGGATGAAGATAACTCTATAAGACTTCAAGATAAAGCATTACCATCCTATCCCTATACTATGCGATAATAAAAGTGCTATAAGTATTTCAAAAAATCCAGTGATGCACTCTAGGACAAAGCACATTCCAATTAAGTACCACTTTCTAAGATAACAGGTGATAGATAAACAAGTTAGGTTGGAATATATTACTACAAAGGAACAAATAGCAGATATTTTCACCAAGTCACTTTCAAAGGAAACCTTTGAGTATCTTTGAGTAAAACTAGGAGTAAGACTCCCACCCCATAATTAACCACCTCAAGAGGAGGTGGGAAAGGGGCTAAGCTAAGAGACTCATTATTAGCCTCGAGCCCCAAAGGTGACCCTTTTCCATTGATGTAAAAGGGGATAGATTTGAGTAAGGGGAGATTTTTATTATTTAAGAAAAATAGAATAGAGCATTGAGCTAGGGGGAGCAATGTCCTAGGGGGAGAAGAACAAAGGAAAGGTCAAGTTTTTGGTAAAAAGGATTTGGGTTGCCATAAATGATAAATGGGGAGATTTTTGGACATTTTGAGCTCATCTAGTTGTCATTGATGTCAAGTGAACACATGAAGATGTCATTAACACCATGGATTACACCTTCATTTAAGCCGAGATAAATGCAAAGAGTTAAAGAAAAGTTATCAAAATATTATTTTATAAGAGTTTTTGTTAAAACCATGGTGGCAAATTAATAGGTTTTTATTAAAACCATTATGAGGATATAAGGCTTCATTAACATCATAATGGCAAAATTAAGGTTTTTATTAAAAACCATGGTAGCAAAATAATCCTCATCAAATAAGTGAAGAATAGATGAAGGTTTTAATTTTACCCAAAGGAGGATTTAATTTTTATTAAAGCCAAAGGTTATAAATATAATTTATAAAATTTAAATTCTTTTAGAATTTAAATAATTTATAAAATATAATGGTTGTAAGAAGTGTCGATGTCATCAAATATTATGAAGTGATGATGTCTAAGCCATATGGTGAATTTGTGTATAAATAATATGCCAAATAGGCATTCAAACTTACCTCTATTTGATTTAATTTTCATGTGACCAAGCTAAACATATTTCATGCAATCGTTGATCATTGAGAAAGAAGACAAAGAGTTCATTTGTCTTTTAACACTAGTAAGAAGAAAAGAAGGGAGAGCATAAGGTCTAACACACATTGGATAGCATGGTCCATTGGCAACATGCATTTTACGAGAGCATTGGGAGTGGAAGAGTCCATGATCGATTCGCATGGAGTTGGCGTGTTGTTCTTGAGTTTCAAGGGGAAAGTCTTTTGGCATGCATTTGTTTTGAGCACCAGAATTAGAAGAAAGAGCATGAAGTGCTCTTAAGGTTTCAAATGTATGTCTAGCGCACGTGGTGGGCAAGCCCGTGACTAGGGCGCATGAAGAGGCAATGAATGGGAGTTCGAATCCCATAAGTGGCAAAGGTATTTTGTTTAAAAGAAATTTTATTTACGTAAAGTTTTTTCCTAAAGTATTATTTGGAGTTATAAGGGTATGTGAAAGGTTGTTTTATTAGTTCATGTTGTTGGATTTATAAGGAAATTTAAATTAATTTTTGTCAAAGTCTTTCTTGCCATTAAATTTTATTAAAGAGGTTTTGAGTTAATTTTTTGTGGATGATAAAAAAATTTAGTTGGGAGATTATAAGGTGTTATTGGAAAAATATTTTATGTATGATGATTTTTGTTTTTATATTTGGAGTGATAAGGTGTAATTGAGTTTTTGTATTACATTGTGAGATATATTTATCTTCTAACCTCTTTGAGCTTGGCATATAAGTGTTTGTGGTTGTGGAAGATTTATGAGATCCTTTCATCATCAACAAAAAGGTATGAGCACATTCTTCCATAGTTGAGATGATTGATTGGTTTTCTGGAAAATAAGTTTGGAGTGAAAAGGACTGGATTAGGTTTTACTATTGAGTATGTTGAGTTAATGCTTCAAGGATTTCTAAAATAAATAATTGTTATTAAAACCTTGTCTTATAAGCATTGTTGTTGAAGCCATTGATTGTGTGAAGAACTTGAACTAGGGTTTGAGTATCATTGTTATGTGAGAGTTGTTTTATAAGCATTGTTGTTGAGCATTGTTGGAAACATTTTGAGTTAGTTATCATATGCTTGAACTAGGTTTTGTGAGCAAGGTGTGTTTCATTGAGTTATTGGTTGAGTGGATTTGGTTGAGCCTAGTCAAGTAGATGTGTGAAGTGGTTATTCAAGTTCCATAAAACAAACTATTATATATTCTAAATTGAGTTGAGAAAGTGATTGAGCATTGAGTTGTATTTGAATCCTGTTGAGTCTCTAACAACTCTCTTTATGTTTCTATGAGATTGGACAAGTTTTGTGTGTATTTTTTGAGCATATTTAAGGTAAGTATTTGAGGAGACTTGTGTACTAATTTTGTATGAGATTTTGTGGAATCTTATGATACATATTTGGATAAGTTCTTAAGTGGAATTATCAAACATATTTGAGCAAGTTCTAGAGAGGACTTGTGGACAGAGTTTGGTGCATATTTGAGGGTAGGTTTGTGCTAGATCAGAGACAAATATTTATGTGATTTGTGCTAGACCAAAGGACTGTGTTTAGTGTAGATTTGAGACAGAGCTTTGGAGGTGACAGAGTAGAGAGGACATTAGTCTCCAGTGAATAGAGATCCATTAGCTAGGGTAGATAGGATAGGTCTTTTGAGTGGGGACAAGAGTCTTCAGTGGAGATAGATCCATAAGCCAGTGTAGTGGAGGCAGTAGTCTTCTAGAGGATCACAAGCTAGAGCAGAGGAGAAGGAGTTATCCTATGGATAGAGATCCATGAACTTGATTTAGGGGATTGGTATCTCCTTTGGACAAAGGTCCATCAACATTGTAGGGAAAGGATTCCCAAGAGGATTTATTTGAGAATAAATTATAAGAAATATTTTTCTTTGTGGAGTAGCCTGCATTGGGTGAACCACGTAAAATCATGTCTCTCATGTGTGTGATGCTTTGTGTGATGTTTATTGCTTTGATATTGCTGATACTATTATTTGGGTTAAAAAGCAAAAAAATTTATTGTATACTGTTCACCCCCCCTATCAGTATATGCACATGTTCTTAAAATAATTCCTCCTTGTATAAATTGCTTCTTATTGTACTATGTCCTATTTGTTTTATTCATAGGAGGATACTTTTTGTAAATTTAATTGTAAAATTCAATACTCAAAAATTTCTTTACTTACGCATCATACACTTTGACTCCTAAAATTGAACATTATGTAGGTAAGTTTTGGACAAGTTGAATGAATATGAATTAGAATGTTTGGGAGCTTTGATTTGAATATAACTCTAATTATTCTCTCTAATTTATAACAAGTGAAGTCGGTAGAACAATGTGTTGGACACTGATATATATTAATTGGAGGAAAGGGAAAAAATTCAACATTCTCAAAATGCATGTGTTTTAATTATTTAATATGGTAATTATGGCCACTAAGTAAAATTATTATTTTTATATACTATATAAAAAAAGTTAACAAGCATCAATGATTTAGATCTTAGATGTTTCACTATTGCATTAATTTAAAAAATAAATAAAAGAAAACTAGCATAGAATAATAATCTCATCTCCAACTATAGAAAAGCAAATTGCTAGTTTATATGGATTTTATGTTTATGAAATATTAATTTATTTTCATGAGAGAATATGCTTGTCTTTTCATATGTGCATATGAAAGGTAAATTTAAATTTTCATCAATCATCCAATTTTATTTTAATTATATTTTCTACCATGGAGACTTTAACACTTGATTTTTAATCTAATAAGGATCAATATGCTTTACTCATATAATTCTTAAATCCCCTTCTCAAATTCTAGGGTAATTTACATTATGGATTATGGGATGAACACACTAATATGATTGCCTAATTAGATGAGCATAATGGCATACAATACCCACAACCTTAAAAAGTATTAAATATATATATTTTTGTAATCACAACCTAAAATTTAGCTTTTGCATGGTTGTTGTCAATACAATTGCCTTGATGTGATACATCTGATGATGTATATGATTTATAACCTCAAAAAGTTTCAACCTATGGTATTAGTAGAAAGAATCAAAATATTATGAATCTATGTTGGAGGATTCCCTTGGTATAAACATATGTACTTTATATTGCCTAATTTGGCTTCTTTCTAATAGTCTTAATATTAATGTTTTAATTAAAATAATATGGAATATATGTTAAACCATAAGAACATTTTAGTATCATTGATTTTGATGGGTAGGTGAAAATATTAAATATAGAAGCTTTATTACCCTATAGTTTAAAAAATATTTATAGTTATATTGGATAATAATGATGCCCAATTAAGTGAGAAAGTTTATGACAATAGTACTCCATGAGGTGAGTTTGTTGATATTCCCTACCTTTTACAAATCGTGTTTTTCTTATTGATGCTATGGACTATGTATTTACTTTTCATAAAAATCATTAATTATATATTATGTTGGTTGTGTCCTTACCAAGTCTATGCTCAATAATTAGGTAGAATGCATTTGGAAAGTGAAGGGAATTAGAGTAATTAGATTTAGAGACATGATCTAGGGTTTGTTTTTTTTGCTTTCTAGCCCAAGTCATCATAATGCTCTTTTGTTATATGATCTACATTTTAAATATAGCGCTATTGTAAATAAATGGGGAGAATCAATAAATATTCTAGTTAGTCTTTGTTAGAGAAAAAGAAATAATTTATTGTATTGAATCAATAAGCTTGATAAATACATGCAATATCATTTTGATAAATGATCATTACAATTAATGATCATTACAACTAAAAATATCATTAAAATTGATGCTCTATCTAGTTTTTTATAACTCATCTCACCTCTCATGAGATTTGATAATAATATAATAATTTTTTTATCCTAACATCCCCCACTTATTACATATTTGGTATATAAAGAGAATTGTGAAAAAATTCAAACTTGAAACATGCAAGTGCCTTTGTAGATATATCTGCAACCTATTTGTTAATGGGAATGCATTACAGCTAGATCTAATTATTTTGAAATTTTTCATGATTGAAGTGGCATTGAACTTTAATGTGGTTTTTTCTTTCATAAAACACTAGAATCTTAATCAATTTTAGAGCACCTTGATTATCATAATGTAATAGTGCTGGGAGATTTCTCTCTACACCCATATCTGATAGAATACAATGTAACCATATTGCTTCACACGTAGCTCCTCTTGCAACATGAAATTTATCCTCTATGGATGATAATGCTATTTCCTATTGTTTCTTGGTGTGCCATGATACAGGTCTAGATCCTAGATAAAATACATATCCAAATTTTGTTTTTTTATCATCCAATGATCTGACATAATTATAATTTATGTATCCTTGTAAGTAGAATTTATCTTTCTTCTTATATTCTAGGCCATATTATGTTGTACCATAGATATAATATAGTATCCTCTTAGATATATTCCAATGACTTTCTTTAGGATCCTACATGAATTTTGAAAGATAACTTATAACCAATTTTATGTCAAACCTAGTGTTTGTTAGGTATATGAGACTCCCAATAAATTTATGATAAAGAGTGCTAGATACCTTAAGAGACTTGTCATATTGGAAGAGTTGTAAACCTTACTTCATTGGTGTTTCCTTAGGTTTATAGTTTGCCATTTGATATTTTTCTAATAATCTTGGAATTTTTTATCTTTGATATCACAATGAACTTTTTCCTCTACCAAACCTCCAAGACAAGACAATAGTCTAGGAGTTCCAGATCTATCATATCAAAAAAAAAAAATCAAGTCATTCTTTATTGTATCCACCAATTCCTCTGCATTGCATGTAATGATAATATCATCAGCATATAACACAAGTATCACTATCTTAGATCCAAATTTCTTGAGATAAATATTTGCATTTGAAGGAATTTTGGTGAATCCATGTTGTAATAGGTGCTCATCAATTTTGATGTACCAAGATTTAGTAGCCTACATCAATCCATATAAGGACTTGAAAAGTTTGCATACCTTATGTTCTTATCCATTGACAACAAAACCTTTGGGTTGAGTCATATACAACTCTTCTTGGAAATCATCATTATGGAAGGTATTTTTGACATCCATTTGATGTAACTTCCAATCAAATTGCATTTTCATGGAATAAAGAACAAGGATGGTTGTCATATTTGCTATGGGTGAAAACTTTTATTTATATTCAATTCCTTCCTTTTGTATATAGCCCTTGTAATGAGCCATGCCTTATATTTTTCAATGGATCCATCTTCCTTGTACTAATTTTGAATACCCTTTTGTAACCTATGGGCTTCTTTCCTTTATGTAGATCAACAAGATCCCATAATTTGTTCTTTTATCAAAGAATTATACTATGTATCCATAGTTATCTTCCACTTGGGTGAGCTAAGTGTATCCTTCACTGATGTTGGTTCTAAAATTTCTATTACTAAAGACATGAATCCTAAATTTCCTTCATGTTATGGCATACAATGAGTGTGTGGTCGAGTGGAAGTGATATCAATATGTACATCTAGTTTGGCATCTCTGATGGTACTCATGAACTATTTTGGATTTTTGCATTGTTGTCAAGGAACAAATACTTTAGGATTGTTACCAATGGTTAGAACATCTTCTTGGACATACACATCAAAATATATGCTCACAATAGGAGATGTAGCATCTTGGGATTCCTTAGAGATATCAATATATTATTTTGCTTCAATCGCTTCATCAAATACTATTTCTCAACTTATATGCATTTTCTTAGTGGTGGGGTCTATCAATAGATACCCTTTTGATTTATCACCATACTTAAAAAATATGTGTGGCATTGACTTCACATCCAAGTGATCCTCTTTTTATTTGGCACATGCATATATACATTGCTAAAAAAGACTCTAAGATGTGATATTGAAGGCTTCATCCTAGACCAAGCTTCTTTAGGTGTGACTGTAGGTCAAAATTAATACACTGAGGGGAATGAGGATATTTTCCAAAATTTTGTAAATATAAAGAATAGTCACGATTTTGTGATTGACCTTATTTTTGTGGGTCGATAGCCACATGGAGATAGAAGGATAAAAAGTATTGTTATATCATGATTGACCTTATTTTTGTGGGCCAATATCTAGAAGGAGCTAGAAGGATGAAAAGTGTCATGATCTCATGACTGACCTTATTTTTATGGGTCGATAGCCAAAAAGAGCTAGAAGAAAAAAAGGGTCACGATCTCATGATCGGCTTCATTTTCATAGGTCATTAGCTCAAGAAGTAGAGGAGTGGAAGACAGTTGGGATATCATATTTAAGAAGATTGATGCTAACATGCGATAATCAAAGAATCATATCCTAACCGTTTGTTGTTGAAAACCCCACTATGTTGTTTCTTCTTGGTATAATAGGTGTTGTTGAAAATCTTACCATAATAGGCTAGTTGGCATATTATTGTAATAGAATTTATTATTTTTGTTGTAAGAGAGTGTATATGTAGGATGAGTGACTCTAAAAAAGGGGTCAACTCTTAGATGTTTACAAGATCAAATTTATGCAGACTTTTAAAAGCAATAAAGATAAACTCTCTATTTGGTTTTTTGGTTCAATAGTGTGTAGTCATGTATGTATGAATGAGTTAATACTTCTATACAATCTATATGGAATGTGAATATCATTAATTCTATCTCTGGATTTTTGCATTTTAATTTCAATAGTTATAGAGTTAATGATTCTAGTGGGTTAGTGATTGATTTAATCTACACCAGAGAACTTGTTGTTTCTATGTGTTTCCTTGTTGTTGTATAATTTGTACCATTCTACACCATCTAGCAATAGCTATATATCCCTATTTAATCACTTTACTCTTTCCATTTCACCATAACCAATAAAGTAACTAGACTTCTCTAGATATTGAACCTTATAGTCTTTATCTTTGAACTATTTTTGGGACCCGCCATGCAATTTTTGGGACCCGCCATGCAATTGTTAATAGGGTCCAGCCCTCGGGTGCCCCTCAGTCTGAGAGACAGGGTGGTACAGGCAAGAAAGGGAGATGTATTCTAGCTGACATAGGGGCTTGTGATACGCCTGTTCAGCTTCATGAGGAAACCCTTCTTGCTACCTATCTTCCCATCCAAGTACCAATTTGTGCTGGAGGTCACTTGATAGAGTGACACAACCAATGAATTTTATAGCCACGACTGAAAGTGGGCTCACAGCTGCAACTTTCCCTTTAGGATGGGGGTGATTGAAGTTTTCGCCTTGAAGCAGAAGATTTTCCTGGAGGAAAAGCTGGCTAATTTTGGCCTACTCTAGATTCCCTAGAGGTGGCTCTATGATCCTCTATGAGTGATGAAGGATCACTTGAAATGTAATAATTTCCATGTTTTCCCCCACCCCAAAATAATGGAGCAGAGAAATAATCCTAACGGGAAGGATCTGGAGTGGCACTTAGAAAAAGTGAGAACATTGCCTCCCTGGCACAATTTTTATCCCATGGAAGTGGAGTTTGATCCTGATCAGTTTCCCTTCCCAACTCCAGACTCCACATTTTGGAGGAAATCCAAAGATGATTTAAAGGAAGAATTGAAGAACTGGGATGAGGAACAGCTAAGGGAATGGTGGATAATGAGAGTCCATCATCAAAATATGAATTCCTATGGACTCTTGGAAATGGATAGGGACTTTGCGATTGTCTACAAAACCAATGTTGGATCTTGGAAGCCCATACCCTTCACCAATTTTGTTCCTCCAGCTGCCCCAAGATCGGGTGAAAGCTTAGGGAGGACCGATGATGCCTCGGGAGGATAGAAGGAAGCTGAAGCTGCACCAAGGGCACTACCGCAATTACCATCTGAAGACACAAGTGCTGAAGAGTTAGAGCAACCATTGGAGAGGAAGAAGAGGAAAATTCCATAACAAATACAAGTGCCTTAGAGCCATCCAAAGCGACCTCGCATAAGGCATCCGAGTGCTCCTGTCGAACAACCCATACTAGTCCTAACCAAAGCAAATGTTGAAGGTGTGGTGCCACCAAGTGCTGAGATAGTCCTGATTATAGATATCATCGATGTAGAGACACTCCTCCAATTGGAAGGAGACACCGAAGTAGAAATCATAGAGGCAGGGAGTGCCCAATCCCAAGACGAGTAGGAGCCGATCACGTAAGAAGTCACCACAGCCGCTCTGCTAGGAGGACACACAGGTACGCTTTCTCCACCCTTTGTCCTGGTCTCTCACACGTCTACCATGGTATTGGTCGAGGGTTATCCTCAGCATCCCCTACCTCTGCAAGTTCAATCACCTCTCCACGTCATTCCCATGGCCATCCCAAGTTCACCCTATACTCTGCCTAGCCCCAATCCACTCGAGTCATCCGACCAAGACAAACCTGTCGAAACATCTTCGCCCGCCCACATCATCGATCCTTTAGTCCTAAGCCAGGGCAAAGACAATACCCCAATTCTAAACCCCATAGCCCAGGTTCCCATCATACAAGGCATTGCCCCACTCACCAAAGCCCTAGCCACACCCATCACTGAACCTTCTGGTGAGACATCCCCCATTGATTAATTGTATTTGTTTACCCCATTGGTTGGAGATCTAGCCTTATTTGAATCTCAATTTTCCATAATAAAAGAAACCCCTCTAGCTGAGAAGCTCTTGCAAGCCCACAAAAATACAGAGAAAATTCTAAAGGAGGAGAGGAAGAAGAGAGGGCGCTCACTAGCTCAAGTAGAAAAATGCGCTGTCTTCGATTTGAAGGCTGAGAAGCTACACAAAGTAAAGAATATCCCCAAGGTCCAGAAGCCCCTAGATGAAATGACTCCAACAGATTAAGATTACCAAGACAAATCCAAGGATATGGAGCATTTGAATGTGGACAATGAATCAGCTTCCATGCATATCAAAATCAAAACCTTCCGAGCGCATGCAAATATCGCTAACCAGTGTAGATTTGAAGCAGAGAGCGCTAATATCAAGATAGAGGAGGAGCTGGAAATGATCTGATCCAAGTTAGAATATGTCGAGGAGTAGTGCAAGTTGATGAGGAAAGAAGCACATGCCCTAAAATTACAGATACTACAACTGGAGTGTACAGCTGAAAACCAAGCACAAAGACAGGTCAAAAATGATTTGCAGGCCAAGGAAGTTGAAAGCAAAATATTGAAGATGCAAAATTAGCTATACAAAAATGAGGGTCTAGGGCTATGTGACAAGAGTAGAATCAAGGAGATTCACTCGCACTTGCTCAAAAACTTTAGATCTTAGGCCTCTAGTGCCCTTTCAATTTTGGCCTATGTCATGGAAGCCCGAAATGCCACTACCGAAGGAGGGCTGATCATTGATGAGATCACTCAAAAAGCTAGAAGCCTACTCAAATTAGCTTTTGATGTCCAAAGCACCAAATATCAAGAACTGCAGGTCCCTGCGATGAGTCGAATAGCTAGGGATTGGTCCACAGGCTGAGCCACAGTTCGCACCTTCTTCTCTAAGGTGCGAAAAACTCAAAAGGCAAATGACCTCCTAGATGTGTTTGAGAACAAGTAGCACACATCGATGGGCTATTTTTAGGATATCTCTTCCATGGGTTTCCTAAGTTTCACAGATGATGATGGGAACCTCCTAACCAAGGAAGAGCTTAAGCCGATATGGCTTCAATTTGAAAGTGACATCTTAGAGATAGACAGATGGGCAGAACCAATAACATAAATGCAGATCACAAATTTCCTCCTGAGATACTGTAAGATTGTGGCCTACCTTAACGACTTGTATACCAGAGCCCAACATGCTAACATCGGGCATATTGATCAGTTTCACATTTTGATCAAGGCTTTGCAAGATTTGGAACCTTTCTCGAAGAGTGCCTGGTCTTAGGTCCACCAAACTATGAAGAAAATTTGTGATCGTCTTGTCCCATCACCTCAACAAGAAGCCGCTCTAGAAGAAGCTGCACCGACAGAAGAAGAGGAAGGAGAAGAAGCAGAAGAAGGAGAACCAGCTGTGGAAGCACTCCTAGAGGGAGAAAGAGGAGAAGGGTCTGGAGGTGACTCTGGACCAATGGATCAAAGCTAAGGGTTCTCCCATCGATACAAGCTCGTTGCCTCGTGAGCCACCAAGAATGTTGACAATTTTGTCACATTGCACAAGGGGTAGAAAAGAATTCAAAATTTTGTACAGTATTTTTGTAAAATATTTCTTTGTTGTTTTTTATTTTTAAAGTTGCAACAATTTTGGCTTTCCTTGCCACCCCCTTTGTACATAAAATGAAAAAGAAAGAGCTTCACTTTCAAAAAAGCTAAGGAAAAGAGCTTCGTCAAAAGAAAATGAGAAGAGCTTTGCACCCGAGGCATTTCCAACACTACTTCAGGTAAAATTTTTGCGAAGTAGTATTGCCAAAGAATAATACAAGGAAAGCGATGAAAGGAACTTCGGGCCCAAAAAATTTCTAGCAAATACTTTGGCCAAAAGACTAATGAAGTGGAACCTAAAGAAACATTGAATATTACTTCACCAAGAAGCTTTCGAAACACCCACTTCAGGCCACCCCAGCAGTGAACTATTTCTACTTCGAAAAAAACCATAGCGAAGCATCCACTTCGGCTAGTTTTTGACCGAAGCATTTTCAACCGAAGTGTTGATAGCTGAGAAGAACGAAGCATTTTTGAAGGCAAGAATGTGTTTCGGCTGAAAACTTCCTGAACCATAGTTTTGAACAAGGATCGTAGTGAATTATTTCTCCAAGGCATCAGCGAAGCATTTGTGTCGACAAAATGACAAGGATGAAATCTATTTCGGCACTCATCACCCTCGAAGCAGTTTTGCGAAGCTCCATTTTGAAAAGTACGAATCAAGGAGGAGTTATTGCTTCGGCCTGAATCCATTGCAATCGAGCATCCAACGAAGCGCATTCATGGGCCCACACTCCAAGCCGAGCATTTTCCCGAGGTGATCAAGTGCCCCATAAATGCATTTTTTCATGCTCGGTAAGCTCGTTGCTCATTTTTAGCAATTGGAAACAAAGTATCAGTCCCTGAAGGTGAACCTGGAAAGCATGGCAACCACTCTAGCATCACACCCAAAAGCTAAGGATGCTCGGATGACTCATCAATGCGTCTTTCCATGGTTGACTCGGTCACAGTTGCTAGTTTTGGTAACAGATTTGAAAGCTTGATCACAAGAGCCGAGATGGGCCGACTTCTCAGGGCTCAAGGGCGTACTTCTCCATTCTATGTAATCATGACTTAGAGGGTCGGGTCATCTATAAAAACCTAGGCATTGTAATGGAAAAGGGGGGGAACTTTCTGCTAGAAAGCTATTGTAACTTGATGTCCTGCGATTAATACTAAAGAGCTTTGGGCTCAATTTCTCTCTTTTATGCTACCTTCTATGTTTGATTCTTTTGTCTTTCTTCATTTGCATACTGAGACTCTGAATCCTGAATCCAGTGTGCGATTGGGGACTGTACCCTGAAACTCGCTTGAAGGATACATAGGAGAGGAAAAATGCTATATTGGCTTTATTTTATGTTTCCTGGTGGGTTGTGGTTTCTATTACATTCGCTTGTCCTAATCATCTTTACTCTGAACCCTGAATTTTGACAAAAGCGAGAAGGAGAATCCTATGAGATCGCCCAGAGGATACATAGGAAGGTTAATGTGGCATTTATTTCATTTATTCTTGGTGTTCTTTGCTACTATTCAAGTTGTCAGTTAGTGATCGTGCTTCCTATTCTATCCCACCTTGAATCATCGATCTCTCTTCCCTTACCCTTTTTTATTTTTTCTCTAACCCTAACTCCTTTTATCTCTTTCCTGCACCCTTATCTCAAAACACCAAAGTAGTTTAGCATAGGAGTCGGCCTTTCTCTAGAGATTGGCATGAGGGGCATCTCTTCCCTTCAACCTTTCAATGTTGGTCCAGGTCTAGGGTGCATACACCTACCCAAATCCTTTCCTAGGCAGATTTTATGACCAACAATTGCCTCCTAGGCAGACATATAATCATTCTCCTAGAAAAACATAAAAAACCCTTACTATAAACAATCAATAAATAGACATATTCAAAGATTCCTTACCCAATCATGAGGTCAAGGAATATCAAGTAAAGCATGTGAACGAGGTGTGTATAGCCCCACCTAATGAGGATTTTATCGATATGGTCAATATCATAACAAGGATCAAGAAACTCCCTAACTAGTCTGCATTACTATTGAATCCAATCAATACTCAGTATTTATAACAATCCTCACAACCATTAATTATCATTCCACCATACAAGGACCCTATGATTACATTTTACAAATAGGACATTAGGCCATCCCCTATTAACAAACATGATCTACCATTTCATATCATACCTAGCATCAATTAGCTTTTGTATAAGTGAGTTTTGATTGATACCAGATCATCCATTAATATCATTACTACCAATGCACTAAAACATATCAATATTCCACCTTTTCAGACCATCACATCCACATTCACCTTATGATATTTTAATGATGTTGTATCCCCTACTATTGGTACAATAGTCCTACATATTCATGTTGGAATAAAAATAATACCTAATTGTGTCATATCTTATAGGGAAAAATATAGTACAATATACTCTTGGGTAGACCTTGGATGAGATATATGGAATGCATCCCATTTATAGTTTATCAGTGCCTTAAATTCATACACCAAGGTCAAGTACATGTGGTACACATTGATATAGATCCCTTCAAGTATTACAAAGTGATCGAGGAATCACATGAACCTCCTTCGCCATTTACTCACTTGGATATCCACTCAAATGATATAGTGAAATGGGCTCAATAATTACAATAATCAATCAAGTTACCATCACCCATTTTGGATCAATCATTGTCATTGGTTTCCCCCAATACCCCCTCTTACATCAGTGGGATTCTTTAACAAAAATATATCGATAGGGCAAATCAAGGAGATCCCTCCATATCACCCCACCACTGTAGCATAAGATATCATCATCCCTAAATATGAGGAGAAAATCATAGTGGTCACAGCTGAATCAATACCCCCTATACTATCACCAACCATCCTACCTCATGCTTCAACTCAACCAACTAGCAACAAGCTAGCTGAACAAAGAACACAGAATGATACATTCACACCTATCATCAATTTAGTAAAAGAATTATGTTTTCCTCCTGTCAAATCCTCATCCATGGATAACATCCCTGATTCGATACCTAATAATAAGACATGATATTATTATCTATATCCTCCTAAATAGATCGATGAGATATGTACACCTCATTTAGATGAAGGATTTATGACAACAATTAATTTGATAACATAGGATAAGAGTCCAAAAACTCCATCCATCATTTCTAAAATAGTGCCATCTTATCAATCGTCTATAAAAAGTGACCAATCATCACCATTAATATTATAACATATTCTAAATTTCCTAAATAAGATAGATATACATATGGATCATCAAAATGATGCTTTGCAATAAATCATGCACTAGCTCATGAACATGGAGCTATAGAAGCAAACTGCATTCGAGGTCAAACCACCTCCTTTACAACCACAAGAGAAACCTTAAATAGATCAAGCACAGAGTTGGCCACATCGACCACCTCACATTCATATACCATTACATGAACCTATGGAATTAATATTTAAGCGATCATGCAAGAAAACAATGATTACTTTGCCCGAGGTTCACTCCTTAGATCCAAACCATCCAAAACCTAAAGGATATAAGAGGAGTTACACTATTTATATCATAGACAAAATGGGTATAATATTCAATCATGCTATGAATTCAAGAAAAAATTACAAGATATGATTGATCAAAATAAATTCCAAATAGGTAAACCTCTCACTACTGAGGATCAACAAACAAGCAAAATTAATGGTCCATAACCTACATCGAGAAAACAAGAAGAACAACCTAAACTGATGACTGAGATACACACATTCCATCCATCTCATCAAATGGATCAACCACATTCACCTCACTTAGAGCACCAACTTTGCACGCAGACTTCATTATCTTAGTCCATGTCAACCATTTTTCAAAAGCTACAAGAAGCTAAGGCCATTGTTTTACCATACATATGCCCTTTAGACCCAAATAGAACTATGCCTAAGGGTTATAGGTAGGATCACTTTTACCTTTATCATCAAATATAAGTCCATGACACTAACAATTGCTATGGATTTAAAAATGTGATCTAAGATCTTATTGACAATGAGACTTTTCTCATAGATAGTTCTCCCATTTCACCTCAAAAGGCCATAGTTCAGGCCACATCATCCCATCTATGATCCCAAAGTCAACTACATCCTCATAGGCCAAAAAAATCACCTCGTTGGGTAGTAAAATTTGTGATGACTACTTTGATCCTATTCCAAAAATTGTATGAGGCACATGCAATCACATTACCAAAAATAAAACCAAGAGCACCTAAATCTGGGTCACATAGTGAAAACCTTTATTGCCTTTTTCATCGCTATAATGGACATGACATCCATGGATGCTATTATTTCAAGAATGTGGTCAAATAAATGATAGGATGGAATGAGCTCCACATAGGCGGTTCACCTTTTTACCCCATCAAGACATTGGCACCTCAAAGAATTTTGTGCCACAATAGGGAGAATCAATTTTTGTCACTCTTTCTAGTTAGGTTGATTATATTGTCGTAGATGAAATGTACACTAGGGATCTTCAAGGTGTCATACCTTCCCCACCATCCACATCACAATTGATGAAGCAAATCGGGAATTTTGAAGGTATAGCACCTTCCCCAATTTCATCAATTATCACATACACTAGGGGTACATAAGGTATCACACCTTCCCCTCTAAATATCAAAAACAATAAAAATCATCAAAAATTCCAAAAAAAATCAGAAAAACATAAAAACATGAAAATAATTTGCATTCATCATATGTATTATAAATTGCATTGTATTAGGTGTCTTCATCTACTACACTTGAATTAGGATAGGTGGTTTTTACATTCTTATGAATGAAACCATGTTTGTATGCCAATCGTGAATCCCACCTATCATTATCATTCATCTTGTATTGTGAGTAACTGTGTTTTTCAACACAACTCTTCAGTTGCTATAGATGTATACTAGGGTTTTCCAGTCATTCAGTTATCCCTAGTTATATTTTCAAAATTTGTAGTAATTTATCTTGGCTTTAGAAGGTGAGGTCTAGTTTTTATAGTACCTTGCATATCTTAAAATCCCAACACAATTTTAAACAGTAACAACCCTAGTATGAACAAGGAAGTATGACAATACAAAGTGGTCCTTATCACCTTAAGAGAAAATTTTTCCTTGCTCATATTATTATGCACATGGTATAGAATGTTGAACATTGACAAAAGGACAAGCTCCTCCCTACCCAAAAAAATCTCGTGCTCTACAAAAAAATGAGCAAATTCCCAAAGTAAAGAAAAATAAATAATAATTTTCATTAGTAAGCAAATCGCTTGCTCACAAAAACAAAAATATAAAAAAAAAAAGGTTTTCACCACTAAGCATGAGCAAGTATTCCAAACAATTAAAATAAAATAAGGGGGTAATGAGCTTGAATCCCTAGAATATTCAGTATTCAAACACCATGGAGTGATCTCCATTACAACAATGGATTGAATTAAACCCGCCTAGAAATGGAGTAGTCTTACGCATGGCAATATGTCTATCACATTAGTGACCTTATTTTGTATAGATCAATGTTATCTAATGAATGAGCTAGATTTAGGTGGCATGTATTACCTAGTAATCGAGTCTAACTGCATCCAAACTTGGGAGCATGATGACCATATGGTGATCCTCATTACAACAATGGGTTGAATGAAACTCATCTAGCAATGAGATAGTTTTATGCCTCATATAATATATTCACTTTGCACACACAAGGATAATAAATATCAGGGTCTTCTTAATAAGTTTGTATCTTTAAAGAGTCTTGTGTGGTCATTATACAACTTTTTCTTAATCAACTAGGGTATTTGAGTCTCATAGAAAACCTCAAAAATCCCCTAATAGAAAAAAATCATCTCATAAATCAATCACAATTATTCTTATGAACTTTTGTTTATTAAGGGGTGTTCATAGAATAGGATAGATACCAGATGGATATTAGCAATGATATTTAGATGGACACTGACTATTTTATGCATATATTTTAGTTTATATAAGCTTATAGGAAAAGCCCCTACATCTCACATCATTTCATCTCATATATGGATGTATAGATGATTAATTCTTATGATAAGGATTAACATTTTTATTCATTATTTTTATACATTCAATAGTATCTTCCATTAGTTTTTTAAACACAAATTAGATTTATTCATCATATTTTAAACAAATAAAGCATACATCCACAATTTGCATTAGAACATCCATATAAAATTAATGCATATCACATAAAATCAGATTTTTCATAACAACAACATGAATTCATACTCATAAGTAGATAAATAAATCTAAATAATCCATATAATATCATATATCATGTCTATGCATACATGCATCTATCATATACGTATTACATCCATAAATGCATCCATAAATTATAACACATACACATCTAATGGTCTACAACCTCCAAATTGAAAATAAAGCAAACATTTTCACACATCAATTGGGGCATTATCAGTATCATAATTTCCCTAATCAGCAAAAAAAAAATCAAGAACATTGGATAAATCAAGGTAGTGTGCCTTATTAATCAAAGGTCTAATTCAATCCGATCATCAATCAACCAATAAACTCTAGGTTTCTAAAATTTTGTGCCCTTTACCTTTCATACAATCAATTTATCAACACATCAACTACCAGGTTTCAAAAGGTTGCACTCTTTGCCTTACATCTAATCATAATAGATCAACTACTAGGTTTCAAAAGGTTGTGTCCTTTGCCTTGCATTCAATCAATCCAAACATCTCATTTGCTAGGTTTCCAAAAGGTTACGCCCCACATATAATCATAATCAATTGCTTGGTTTCAAAAGGTTATGACTTTTGCCTTGCATACAATCACTAACAAATAAAATACTTGGTTTCCAAAAGGGATCCCCCTTTGCCTCGCTCTCTCAATCTCAAAATTCTCCAAAGATGCCTAGTTTCCTTTGGTCAAAACTCAAAAACCCCAAAGACACCTAGTTTTCTTTGGTCAAATCTCAAAATATTTCAAAGATACCTAGTTTCCTTCGGTCAAATATCAAAAGGCTCCAAAGACACCTAGTCTCCTTTGGTCAAATACCAAAAATCTCCAAAGATACCTAGTTTTCTTTTGTCAATTTCAAAAAGCTCCAAATAAGCCTACACCTTTGGTCAATTCAATCAAGTCATCTTGATCAAGTGACTCACCACTTTCATAATTTTACATCTCCTCATAGAGGTGTCACTTGAGGGAGTAGTCATAATCATAAAAATAATAATCAAATTCAATAATCAAACACTTACTCATGCTAATTGCTTTTATCCATGAATCATTTCCAAAAACAATCATGCCCTTGATTGGGGCAGAAAACAAGCAAAAAAATTTAATTAAACAAATGCTTGTCATTCTTGAAGTGTGAAGGATCATAGGCCTTACCTCTTCATTAATGAACAAAATTCCAAGATCAAGTAGGCCTCATACGAAAGGTTGTACTTGAATTAAGTTCTTTAACTTATTAAATACAATGATTTAGATATGTATGCTCTTTCTATGATTGGTGTATCTAAAGTTAACTAGATCAATGAACATTAATCATCCTACAATTTTATGTTAGGTTGTCTATTTTTTCTTAGTTTTGTGCTTTCATATAATGCATCCCAAAAATGGGTATCTATAGACACCTAAAACACGTCATGTTGAGGAGGCTACTCATGTGGACATCTTTTCAGGCCATATGATTGATCTTGGACCTCTTCAAGATATAACAATGGTTCTAACCACTCAAACAGGGTTGTTTAGTCCTTGTCATCCTAGGTTATTGTACCCCATAGCGATGTTCATGGTGGCCACTATACCCCATAGCGGTCCCCAAGATTGACCATGCATGCCTATCAAGAGTGGTCTCACCTGTAACAAAATTGGGCTCCTAAAGCCAAACATAATCGGTCATAGAACACCATTTCTTGGATGGTTATGCTCAAGAAGCTTCTAGAAGTTTCATTTGGGATGCCCAATCCTAACTAATTCTTGATCATGGCTTCTTTAGGAAACTATGATATCAATTGAGGAAAATCTATAAATTAGAGCCTTCCCTTCATTCAAAGGACCCCAATTTTGAGTGCAATGAAGTGCTACCATTTTTTGATTCTAGAGATATCAATCTCTCAAAAGCATAAAGGTGCTACCAAATTTGTATTATGAAGTTGTCTCTTGCATCCACAGAGTTTTGGATAGTTTGAGGAATAATTCCATTACCATTCAACCACATTCTACCATGATTCTGAGCTAAATCATACAATTCTACTGTGCATCAAGGCACACTGACCCTTGCACATCAATTTTGTAGTCAAATTGATCATTATCAGACACTGAGCATGAAGAACATAACTACTACCCCATGTTCATTATACGCAACAACAGTTTGTAGGCGTAGTTGTTGTACCCAACAACGATTTATAGAGTCAACCACTGGACCTAAGAGCGGTCTCGCTATAAATTTTAGTTTATTATTTTTTTTCATGCAATTAGCTTAAGATATTTTAATTTTGATTTCTAACATAGCTTAGCCATATTTTAGTTGTCTTTATACTTTCATTTCCTATTTTTAGTAGTTTACATGCATTTTCTTATTGCTTTACGTATTTGTTTTACAGTTTGTATTAATAAAGAAATGAGCCTCATCTTGAGAGGTTTCATATGCCATTGACCTTTCTTGTGTGCAGATTATAGATCAAATCAAGAGCTAGATATCATTGAAATTATCTCCTTGGAATCATAAAGTAGAGGTTGCGAGTAAACCCTCTATAATCAGATTATGAAAGCGCAAGAACCTTTTGAAGTGCATATTTCTCCTTTGTGGGGTTACATATTGTAATTTGTGTATCAAGTTACATATTGTAATTTGTGTATCAAGTTACATATTGTAATTTGTGTATCAAGTTACATATTGTAATTTGTGTATCAAATTGGTATATCCCTGAGAGGGATTCATTGTAATCTCTATTATGAATTATCAATAAAACAATGTCTTATTTATTTTACTTTTGTATCACAATGGTTACTTAAGCTTTCTTTATCAATTTGTTTACATTTTTTACAAGTAGATGCATGGTTTTTGCTGCTTTTCATAAACCACTCTTTGTCCCCTACCATATTCTTGCTAACACTAAAATAAATATATTATACATCATTCTTTGGATTGGTTACTACCTTTTTTATTATCACCTTGTGTAATTATTTGGAACCTAAATCTGATTCTTTAATTGTAACATACCCTTTTTATTGCTTTTTTTTGGGATATGGATTGTATTGCTTCTTCTTCTTCTAAGGTTAACAAACTTTATCATCTTGAATCACTGAATTATACTAACAATGCTTCATATCGTGTCATTTTTCATAGATGTGGTAGTAGTACTTTATTTCTATGGTTGTTTCTATTATGAGGATGAAGAGGATGAAGGAACTTTATATGAAGAATTCCTTTTTGGTTTCTTGTTCCTATATTTCTTAGTGGTGAGTGGATTATTTGATAATTGATCCTTCAATTTATTATTTGCTTATTTTTTTTGGAGCAAATTAACCAACTCATCAAAGTAAATCATCCTACTTGATACTTGTAAGGAATTTATTAGCACTCTAAATGAATTTGATAAAGCTTAAAGTATAATTGGGACTAAGATATTATCTTCCACTTTTCACCCATGTCATTCATTTTTTCCTTCAGCTCTTCAACCCTACAAAAAAATACCTCTATACTTCCTTTATTTTCCACTAGAAATATGTGGAGTTGTGATTGAAGGGTAAGAACGGGGATTGATTCTTCCCTTCATAGATGATAGTAAGTGTGTCCCATGCTTGCTTGGATGTCTTTATTTTACAAATATGTGGCTAGATCACATAAATTGTAGCAAGGGTAACGAGCATAATTGCTCTTGCATTTACATCATCATATATTTTTGCTTGTTCAATTTCTTGAGGTCACATAACTCTACAAGTCATAATATCCCAAAGTTTTTCAAATTACAAGATGGTTATCATTTTTGTCTTCCATGGTCCAAAGTTGGGACCTTTTAGGAACTATGAATATGAAAGAAATATTTTTAGATTGGTCATGTCAAGGGTTCCTTATTTATCCTTTTCTATATATATCATGAAGCACAATATCAAATCAGGGATGAGATCGCATATTTTTACATATTTGATATCATATTCTATGATACCATTATTAGAGCAGAAGAAATCATTTATTGTATTGAATCAATAATCTTGATAAATACATGCAATATCATTATGATCAATGATCATTACAATCGATGAGATTTTTAAAACCAATGCTCTATCCAAGTGTTTACATCTCATCTCACATATCACGAGAGATGATAATAATATAATAATTTATTTATCCTAATAGTCTTTCATATCACTTTCTTATTTTATTAATACCAGTTTGACCATTGCCTATGTAATCCCTTAATTGTCAATTTTTTTGAATACTTATTTTTTATATTACTGACTCTTAACATGATAGTCTAAATATGAAGTTTAATTCTTATACCATGAGGTAGATAGGGTTAGACTAAGCTATGGAACATATCATTGTACACATGTACACTCTTTTCTTTTCCTTTATGAAAGAAAAATTACCTAGGTCATAAAGTGGGTAGATATTGCTAGTTCACATGCTTTTGAAAGAATTGTATAAAGTATGGAATCCCACCCCTTTGATTCTTATTTTCCAAGATTATTTTGTTCAGTATGATATTAGTATTGTTAAATTAAAAAGATCTTACAACTAGAAATGTGAGTGTCATTATCAAATGGCATGAGATCAAGTGGCTAAAAATATGGGTTTCCAATATGGAGACCTAAGTTCAATTCTTTCTATGAAATATATTCATATTTATGATTTTTAATATCATTTTAATTTGTTGAAATATAATATTAATATGGTCATGATGTAATATTAGTGGGACCCATTTCACTCTCATTTAATTGATTAAAAAACTTGAGTGTGGTTTGATTTTTTAAAAGTGGGAGAAAGGCTCAAAGGAATCTTTCAAACTTCTTCAATCCCATCATTTTTTAAATAAATTCAAGCTATTACTATCTATAGAAAATGTTGGGATTGGAAAATAGATGAGATGATATTATTAATAAAATATAGATTACAATATATAGGCAGGAGATCTATATGAAAATATGACAAGTGTCAAGGACACATGTCATAACTGATAGACAAAGTACACATTAACTCTAACATTCCCCCTTAATATGTAATTTTCTAAAAAATAACCCTAAAATCCTCCTTGATTACATTATTTGGTCTAGGCTTTTTCTCTTTATGCTTGGCTTTCCAACTGTGAATAATGTTAGATCAACGGTGTATACATCTCGATCTATTACCTTAGGTTCAACCACTTCCTTGGATATGTTACCTCTGGGTTAGCCATCTAAGTGCCTCAGGGTCATTTTGGGTGCCTTAGGGTCAACCACTTATGGGTATGTTGCCTATATAGGTCATCCTATAGGTATGTTGCCTCTTTTAGGTCACTGAATAAGCAGGTTCACCATGAATATCATCCCCCCTCATGGTGAAAAACAATCTAGAAGGTGTCTGTGTCTGCCAAAAATGCACCTTAATACAAAATAAATAAGAGCCATATAAGAGTGTCGGTCTTTGCTGAAAATGCACTAAAAAAATACAATAAAATGAGCCATAGAATCCAAATATAGAGGAGAAGAAAAAATAAGAGAATAGAATCTTCTAAAGTGTCTATATCTATAGTCTTTATAATTTGATCTAGAAAATTCCTCGAATAGAGTCTAGGGTGCCTATGTCTATAGTCCCTAGAGTAGGTGTCCTTATGGTGACCATATCATCCTACCATAATGCATGGGTAAGTAGCCGCTACATCCTCTAGGTACTATAGAGAAGGTTACTAGGTACAAGAATCACATACAAGTGTTTTGGGAGTGTCGGGTTCAACTGAGAGTGCAC
Source organism: Wollemia nobilis (assembly GCA_028583015.1). Classification (NCBI taxonomy): domain Eukaryota; kingdom Viridiplantae; phylum Streptophyta; class Pinopsida; order Araucariales; family Araucariaceae; genus Wollemia; species Wollemia nobilis. Next base: position 893,388 of record JAQPPZ010000159.1, read on the forward strand.
TCCATGATATAACATATTTGAGGCTAAAAAATACAAATGAAATATCCTCAAAATTACAACTGGACACCACCAATATGTTCATCTTAGAAAAACCTTTTTGACAACTATAAATACCCCTATATTTGGGTGTCAATAGGGCCTTCATATTTTTAAATACAATAAAGTGGCCATGTGGGCCTTCCACTTCTACTCTCAAGTGGAAAAAATATTAAAAAAAGGCCCAAAAAAGCTATATTATCAGCCATTGTTGTCACAAGCACTTCCCTTCAAGTTTTTAACTCCCCATACAATTAAAAAAGTGGTCCCCTCCACTTGCATATAATAAGATGAAAAATAACATTTCCACACCATATTCTCAATTACTTTGCCCATATTCCATTTCAATATAATTTTACTTCAAAAAAAAATAAAAGGAAATATTAAAAATTATCCCCCTTTATTTAAAAATAGTTTTCAAACATTGGTTTTTCCGATGCAGTACGAAGAAAGACCCTATTTGCTTCACACAAATATTTGTATACTTGAATCCTCCAATCTCAAAAACCTCCTTTATCACCGGTGGGCACACCAAAGTTTTCCAAAGATCCACTCTCATTAGACATTCCAAAAAATTCTAAAAATCCTCTCTGCAACACCAAATTTGAATTCGGTCTTCAGTATTGAATGGAAGTGCACTACAAGCATGAAATGAGGGCAACATATTTTATAATACCCCTTGGCTCATTGGCATCCTATACCTGAGCACTTATTCGATGTGCTTCTTCAGTGAATCAAGTTTCACAACACCCCTTTAGAGATCGCTGATATAGTCATTGTCTTCACCGCTTCTTCAAGAGAGGAAGCAATTTTAACAAATAGTGTAGCATATCCATACCCTTCAAGAACTCCCATCGACTATCTAAACAACAATACGGATCAATAGCAAAAAAAAACAATACTACATTCCATGGTGTAGCGGTTGCACCCATACGCGAGGGACGCTTGCCACACCATCTCCCCTATCATCACAATCATCACCAGCACAATTTCTACTGCTCTTTCAATTATGTATTTCAACTAAAATGTGAGTAAAAAATACTGCATACCTCGAAAATCATTATCAAAATTATTATGTCCACCGTTGTTGCTGGTGACTTGGTGCATAGAGGAGAGGAGTAATACGAAAATTGAACTCCACTATTATCAAAAGAATATGATGGCAAAATTACAAGGGAAACATCATACTAGAAAGCATTGGAGTTAACGTCTGTCTATATTATTACAATATACTCACAATCGCTGGTCACCACAGTAAATTTCTCTTCCAAGTTTTTAACTTCCATACAATTAAAATAGTGGCCCTTCCACTTTATTATAGGTTCCCCATAAATTCTTTGTTTTAGTAGTTGCAAACACTTATAATATAGGCACCTTTAGTGCAATCATCAAGTCAACATCAGCAACAACAATTCCAATTGCATCCTTAGCATCAATAGGGTTATTTTCAAATGGCTTCAATTCAACAAGTAGGACTTCAACAACCTTGGACACTTGCAGCAAAACCACAAGCAATAACAGTGACTAGTCCTATGAGTACACTCTCTGTGGTAATGAAAGCAATACCTATGATGACTATGGTGCCTGTTAGTGATCCAAATCTAGCTCCAATGACTTGTGTCTAGATTGAGCATACTTCTCAAGAAGGATATAAATTTTATTATAATAGTTTGATAGGGGAAAGCAAGTGGGAGAATCCAGATCAGATGACAGTAATTGAGGAGCAAAAATAATAGCAAATGCAATTCCACCAACCACAATTGTAGTCTTAGTCTCAACTACAACAAAATCAGCTACAACATCCCTAGCCATAGTAGTAGTAGCCACAACTATCACAGTCCAGTGTTGTTGAGTGAAAAATTTAGAAACTGCTACCATGTGGATAGCTATAGACATCCCATCTGAAGATAAAGGAATACTAGTTAGATTTAGGAACTTCGTGAGGGCTTCAATGCCCTTCTTCTAAAAAAATTGCTCCATTTATCAGCCATGGAATGTAGGTTTCTTCATCCATGGGTACCCATGACATCAATACATAGAAGAACCTGTGGACCCATTGAGTAGTTTCTTCGAGTTTGCTACCTCCGCAATGATCATAAAAAAAAAATAGGAAAAGCCTTTACAATCTAGAAATGCCCTCCAAATTTTATTCAAAGGAATCCACTCAAAAATATTTTGAATATTCCACATGGCCTCTAAAACCCTTCTCCAAAGCCATATGAATTGGATTCGGTATGCATACATCTTCTTTCTATCTTGTTATTTGTTTTTCAAACTGGATCCCATCCATAGAGTCCAAAGGAAAATCTCATACACTTATGTCTGTCACTAATATACACTTGTGTCTATCACTAATAGTCACCAATCAGTCACTAGAGGGCTCACTGGAAGTTCTATCAAATAGTCACTCAAATAATAGATGCCAATTGCGTTTCACCAATGGTCTTCCATATTTGTATGGATGCCACATTTCCACTCGATCTTAAGACAATAATAAATATTTAAAAAATAATTTTCCACCATGATAAACTTACAAATCATTGACAATGTACATGCCAAATTCTGCACGATCTCTAGGACACCATCGAATATGAGTAGAAGACCAGAGTTGGGCCACCTCTTGTACATAAAACCAATGCATATGATAGCAAAATTTTCTAGTTTATCAAATGGATACATCATCAATGGATCCAAAATATTTCATGGCAAAGCATATTAAAAATCCTTCAATAACATAACATAGATCCAAGAGACTAAAAAATTCTAGCATTTCCTAACTCTGGTGCCAATCTTCCCCGTTGCGGTCGCTACATTAAAACAAATGATCGTGAATTTTCCACAAATGGTCGTGAATGGTGGCAGGTGGCCAGAGCATCAAAACTAGTATAACTATGGTGGTAAAATCTGATCCATCAAGAGTACCACCGATGTTTCATAGGTCCTCCTCTAGTTAATCATCTATTAAATAAAAATATTTGTGGACTTTCACAACCACCGCCACAAACTTCCATAAAAAATGTCCACTTTTGCAAAGGCTTCCACAATACATCAATCTACATATGCATGGCTAAATAAGAAAAATTTAAACAAAAATGAGGGGAAAGGATGAGGGGATTATTTCCATGAGAGAAATCCCCCCTCAAGTTCACAAGGGTGGGAGATCTAATACCAAATGTTGGGAATGGAAAATAGATGAGATGTTATTGATACAAGATAGATTACAATATATAGGTAGGAGGCCTATATGAAAATATGACAAGTGTCAAGGACACATGTCATAACTGATAGACAAAGTACACATTAACTCTAACAAAAAATATATTTGAAAAACTAATTAAGTATTCTTTTAGATCCCTAATAAACAAAAAAATTATTAAATTCATCCCTAAAGGAGAGAATATAAAGATAATTACCAATTATATCTCATGACTCTAAGTTGATATTGTCATGTATTATATTTTCCAAATATCTCATGCTTAAAATTTCCTCCCTTAAAAAATTGGAATAAATTAATTTTACTAAAAGAAATAGTATGCTTGACAATATCATTGTTGTCTTCAAGGACATAGAATGTTATGCAATGTTATTATTATTATTGTTAAAAAGTGATTACTTAAAAGAATAGAAATACATTGATCACAAAACAAAGTGGGTGGTATGGAAGAACACCTCAAAAAGTTAGACTAAGAGTCCACCCAAAGCCATGAATAGGGACTAGGTCTTATAGAAAATTCTTGAACATAAATCCAATCACAACAGGGTAGGAATGTCTAAACCCTAATGAGAAATAAAATCCAGCTTAAGTCTGATGAGTGGGTGGGGAAGGCAAGGATCTAGCCATTTAGTAGGAGGTATTTTCTCAATGATACAATAAATTCTATAAGTTATTTATGCTAAGATCCACCTTGTTAGATTAGACCTAAATATACAACATCATATTGGAGCAAATCATAGATTTTGCTTAAGTAGAGAAGTCTATAAAAATATTATGATTATAAAATGTAGCACTATTATGGTCTTTCCAAATGTGAAACAAAATTTCTACTCTAAAAAAATCTCAAATTTGATCAATGCTTGTAGGCATGCTAATATTATCCCCAAGGAGAACCATATGTCAAGAAAATTATTTGGTTTGAATGGTTGGAAGAAGTCATGAATCTTGGACCAAGTTGTTTGGACTCTAGGGAAAAACCAAAATAAATGCTTAATGGGATCTTGTTGATAAAAGGAGCATTTAGGATTTTTAACCTCCAAGTAGACCAGTCATTGTCCAATTGGAAGTCCCTGAAAGAGAAAACACCAGGAGAAGTGAGACAATTTAGGTTCTAGAGTTGCATCCCAAATAGAGGAAAAACTATGTTGACAGTCCTTATTAGAATACTAAAGGCACCAATGAGCATTGATCATGGGTTGGACAAACGAGGAGAGAGCTAGTAATACCCATTTTTGGATTTTTAATTTATGAAAGGATTATTTAGATAACACTTCCGATATTTCCATCAAGGGTGCATACTTTTAACCCTAATTTTGTGTAGCAGATCATAGGGGATCACCTATTGAACTGCATAGAAGGTATCCTTTTCCATCTCTTAGAGATTGAACTAGGATTTGGATTTAGGAAAAGAAAGCTAAGTTTTGGAATGAATGGAAAAAAGGTGAAAATTGACCTTTATCCCTCTAGAAAAAAGTAGTGCCTTAACCCAAGGAAGTTTTTCTAAATGCTAGTCTTGATGTATGATAACTAAGGACCACCAAAGTAAGAGACTATTTATAGATATCCCAGTACATAAACCTACTACAACTCCATTGAATCCAAGGTTTGATAGACTCCCAGACCTTCCAAATGTTTTTTGTAACAAAATTACCCTAAATTTGAATAGGTACTTTCATAACCAGAAGTGAAGGCAACCCAAGCCCTTTCTAGGATTTTCTTCTATATTGGATGCTTGATGAAATACAATTTCAAAAAAATATTTTCCAAGCTTCATTTCCCTACATAGATTTAATGATCCATTTGGCACAAAGGGTCATTCATTGTCGTTGGGTATCAAGAAGACCCAAACCTCTAGAATTCCTTGAAAGGTAATAAAATTCCTAGGCCACTCTATGAAATCCATTCTTATAAATCAAGGACCACAAAAAATATTGAAGGAGCTTCTCCAACTTCTAGTAAAAGGCTTTGGATGGGACCCAACAAGACAAATAGTATACATGAGTGGCAATGATAATTTTGGAACAAACCTAGAATTTATTGGCTAGTGACAAAGGCTTTGAAATCCACTTGTGCAACTTATGCTCCACTTTGTCTAAAACATATTGCCACAACACAAAGAAAGAAGACTAAAATATAAAAGGAATTCCCAATAATCTAAAATGTTTTCCATATTTGATCTATTTCCAATTAAATTGGCTAAACCAAGCAGGATTGGGAAAAATATTATCTATAACACTGATATGTTTACCACTGGATGTTAGATCTAGAGGATTCACAAAATATGTCAATATATTACAAAAAATTATTAATATTACTTTCCTATTAAAAGAGCATTAGGAAGGATTCATATGAAAAATTTCCATTGACCAACTACTACGAAGATTCAGGAACAAAAAATCCCTTTCAATATTCCATGAGAAACATCATCAACTAGAAGGTATCCAAATCCTTTAGCTACCATAACATAGAGGGTTGTAGCAAGAGGGTAACCTTGATGAATGGATCTAAAGATACCAAAGGGTGAATACTGGGAACCATTAATTGTCAATCAAGCAAATGCATCTACAAAGATCATTTGAAGAACATGGAGAAATGTGGATCCAAAACCTAAGGCCTACAACATGGCTAGGATGAAGGGCTATTAAATTTATCATATGCCTTAGAAAAGTATATTTTAAAGAATATGGCCTTATATTGTGACCATATTTCTCATTTCATGCCTTACCATAAAGTAATTATTTTATCCAATCTGTATCTAATATTAATAAAACTAGTCTACTTTGGTCAAATGATCAAGGGGAGAAAATTTTTTATCCTAAATACCATGGCCTTGGATATAATATTGTACAATAAATTGAGTAAGGTAATGAGTTATTAATTATAAATGTCCTCAAGGTCCCATATTTTGGTAATAAGCTTAATATTTCCCTTATTAATCAAATGTCTAAGAGAACCAACCCTAAGAGACTCTAAGTATGTTTGTTGCAGATTTGGCTCTATAGTATCCTAGAGAATTTTATAAAATTTATAAGAGAACCCATCGTAGCTAGGGGACTTATCATTGGCCATGGATAAGGTAGTGACTTGAGCTCTTCTTTTGAAAGGGAGTTGTTACAGAGGGCTTTTTGGAATGCAGAAATACGATAAGGAATTGCTCTAACACAATTTTGAAGGGATTGGGCTTGGGCTAGGGTGGGTTTTTGAGCTTGAAATACCTTCTGGTAATGGCAAATAAAGTCTTAAATAATATAAGTAAGATCTGTCAAAGTGTTTTACCCTTCCCATATGCATTTAATTTTTTGAGTTGGTTTCTTGCCTTGAAGGGACTGGAAAAATTCTTTGAAGATCCTATTCTCAATATTAAGCTAGTGAACTCTAGATTTGAGCTAGGCACCACAAGCATCATGAGCTTATGTGATATATTTTTGTTGGTAAATTTTGACCAACTAAATTTACAACATAGAGGATAAGGCATGCATTTCCAACTCTCATGTGGCACATTAGAGCTCTAAGGTAGTAGCCTTATCTAAATATCAATGGAAGAAGGCCAATTGGTACTTGTAAATATGAAGGAATCAAGTAGTATATTCCATTGCATCATTCCACCAGGTAATCCAACCATTGTGAATGGTTTGGTAGGGCTCCAAGTTCTAGATATGTTGAATGTGAGCCACAAAATTTTTATGATAAAGTAGAGACATGTTGAAATAAAATTGATCACTCTATATGAATTGTCCATCTCCTACCCATTCAATACAAATAATATGGGTGAGTGCTTTGAGAGAATAATATTGAGGAGTGGTTCAACTAGGAGAGAAAATAAATTGGTAAAATTAAATACAAGTTTCACAAATAATAATGCCCCATCCAACCTTTTAAAAATTATGTTATAGCCACATGTAAGTTGGAACATGTGCATTCAATTTTGTTGACACAAGAGTAGCCCACAATGTAATCATAAATCCCCAATTTATTGTGCATGTGAAATCGAGTCACACGTTTGCACACTACCCAACTAATTAGATGCCCACCACTATGTTAAAATTGTTGCAAATAATCCAAGTGGAAAAAGGGAGTGACTTAACGAGCCAACTCCATAACTAGGCATGCTCCATAGCATCACTAGAAGTGTAAACATTAACTACATCAAATGCATAATTATTGACTAAAAACTACTATCCATAGTGCACAATAGGTGGGATTACAATCATGCGCTAGGAGGTGATACTACCAACGATAAAAAATTAAGGTGGTGATGCCACCTTATCCCTAGTCATGCTCACTATGAAAGAAGTGACTTTCGAGTCTAATAAATCGACACACTATTACCAACAAAAAACTTGTAATTTTTATCTTCTACATGCACAATGAATATAAGTCGAAGAAATACTGATGAATTGTGCATACAACATATTTGCACTTGGTTTCTATGATGTCACACACACTCCATGAGAGAAAATTCATTGAGATAAGTGTAGACACCCAAAACATGTCATGTTCAGGGAGACTACTTACATAGGCAAACTCATAGATCATATGACTAAACCCTGGGGCCTTCCAAGTATCAAAAGTGGTTTTCACCACTCATTTGGGGCATTTTCAGCCCATCCAAGCCTGGACTCTATGGACCAGAGTGGTTGTATTCTGGCCGTTGTAGCTCAGAGCGGCCAAACCTTAGCCACTACAAATGACAGTGGCTAAACCTTAAATGAATTTTGCCATCAATCTACCCTAACCTCGAGTGAAAGTGGTAGTCTACATACAATAATGTTGAGAAGGGAAAACTTTGCATTCCTCCTCATAACCAGACTACATGAAAGACTCAATTACAGATTTAGGCATCAGTTAACTGCCCCTCAAGGGTAGACAAAAGCTCAAATTCTCATGCTAACATCCGGTGCGCATGAAGGATTCAATCCTAGGGTTTGAACATTGACCTAGGGCTTCAAAAAACTTTATAAGGAGTAAACCTACAAGTACTAGGGGACCTTCTTTTTATAAAGAGAGAGAGAGAACATCATATATCATATATCAAAATCTTGAACAGGTTAGATCATTGCGGAGATATTCTAGAGACTTGGAGAGCTTCCCTTGGAGATCATTTTTGTGGTGAAGCCTTGTTATATTGGAGAGCAAATATGAGCACCCTTGAGGAGCAACAAAGTTCTAGCCATCTTAGAGGTAATCATTCATGCACATACAGTAATCATTTAACATTAGTAGTAGACTTAAGCCCATAGTCTTTGGATCAATAGGGATAGATTTCACCTTAGCGATCGATGTCCTGGACAATGGCCTGCAACCTAGTCTAGGGTTTTGGTGATAGCTTTTTTTGTTCTATTTTCTCCATGTTTTCATGTCATTAGCATAAGATTTATTTTAGTTATTTGCACTCATAGTACTAGTTTTATTGCATTTTTTTTTGTTATGCTAACATCCTCATATGGGGAGTCAATCTCAGACATCTAAGCATGTATTGCTATTTCATTGATTACAAGGCTATAGGTTCATTGGATAAATCTACAATATACAAGAGCAAGAGGATCCCTCCAAGAATCAGACCTAGAGAAGGAGGCATCTGTAAGCCCTTATACAGTTCTGTGTGCAATATTAGGAATCCTATAAGGGCACATCACCCCTTGATAGGGGATATTTTCTACATCTGCTACCCTCTTTGTGTAAAATCATGTATCAAATGAAGGGTATCCCGTAGAGGGATTTATATGTAACCATATCTTGGAAATATCAATACAAAGCATTCATTCATTTATTTCTTTATTTTTTAGCTACGCCTTTCTTTTATGCTTTTTAAATTGATGCATTTTAATCATTAAAATATTTAATAATAATTACAAATAGAGTGAGTGGACAGTGTGCTGCTTCCCCAGGGTTGCTATAATAAGTAGTATAATGACATGTCCTCACCATCAAGAAACTCCAATGCTTTGAAATTGTTGGTATCTTTAGATTTAGATTTGTAGCCCCCTAACTAAATATTGGCAAAATGAGACCTCTTATCTAAAACTAAATCTCTAAATTCCATATCCCTCCTTGGGCTATGGGAACAATGTGAGCTTACAAGAGGAGATTGAGGAGGAGAGTGACATTGGTGGTATTTTTGGAGACCACGATGTCTGCACTTGAGGTATGGTTCTAAAGAGGCAATGAGACTTCTTTGACCATCACCTTTGTTATTGAAGGACCACCAACTGGTTGTTTTTTTGCCTTCTTTTATAGTTGTGAACCTGAAGTGACCACCATATTCACAAATAATTTATGGTGTGAAGCTTTATTTGAGTTAGTGCGCTAATTTTTGTGATCTACCACAATGGTCCAACCCTCCTCAATGGATTGAGGATTTGACCTAGTGGTTTGTGTAGAATCTATTTTTGGCCTGTTATGTGACATAAGTGGATAATATTTTACCTTATGGTTGGATGCTTGGCATCAAACATAGGTCCTTAGATAGATAAACCTCCACACAAACCTGTCTCATTGGACAAGCATTAATTTTTTTCTTAGGTTTGACCAAAATTACACACCCTAATATAGTCGTAATGCATTCCAATCCATACCACAAAGGAAGGGAAATATAAAGGAACTCAACCCAAATCGAGACCTTAGTCATTTTTTCTTCGTATAGAAAAATCTTGGGTCCACAAAAATAAAACTAACAAAGTGCTTCGCATGGATCATGGACCATGCTCATAGATAGCTTTCACATGAGAAACATCAACAAAATGGAAAATGAAGAAACCCTTACTGAGGTTACGTGTCAACTCAACCTTGATGCCATGAGAGGCCCAAGTTGTATTCACCCAAGCCCTCAAAATTGGCTTGTTGGGAATATGACCCATAAAACACCCAACTAGGCTAAACGATTCTAACCAACTGCATGCAAAATAAAAATTTAAAGAGGGAAATTAACATCAAAATATGAGACATTATCTTCAAGATGTATTTCTTAGGATGTTTGATGGGCAACATTTTCACCAAACTTGTCTTCCTCAATGCCAAAGCTAATGCCTAACCCACCAGGGTTGGAAGCCATATACACCTATAAAGGTTGGATCAAGACACAACAAAAAAACCCTAATACACAATAATAGTGGTTGCACACCAAAGACCTATACTTGTAACTTAGTGTTTCATAGAGTTACATAAAAATAATAGTTCACCTACACACATACCTTTCAACCAACATAGTAAAATTATCATCAAAATTAATTTTAAAAATATTTAGGATTATATTTAATAGTCATTCATACTAGACATATTAAAGTCCTTAGGATTTGCATTTTTTTGTTGTTACTATTGCCTAGAATATTTTTTTAATGTCAATTTTTTCCTTTCCATTTATAACTAGCAATAAAAGGATTTTATCCTCATTATGTTTGGTAGACAAGTTCTCATCTAGACCCTTACCTCTATATTATGTCTACTAAGTATGTTTGGTAGCTACTAACCTATATAGGCTCTCTCAACCTAATAAGAGAGATTATTTTTCCTAGAGGTTGAGCTCAACTCCTTAATTTACATTTTGTTTATGACTACCATGACTCAATTTTATGAACCTATTTATAGTATTTTAATTTCTTCATGTGATGACATGGCAATATTTACTCATCCTTTACCCTGAGTATGATAGCATTTGAATGATGTTTAATTTTATGTTCATGTACTATTTTATATAATTGCATAGATGATATGATGATTTTAAATTTAAATATATAAATAAATTTAATTATTTTTCATAACAAGCCTAACTAATACTTCTATGTTTGAATGTATGATAAGACTACCTTCAATAAATATATGCGAGGGAAGGTATCATCATGAAGAATGACACAAATGTTGATAGTGACTTGATAGATAATAATTTTTGATAGCGACTTGATAGAGAATAGGAACAACATCGATATGCATTTTACATTTCATGTTGTGCACTTTTGACTAGTATATTTCAATGATTAAAATTAATGGTTGTGTAGACACCTAAAAAACATCATATTTAGGAAAATACTCATATGGGAACATCCAAAGACCATATGATTGATCCTGGACCTTTCTAAGAGCTAGCAGTGGTCCTAAAAACCCACAAAGGGTATTTCTGGCCCATTTAGGAATGGTCACTATCGACCAAAGTGGTCACCAATATTGGCTACTGAAGCTCAGAGCGGTCATTACTAGCCGCTATTGTGGATAGTGGCTAGCACTAAAACATAAACTGAATGTGAATGAGGGACCAAATCATAGACAGTGATGATAGTTGCATTGTTTATGAGCAATTTTTTGGTGAGGATCTTTCAGAGCTCCTCCTGACTACCCCTTCAATGCAAATATGTGATTGATCCTTACCCCTCTAATGGTCGATTACATGCAGATATAGATCTTGGCTTCTCTAGGAAGCCAATATCTAGATCTATATCTGAATCTAGGAGGTCTACATATGCATCCTCACAAGAAAAAGAAAGGATCCTGAATATCATAATTTTTGTGCAGTAGAGCCCTAGCAAAATGGAGAGTGATTCTATACCCCTTTGATGATTAGTGAAGTGTTGTCTGATTGAGCAATGACTACAAGCCATCTAAGCATTCAGATCAAGATTTTATTCACCACCAACTAGTATATGAACATAGTGGTGACCCTTGGACATCAATTCAGATGAAAAATCAAGTGCCATAGCACTGGGTTCTTGAGGTAAAATCTATAGGTTTGCAGTCATTATCTTCGATAGTGACCTGCAGTCACAACCTCCCTAAGCAATAGGAGCTAGGATATGAGGTATTATTTCCCAAGTTTTAGCATAGATATTTCATTTTTTTGTATTTTATCAATCAATGTTAGCATATATCTATCTTTATTAATATGTTTCCACAATTATTTCTAAATTATCAATGTATTCTTTCTTAGTTTTTCTTCATTATGCTTTTACTAGGATTTTATATCATTCTTTGCATATCTACTAATAAAGCCTCATCTTGAGAGGTCGCATATGCTACTGATGATTTATTGTTGTTTCTTGTATGTAGGTTATAGGTTCTAGGACCAAGTCAAAGCATTCAAAGCATCTGATCCCTCCAAGAAATTGAAGGATAAAAAGGCATCAGTAAGCCCTTGTACAAGTTTGTGTCTGAATATGAGAGGCATGTGCAATGCACCATCCTATTTGCAAGGGGCCCATATTTGCTTGTAATCATTCTATCAAATATAGTATCCTTTAGAGGGACCAATATGTAACTGAAGTTTCAAATAAATTAATAAAAGAGATCTCTTAATTTTATTACTTTTGTGTTCTTTACGTATTTATGGTTATTTTGCTTGATATTATGCTATAAGTATATTAGGTGTTTTATTTTACCTGATACCCACCCAGTTTTTTTTTGGCTGATTTGTTGATATTTTATGTGTTTTCTATGTGTAGGTCCAACCACTCCAAGTAACAGTGGCTAGAAGATAAAGGCCACTTTTGAAAATAGAAATAAGCAACAACTATCCTGAGTGATAGTGGCCAGCAACAGCCACCCTGAGCGACAGGGGCCAACAAAAAATCATTAACAAATGTCAATCTATGCTTCATCAGATGTGTATTTCAGGTTGGGGAACTCTTTGTAATTTTCCTTTCTTTGTATGTGTTTTATTTCTAGAATATAGTAGGATAAATATCATTTAATTAGAAAAATGTAGGAAAAGTTAAAGGAAAAATGCATAATTTTCTTACGTTTTATGCTAGCCGTTGCTAGGAACAACGGAATTCTTATTTAAAATCCATCCTAGTCTCCAATGGTATAGGTTTTTTTGTAGGTATTGCTTTCTTGGGGCCCAACTAGAGGTCATTGCTTCATACAATAAAAATGAATTCACTAAAAGTCATGGAATCATTTAGACATGCATTTTTTTGAAAATGAAATATTTCTTTTTAGGCATATAGGAAAGAGCATGAGTGCTTCATGATGCATTGTTTTTCTTTATGCAAAAATCTAAAAAGAACATTCACACACCATGATTCATCTAAACATTAGTGAGTTTAAATTCATACCCAACCACTAGCAAAGTTCAATGACGATGGAATTCATCTCCACCTGTTGGCTCAAATTCCATGAAACTTTTTATATTGGTCAATAACGGATTCAAGAACTGATGTAGCCTAGAAAATTTACATGTACTTCTCTTTGGAGGTTATTATGTTGACCAGGTGAGACTAGGTGAGGATCTGGTAGGACCTATGCTCCTTGAATGGGTGTGGAATTCATCACCACACTTTTGTAGGTTTACATTACCAAAAATTTATTATTGGTTGTCAAGCTATGAGCATACAAGTGAAATCCCTTAAACTATTCAAGAATTACATCAACAAATGTCAAAACATGATGAGAGTAGTTTAAGTTATCAACAAATATAAAATACACAAAACAAGTTCCTAGGACACACATTTAATCCTTAAAAGAGATAATTGTATTGTCTACTTTGTGTGTTTCTTTATTGTTTGGGTAATCGACATAAGATCCTTGATTTGTGACCAAAACCTAACCCTAATTTTTCAAAAAAAAAAGAAAAAAAAACTACTTTTTAATTTTGCATCTAATGGATTGAGAATCATGCAAATCAGAGCTATAACAAAAAATTTATGTTGGACTTTTCAAATGGGAACACGGTGTCCCGATCAAAGTAGAGGAGCTTATTCAACAAGAATGCCAAGAATGATAATCAAATTTACCAACAGGTAAGGCACTGTAAGTTTGAAGGCTATGAGTATTCTTGTATCTTTTTTGAAATGGACTCACAATAAAAATTTCCTGAACTGTCAGTCTTGGTGGATGTTGCTTGGAAATACCGCAAAGACTAATGGGGATAGTCACATGTCAGATAACATGGCGCCTAGTCATCTTAGTAATTTGAGGTTGGTTGATAATCACAGGGCAAGAAAGAAATGGCAATATAAGACTTTGAACCAGAGCCACATGGACCACTAGATAGCCATCGCCATAAATATAGCTAGCAGGTTCACTTCTCCAAGGCTGATTGGCCAAGATAGGATGTGGTCCCAAAGCATGTCATATATGGAAGAAAGCAATTACCAAAGAATTATTAAGAGTAACTGTCAATATAGAGCCTGTGGGAATTTTTTTCAATTTTTTTCTATGTGTGTCTGCAGCTTTTTGTTTCTCCACTATTTCAAGGAAGGGATCTATGTCTGTTTATTTTTTTGTAATTATGATGCAAGTGTTTTTTCTTGAGGTATACCCAAAATGTCGTATGGGAAGTTTCTTTTTTATAATAGGCTATGTGCCTTACCGGATGTAATGGCTTTGGTGGCATGTAGATTTTACATATATAGGATCCTTAGTAAGGACATGTTCATCAACATCCCTGGGATGACTTTCATAAAAGGTTTTGGGTCAACCTATAAAACCTGGTATTAATGCTCTAGTATCTTATCTACCAAAAAAATTTTTATGTTGGTTTTATGATTACTCTATTTTTGAAGTTGAAAATAGGGATAAACTGCATTAAAACGGTCATAGAATGGTCTAGACAACTCCAAAAATTTCCAAGTTTATTTTTTTTGTCTTAGTTAGCCCCTTGTGCACCTCTCACAAAAAAATTGAGTCCTAAATATTCATGCTTCAAAATTTCCCAAAAATTCCTAAAAGTGGGCATTTCCCCATGAGCCCTGGTTGGCCAATTATTTCAAAAATACAAATTTTTGACCTAGAAGTCAAATTTTGGAGTCATAGCCTATTGTGATCAGCTCATCGTGCTAATAATTTTGGTATATAACACCCACAACCTTTTTTGAAAGTCAAATTTTCTTTAGTGTGGGTTTTCCTTCAAGGTTTGCCTAGTTAGCACATCATGACAACTATGCATAGCCGAGCTCAATCACGAGCTAGCAAAGTAAAAAACTTATGGAGAGGCCTTAAATGCCTCTGATATTATCCTGAGGATCTCACCATTCTTACATGACACCTTGGTAGTCATCGCACCCATTATTCTCCTAAGGATCTCATCATTCCTGCACGATGCCCTGATAGTCATCGTGAAGTCACTTCCTCACATAGGGGATCTACCCATCGAGGTGATAGGGTTTCCACATACATGGTAGGATATGACATAGTTGAAACCCCCTATAGTGAGATGGAAAGCCATCAGCATTACACAACAAATCACCCAAATCGGTTGCCTAGGCCTACCATTAGCCTAAAAGAACAATTAATCCAAGCTCAATTGGAGGACTTGCACCATGTGGGAGAAATTTTAGAATGTCCCCATAAAATTTATACTACTTCCACTCATGGAAGTACAAAGCATAGATCTCTACACACTGATGATGTTGCCTTTATAGATAAAGGCATAAATATAGCGAGGGCTTCTACCAAGACCCTTGCCATCAGGACCCCTTGCACGGGGACACATAGTCAGGGACCATCTATGGTAGATCAATCTAACCGCATACGTAGGTTATATGAGGAACTATGTATAGAGCAATATCGCCTAGATGCCCTTGAATAAGAGGTAGTGTGAGCACAATAGAGGTAGTGTCAACATGTGTATGAACAATACCTAAAGGATCAACATACCTTGGAACAAAGGAAATATGAATAACAATCATGTGGGGTAATTCCTAAAGAGGTATCCATGCCTAGCACACATAGGCAACAACTCAATGCAAAATGCACTATGCATCATCAAGAGTTACCTCCTAAATAAGCAGATAAAACCCTTGCTATCAATAATCAACAAAATGATATATCCAGAGATCCCTTACCCAATATTGAGGTCAAGGAAGATCAAATAAAGTAGGTGAATGAGGTGTGCATAGCCTCACCTAATGAGGATATTATCAGCATGGTCAATGTCACAACAGGGAAGGAGGAACTCCCTAACCAGTCTGTACCATTGCTGAACCAAATCAACACCAATCATACATCACAATCCTCACAATAATTGAATTCCATTACATCATGCGAGGACCCTATGATTACATTCCATAAACAAGATATTAGCCAAGTCCCTAATGGTGAACCCGATCCACCATTTCACATCATAGCTAGCATCAATCAGATTTTATACAAGCAAGTTTTGATTGACACCGGTTCATCTATCAATATCATTACTAGCACTACTTTGAAACATCTCCATGTTTTGCCTTCACACATAAGGACATCCACTTCCATGCTTCAAGCATTTAATGATGTTGTATCTCACATAGATGGTACAATAGTCCTCCCCATCCAAGTTGGACAAAAGACCATACCTACATTGTGCTACGTCCTAGGAGATTCAAGTCAATACAACATACTTCTTGGAAGGCCATGGATGAGAACCATGGAGTGTGTACCATCCCTAGTGCATTAGTGCATTAAGTACATTCATGAAAATAAGGTCCATGTAGTTCATGTTGACCCAGACCCTTTCAAGTATTATAAACCAGTGGATCATCCGTAGGAGCCTATTGTGTCACCCATGCAGTGGAAACGTTAAACTTAATGACGTTATCCAAAGTTCGGATGCAACCCCATGGGTCACTATGAAGTTACCTTCACCATCACCTATGGTTTCACCCATTACACCTCCATATCTAGTTTCACCGAGTGAGGAGAAATTGATTGAGCCAACCACAAATATGCTCACAACTATCTCAAACATGTCATTAGAAGACGTTCTTACTCCTATCAAAAGGGAAGAACCCATTGTGGTTGTGGATAGATTAGATCATGTCATACCTTCTTCATCCACCATGATGTAGGTCATAGTTCATTTTAGATGAAATGGAGTGTAGAGAACATGTAGAGGTAAACATCACATTTACACCTATCATTGAGTCTAGTGAGGATGTAGATCAAACTCCTATTAAGTTGCTACCCATCAATCCTATCTTGGACTCTTCACCTAAACATGAAGAAACATCAGTTGTCATAGGTGAAACATAACAACCTCAATGAGTTGAGGAACCACCTACAACTGACACAAATGATAAAATACCTTCTCAAGAGTTTGTGGGGATGGTAAACATGAATGTAGAGAACCAAGCTTCTCTAAGGCAATCAGAAGAACTAGTAACACCATCAAATAATGTTGCTACATCAGAAGTGTGATAGCCTATGAAATTGGTTACTCCTAACTCATTTCTCATAGTGTCATCCAAAGAGCAAGAAAGGGTATCTCCCCCGCATCAAACTAGGGGTACCAAAGCTGACACAGTTCAACACCACAAAGTAAAACAAAAACATGAACTGAGTCACAAACATGAGCATGTGGATGCCACTATCAAAGTGGATAATCAAGAAGCATCCACATCATCTCAAATGAAGGAAATTGGTGATTTGCATATACTTGGGGGTTCTATAGACCCCAATATTTCACCTCCTTCAAGTGATGATGATGATATTCCCATCCCATCACTAGAGATACACATAAAATCCTTGTCAGTATTGCAATCCATTCTAAATCAGCTAGATAGAATGGAGTATCGAATGGATGAGCAAAATGAGGTATTGCAATTTATCATGAACCAGCTTGAGAACCTGGAATTACAAAGGCAACCCGCATCCAAGGTCAAACCACCTCCTGTGCAATCACAAGAAAATGCAACCTTGTCTGATCAAGTCCAAAAGTAGCAATGTCATTCACCTCACATTTTTACACCTCTACCCAAACCTATGATATCAATTTTTAATCGATTATGTGAGGCAAAAACCATCACTTTACCTGTGGCTTATCCTTTAGATCCAAAGCACCTGAAACCTAAAAAATATAGGGAAGACTTACATTGCCTATACCATCGATGAGATGGTCATGATATTCAATCATGTTGTAGCTTCAAGAACATAATACAAAATATGCTTGAGAAGAATCAACTTCGCATTGATACCCTTCCTAATATCAAAGATCAACAAGTGACAATAGTTCAAGGTACCTCACCCACACCAAAAAATGAGGAGAGTCATTTGAGAAAATGACTGAGATATTTGTATCTCAGCCACAATATCATCCTTGTCAAAAGCATAGTCAACATATCTTGACATTGTTAACCGAATCTATGGACACCATTTTTCATAATCTATAAGAAACAAAGACAATCACCTTGCTAGACATACCCCCACACAACCCATATAGGTCCAAAAGATACAGGGAGGATCATGCTTACCTCTATCATCAAGTGAGGGGTCATGATATTAGCGATTGTCATGCCTTTAGACATATAGTCCAAAACCTTATCGATGAGAAGATCATATCCATAGATGGGTCATTGATATTACATCGCTAGGACACTGACGGTGCACAAAGTTCCTTACCTCAAGAGAAGGAATTGGGTTCTGTCACTCTTCCTGAGCAAGTTGATTACATTGCAGTGGACAACATGCACACTAGGGATCTTCAAGATAGCACACCTTCCCCATCATCCACATCAAGATCAATGGAGCAAAGTGAGGATTCTAAAGGTATCACACCTTCCTCTTCTTCATTGAGTGGCACACACACTAGGGGTACCTAAGGTATCGCATATTTCCCCATTAATAAATAAAAAAATCATAAAATTCCAAACAAATCAGAAAACATCAAAATCAAAAAGCCCCAAAGGCATCATAAGTCCTTTGCTCAACTCACAAAAACCCCCAAAGGTGTCTCAAGCCCTTTGGTCAACTCATAAAAATCCCAAAGGTAGCATAAGCCCTTTGGTCAACTCACAAAAGACCCCAAAGGCAACATAAGCCCTTTGGTCAACTCACAAAAGTCTCTAAAGGTATCATAAGCCCTTTGGTCAACTCACAAAAATCCCCAAAGGTAGCATAAGCCCTTTGGTAAACTCACAAAAGGCTCCAAAGGTATCATAAGCCCTTTGGTCAACTCATAAAAAGCCCCAAAGGTAGCATAAACCCTTTGGTCAACTCACAAAAGGCTCCAAAGGCATCATAAGCCCTTTGGTCAACTCACAAAAAGTCCCAAAGGCAGCATAAGCCCTTTGGTTAACTCACAAAAGGCCCCAAAGGTAGCATAAGCCCTTTGGTTAGCTCACAAAAGGCCCCAAAGGTAGCTTAAGCCCTTTGTTCAACTCACAAAAAGGCCCAAAGGCATCATAAGTCCTTTGGTCAACTCACAAAAGCCCCAAAGGTAGTATAAGCCCTTTGGTCAACTCACAAAAGGCCCCAAAGGCAACATAAGCCCTTTGGTCAACTCATAAAAGGCTTTGAATGTATCATAATCCCTTTGGTAAACTCACAAAAACCCCAAAGGCATCATAAGCCCTTTGGTCAACTCACTAAAGGATCCAAAGGTATCATAAGCCCTTTGGTCAACTCATAAAAAGCTCCAAAGACATCATAAGCCCTTTGGTCAACTCACAAAAAGCTCCAAAGGTATCATAAGCCATTTGGTCAACTCACAAAAAGCTCCAAAGGTATCATAAGCCCTTTGGTCAACTCACAAAAGGGATCCAAAGGTATTTAAGCCCTTTGGTCAAAAACAAAACACAAAAGCACAAAAACAATTGAAAACAATAAAATCCAAAAACAATTCAAAATAATCAAAATTTCAAAAACATTTGAAAATAAAATAAAAATAAAAAATGATGGAAAACATCAAAAATCCATAAAAATAAAAAAGCAATAAAATCCAAAAATATTGTAAAACATAAAAATACAAAAATATTTGCATTATGTATTTCCATTTTGCACATGCATTCATCTAGTTGCATTGCATTTAGGCATATTTCATCCATTGCACTTGCATTAGGATAGGTTGTGTTTGCAAGCTTACAAATGACACCATGTTTGTATCTTAATCATGTCTCTATTCATCATCATCATCCATCACCCTTGTGAGTAATTGTGTTTCTCAACACAACCCCTCTTGTTGCTATAAGGAATACATTAGAGTTTTCTGATCATTCAATCATATCTAGTGATCTTCTCATATTTTTTAGAAAGATAACTTTGCTTTTGTAGATGAGGTCTGATTTTGATAGCACCTAGCATATGTCAACATCCCATCACTAATAAACACATTAACAATCCTAGGCTAAACAAGGAAATATGAACACTACAAAGTGGTCCTAGTCACCTTAAGCGAAAGGTTTTTACTTGCTCATATTGTGATGTGCATGGTCTAGAGTGTTGATCATTGAAAAAAGGACAAGCTCCTCCCTACCCAAAGAAATCCCTTGCTTTCATATAAAATAATAAAAATCCCAAAATCAAAGCAAAATCCCTTGCTCAAAATAAAATAAAAATGAATATACAAAATAAATAGTGATTCTCATCACTAAGCATGAGCAAGTATCCCAAATAAAAGTGAAGAAAAGAAGGGGGTGAAGAGCTTGAATCCATGGAATGGTCACTACTTGAAACCATAGAGTGATCCCCAATACAATAATGGGTTGAATGAATATTGCCTGGCATTGGAGTAGTTCTAAGCAATTTGCAAAAAGAGCTAGCTTTAGGTGTCCTATATCGCCTAGTGGTCTAGTCCGATTGAGTCCAACTTAGGATCATGATGAGCATTTGGTGATCCCTAATATATAAATGGACTGAATGAATACCGACTAGTATTGGCTTAGGCTTCTATCCCTCTAATACATTCATTCACACATAGGAATAATGAATATCTTGGTCTTCATAACAAAAACTTTATCTTTCAGGAGTCCTGTATGGTCATTATACAACTTTTGATTAATAAACTAGGGTGTTTGAGTCTCATGGAAAACCTCAAAAATCCCCTCATAGCAAAAAATCATTTCATAAATCAAATCATAAACTCTATTTATGAGTTTTTTTTCATTAAAGGGTGTTCATGAAATAGTATAGATGTTGGATAAATATTAGCAATGATACTTAGATGGCAATTGACTATTTTGTGCATATCGTTTAATTTACAAAAGCTTATAAAGAAAGCACATATATATCACATCATCTCATATCACATCTGGATGCTTAAATTATTAATTCTTATGATAAGAGTTATTATTTACATTCATGATTTTTATACATTTTGTGGTGTCACCCATTAGTTTGTAAACACATTAGATTCATTCCTTATGTTTTAAGTGATTAAAGCATACAAGTTCATTTACATTAGCTCATTCCTCATGTAACTAATGCATCACATTACATACATCATCTATCATATCATAGCACATAGATTAAATGCATCAACAATTGAAACAAATTAAACATGCATTTAACACAAAGCATTGCATCCATATATGCATACATCACCATAGTGCATCTATACATCTAGATCATAGCATTCAACAAACATCTATCATCTAGCTAGTGCATGTCATCAGTACATTGCATCCATATAGCATAATCAAATCATTATCTAGGCATTGCATTCATCATTGCATCCATAACATAAAATCAAAACAAAAATATTTCAAGCATCAACTAGGGCATTATCAATATAATACCTCCCAAAAAGGTTCTAAAGATGCTCTAGTTCTTTGATCAATTCCAAAAGGCTCACCATAAGGAGTTTCATAGTGGACATCAATGCATATCTTCCGGTCCAAAAATCTCAAAATTGTAAAATTAATAAAAAATCAAATAAAACCAAAATTTCAAGTGTGCCTCGTATCCGATTATTTACCCTATACACTTGGCGGTTGCAGTGACTTGTGCTCCATGCAATATGGCAAGATGAGTAAATTACCATAAGGCCATTTGAACCAAATTATTCATCATCAAATAACATCAAAAGTTCAAATACACCTCGTATCCAGTTATTTACCCTATACACTTGGCGATTGTAGAAACTTGTGCTCCATGCAATCCGACAAGATGAGTAAATTACCATAAGGTCATTTGAGACAAATCATCAAAGATCATCAAAATAATAAAAAAATCCAATAACATCAAAATCTCAATTGAGTCTTGTATTCACTTATTTTATCTATACACTTGGTGGTTGCAATGACTGTGATCCATGCAATCCGAAAAGATGAGTAAATTACCATAAGGTCATTTGGGGTAAATTAGTCATCATTGAATTGAAATGTTCTTACTTCAATCCTAAAGAAGGCCATGGTGGCTGGACTATCCCATGGGAATGAGACATTCATTTCATTTCTTCTATGACACTTTCAGAAAATCATCAAGCATAGTGGTTCAACATAAGCTTCAATAGATTACTATCATCTTGATTCCCTAAGAAGGCCATTGTGGCCCGATTGCTCTGCAAGACAGAGATGTGCAATTACTAAAAATGGTTGAAATTACACCTGAAATAGGACCTACCATATAACAACAATGTAAAACTCTTAAATTTTCCAAATCAATCATCTTGGTCAAGCGACTCGTTGCTTTATTCATTGTCCTTCCCTCATCGACTCATTGTTTGAGGGGGTAGTACTAATATCAATAATCATAATAAAAATAAACAAAGGATCACTCAATCATGTAAAATTGTGTTCCTCTTATGAATCATTGCTAACAACTATCATAATATTACCATTTTCTAAAAAAAAAATCAAATATGATAGTTAAGCTTGATGCTCTTCTCCTTTCGGACCAATTGTAGCATCAAGGCTACCTGATTGCCTCGAGACTTGTGAAATATTTTGCAAATTTAAGCCTTCCATCCCGTTGGAAGTAATAATTCTAGTATGTGCACCTTTATCATGACTGGGACAGCTAATGTTGATCAGATAAATGATCATCACACACCCTACAATGTGGCCCTAGGTGGTCTATTTTTTCTTAGCGCTGTGTTTTGCCATAATGCATCCCAAAAAGGGGCATCTGTAGATACCTAAAACACATCATATTTAGGAGAATATTCATATGGGTACATCCGAATACCATATGATTGATCTTGGACCTTTCCAAGAGCTAGTAGTGGTCCTACCCACTCATAAGGGGAATTTTTGGCCCATTCAGGTGCAACTGCTATCGACTAGAGCGGCTGCCAATCTTGGCCGCTGAAGCTCAAAGCGGACACTTCTAGTTTCTATTGTGGATAGTTTCTACCACTAAAATATAAATTGGTCATGAATGAGGGCCCAAATCATAGATAGTTATGGAATTTGCATTGTTTACGAGTAGTTTTTTAGCATGGATCTCCTAGAGCTCCTCCTGACTACCCCTTCAATGCAAATATGTGACTGATCCTTCCTCCTCTAATGGTCAATTATATGTAGATATGGATATTGGCTTCTCCAGTAAGCCAAGATCTAGATATAGATCTAAATTTGGAGGCCTACATATGCATCCTCCCAAGAAAAATAAAGGATCTTGAATATCATAATTTTTGTGTAGCAGAGCTCTAGAAAACTGGAGAGTGATTCTATACCTCTTTGAGGAGTAGTAAAGCACTATTCAATTGAGCAATTACTAAGAGCCATATAAGCATTCAGATCAAGATTTTATTCACTTCCAACCAATGTATAAATATAGAGGTGACCCTTGGACATCAATTCAGACAAAGAATCAAGTGCCATAGCCCCGGTTCTTTAGGTAAAAGTTATAGGTTTGTAATCATTGTCTTCGATAGCGGACTATAGTCATGGCCATTCTAAGCAATAGCGGCTAGGGTTTGAGATATTATTTCCTATTTTTTAGCAAAGATATTTTATTGTTTGCTATTTTATAAATCAATGTTACCATATATACGTCTTTCTTAATGTTTTTTCGTGATTATTTTTGAGTTATCAACGTATTCTTGCTTAGTTTTGCTTCATTATGCTTTTACTAGGATTTTATATTATTCTTTGAAGATCTACTAATAAAGCATCATCCTGAGAGGTTGCATATACTACTGATCATTTGTTGTTGTTTTTTGTATGCAGGTTACAAATTCCACGACCAAGTCAAAGTATTCAAAGTTTCAGATCCCTCTAGGAAAGCGAAGGAGAAGAAGGCATCAATAAGTCCTTGTACAAGTTTGTGTATCAATCGAAGAGGCTTGCAGAGTGCACCATACCCTTTGCAAGAGACCCATATTTACTTGTAATTATTGTATCAAATGTAGTATCCCTAAGAGTGACCAATCTATAACCGAATTTTCAAACAAATTAATAAAATATATCTCTTGATTTTGTTGCTTCCATGTTTTTTACGCATTTATGGTTCTTTCGCTTGATATTATGCTGGAAGTAGATTAGGTGTTTGCTTCCTGGGGTTGTACAAATGACAATCAGATGGGATGGCCACCCGATTTTATTTTAGTTTTAATACTTTTGATTGAAGTAATTGACATGGTTGCATAATTTGTATTTTGGAATCATTCGAGTTTAGGATGCCTACTTATCCAATACTTTGGTGTAAAGAGTTAATGATTTATTATGTAGATTTATAATCCAATTTGGAATTCAAGAGGCCCTTAGACCATGGTGAAAATATTATTATTTTTAATTTTGAGTAATATTAATAAAACTACAAAATATAAGTGCTTGAAACCTTGTCATGGGACCTTGGTGGCATAAAATCCAAGCTTGTATTAAAAATCCAAAAGCATTGTTTTGAAGGCAAAAATCATTAGAAGCCTAAAATTTTTGAGAGGATGGAATGGGTAAAGTTGTAGAGAATATTTCTACTTTAATTTTTATTGTAGGTAAGAAAATTCGAAGCTAGAATTAGAACATGCATGTAGAAGAGAGAGGGAACACAATATGGACACTAAATGAGGAAAAATGTAACAACATAAAAAATTAAAATCAAGAAAAAAATGTAGCAACAGAAAGGAAAGAACCAACATACCAAATAAAATAGAAATGCAAAGCAAATAACCAATAATTTTGAAGTGCATACAAATTCCCTTAGAAAAATAACTTTAACAATGTCCTTAGAAAATGTTTGTAAGATGTGGTGGATGGAGCACCGAAAAAATCATCAATTAAAGACCACATTTTCAAGTGCAAGAGTGCAATTTCTCTTGTAAGTTTCTGATTCAAGTTTTCAAAACTAAATAAAATAATAAGGAAAGAAAGCAATAGCATATTTGACGTACAAATATTTTTACAATAGTGCTTGATGCAAGAATCTGAAATAGTACTTAGAGACCACCTCATCCAATCATCTCGTATTATACAACATCATTATTGGCATTGCTATGATATGACTGGTCACATATTATGATATTAGCCTCTGCATGTGTCACATGACACGATATAAGAATATTTTAATTCTACATAGTTAAATGTGTGGCTAAAGAAAGAATGATAACAAGACCAGAAAGCAATACCATATTTTGACATATAGATATTTTTACAATAATTTAGGTTCAAACTTTAGAGGATACTCAATAAGGGTAAAGGTAGTAGTTTATCTTGAGTCGACTGAGTGCATGCTAGCTTAACAACGGTGGTACCAACCCTGAGCCACCGAGGATCTAATTCACTTTGAGCTACATTTATCGAGGAGAAGTAGGGGTTATAAAGGCAACTTCAATGATTTGACCTATGTTTGAAGGAAAAATCCTTAAGGGATTGGAGATTTAAGGTTTTCTTGTGGAGGCTCTACTAGGGTTTTGCTCGCATGTTGTTGCCACTTATTTTTTCTTCCATCAGTTGTCATACTGCTTGTGCCCTTCTAATATATGCACACATTGTGCCATTCTTAATTACTACTCCACCTTGGGTGGGGGGCTCCGTCCCTTTCAATGGCTACCTCTCAGACCACTATTTCACTAGGTAGTAAAGTTGTAGCTATTGAGAGCCATGGCACTAGTAAAATGACCTAGGAAGTTTATCCTGAAGGTAGTTCCTCAGTGTCAGACATAAACCTACCATGTAGGATTTTTATAATGCTTGCAACTAGCTTGAAAGTCATACCCTGGTAGGGTACTTTCTCGATAGGATTCCCAATGACTCGCTAATCTGACAATGGATTCAACAAGTCTGGAACCATATGGCATAAAAGTTGATCATATTCAAAAACCTTACTAAATATTTTTTTCATTTTCAGTTTGTTGATCCGCAACATGTCGTTACTATTATGAGAAAAGGGCCTTGGTATATTAGAAATACCCTTTTAATTATTCAGCCCTGGCATCGTAATTTTACTATTTATGTTGATGTTTCCTTGCATGTCCCTATTTGGGTGGAATTCCCAGGTCTCCCTTTGCCCCTTTGGCCATTATTGCCACATCTTGTCACACCCATTGGCAATTTTGTGTGCATGGAGCCACATAAATTCTATGTTGTGCGGCCATACAAATGCATTTGTGTTGAAATTAATATATCAAAGGATCTTAAGGATTCTATTAATATTTGGGTTGGGGAGACCTATTTTCAACAACGGATGGTTTATATCAATCTCCCCAATACTTGTTATTGGTGTCAATCCATTGCCCACAAGATAAAATATTGCCCTCTTATGGAGGGTTGATTCAAAAATTGGGCTTCAATAGAGACACCTTCAAAAACAAATAAATTTACCCCTCCCACTAATGGAGGGGAGGAATGGACTTCTATCACCAGGAAGAACAAAAAAGTAAATCGACCACAAACTTCTATGGGAGCTAGTAAAAAGGAGTCTCAACTGAGCTCTTAGTCTAGGGTTTCTCATGCAACCTCTAGAGAAGTAACTTTTGTTTCTCTTCCTATAGATACCTCTTCTAGTAATAAAAAAAAATACCCAATTATTCAAGCCTCTCAGTCATCTAAGCCATCATCTATACCAGTTTTCACTACCTCAAGCAAATGCTAGGTTTCTCCACCTAATATACCTAGTGAAGTTCCCTCATGAAACCCTTATCACTCTTACAGTCCATTTAGGGATACCTTAGGCATCACTTTGGAGAAGAGATGATAGACATATTTTTTTGTGAAAACCATAATAGGTTTCTCACAAATACCATTGAATCCTTAGCATATTTCGAGGACTCTGAGGTCCTCAAAGGAAATATGCTCCTCGATTGTGTCTCATGAAGTGCTTATCTTGGAATGTTAGGGGTTTGACAAATCCTGTGTGCAAGTACATAGTGCATCAGGGTCTAGATGACTTTAAGTTAAAAAATGGTAATATTTATATCCTTTACCTTTAGGAAGTCAAAGTCACTAATTTTATATTGTCACGTACTTTCTCCTTTCTCTGGCATCAAGGCCACACCTTTCATACTATGCATGCCATGGGTAAAGAAGGGGTAGTAATTTATCTTTCAAAATATTATCATTCTAAAATAATCTCTTGGGGTTGTGACCCTTATAATCATGTTGTTTGGGTTGTGATGGATATTGATGGTTGTAACACCCTAAAATTGAACCATTTACATTCAAAAAGATAAAAATATTCAAAAAGTGATCAAAAGTGATAATTGTTGCATTTATTACCTCAATTTTTGTGCTTTTCTTAGGTTGATGAGATCGTAGTATGATTCTAAAAATCATAATATGATTTTGTGTATGATCTCTACATTCATAATACAATTTGAAGAACGATCTCTAAGATCGTAATACGATCTTCCTCAAGAACCAAAAAACAAAATTAGATAAACGACAAACTAGTTACAACATTCTTTGTCCTTACCTATGCAACCATGCAGTAGTTATGGGATTGGATCCGTCGATCACCCCAAATTAGAATGAGTTGCAACCAAGTTTGTTTGTAACCTATTTTCATTAGTTTGTAGGCACCCCTTCCCTCGAATCTCTCCTAGCATTCCTAACACATTGATATAATTTCACACTTTAGTTCTAGTTATTTTTTTGTCACCTATAGGATCGGAGGATACAATTGGCTATCAGATTGGTACGATATCATGATAGTAATATGATTTTGCAGATTGTAATACAATTCTACATATCGTAATACAATATTGAACTTATTGCATATGATATTACCTACAACAAAAATCAAAATCTTCATCAGAATTTTGGATACAGGTTAGAGTTTTAAATCACTTTTTAGGTATTGCCTTATTCATTTAACTTGTGTTTTCTACTATTTGATGTTTGCATACGAATAAAAATTGCATTTAAATTAGCTTAGTTGCATATTTTCCAAACACTAGTGTAGCACCCTAAAATTGGTGCAGTTAAACCCTTAGTAAAAGATAAAAGATAAAAATTTAAATTTTAACCCCAAAACCGCTTGTTACCCGCTTCCCTTCTTTTTCATGCCATTTTTAGGATTTGTTTTGACCGTTGGACGATATCGTCGCATATCAGATGAAATCATCCCCGATCTGATGAATTCATCTGGAACAGAGCGTCCAGACGATTTCGTCCTAAAACTAAATTTTCATAATTAGCTTCTGTTTCAACAGCCTCTCCAACTTGGGCAGAAGCGCGTCTATGCAGTTGGAGATTCCCCCCATTGGAGATCTCCCAGATTGGGATGATCTCCAACCTCCTAGCCTCCCCCTAATCCTATATAAACTAGGATTTTTCTAGTTTATCCCCCTGAACCCCTTAGCTGATGGATTTCCTTGTAGATTTAGTTCCTTATTCACTAGAGCATCCTCGCACTACTGTTTGCATTCTGTATTTTGCATTTTCTTGCAGGAACTCTACTATTTTTTAGTCGAAGCTAGCTCGGATCGTCGCAAGCGATCCCGGATGATTTCGGACGATCTTGTCGAGGAGCGCAGACGATCTCGTACGATTGGAGGCGATCCCGACTGTAGTCCAGATTGGGGGCAATCAGAGTCTAGAGTTTGCATTTCCTTAGCTTTTCTGCATTTTCCTATTGTATTTCTGCACTGTCTTAAATTATTATGTTTATGCATCTTGGAGTTCACCTCATTTAGCATAACCGCATGATAAAGTTAAAATCAATCATTAAATCTACTGCATTTCCTTATTTGTTATTGGAATCCATTATTTAGGCATGTTTGTTATTATTTCTATCATTCTCCTTTGCTTCTGCAGTTGCATATTTGGTATTTTGTATCTATTTTTGTGATTGTAGGTTTTTGACAAATTTCTGACGAATTCATCAGATTTTAGATGATTCTATCTGATCTCAGATGATCGACTATGATTTGAGATGATTCGATGTAATTTCAGATGATTACGTATGAGTCGAGATGATCTGAACTGCTACAAGACTCAGAATCTTCATCAAACATCCAAAATCAGGTATGTTATGTTCTAGCTAGCATATTTTCTGTGTTTAGCATTCATTCCTATTTTTTGTATTCATCTAAATCAGCATTGGCATATAGAATAGTTTAGATTCATTTTGGCCAAACCTAGGAATTGAATGATCGAGTATAAAAATGAACACATCAAACCCACTATCAACCTAGGTGTGGAAACTGCCACTCAAAAGTTTCCTGGTGAACCCACCATCCATCAAAAATTCACCTTTATACTCCTCCCCCGAGAGGCGGGACCTTCAAAGGGCCTCTCAGTCCGAGGTATTGTCCCATCCTTCTCGCATCCCCCTTTCGGGCGTGGATCCTATAGCCTGAGGGTAAGGATGCAAAAAATTTGGAGCGATACATTTTGGTGAACCCGACGTGAAAACTAAAAACCTTTTGAAAACAATCCAAAAAAAAAACAAAACATAAATGCATTTAGAATCAAAGATTGCATATCATATTTAGATGGTAGACTATAATAAAAGATGAGTTGTCACCATTAATGTTGAGAATCAATTAGCAGCTATAGAGATTAATTCTTTGCTTAGAGTATCTCAAACATATAGAGTCCCACCTTTATGGGACGAGCTTAATAGGAGATTGAATATCATTAATTCTAGATCAACCGAACTTAGGCAAATTAAGAGGTTTGTCCTAGATAGAATCCTGGATCCTGATCAAGTGACCTTATATCATGAACTTCAGAGAGCTTGCCATAGGTGGTTAGCAGATAAAAGAGCCCTTGTGTCTTCTGAATTGTATACCTTTGAGGAATACCTCGATAATGCAGTTGTAGTACATAAATTTCTATCTCGTATAGAGGACCAAGAGGTCATTCTTACGGATAGACAGAGATGGAATAGAGTTCCTAGAGCTGTGTTATATCGAGAGTATTGCCATGAGATCTATTTTTACAAGATAGAATCTGAAACAGATAATATCACTATAGCACACTTTATCAAGTTCTTGAAAAACCATTTCCAATTTGAAGAGGAGCATTTTATGACTCCTGATGAACTTGATCCTATCAATGACATTCATAAACTATTTATAGAAAACTAAGCTATTCTTTTATTATTGTTATTTCTTGTATTTAGTGTGTTGTTTGTTGTCTTTATAAGCATAAAACAAAACAAAAAAAAATAAAAACAAAACAAAATCATAACAAAAAATCAAAACATTTTCTTTTAAGCATTATAGTAGGTATATAATTAAAATATATACCTCCCAAATTTGTTGCAAATATATTAATATATATTTGCTAAAATCTAAATTTAGACATAATGACTAGACTCAGGAATGGAAAACAAATTGAAGTAGAAGAAGATTGGTTAAGGAAAACAAAAAATAACCCAGATGTCCTTCCTGAAGACCCAATTCAGGAAGAAGGAACCTTAAACCAACAAGAAGAAGAATTTGTGGACGCAAATGAACAAAAATAAAATGATAGAGAGGAAGGATCCTCATCCCCTAAAATATCTCCAGAAGGAGCTGTTACTTTTGAGAACATGGAACACTTCTGGAAGTTCCTCAATAATAATATTGGCACTCTTAATAGAGCAGTTCATATGGACAAAGATCAAATTAGTGACACTCAAGCAACCCTAGAAGACATATATCACACACGCACTAATCCTTTGTCCTTCGTTGATCAAGAAAGTGATCAAGCTGGACCATCCAATTTGGATATGGCCGCTATGATCCAGAACATGCAACAACAACAGGTTACCCAACCACCTAGAGTGCCTGTTACCAAGCCTAGGGTTATTCCCACACAAAAGAAACCTTCATTCACTGCTCTATTTCGCCAAGCTATTGATCAATATACCTCAAATCAACAAAAGCCTAAAACAAAACCAAATACCAATTTCCAACAATCTGGGATACAACATAATGCTACAACAAATCTTCTTCATAATACTCTTCCTACCAACCATTTGCATAACAACAATATAGCATCTAATCCTTATGTCCCGCCTTCCTACGCTCACAAATCCCATACTCATGTACCACCAAACCAATATGGTGGACAAACCGGTAATCTGGAAGCCATGGTGAAACAGTTAGTCTCTCGCATGGACCAGATAGATCCCTACCGTCCCTCGTACAATTATCGAGAGATGTGTAGTCAACCTCTAGATCCTATAGTTGTAGCACAACCATATCCTAAACACTTTCCCATGCCTGTCCTACCTATATATAAAGGAACTGAAGATCCCATAGAGCATCTTCGTATGTTTAGGATAGCATGTCATGATATATCACATGATGACTTGTTATTACTAAAAATGTTCCCAAAAAGTTTAGGGGGGATGGCATTGGAGTGGTATTATCAATTGCCCACTCATTCTTTGAGAAATTTCGAAGAGACCGTTGAGTCTTTTGTGCATCAATTTAGTGCCTATATTGAAAGGCATGTAACCATTAAAGATTTGTACAACCTAAAACAAGACAAAGATGAGTGTTTTGCTGACTTCTTAGCTCGATGGAGGCAGTTGATAGGAAAATTACACTTTGTGTTACCTTATCGGGAAATGTTGGATATTTTTATCAATAATTTACAAGAACAACTATCCTATGAATTATCAACTGCTACCTTGACCACCTTCGATCAAGCTATAGACTTGGCCCGAAGAGTGGAAGATGCTCTCATTAGAAGAGGTCACCTCAAAAAGAAAGATGATGAGAAAACATCCAGAAATCAATATAAAAATAAACAAGTTGTGGGTGATGGAGTCACTGATAGCAAAAACGTTGCCAATGTTAATACTACGAAAACAACAGAGAAGTTTATATTGAAACCTCCTGATAAACCACCCCGAGAATTTACTAGGTTAAATCAACCTTTATCAACCATTCTCCCGCAATTACTAGCACGAGGATTGATCCAATTACCAACTATCCGGGAACCTGATCCAACTATACCCGGATACAGAGCTGATTTACATTGTGATTTCCATAGAGGACCTGGACACGCTACCAATTCTTGTAAAATATTAAAACATAAAATACAAGACCTGATTGATAACAATGAGATGGAGGTGCAAGCCTTTCAACCTAAACAAAATCCTCCTAATAATGCTCAAAAGAACATCCCCCAAAATCAGAATCAGAATGCCAATCAATCATTGGACATATTTCAACATCCTTTACCAAAGCATGGTAAAGAGGTGGCTAATCAAATTGAGCATCATAATGTTCCCCCTCCTACCCGATATGTAGGAACTATTAGTGCACATTCACCTACTCATGATGTGGAAGTATTTGACACAACTTTATCCATAGTTACGACCAGACCTCTACATAATATTCGGACACTTGATCTTAGTGACACCGAATATGAGACTGAAAGTGACATGGAAATCACCTCAAATCAATCGAATAGTTCTGAAGATGAATCAGATCCTATTCAACCTATCACAAGTTCTATGGTTCCAGAAGAACCATTTCCTAGAAGAGTCACTACTAGACCATCTTCTCACCAATTACTTTCTAATGAACAAGCCATAAACGCTAGACCGAGACCAATTCATCATCCTCAAAATAATATTGTAGGTACCATCGGAGTCGTTACTCGACAACAGGCTCAAAACTCTCAACAGGAACAAACTTAGAATGATGGATCAGCTCCATTTGTTTTGAAAAATCCCAATAAAGGGAATCATGCGCCTAATGTTCAACCTAAGCCTCCTTATAATATTAAGGAACAATTATCAAATACTACAGCTAGAATTTCCCTTTTGGACCTTTTAAGATCTTCTCCTACCCATAGGGATGAATTAATGCTCACATTAAGCCAAATGATGGTACCTCAAAATATTCAACCTGAAGCCATGTCCAATACTATCATAACTCGAGAAGTCGATTGTATTGACTTTCGGGATAGAGATATACCACAACATAGTTTACATAAGGATAACCCCTTATATATTACTGCCCTAATTGGGGATGTAGCAGTTAAACGAGTCTTGATTGATAATGGTTCATCTTTAAACATATGCACTTTTGACTTCTACCAAAGATTTGGGTTTAGAAGTGACGAAATGAAAAGAACTGATATGATCATAAAAGCTTTTAATGACGAAACACAAGAAACGTGTGGAGTTATTACTATTCCATTGCAAGTTGGTCCTCGAACCTTAGACACGACCGTGTTTATTGTACATTGCCCTGCATCATACAATATACTTTTGGGTCACCCTTGGATCAACGCGATGCGAGATGTTCCCTCCACTTTACATCAGTGTGTTAAATTCGAATTTAAAAATCAGTTGGTTACCATTCATGGTGATCCTAGACCCTTTGATATGTGTGCTTTGGCAGAACCGGTTGGAGTTCAATTTTGCCCTGCTCTGTCATCCACACATCCTAATTCTCATCAACCGTCTAAACGTGTGAAACACTCACCCATAACATCATCTACTTTTCCCCCATCAACTACACCTCTACATATAGCTCAACCATCTTCCGAACAAACCACATTAGGATCTCAAAAGGATCCTAAACCCACAACCAATGCTTCTTGTTTTACTCCTATAACTTCCATACCTTTAGATCCTTCCATCGACATCTCTACAACATTTACGCCTATCAAAGACATGATTTCTGCATCCAAAAACATAGGAAATGATCCTTCTACCTCTTACGCTCTTACTGATGAGCTCTTACCCGATTTATCTAAAATTCTTATATCAGAAGGAACCAACACTGCTATGCAAGATTCCCTTATTTTAAATAAATTGCCACCCTCTCCTCGTACCTTGGGCCTCCCACAGCCTATGGGAAGTATTTACCAAGTCGGGAGTTGTGCTTTTATTTATAAGGGATATGATTGGGGAAGAATACCTAGAAACATCAAGACACATTGTGATGGATATGCTAGATGCTATTTTGCTAATGAGTATATTAAAGCTAAACCCATAATGCTTAAATTGGGATATAAAGGGAAAGGTTTGGGACCTTCCCAAAATGGTATGAAAGAACCTTTTGAGGTAGAACCGTGGCCTACCCACTGTGGTGTGGGCCTATTTTCTAGTAAAGGTCAACCCTTCCCATTTGAGGAGGAGGACCATCTTACATGTTACCAAGATTATCTGGATAAACAAGATTCTTTGCATTCAAAGAATAATTCCTTTACCTGTAATATGCTATCCATCGCCTACCCTGAGATGATTGTTGAATCCGATGATGAGTTGGAAGGGGATATCTTCCATGATGTCTCCATTGATGAATTGTTACATAACAAATTTTATTTTGATGGCTCTATACCTAGTATAGCCCAGCTTGAGGCCTCGACTCCTCAAGACGAATTATCCAAGCTAACCTTGGAAGAATTACAAGAATTGGGTGTTTCACCCGCCCCACCTAATTTTGAGAGAGATTTACATATGGAAGTTGAAAACGTTATAAAAATTAACATTGGAACCGAACATAACCCTCACATAATCAATATTGGATCAGAATTAAGTCAAGAAAAACAAGATAAATACATTTCATTTCTTAAAGACTATGAAGATGTCTTTGCTTGGACATATGAAGACATGCCAGGTTTGGACCCTTCTGTAGTTATGCATCATCTAGTAGTCCATCCAGATGCTAAACCTGTTAAACAAAAACTTAGAAAAATGCATCCTAAAGTGGCCTTACTAGTCAAAGGAGAACTAGAAAAACTGTTGAAGGTTATTTTTATACAAGCCATTGATTATGCTGAATGGATCTCAAATGTAGTTCCAGTAACTAAGAAAGAAGCCACTAAAGTTAGGGTTTGTACAGACTTCAGAGATATTAATGTTGCCTGCCCTAAAGATGATTTTCCTCTTCCCAACATGGATCAAATCATTGATTTTACTATTGGGAGCGGAATGATATCCTTAATGGATGGATTCTCTGGTTATAATCAGATCAGGATAGCTCCTGAAGATCAGGCTAAGACAACATTTATTACCCCTTGGGGAACCTTTTGTTGGAAAGTGATGCCATTCGGTTTAAAGAATGCAAGTGCAACATATCAACGAGCCATGACTTATATCTTTCATGATATGATGCATGATATTCTACATGATTATGTAGATGATATTATAGCTCGTTCCATCAAAGAAGATGATCATTTAAATGACTTGAGAAAAGTATTTGATCGGTTAAGGGAGTATCATATCCGATTGAATCCAGCTAAATGTATATTCGGAGTCAAGTCCGATAAATTATTAGGGGTTATAGTTTCTTTACGTGGCATTGAAATTGACCCTCTCAAGATCACGGCTATCACTGATATGCCCGCACCCACAAATATATCTGAATTACGAAGTTTACAAGGTAAGCTTCAGGCTATTCGTCGCTTCATCGATAAGTTGGCAGACAAAACCGGACCCTTTCTTAAGCTTCTTAAGAAAGATGTCTCTTTTCATTGGGATGAAGAATGCCAGGAAGCATTTGAACTCCTTAAGCAATATCTCCTCCAACCACCGGTGCTTTCACCACCTAGATCTGATCGTCCATTTATCTTGTACATTTTTGCTTCAGATTCTGCCTTAGGAGCTATGTTAGCTCAGCTTGACGATGAGAAGAAAGAACGTGCTAATTATTACATCAGAAAAACCTTAATCAGTTATGAAACTCGCTATACCATATTAGAGAAGTTATGTCTAGCAGTCATATTTTCTACACAAAAACTATGACATTATATGCTCAATCAAAAAATGTATGTTATTGCCAAATTCGACCCTTTGCGATATCTCATGAGTCGATCGTATTTATCTGGTCGCACAACCAAGTGGGTTCTTGCGCTAAGCGAATTTGAACTCATGTTTATAGGACAGAAGTCTGTTAAGGGTCAAATCATAGCAGATCAATTAGTTGTTGCACCCTTAGAGTCTACCCATCCCCTCATCATTGAGTTTCTCGATGAATGCCTTAAATTAGAGGCAGACCATCCTAAACAATGGTCCCTATACTTTGACGGAGCCCGATGCATGAGTGGGGCTGGTGCGGGTATTATTTTAATATCTCCACAAAAACATCTTATACCTCTATCCTTTAAATTAACATTTGCTTGCACCAATAACACTGCTGAATATGAAGCTCTTATCCTTGGATTACGAGCTGCTTTGGCCCTAAAAATTAAAAATTTATTAGTTTTCGATGATTCTCAACTTGTCATAAATCAAATCAATGATGTTTATCAGACCAAAGATGATAAATTACGCCCATATAAAACATATGTTTTGCAATTATTATCTTTATTTGATCAAGTTACTTTGGAAGCTATTCCTCGAACTAGCAATCGTGCGGCTGACGCTATGGCTATAGCTGCATCTCTTTTACCCTTGGAGTTAGACGATGAATATGCTACCATCATTATTCATCGACTCCAGGAACCCACTTCAAGAAAATCATGCTTAGAACCTTTGGATGTGTTTCTCATCAACGAAACTACTCCTAAACCATGGTACACTGATATATTTAATTTTTTACAGAAAGGAACCTTCCCTGAAGGTTGTCATAGTAACCAGCGTAGGTTATTACGTAGACGAGCAAGTCGCTTCATGATTATTGGTAATACCTTGTATAGGAGATCTTTTGAAGGCATCTTACTGAGATGTTTGAATCTAGAAGAATCTAGATCAGCTTTGAATGAAGCCCACAATGGATCTTGTGGGGGACATTTTAGTGGTAGCGCCATTGCTAAAAAGCTCCTTAGGATAGGATATTTTTGGCCTACCATGGAGAATGATGCACATGATTATGTGCGTCATTGCGACAAGTGCCAGAAACACGCTGACCTTGTCCATGCGCCTGCACAAGAGCTGCAGGCTATTTCATCTCCTTGGCCCTTTTCAAAATGGGGCTTAGACATCATTGGAAAAATCAACCCTGTGTCATCCGATGGACACAAATTCATCATAACCGCCACTGAGTATTTCACGAAGTGGGTTGAAGCTATGCCATTAGCTTCTTGCACTGGAACTCAAGTTTCCAAATTTATTTTTAATCAAATTATTTGTCGGTTTGGAATTCCTGCAAATCTCATCTCAGATAATGGAACTTGTTTCAAAAATAAAGATGTCAAAAAATTATGTCAAAAATATAAAATTCAACATCGTTGGTCCACTCCCTATTATCCTCAGGGTAATGGCCAAGCAGAAGCATCTAATAAAACATTAATCAAAATTCTCAAAATACTGGTCAATAAATCTGGTCGAGATTGGCACATCCAATTATATCCTGCTTTGTGGGCCTATCGAACTAGTGTTCGCACCCCCACTGGAACTTCACCTTTTGTTTTGGTTTATGGTGCTGAAGCCATTTTTCCCTTTGAATTAGAAGTTCCTTCTTTGGCTCTACTACTTCAAGATACTGAAGTAGGGGATGAATATCGTGCTGGCAGATTTAGTCAGCTGGAACTCTTAGATGAAAAGTGCATCAATGCTTTGGAGCATCTTCGTGCCTACCAAAACAAGCTTAAGAGAGCATATCTCAAGAAAGTTCATCATCGATCCTTTGAGACCGGTGACCTTGTTTTAAAAGAAAATCAAAAAAATACTAATGCAACTAAAGACCTTAAAGGTAAATTTGAGCCCAACTGGCTTGGACCATATGTCATCACTGCTAAATTTGGATCGGGAGCATACAAATTATCTACCTTAGATGGTAAAGAACTTAAAGAACCTATGAACATTATGCATCTCAAACGCTACTATGCATAAAATTTGGTCATTTCATCATTGTATATATTTGTTTTGCATATTATTTCCTTTTAGTCACTTATATAAAACGTTTCAAAAACAATCACATTGTATTTCTTTCAATTCATAACTTAAAATCAAAATACAAAAACATCAAAATCATCAAAATCTTCAAAAACATATTTTATTTTCATACCTGTCAATTCTTGAAGTGTTGCCGTTATATTTTCAATTATTGTGGATAAATTAGCATTTATTTGGAATCCCGCACTTTCACACTCACATGAATAAATATCTTGATTTTATTTGGTATGATTATTAATCTCTCTTATATCAAAGTCCACATTGGCATTAAATAAAGTTTTGAGCATAGAGAACTGATCTTGTTATTTACTTGAACCAAGTATATCTTTTCACATTAAAATGATTTCATTGCGAATTCGATATGATGCTACATAGTAAAAGTGGTTTCCTGAGCGAAAAGTTTCCCCTGCTATCCTATCATGCACATGGTCTAGAATCTTTGAGAATTGACAAAAGGACAAGCTCACCCCTACCCAGAATAAAAATCCCTTGCTCTACAGCCAATCCGAGCAAGTATCCCTAGCATAGGAAGAAAAAGAAAAGTCAAAGAAAATGAGAACAAAGAAAAATATTATTTTGTACCATCGCAGCAATATTTCAGCATTATCTCAATTCCAAGCAAAAATACAAAAACAATACAAAAAAAAAAGAGAAAGAAAAGCAAAAGTGAAAAGAAAAAGAAAAAAGCAATAAAATCCCTTTCCCTACCCCTTGAAAAGAAAAGAAGGGTGAATGAGCTTGAATCCCTGGAATTCTCAATTATTCAAAAACTGTGAGGTAAGCCCCATAACAAGTGGTTTGTGCCCAACCCGCTTGGCCTTGGGTAATTCCTAGCATGGTGATATGTCTGTCACATTAGCGACCTTCTTTTGTACAGACCTATGTCAACTTATGGATTAGCTAGCTCTTGATAACATGACTTACATAGTAGTCTGGTACGGTTACATGCATATAAATCATAGTTAAGGAACACTCATTTGGTTAAGGCAAATTACTTGTATCAAATTATCTTGCTCAAAATTGGTGAATGAACAATACAATCGCACACACATTTGTATTTGAGAGATTTTGTATCATTATGATAAATCAAGATCGGTAATGAACTCACATTTGCACATGAGGATCCCTTATAAATCTACATTTGTCTTTGAGATAATTTAAAATATTTCTGTAATTCTTTTCGGAATAGTTTTATCCTCTTATTTCAGAATTTTTGTTTTGTATAAAAGCAATTATATACATTGTTTCACAAAATCACAAAATGATTTCAAACAACATGTTCATATTATTATTTTTCTGTTTATCAAAAGTCAAAAATTAATCTTGCAATAAAACTAAAATATCCATTTTCTTCTTTGGATTTCGCGATGATGGTATAAGTCTATACCTATAAGTCTATGCCTAGCGCAAACCATTGTTCTAATTTTATTTTCCCATTCATTTTAATAAAAACCCATATGGCTTACATCATTATGTTACATAACTAAGCTTTAAAATGAACGCACACTTATTCTATTTCAGGTCATTATGTCAACATTCAATTTTGCAATGATGGTATAGTTCCTAGGAACTTATGCAAAAAAATTTATCACACTTAGGAATTTATGCCTAGCAAAAATCATATTTCTTTTATATGTCATGCATAATATTTTTATGAAAATCTGAAAACAAATCATCACCATCATCATTTTTATCATCACAACACAAAGTCTTAAGACAGTCTCTTAAGCACTCTTTTACTTTTAACAATATTTCTATCCTGGGATTAGCTTGACGACCTAGTGAGCGGCGACTCCATGAAATGGTCTATAACAGCGACAATGTCCTTTGAAATTATTGTTAGAAGTCCCTTTTATTTTTTCAAATTACACCAAAACAACCAATTTATTTACATCAGATTATTTCATTTACAATTTTATGCCATGATATCAAAATATAATATTTCAAAATGACATAATTACATGAATATTCAATCACAAATTAAAGCATCATACAACATATACACAAGTCATATCATCAGAAACAAGACCATATATATATATATATATATATCAAATTATGTACATCATATCAAAACTGGATTGGTATGCCACAATCTATACCCTGGCATACTCAATCCTCTCAAAAATCTATACAATCTCTGTGCAGTCTATAGCCAGCTAGTCTCGAGAAGCCCTCGAGCTCTCAGCCTCATCTCCTCCCCCACCCTGACGTGGAGGAGGTGGTCCCATAGCAGTCTATGTTGTGTCTCGGGTCCTCGCTGTCGATCGTGAGGATGTCCTCA
Organism: Wollemia nobilis; assembly: GCA_028583015.1. NCBI lineage: Eukaryota > Viridiplantae > Streptophyta > Pinopsida > Araucariales > Araucariaceae > Wollemia > Wollemia nobilis. The sequence continues at coordinate 933,713 of JAQPPZ010000159.1, forward strand.
TCGATCCCATCCGGATTGGTTTCGCAATGTTGGCTGGTAGCGGTACCCTCTGACCCTCTGGAGCCAGCTAAAAGTATACCCCCTGGTAGAATGTGGTCTGCATCATAGACCACACTAGCTCATCCCTGCTCGCCCCTCCGCTCCGTGCCCTGAGCCGTGTAGTCTCATCCTGTAGTGTCTGTACCTGAGCCCTGAGCTGAGTAGCCTCATCCTGCAGTGACTGCACCTGAGCTCGGAGGTGGGCAACCTCAGCCCGGAGAGCCACCGTCTCGTTGCTCTCCCCTACATCGACACCCTTGCCCTTATCAGGCGATGGTGGTCTCTCCCCCTACTACGAAGGGAGTCTCTCCTCCCTCCGCCCTGTCTCCCATGGCCTCTGTGGAGCCTGACCCATCCGTTGGCATCTCTCCTATGGGGACCACCGTTGCTCTCTCCCACCATGACCCCATGCTGCCTCAATGGTAGCCTAGCACCGCCTCCCCATCCATCGCACAACCACGTGCATCGGACCCTATGCCCTCGTCATCCGAGGAGGGTGGATGCCTACGTACCAGGCATCGTAGCCATCTGCAACCCCAGCATCGTCACCATCCACTGGCTGGATGGGGGCATCATCCACATCCTGACTCTAGAATCGTTGCATGTCTAGAGCCCCGCTCAACGTAGTACTATCCCAAATAGTCTGAGAGTACTCGTAGTCCCTGAGAGAAGGGATCCCCTACTGTAGACCGAACTATCATAGAATCCGGTCATAGCGGTGGAGCTCTACCTCTCCCCGCTCCATCCTCAGCCAGTAGACTCGCCTGATGTGAGCCAGCTCCTGCCCATCCTCTGCCCACCCGGGGTGCTCTCGCCATGGCCTCCAGGTGATCTGGTCTGGGATGAGGTCATCTAGCAACCTCCGTGACATCGATAGATCTATCCACCATTGTGACCCTCTCTGTAGCCACCAATAGTAAACTTGGGGTCTCTCTCGGTCAACCCCTATCAGTGGGAGCCCTACCGGCCTTCGCACCATGATGTGCTCCCAGCACCAAACCTGTAGCAGTGATGTCAAGACCAGACATCGACCTCCCTTGTATACGACCCCATGCAGGATCCTATACAAGTGACATAGTACAAAGCTACCCCATGCAAATCTATAGTCGTGGTCTCTCATGTCGTAGACCACATCTGACAGGAGCCAGGGTAATCTGCACCCACTCTGGTGGCACAGTAGTAAGCCACCTACCACTCCTGCCAAAACCTGAGTCAACCTAGATGCCCCAGGCATCTACCTCAGAGACTCAATGTTCACTCCGCCCTTCTCCAGGGTGAAGCTCGGGTCTCCAGTCAGTCTCATCATCGCCTGGCCCTGATTGGCCGTAGGCGTCATGAGCCGTCCCTGTATGGGGATCCTCATGATCCTCCATACGTCCTCTAGTGTGGGAGCCATCTCCCCTATCGATAACTAGAAATAGGATGACCCCGGATACCATCTCTCTGCTAGGGCTGTCAGAAGCCCTATGTCCATCGGTACTTGTGGCATCTCTGCCACATGCCGTAGCCTGACCTGTGCTAGTTGGTCATGCTCTGCCTGGTCGAGAGTGGCCAAGTCATCTCTCAGCCCATCGTATTTCCATTCTTGGCTCTTTAGTAATCCCCTCTGCAAAACAAACAATAAAACAATAAAATTCATTAATCAACCAATCATTAAAATAAAATTCAACACATTTTAACAAAGCTTAAATTTTTAAAAGCGATGATATCGTCCACTATTGGATGATATCGTCCCAAATTGGGCAAAGTCATCCTTTGTAGGATGAATTCATCTCCGATTTCGCAACTTGGGGATCGCCCCTTGTTGAACGGGATCGCCCCTAGTTCGTCGATTTTACCCTCCGATGAAATCGATGATCTAGGGATGATTTCGATGAAATCGGGACGATTTCATCCCGACGTCGTCGACGGCCTAAAAATGGCCGTGATGCCCCAAACAGTCAAAATTTAAAACAAAAAATGCACAAAGTAAAATCAAACCTAATCTACTAGGATTAGATCCTTACCCGTAGCCCACGTCGGACCTCTGTCGCTCTGTGCGTTGTCTCCACCATTGTTTCTCTCTGCAGAGCTCTGGAACAGTAAAAATGAATAATAAAAACAAAAAATGAATTAGGGTTTTCCCTATTTTTCTTAATTTTATTCAAAACCAACAACATTTTAATTTTTGCTTTTTCGCGTTTTTACCTCAAACGTTCGATTTGGGTAAAAACACGGAGGGGGCACCATAGTAAGCAATTGTACGATTCGACCAAGAATCGTCGTCTAAAAAATTGAGTACATTTTTGCTTTCTCGTAAAACGGGAAAAACTCGTCTTTAACGCATTTTCTTCGAAAAATTCGCTAAAGAGGGGGCAAAATGTAGCACCCTAAAATTGGCGCAGTTAAACCCTTAGTAAAAGATAAAAGATAAAAATTTAAATTTTAACCCCAAAACCGCTTGTTACCCGCTTCCCTTCTTTTCCGTGCCATTTTTAGGATTTGTTTTGACCGTTGGACGATATCGTCGCAGATTAGACGAAATCGTCCCCGATCTGATGAATTCGTCTGGAACAGAGCGTCCAGACGATTTTGTCCTAAAACTAAATTTTCATAATTAGCTTCTGTTTCAACAACCTCTCCAACTTGGGCAGAAGCGCGTCTGCGTAGTTGGAGATTCCCCCCCATTGGAGATCTCCCAGATTGGGATGATCTCCAACCTCCTAGCCTCCCCCTAATCCTATATAAACTAGGATTTTTCTAGTTTATCCCCCTGAACCCCTTAGCTGACGGATTTCCCTGCAGATTTAGTTCCTTATTCACTAGAGCATCCTCGCACTACTGTCTGCATTCTGTATTTTGCATTTTCTTGTAGGAACTCTACTATTTTTTAGTCGAAGCTAGCTCGGATCGTCGCAAGCGATCCCGGATGATTTCGGATGATCTTGTCGAGGAGCGCAGATGATCTCGTACGATTGGAGGCGATCCCGACTGTAGTCCAGATTGGGGGCAATCAGAGTCTAGAGTTTGCATTTCCTTAGCTTTTTTGCATTTTCCTATTGTATTTCTGCACTGTCTTAAATTATTATGTTTATGCATCTTGGAGTTCACCTCATTTAGCATAACCGCATGATAAAGTTAAAATCAATCATTAAATCTACTGCATTTTCTTATTTGTTATTGGAATCCATTATTTAGGCATGTTTGTTGTTATTTCTATCATTCTCCTTTGCTTCTGCAGTTGCATATTTGGTATTTTGTGTCTATTTTTGTGATTGCAGGTTTTTGACGAATTTGTCTGATGAATTCATCAGATTTTAGATGATTCTGTCTGATCTCAGATGACCGACTATGATTTGAGATGATTCGATGTAATTTCAGATGATTACGTACGAGTCGAGACGATCTGAACTGCTACAAGACTCAGAATCTTCATCAAACATCCGGAATCAGGTATGTTATGTTCTAGCTAGCATATTTTCTGTGTTTAGCATTCATTCCTATTTTTTGTATTCATCTAAATCAGCATTGGCATATAGAATAGTTTAGATTCATTTTGGCCAAACCTAGGAATTGAATGATCGAGTATAAAAATGAACACATCAAACCCACTATCAACCTAGGTGTGGAAACTGCCACTCAAAAGTTTCCTGGTGAACCCACCATCCATCGAAAATTCACCCTTATACCCCTCCCCCGAGAGGCGGGACCTTCAAAGGGCCTCTCAGTCCGAGGTATTGTCCCATCCTTCTCGCATCCCCCTTCCGGGCGCGGATCCTATAGCCTGAGGGTAAGGATGCAAAAAATTTGGAGCGATACAACTAGGCGTATGTGATATTTTCTAAAAGGAACACATTAAAACAAACTCCAAAGCCTAGGTGTGGAAACTACCATAAAATGTTTCCTGGTGAACCCTAAACAATTCATCAAAAAATCACCAAAGAAGACACAAAATCAAGTGTCTCTCTTCGAGGTGTAGACCTATCATTCCCACATTCCCCTTTGAGGCATGGATCCATTAGCCTTAAGGAAAGGAGTATGTAAATTCTAGACCTACATTCTTTGGTGAACCCAACTTGAAAAACATTAGGCATCTTTCTAATTTATAAAACACAAAAAAGCATAAAAACTACAAAAAACATAAAAAGAAAACATAGACCAAAAATAAAACAAATGCAAAAAATAAACAATCAAAGTCATTTAGATTTGCATATTTTAGTGAATTCTATAAATGGTAGATTACAACAGTAGAAGAGCTATACTCATAAATGTTAGCATATTGCTATAAAAATAGGAAATTTCTTCAATAATTGGAAACTCTAGTTTACCATCCCAGGAACAATGGACTGAACTCTGGAGAATATTAGAAATCATAAAAACCAAAGAGCCTATGCTTAGACAAATCATAATATTTGACTTATCTAAAATCCTAGATCCCGATAGCACCTCTCACTACTTTGACATCCAAAGGGCATGTGATAGGTGGCTAGAAGATAAGAGAGCCAGTATCTCCTTAGGTATTTACACCTTTGATGATTACCTTGAAAATATTGTAACGGTACATAAGTTTCTAGCACACGTAGAAGATCAAGAAATTGTTCTAGAAAACAAGAGAATATTTCATAAAGCTCCTAGGGTTGTTCATTACCGAGAATATTGTCATGAGTTATACTTTTGTATGCCGGATTATGAAGTTGATTGCATCACTATAGCCCACTTTGTTAAGTTCTTAAAAGCCAATTTTTAGTTTGAAGAAGAACACTATATGACCCTAGAGGAACTTGAACCCATTAATGGCATCTATAGACTCTTTTAGGAAGACTAAGATATAATATTTAGGATATTATAATTTTTGTTTTTTGCTTTGTTTTAAAACATAAAAAACCAAAAACATAATATATTTGCATTCTTAGTTATTTAGGTATATATATAACATATATACCCCAAAATTTTTACAAGTATATATATATATATATATATATATATATATATATATATATATATATATATTTGCAAGATAAAAATCCTAAAATCAAAATACCTAAAGTTTTAAGGAATGGTAAACAAGTAGAGTCTAATGAACAAGACCTAGAAAATATTGATGATAGGATACTCATAGAAGATTATGTAGCTTTAGAAGATGAAGAAGAAAATAAATAAGATGAAATAGATAATCCAAATAGACCTTACACAAATGAAAAAGGTAATCTCACCTTTAAGTCTACCTTGCATTTTGTTGGATTTTTGAAGGATAACATAGATGTCATCAATCATGTAATACAAACAAAAGGTCAACTTCCTATGGGAGATTATTCAACGGAGGCTGCTATAGAAGCTGCCCTATGGTTAAATGGAAATCCAATGACATATATGAACAAAACAAATCAAGATCAAGATGGTACATCCCAAAATATGGATCAAAATTTAAATCAAAATATAGCAAAACCACCACCAACAACAAATCCAAATTCTAAACAAAAATAAAATTCTTCTACTTCTCAAGCTCCTAATCAAAAAATAGCTACATCACAAAAGGCTAAGAGAATTCAAAGTACCAATCAAAATCAATAGAAATTTCAATAGAACACACTCCCATATAAACTCCATAATACTATTCTCACACAAACTTTACACAACAGTGTTTTAGTTGGAAATCCATACACAACAACATCAACTTATCAAAGATACAACAACATGATGCAACAAAACCAATTTGGTGGACAATCACAGGGCCTTGAAGACATAGTTAAACAATTAGCTTCAATACTAGATCAAATAGATCCCTACCATCCCTCCTATAGTTATAGAGAGATGTGTAGCCAACCCTTAGATCCTATTGTGGTTGCCCAACCATACCCAAAACATTTCCCTATGTCTATCCTCCCGATATATAAAGGAACCGAAGATCCTATTGAGCATCTTCATATGTTTAGGACAACATGTCATGATATTTCTCATGATGATTTGTTGTTGCTAAAAATATTCCCTAAAAGTCTTGGAGGTATGGCTCTAGAATGGTACTATCAACTACCTACAAAATCTTTAAGGAACTTTGAAGAGACAACAGAGATGTTTGTCCACCAATTTAGTGCTTATATAGAGAGGCATGTGACCATTAAGGATTTGTACAATCTAAAACAAGGTAAAGATGAGAGTTTTTCTGAATTCTTGACTAAGTGGAGACAACTCTTAGGCAAACTACATTTTGCATTACCTCATCGTGAAATGTTGGACATATTTATTGGTAATTTGCAAGAACAACTATCTTATGAACTTTCTACTGCTATAGTAACTACCTTTGATCAAGCCATTGATCTAGCTAGGAGGGTAGAAGATGCCCTCATTAGAATAGGACAATTTAAGAAGAAATATGAGGATAAAATCCCTAAGAACCAATACAAAAATAAGCAAGTAGTGGGTGATAGAGTTACTGATAGCAGAAACACTTCAATGGTCAACACTGCAGAAGCCTTAAAGAAATTTGTATTGAAAATCCCTGATAAGCCACCAAGAGAATTTACAAGATTAAATCAACCCTTAACTATGATTTTACCTCAATTATTGGAACAAGGCTTGATACGACTACCTGAGGTAAGACAACTAGACACTACTGTAGCTAGATATAGGGCTGACTTACATTGTAATTTCCACCAAGTAGATGGACATTCTACAAATTCTTGTAAAATATTAAAGCATATGATACAAGACTTGATTGACAAAGGTAAAATGGAAGTTCAACAATTTCTTGCAAACAATAACACCCAAAGCAATACTCAAAAATAAAAAAATCAAAATGCAAATCAAAACCTAGATATCTTTCAACATCCCTTACCTAAGCATGGTAAAGAAGCAGTAAACCAAGTAGATCATCACAATGTTCCTCATCCAACTCGGTATGTGGGAACCATTAGTAGCTTTTTACCACAACAAGATTTGTAAACATCCTATGTACCTACTTTATCTGTGGTCACAACTAGACCAATACAATATTTTTAGTCATCTTTGGAAGACACTAAAAGTGACATAGGAAGTGACATAGAAAGTGAAACAGGAAGTGAACTAGATATTGCCTCAAATAGTTTTGAGTATGAATCAGATCGAGTTACTCCTATTACAGATTTATCAGTTCCAGAAGAACCATTCCCTAGGAGAATGACTACTCGACCATCATCTCAACAAATGCTTACAAATGAACAAGCAAAAAATGCTAGACCTCATTTTGGTTATATGAGAAACAATAATATTGTGGGTACTATTGGAGCCATTACTAGACAACAAATCCAAAATCAAAATTCTCAACCACAAACCCAAACTCAAAATGAGAAAACAACTCCATTTGTATTAAAGGCACCAACAAAAGGAAATAATATATCAAGTTCACAATAGAAATCTCCATATGATATTAATGAACAACTAGCAAATATCACAACAAGAATCTCTCTTTTGGATCTTTTGAGAACTTCATCTATCCATAGAGAAGAACTAATGAGTACCTTAAGTAAGATGATGGTACCACAAAATATAGAACCTGATGTTGTGGTTAATGTTGTAAGCTCTAATGGAACAAATTACATAGATTTTTTAGATAAGGATATCCCTCCTCAAAGTATGTATAGAGATAATCCTTTATACATCACAACATTAATTTGGGATGTAGGTGTAAAAAGAGTTCTAATTGATAATGGATCATCATTAAATATATGCACATATGACTTTTTCTAAATATTTGGATTTAGGAGTGAAGACCTAAAAAGGACTGAAATGATTATAAAAGCATTTAATGATGAAACTCAACAAACATGTGGAGTGTTATTGATTCCATTGCAAGTTGGTCCAAGGATTTTGGATACGACCATATTTTTTGTGCATTGCCCTGCATCGTATAACATACTTTTGGGTCAACCTTGGATCAATGCAATACAAGCGATACCCTCTACATTACATCAGTGTGTTAAGTTTGAATTCAAAAATCAACTAGTTACTATACACAATGATCCTAGACCATTTTATATGTGTGTCATGGTAGAACAAATAGGAGTCCCCTTTTTTCCTACTATGTCATCAACACATCCTAGTCCACCTCCATCATAAACACCTTCATCATCAACACCTTAACCATACCCAGCTTCATTATCAAAACCTTCATCATCAACACCTTCATCTTCATCATCAACACCTTCATCATCTAAAACTACACCATATAAACCTATAATTAAAGAATATAGTCCCTCTACTTCATATCCTACTTCAGATGAAATATTTCCAAACTTATCTTCGATACTCACAACTTCAGGATAAAGTAATAATTTTGCCACTCAATACTCCCTAGTGCTAGCTAAATTACTGCCATCTCCCCAAAACTATGGGCTTGCCACGAAATTTGGGAAGTATTTATCATGTTGGGAGTTGTGCCTTTGTTTACGCAGGGTATGATTATGGCAAAATTAATATTGTGAGTATCACAATTGATCAAAATGGCTTTGCTAAATGTTACTTTTCTAATGGATACATAAAATAAAAACAAATGATGTGTGATATGGGTTACAGAGGTAAATGTTTAGGACCTCTTGAAAATGGAATACAAGAACCTTTAGAAGTTGGGGATTGGCCTGCCCGATGTGGCATTGGCTACATTCCTACAAAAACCCAACCATTACCATATAAGGATGATGATCACCTTATAACATATGAAGAATATTTAGCACAAAAATAATTGCTTAAATCAAGAAGAAGGATAGCTTCTTGTAATATGTTATCAATAGCATACCTAGACATGATTGCTAAACCAGATGAATATTTGGAGGGAGATATTTTTCATGATATATCTATTGATGAAGTTTTAAAGAATAAATTTTATTTTTATGGGTCTATCCCATGTATAGCTCATGTAGAAGCAACTACTCCTTAGGAAGAGTTAGCAAAATTAACCCTAGAGGAATTACAAGAAATGGGGGTGTCACCTACACCACCCAAATTTGAAAGAGAATCAAATATTGTGATAGAAAATGTTTTACAAGTAAACATTGGGACAGAGGAAAACCCTCACATGGTCAAAATTGGAGTAGAATTAAGTGAAGAAAAATAGAAATAATATATAGCATTTCTCACAGAATATGCTGATGTCTTTGCTTGGACATATGTAGATATGCCAAGCCTAGATCCTTCTATGGTAATGCACCATCTAGTAGTGCGCCCTGATGCAAAACCTGTAAAGAAAAAACTTAGGAAAATGCATCCCAAAGTAGCACTACTAGTTAAAAATGAGTTAGAAAAACTTTTGAATGTAATTTTTATCCAAGCTATTGACTATGTTGAGTGGATATCAAACGTTGTCCCAGTAGCCAAAAAGTAAGCCACTAAAGTTAGGGTTTGCACTGATTTTAGGGACATTAATGATGCATGCCCTAAGGATGACTTCCCTCTCCCTAATATGGATCAAATCATAGATTTTACAGCTAGGAGTGGGATGTTATCCCTCATGGATGGATTTTTAGGATACAATCAAATTAGAATAGCTCCTGAAGATCAACCCAAAACAACTTTTATTACACCTTGGGGTACCTTTTGTTGGAAAGTAATGCCTTTTGGTCTAAAGAATGTAGGAGCAACATATCAAAGAGCCATGACATACATATTTCATGACATGATGTATGATATTCTACATGATTATGTAGATGACATTATAGCTCGTTCAACTAAAGAGGAAGAGCATATCAATGATTTGAGAAAAGTATTTGATAGATTAAGAGAATATTTGATTAGATTAAATCCTAACAAATGTGTATTTGGAGTAAAATCAGGAAAATTGTTGGGGGTTATTGTTTCTATGCATGGTATAGAAGTAGATCCTCTCAAAATTAAAGCTATCCTTGATATGCCACCACCTAAAAACATATCAGAGTTAAGAAGTTTACAAGGTAAACTACAGTCTATCCATCGTTTCATTGATAAATTGGCGGATAAAATATGACCTTTTCTTAAATTACTTAAGAAAAATATTCCATTTCAATGGGATGATGAATTTCAAGAAGATTTTGAGAGTATTAAACAATATCTTCTTACTCCTCCAGTGCTTGTTCCTCCTAGACCAAATCATCCATTTATTTTATATATTTTTGCCTCGAAACTTGCACTTGGAGCTATGTTGGCTCAAATTGATGATGAAAAGAAAGAATGAGACACATATTATATAAGCAAAACACTAGTAAGTTATGAAACCCGCTATACTCCATTAGAAAAACTTTGTTTAGTGGTTGTGTTTTCTACACAAAAGTTGCGACATTATATGCTTAGTCAAAAAATATTTGTCATAGCTAAATTTGATCCATTAAGGTACTTGATGAGTAGACCTTACTTGTTAGGGAGCACAACTAAGTGGGTTATTTCTATAAGTGAGTTTTACCTTATGTTCATTGGCAAAAAATCTATTAAAGGCCAAGTTATAGTTGATCAGTTAGTTGCAGCACCTTTAGAGTCTACTCACCCTATAACTATAGAATTTCTTGATGAGTGCCTTAACTTAGAAGAAGATCTGTATGAGTTATGGTCTTTGTATTTTTATGGATCTAGATGCATGAGTGGTGTAGGTGCTAGTATTATCTTAATATCTCCACAAAAGCACCTTATCCATTTGTCTTTCAAATTATAATTTTCTTGTACTAACAATACTGCAGAGTATGAGGCTCTAATCCTAGGGTTACGAGTTGCTTTAGCCTTAAAGATTAAAATATTATTAGTCTTTGGAGATTACCAACTTGTTATAAATCAAATTAATGAATTTTATCAGACATGAGATGAGAAGCTCCGCCCTTATAAGGAGTATGTTCTAAAAAATATTTCATTTTTTTAGAAAGGAACTTTAGAAGCCATCCCTCGTGTTAGCAATGGTGTCGTTGATGCCATGGCCGCAACTGCTTCTTTGTTACTTTTGGAGTTGAATGACTAGTATGCTACTATCATTATTCACCAAATTTGAGAGATTGCTTCCTCTAAGTCATGTATAGAGCCATTATATGTGTTTCTAATTAATGAAACAACCACATAACCTTGGTATATAGATGTCTTTATTTTTTTCCAAAATGGAACCTTTCGAGAGGGATTAGATAGAAACTAATATAGGTTGTTGTGTAAGTGAGTTGTTCACTTCATAATTATTGGTAATACCTTATACAAAATATCCTTTGAAGGTTTCCTATTAAGATTTATTAATTTACAAGAGTCTAAGAAAGCCTTAAGTGAAGACCATGATGGATCCTATGGAGGACACTTTAGTGGAAGTGCCATTGCTAAGAAACTCCTTCGAATGGGGTATTTTTGGCCTTCCATGGAAAAATATGCTAATTATTATGTGTGTTATTGTGACAAGTGTCAAAGACATGCAAACCTTGTTCATGATCCTGCCCAGTAACTTCAAGCTATTGCATCCCCTTAGCCCTTTTCTAAATGGCATTTAGATATTATTGGTAAAATCAATCATATTTCATCTTATGGTCATAAATTCATAATAACAATGATAGAATATTTCACAAAGTGGGTAGAAGCTATGCCATTAGCTTATTGCACATGAGTCCAAGTTTCAAAGTTTATCTTCAATCAAATCATATGTAGATTTGGAGTCGCATCAACTCTCATCTCAGACAATGGAACATGTTTCAAGAACAAATATATTAAGAAATTATGTCAAAAATATAAAATTCAACATAGATGGTCTACTCCTTATTATCCACAAGGAAATGGCCAAGCTGAAGCATCAAATAAAACCTTAATCAAAATCCTAAAAATATTGGTTAATAAAATAGGCCATGACTAGCACATGCAATTATATCCTACCTTGTGGTCTTATCAAACTAGTGTTCGTAATCCTACAGGCACCTCACCTTTTGTCTTGGTTTATGGTGCTGAAACAATTTTTCCATTTGAGTTAGAAATTCCTTCTCTAGATATCTTACTTTAGGATGTTGATGTAGGGGACAAATATTGTACTAGAAAATTAATTCAGTTAGAACTTCTAGATGAAAAACGTATTCATGCCCTAGAGCATCTTCGCTCTTACCAAGACAAACTCAAAAGATCATATGCCAAGAAAGTCCATCGTCGATCTTTTGAAATAGGTGATTTAGTACTTAAATAAAATAAAAAAAATACAAATTCTAGAAAATATTTAAAAGGTAAATTTCAACCTAATTGGCTTGGACCATTTGTTATCATAGCTAAATTTGGATCAGGTGCATATCGCTTGGCCACCTTAGAAGGAAAAAAACTTAAAGAGCCAATGAAAATTATGCATCTCAAAAAGTATTATGCATAAAACAAAATTTCCATTTCTGTACATATAAATATCTTCTTCATCATTTGCAATTCTTATATTGTCAAAATACCAAAATAAAAAATATCAAGAAAACATAAAAATTTCCAAAAAATTTCAAATTGTTAGTTTTTACATCAGTGTATCTTGTTTTTCCAAAAATAAAGTTATATTTTATTTTATTTTAGATAAATTCAAAAGTTATCTTGAACCATGCACTTAATTTACATCTTTCATAATTTTTATTTTGTCACTTTGATTATAAACCTCTCTTGTATCAAAAAACACTATTACTTCATTAAATAAATTTTGAGTTTTGGAAAATGATCTTGCTATTTCTTGAACCATTCTTGCTATTTCTTGCTATTTCTTGAAATTTGTTAGAAAACACATTCTTGCTATATCTTGATCTTGATATTTCTTGAAATTTGTTAGAAAACATTTTATCATTCATTCATTACATAATTTTTTTTCAAAATCTCCAAAAACAATTCACTCCAAAAGAACTTGTAATCCAAAATCATTTATGATATATTGCATTTTGACTTCACGATGATGGTATAATTCCTAGTAACTATTTTCTTAAAATTCACACTGGGAATTCTATGCCTAGCGCAAGTAATGTTTATTAATTTTTAGGTTTAAATCATTTCATATAGCATAATGATTTGTCATACATTAATTTGCATTTTTACGCATTGCATTTTTGACTTCACAATGATGGTATAATTCCTAGTAACTATTTTCTCAAAATTCACACTAGGAATTCTATGCCTAGCGCAAGTCATCTTTCTCAAGTTTTAGGTTCAAAACATTCTATATTTATTAATCCTCTTAAATATGTGATACAAATGATTTGTTTCATATCAACTTATGTATTAAAATTAATAATTTCATATTATCATGCATTGCATTTTGACTTTGCGATGATGGTATAATTCCTAGGAATTATTCTTCTCAAATTTCACATTAGGAATTCTATGCCTAGCGCAAGTCATCCTTCCCAAATTTTCATGCTTAAATCACAAAAAATAAACTTATCAAAATATTTCTTAAAAATCAAGTTTTCTCAAAATAAAAATCAAACATCTTCTTTTATCACCATAAGCCTCAAGATTATACTTGAGCACTAGAAAAACATTTCCATTATTAGCAATACAAAATTCTTCACAACAGGATTTGCTTCATGACCTAGCAAGCACTGATCTCCACCAATAGTAATATAACAACACAACATCCTCTAAGGAATATTGCTAATCTATTCATTTTCGTCATTTTTACCAAAACACCTTTTCGAAAAAATCTTTTTCAAAAAACACAATTAAAAAATCTAAATCACATTTTCATTTTAAGCATGATCAAAACACTCAAATCAAAAGCATGACTATAAAAAATTTAAACATCATAAAAATTTCAATAAAATACAATCAAATAATACAAAATCACATAAGACAAGGATAATTATATATATATATATATATCTTGAAAATCCATTTACAAAATAGAGTTAGACTGGTATGTCATAATCCTCAAAAATTAGCATACTCAGTAAATAAAGATATATAATACAAAAATGTGTCTAAGTAAGTCCACCCTAGAATCCTCTCGATCCTCTAGAGCTTGCATCATCATCCTCTCTTCCAAGAGGTGGTGGTGGTGGTTGGAACTATCCTACTATCGTCATCCTAGAAGAAGTCACCCTAGTAGTAGAGCGAGATGAGGATCTTATGTGAATAGGACCCATAATATCAAGAGGTATAGTTTATCTATGCTTTGCAAATACTACCATAAAATATAAGGTTTGATAAAATCTGGTATATTTTATAGACCTTACTAGCTCATCCCCTATGCAGATCTTCCTAGAATGAGTAGTCTGAGAAGATGTAGGAGTTGTATAGAAATTACTAGCTCATCCCTTATGCGGCCTCTCCTTGAGTCACCTGATCCCATGCCTATGTGAGATCTACCTCTAGAATCTAAATCCTAATCCTCAGACCCACATCCTATACCTCTAAAGACTTAATATGAGTCTTCTGGGAGGCATTCTCCTCTGTCGACCTAGTAACCTCTACCCGTAGAGCAGCCATATCACTGCTCTCCCCCTCCTCCATGATCCTATTGCCCTTATTGGGCATATTAGGTACATCAACCTATTGAGGAGATTCTACATGCTCCTCATATACCTTGTCATACACCACTCAATGCAAAGAGGCCATCCTCTCCTCTCTGACCCTCTCTCACCTCAACTGATACTTATGTCCACCTCTAGTGCATGGACCCTGTCACCTAGGGTGTATCTGTATCCTCTACTATTGACTAGTTGAGCACCACTGTCTACTTGGTCAGCTACCCACTCTATGGCACTCCTCACCATGGTCTGTCTAGTAGGACGGATCCTCATATACCACTAATGGTACCTGTTAGTCACCCCTGCATCATCACCATCTACCATCTGCATTGGATCATCATTAGGTTGAGGATTCAAAAATTGAACCAGGTTGGGAGTCCCAATGATAGTTGTGGGATCCCAAGTAGATCTAACAAAGGTGATATTCCTATGCTAAGTAATATCCTACTAAAGCCTAAAATATCATTGCACCAAATAAAAGTGGTGCAACTCCACCTCTCCCTGGTCCATCCATAGCCAGATGGTCCACTTGATATGGGCCAACTTGAATGCATCCTTTCCCACCCTGGTAGCCATCTCTGGGACCTCCATGTAATATACTCTGCCAGTAGCTCATCCAAGAGTCACCTCGTAACATTGAGGCTAACCCATATCTGATGTCCCACTTGTACAGGAAAATAGAATATCCTCAGTCTATCCTCCTCTATGTTGGGTTGGCCATCTATTGCTCAAACTAGAGGAAGTCCCATAGGTTGCTGGATAGCTATGTGATTCCATAAGCACACCTATAGAAAATATGTCAAAACAAAGCCCTTCCCTTCTTTGTAAACCATCTTGTGCAAAAATCTGTACAACCTATAGAGAAGGAAGGGACTCCAAGAAAATCGTACACTCTAATATCTCAAATTGCAAACCACCTATGCTAAGGTACATGATAGGTGGTATCTATTGAGATGGCATAATACCAATCCTCCTACAATTCCACTTAGAAAAACTATCAAATGAGAGACTCCCTCTATCTCCCGAAGCCTATCAATACTAACCCTACCCTTCTTCAATAATATGCTAGGGTCTTCGGTCAACCTCCTCATCACTTGGCCTTGTTTTCTAGATGCAATTATATGTGCCCCCCTCTAGGGTGGCCTCAAGATCCTCCATACATACTGTAGATTAGGAGTCATCTCCCCTATCAGTAACCAAAAATATGATACTACGGATACCACCTCTCTGCCAAAGTCATAAATAACCTCTTATCTACTGGGATATGTGGCATCTTCACCACATGTCTCAACCCCACTACCTCTAAGTATGTTATATAAATAATTGAGAAAGCATCCAAGTCTGTTTGAAGAGTGGCATGTCTCCACTCCCAGTTCTTCAGTTCAGCCATCTATCAAAAACAACAAAATTATAGTTAGATAATATGATAAAAGATAGCAAAATTATATCAAATTGATCAAAATCATATTAACATCTAAGATCGTATCGATCAGGTGATATCATATCAATTTTACGATATCATACATTATGATATCTCTGAAATCAGTATGATTTCAACCTTGATCAGACTAATTTTTGCAATATTGTATGATATGATATCGTGAAATCAGGTCAATTTCATCTATATCCTATTGTACGATATCACAAAATCATTAGGATTTTGTGAAATCGTTATAATTTTGTAATTAGGATCACACGACGACAATTGTGCCCTAAAAATTAAAAAATAAAATAAATTAAAAACAAAAACATGAAAAATTTAAGCTACAGGAGTGAAAAATACTTACCCTGAGTGCTTCGTATCTAGCTCGAACCAAATCGGCACGATTGGTAGCTCCTACCATGTTTTCTCTAGAGCTCCAGAATAACAAAAGACAAAGTAAAAAATGAATTGGGTTTTAACTTTATTTTCTATTTTTATTTTACCTTTAATGGAGAATTTTTTTGAGTTTTATTCAAATGAATGATTTGACGTAAAACTCAAAGGGGGTATCACACTTAATGTAGTTCACAATAAAATTTCAAATATTAAACTTTTGTGCAATAATTTTTTTGCTTTCTCGTAAAGTGTGCCAATCTTTTATTTACCGTATTTTTTTAAAATATGCTAAAGAGGGGGAAAAATGTAACGACCTAAAATTAACCTATTTACAGTCAAAAAGATAAAAATATTCAAAAAGTGATCAAAAGTGATAATTGTTACATTTGTTACCTTGATTTTTGTGCTTTGCTTAGGTCGAAGAGATCGTAGTACAATCCTCAAAATCATAATATAATTTTGTGTACGATCTCTATGATCGTAATACAATTTTTTGTACAATCTCTATGATCGTAATATGATCTTACTCAAAACCAAAAAATAAATTAGATAAATGACAAACCAGTTACAACATTCTTTGTCCTTACCTGTGCAACCGTGCAGTAGTTACAATATCGGACCCACCCTTCACCCCAACTTGGAAGGAGTTTCAACCAAGTTTTTTTATAGCCTATTTTCATCAATTTGATAAACCTATTTAATCAGGCATCCTTACCCTTAAATATCTCATGGCATTCCTAATGCATTGATATAATTTTGCACTTTAGTTCTGGTTATTTTTCTATCGCATGTAGGATCAGAGGATACAATCGGCTATCTGATTGGTACAATCTGACTTAGTCGTAATATGATATTTCTTGGAGTGATACGATCTTGCTTGTAGGTCACTTTGGGATAACCCCAAGCTCTGGTTTGTGTTTCCTAGTACCTCATTTGCATATTTGTTATTTAATTTATCATTTTCCATCATATATAAAATCAGATTTAATCATTTGCATCCTTGGAGTTCACCAATTTGCATTTAATTGCATACTTCACATAGTTCAAGGTATATACATGTTAATTCCTATTAGTACTACATTCAATAAGTCTTATAGGAGCTAATATCTATTCAATAAAATCTATAGCATATTCTATTTTCTATTTTTTGCACTCTACCCATGAAACTACAAGTTTTTGTCAAAATCAAAATTGTCGATCTCTGATCAGTAGGATACGATCTTGCAATTGTAGTATGATTTTGTAGATTGTAATATGATTATACAAATCATAATACTATATTGACCCTATTGTGTATGATATTACCTACAACAAAAATTAGAATCTTAATCAAACTTTTGGATACAAGTCAGAGTTTTAAATCACTTTTTAGGCATTGTTCATTTAAGCTGTGTTTTCTGTTGTTTGTTGTTTGCATATGAATCAAAACTGCATATAAATTAGCTTAGTTGTATATTGGAAAAACACTAGGTGTATGTGATATTTTCTAAAAGAAACACATCAAAATAAACTCCAAAGCCTAGGTGTGGAAACTGCCATAAAATATTTTCTGGTGAACCTTAAACAATTCATCAAAAAATCACCAAAGAAGACATGAACTCAAGTGTCTCTCTTCGATGTGTAGACCTATCATTCTCACATTCACCTTTTACACATGGATCCATTAGCCTAAATGAAATGAGTGCATGAATTTTAGAACTACAATGGCCATATTATTGGTGTGCTCAACATCTATGCTCCTAACGATACCAATGATCGTTGTGTGTTGTGGTGGTGGGAAGCACTCTCTCTTCCCCCTATTGTTTGGTTGCTCTGTGGGGACTTCAATATGATCAAATTCCCACATGATAAAGTGGGTCTTCTTCCTATGAGGTGGGCCACAAGGGAAATAGAAGCATGGCTTTTTATGAAAGAAAAGTTGGGGCTCTTTGATCCCAATAGCTACTTTTTACCCTCTTCATTCCCAACTAGTGCTTGGTTCACATGGTCTAACAATCAAAAAAGTGAGAATCATGTTTTAAAAATATTGGATGGAGACATGCTCTTAGATTATGATATTTTATCCTTCAAGTATCCCTCATCTTCTTCTACCTTTATCTCTATCCATTCTAAGATTTGCTTGTCTAACCATTCCCCCATTTCATTTTCCATATTGGTTTCTTCTACTCCCCCTCCTCTTTCTCATTCACAATTTTATCTTAATACCTCCATTTTGCACCACCCCTTGTTGAGGGCCTATGTTATTAGAATTTGAAATCTTGTCCCTAGACCGAAAGGGGACTCAGGATGGATTTATTGGTGGAATATTGCTATCTAGTGCACTACCCGCTTTCTACGCTCGCTTGGGCATAAGATTGCTAAGTTTTGTTATCACTCCAACGCTGCTCTTAAGCGAGAGTTGGAAGTGACATCTTCTCAACTTCAGTCCAATCATTTCAATGAGAAGCTTTAAAGAAACATCACTATGGTTAAACACTAGCTTCTTCTAACAGAGTACTATGATACCAAAGGAGCTCAAATCAAGGTAAGGTTGCACTGGCTCAAATTTGGAGATAGGATTACCAAGGAGTTATTTCAACACTTGCATCCTCATAATAAATTTTTGGGTATTAAAGCCCTTAACATTAATGGAGAGCATGTTTCTAATCTTCCTAGTATTCTATCTACTTTTGAAGAGCATTACCAGTCTATGTTTGCGGCTTAGGCCTACTCCTTGTAGCATGATGAGGCCCTTAAATCCTACCTTTTTATGGTTTCAGAACAACTTTCTGAGTCTCAAAGAGTTTTCTATGATAAGGCCATATCTTTGAAGTATATAGAGGAAGTTCTTTATCGTATGGTCAATGATAAATCCTCTATTCTTGATGGCTTCCCTTGTGAATTATACAAATCCCTTTGGGACACTGTAGGACCTGATCTTCTCAAAGTCTATCAGGAGACCTTCTCTAAGGGTTCGTTGGGCCCTAATATTAATCAAGGGATTATTAAATTTATCCCCAAGGTTGGTGATACTAAAATCATCACCAATTGGAGACCTATTACTCTCCTTAATGTATCTTATAAGATCATTACCAAAGCCTTGGATTTATGCATTGACCATATCCTTCCTATTATCGTGCACCTAGATCAAATTGGCTTCATTCGGAGCAGATACATACTTGAAAATATTATTGTTGTCTGGAAATGTATGGAGTGGGCTCACAATTCTAACCAACAATTTATGTTCATAAAAATTGAATTTGAGAAAGCATATGATAGGATTGATTGGTCCTTCATTCTAGCCATGCTTAAAGCTCTTAGTTTTGGGCCCTACTTAATTAGTTTTGTGGAAATATTGTTTGCTAAGGCTTTGACTATTTTGTCCATTAACAAACACAAGTCCTCAACCATTGATCTCTTTCAATCCATTAGATAAGGTTACCCTTTAGCTCCTTCCATTTATGTCCTTATTGCAAAAGGGTTTGGCTATTTACTAGCTCATCATGCTGCTCAGGGTTCTATTCGAGGAATTTCTCTCCCCAAAGGTGAGACTTAGTTGATCAATGGTCATTTTGCTGATGAATCTTTCCTCACTCTTATTGAGGAAGAAGGTGTCATTCAACAAGTGCTTCATTTCTAGATACATTTTGTCTAGCTTCTAGATCCTCCATTCAATGGATAAAGACCCAATATTATAGGCAGTCTCTCGATCCAATGTCCCATTGGCATAATAAATATCAATGGAAGATAATCCAAGACGGGGGAATTTTTTATTTTCTAGGTATTCCTTTTGCCTTTAACAGTTCGTTTCCAAAGTTATGGAAGTATGTTGTTAATAGGGTGGAAAAAAAACTTACCTACTGGTCCACAAAGAAGCTATCCCTTGCTAGTAAATTTTAAATTTGTACTAAAGTCCTTGTGGCTACCCATGTTTATTATTCTTCTTGATAGGTCCCATCCAAAAATTGTTATAAGAATCTTGATAAGCTTCTGCGAGACTTCTTATGATCCTCCCCCAATAATGCTTCAAGATTCCATCATGTTTCCTTGGAGTATTGTTGTCTTCCTAGAAGCCATGGTAGACTTGGCATTATTAATACCCAATGTCAAGGTTAGGCCCTTTGTGTTAAGTGGGTCATTAGAGTCCTCATAGGCAATGAGGCCTATAATATTCTCATCCAACATTGTATTAGTGAAGGTTCCCCTTATGGGCATAAGAGTTGGAAGGGCATGAGGTTCCCTTACCTCCTTGTTGTCCCTGTGTCTATCAAAGTGTCAGGATCCTTCGTCATTAGAATCATTTGGAAATATTGGGAGAGTGTTAAACCTTTTCTTATATGGAATGGAAAAATCTTTTTGCATGGTCTCTCCATCAACCAAATGAATGTTTGGTGGTCACATGTTATCACCTACCAGGTTTCCCCGCTTGCGTAGGTTTTCTAGGTTCATGCGATGATATTCTTTCACAAAAGTGTGTGATGCATCACTAATTTATTTTCTCATCCTACCAAGGATTGGCTCCCTTGGGATGATTTCAGAGCTAAATTTGGGCTTAATAACTTTGAAAAGGATACCTATGAGGTTATCAAGGTTGCTCTCCTTGACTCTTTGTTACACAAGATTTATGTGCTTTCTCAATGACCTTGGTGGAAGGACTCGAAGTGGTATCCAAAAAATCCATTACAAAATTATAATGCCCTATTGGGTTATGAATGGATCTCTCCATGCCTCCCCATAATTGAGAAGCTCAATCAATGATGGAAGATATCCTTCCATCGACCTGTTTGGTTGGACAGGTTCCAAACCACTTGGGCTCCTTTCCTAGAGCCCAAAATTTCTTGTTTTGCTTGGAGCATTTTGCACCAAGGGCTTCCTTTTGGGGAGCATCTACAACATTTAAGCATCCCCAACCCTCATTTCCATTTATGTCTTCAATATGAAGACTTTTTCCATATTTTTTGGGTTTGTGCTCATGCTCATTCCCTTTGGGAGTGGCTATTTTCCTTTTTTAGACCCTATTCCTTTGCCATGTTTGAGTGGAAGCATATCATTTTGGGAGATTCCCCACCATTACCAGCTATTTTTTGAAGTGTGGCACTTTTTTTGTATGGTAACCATGTTCAATTTATGTGGAGCTATAAATGACTGTATCATTGGTAAGTGTACTTCCTATTTGCACATCTATGCTTTTGAGAAGTCTAATATTATTTCTTTTGTGTATTTTTAGATTATAGTTTAGGCCAATAAGGTGGCCATGGATATCACTCATCTTAAAGAGCTTATTAAATAGTGAGAGAATGAAACATGCTCAGTAATTCAAGATACTCATCATAGTAGATCCAGGTCCACACAGTAGTGTCACTCACTCTCAAACTGCACTCATATCCCAGTTCTAGATGCTTACAAAGATGGTCATGGCTATTTTTTTCTCTCCCCCAACTCCTTGAATTGATTCCTAGGGTAACTTAATATTTTATGGTTGGGTTTATGTTCTTGGTACTTCTAGATAGGGAAGGGACTCATTTTCAAATTCTCTAGGTGGGAATCAGGGGTGGCTAAACCTTATTAATTTATTCTATTGTCCAGTAGTTTCTGTAAAACTATAGATTGTTCTCTTGGATTCCCACTCTATTTTTATAGGGATGGTTTTTTTGACTGATGGTGTTAGCCACATGGCATGTTTATCCACCTATTTTTTTGTTTGTAAAATTATATTTTGTTAATTATTTAATATAATGTTTTTTTACATTAAAAAAACCTTAGGGATAATATCTAACCTCTATGTTCAATTGTTAAAGATGAAAGGTATTACTGGTGTTTGTGCATTGATAACATTCATATAAAGACTATATGACATGACTTGTTACATCCTTTTATATTAGCATCATGGACTATTGCATACTAACCATGTTTGTGCATTGATAACATTGTAATAATCTAAAAAGCATACACCTAACTAGTGCAACAATTGACATCAAGCATTAAAACATAAAAATATGGACAACAATGAATTTAACATGAAAGTAAGGTTTCTTTTATTAAATCTTTGGCAAATCCTAATTATAGATATGTCCCTATAAGGGATACTCAATTCTTGATACAATTGTTATAGATTTGAATGCCCCTAAACAAGGATGGTGTAATTTACAGGCTTTCTAGAATGTACATGAACTGCTCAAGACCAAAGGTAGTCTTCTTATAATGCATATGTTGCCAAGAACACCTTGAAATTATCATATCCTGTAAACCTATGTTCAAGAAATGACATAAAAGGGGTTAATAGCAAAGGAGGCCTCTCTTGATGAGGCACTTGATGGGAAATTGCATAAATGATGAAAAAGATAGCAAGAAAGCATGTAAACTAGTAAATATGTGCATGAAATCTCTAGATTGTTATAAAGCCTATAAAGAAAGCAAGAAATATAGCAATTAGGAAGCCTAGTTAACCATTACAAGTTGAAATGCATCAAATTCAATAAAACTAGTCTAAATTAACAAATACAAGGAAAATAGAAGCAAATCTACCCATAATTCCTAAATTTAATCATATAAATGCATGAAGGAAAGATAATCTATGTCAGATCTACCTAAATACATGCTTGAAAGAGGAAATATATAGCTAAAACAAAGGAAATCAAGGATCAAACCCTCACCATAGGTATAAAGCATAACTGACACTATTAGTCACGACTGAGGCGAAAATGTTCTTTCTCTTGTGACCAGGGATTGGATCTCCAATTTTCTTCGTGGAATTGATGATCAAGGGTCGCCTTTATGTCCTTTTATGGATTTATGGTTGAATTTTATAAGATTCATGTTCGATTGGCTTCAATTTGTGATTGGTGGTCGTTAGTCCTTTGGAAGCCTCATTGATGAATTCATGCTTATCACTCCATAATTGGCTAGTAATATGACTCTCCTCAAAGGGTTGTCACTTAACTATCTATTTTAGTAGATATTTGCTACATTTCAACACAATATCGATCTAGACTTCTTCCCAATTTGTATGGGGGTCTTGTAGCACTCTCAATTCCTAATCTTGGCTTGCTTGGGAAGCCAAGATCAAGAACCAGGAGGTTGGAATAGTTGGGAGGAAGGTTCTGGATGCTTCCTCACCTAAAATCACTTACAGTCCATTGCCATAGTCATTGTAACTAAATTTGGCTTGGCGTAGGGATTCAAAATAGTTTTAGGGGTAGTTGTGGCTCTGAGGCTTAGCTAGCTCTGTTAGTTGTGGGTGTCAACCACGACTAAGGCTAAGTAGTCCAACTTTGCCTAAATTTAGTGGTTAAAACCACTGCTCTATCTTGTAATGGTCCAAGTTAATTCATATGGTCTATTAGGATGACCATATGAGTAGTCCCCTACACATGATGTATTTTAGGTGTCTACAAATACCCCTTTTGGGATGCATTGTGAGAACGGATAACACTAAGCAAAAATAGGTCTCCTAAAACCATGTAGATTGCATGATGATCATTGATCTGATCAACACTAGATGCCCCAGTCCTACAAAAGGATGTGCATATTAGAATCACTACTTCCAACTAAGGGAAGGATTAATTTGCAAATATTTTGCAAGCTCCACGATGATTAGGTAGTTAATGATACAATCATTCTGATAGGTGGAGAGCTACTATCTTACTATCATAGTTGATTTTTACCCTAATAGAGGGTAAGATTATGATAGTTTAGGCAGTGATTCATAATATGAACACAATTTTGACAAGATCGAGTGATCTCTTGTTTAATTTGATTGTGATTATTAATATTATGACTATCCCCTCAAGTGACGAGTCGATGAGGGTAGGGCATTTAATGAAGCGATGAGTCACTTGACCCAGATGAATGATTTAAAAAAATTGAAGACTTCTGTACTTTATTATTTGATAAGGCCTATTTTAGCTGTAATTGCAATTGTTAATAGTAATTGTACTTAACTATCCCATGGAGCAGTCCGATCGCAATGGCCTTCTTAGGGAATCAAGATGATAGCAATTCCAATTAGGCTTGTGTTGAATCACTATGTTTGATGATCTACTAAAAATGAGATGAATGCTTCATTCCTATGGTGCGGTACAATCGTCATGGCTTTCTTCAGAATTGAAGTTTCAATGTTAGAGCTTGTGTTGTTGAAGGAGAAGCATTGGGTCTCCACTATGGCACGTAATGTCCTCTCAATGCCATTGCATGTGCATGCAGAATGATGTACTAGAATAAATCTTCTTGCCCAAATGGTCTTATGGTAATTTAATCATCTTGTCGAACTGCATGGATCAAGATTCACTATAACCACCAAGTGTATAGAGTAAATAATTTAATACAAGGCACATTTGAATTTTGAATTATGTTAATATTTTTGTTATTTTTGAAATTTTTGATTTTTTTGGTTGAGTGAATATTTTTTATTTTGCATTTTGAGACCCCTCATGGTGAAATTTTGAGGGTATTTATTGTTGGATTCTAGCCACGGTTGTCAGACACAACTAGTTTTGGCAAATTCCTTAGCTATCGCTCTGACCCACGATCAAAAAACCCTAATTTTACACCCATAGTTTCCAACCACAGTTGAGGGTCAAATTGGAAATATAAAATAAAAATGTCATTTTTAATTCATTATTTTCCAATTTCCAACTGCTACCAAGAGATCTCTAAGAGGTGAAGATTAAACTTTGACACGAAACATTATCGAGAACTTCACACACTATCCATATTGATGGCTAAACCACTAGAGGCATCTACTAGTGGCGGAGCTGGTGCTACAACGGTAGCATCACAAGACTCACTCTACATTACCCACTTAAAATGAACCCAATTAATGAATGAACCAAATGAACTCACTAAAATTTTGGTAATGAGCATCACCTTAGTTAGGTTTAGGCTAGGCTAGTTAGATGGGGAGGTTTTAATTTTTGGGTTTTTGGGATTTATTGGTATAGGAAATTACCTCAAAAAAATATTTCCCATAGCCATGGGTGGTAGCCATGGCTGACCTAAACTCCAATGGTCAAACATTCGACCGTTGCCATCGATCGTGGGTCAAAGCCGCGATTGAGCAACTTTAGCAAATTTTTTAATTTTTTGATATTTTTCTTGTTTTTGATTGAATTAATTGATTTTTTGAATTTTTTCAAGTGATATTTTGATTTTTTTGGACATTTTGAATGCATTTGTGATTATTTTTCCCTTTTTGAAGGTTTTTTAATTTTTTTTGTGTTTTTAAGTGTATTTTTTATGTTTTTGGTAATTAAGTGATTTTATTATTATCGCTCTTTAGAGGTTGACTGCTAAAGCAAGGTAGTTGGGTATCCTTTGTGAGCTTCATTACATACTAACTATTGCTAAGCAGTATTGGTTTAGGGCCATTGGCTTCAGCTATGTGCTATGGTGGATCAGGCCTACATGACTAACTTGGCTCATCGTTAGTATGTGCAGACCAACACCTTTCACCTACCCACAAGTGAAATTATAGTGACCCTAGAGGATGTTTACCACATATTTTGTATCCACATCGATGGCAAGGACATAATGTATTTGCACACCATGATGAAGGATGTAGTGTTCAATAGGATATTCCATGCTAGGAGTGATGAGGTGCAGTTGGACTCTGAAAATGGTAGGGTACACATTGAGTACTAGTACTATAAGCATGCATTTTCATGATAAGCAATCATGCTAATGCAATTGATCATGCATATTGTGATACCAGATACATCAAGAGCAAGGTTCCCTTGGAACCTCCTAGCTAGGACACAAGACCTGCTAGTCAACACCTGGGGGAGTGTTCTACTTGCACAACTCTATGATGAGCTGTACTAGATCACACAACGAAGTTGTTTGGGGGTTGGCTATAATGTACTACTTAAGATATGGGTGTGGTAGCACATCACCATTGAAAATATTGGAGGATTGACACTACTAATTGGTGATATAATAGAGGAGTTCCAATGATATGTTGCATGCTGGTCTAGGGAGGTTAAGGGCTTTAGGAGCAAGTCTCATGCAAGGGAACTCCAATACTATATGGATCGGTTGACTAGTGAAGAACACAAGCTCATACTGAGAAGGGGGTGAACAGTATAAGATCATTTTTTATTTTTCTTTCCAAATCAATATTATGTAGTGTATAGATAGCAGTATCAATAGCAATAATTAAATTAATGCACAAAACACCATATATAATAGAGACACCAATTTAACGTGGTTCACCCAAAGATGGCTACTTCCACGAAAAAAATCTTTCACTAAATTTTCTCAATAAATCTCTTGGGAATCCTTCCCAATTACAATATTTATGGACCTCTATCCAAAGGAGATGTTGATCCCATAAATCTAGTTTGTGTATCTCTATCCATAGGAGAACTCCTTCTCCTCTGTTCTGGTTGGTGATCCTCTAGAAGACTATTGCCTCCACTACACTAGCTTGTGGATCTCTCTCCACTGAAGACTCTTGTCCCCACTCAGAAGACCTATTATCACTGCCTTGGTTGATAGATCTCTATCCACTGGAGACTACTATCCTCTCTGCTCTATCACCTCCAAAGCTCTATCTCAATTCTATACTAAACACAGTCCAGTTGGTCTAGCATAGCTCTACTCAACTCTTGTACTAAACACAGTCCAATCGGTCTAGCACAAGTTTACTCAAAAAGCTCACTCAAATTTGCACTAAACATAGTTCATTCAGTCTAGCACAAATATTCTCAACTCTTGTACTAAACATAGTCCAGTTGGTCTAACACAAGTCCACTCAAATTTGTACTAAATACATTCCAGTCAGTCTAGCAAAAATTTGCTCAATAGGTCCACTCAGAACCTGCTCAAATATGCTCAACAAGTCCACACAGAACCTGCTCAAATATCCTCAATAGGTCCACTCAGAACCTACTCAAATATACTCAATAGGTCCACTCATAAATTTCTCAAATCTGCTCAACAGGTCCACTCAGAACCTGCTCAAATCTGCTCAATAGATCCACTCAGAACCTGCTCAAATATGCTCAACATGCTCACACAAAAACTACTCAAATATTCTCAACAAGCTCACACAGAACTTGTGCAAATATGCTCAATAAGTCCTCTCTAGGACATAACCAAATCTGTATTGTAAGATTCCATAAAATCTCACACAAAATCATTCCACAAGTCTTCTCAAAGACTTACCTCAAATCTGCTTAACAAGTCCACACAAAACTTGTCCAATCTCATAGAAACATAAAGAGAATTATTAGAGACTCAATATGTTCTACACTCAAAGCTCAATCACTTTCTCAACTCAAATCAATCTCATAGAAGCATAAAGATAATTTTTAGAGACTCAATATGTTCTATACTCAAAACTCAATCACTTTCTCAACTCAATCTCATAGAAGCATAAAGAGAATTGTTAGAGACTCAATATGTTCTATTCTCACAACTCAAATCAGAATATAGAATATTTTGTTTTATGGAACTTGATCAACCATTTCATACATCCACTTGAATAGGCTTAATAAACTTACTCAACCAATCACTTAAGAAACAACTCTTGCTCACAAACCCTAGTCCAAGCATATATCATCCAACTCAAAAAAATTTCAACAATGCTCAACAACAAATCCCACATAACAATGATACTCATGATATTTTCAAACCCTAGTTCAAGTTCTTTGCATTATAAATAACTTCAACAACCATGCTTATAAAATATTATTCACATAACAATGATACTCATGATCTTTTCAAACCCTAACTCAAGTTCTTTACACAACCAATGGTTTCAACAACAATGCTTATAAAACAAGGTTTTAATAACAACTCTTAATTCTAGAAAACCTTGAAGCATTAACTCAAACACTTTCGAAAAGTAAACCCTAATCAAGTCATTTTCACTCCAAAATTTATTTTCTAGTAAGCCATTCAATCAACTCAACCAAAGAAGAATTTGCCCATACCTTTTTGTTGTACAAGTAGATGATCTCACAAATCTACCACACTCACAATTACTTCTTTGCAAATATCAATAAGGGTTAGAGGATAATTTTCTCAACAAAACATAACACAAAAACAATATCAAATTTACACTTTATCACTCCAACTTGATTAATAATCAACACCCTCACAATAATCACAAAAACCCTTAATTCAAAATAACACAATACCCACAAAGTCTTAATCCTCCAATATACCACTATAGCAATTTAAGACTTTATTAAAAGTTATAAAACATAAATATCCTTATAACTCCTAATGATAATTCTCAACTACCACAACTTTATTACAAAGCAACATTTCCAAACAAAAACCACTAAACAACCTTATACCTCCAACTTAGGCATTTAATTAAAATTAAAACCAAAAATATTACCTCGTCTTTGGAGGGAATTGAACCCTCAATGTTGCCCCCAATGTGTGCCTTAGCTGCAACCAAAGTTGCTGCATGATCCAAGCACTCGTTTGATATTAACGAAGCACAGTGTGCTTCTTAATATCCTCACACCTTTCACCTTGGGCATAAGAACCTACGTCATAGGTGCTTTAACCAACACAACTCACGATGCACCTGTCGATATTCGAATGCAAACCCTCTTGCAAGCCAGTGCTTTCATGCTTCCCAAAATACCACTAGGCCATGTTGTCCTATGCAACTTTGAGGATTAAATTTTCCTCCCTTAAATGGTTCTCTGTCATGACTTTCACAAAAAATCACGAGCTCTTTTCTTCGCATTCAATATTTTTAATTTATGAGCAAGGATAATTAATTGAAATTTGGGCATTTGTATTTATATGCTTCCTATATTGTTTTTAATACATCGACGCTCTCCATGTTATCTTCCACGATGTCGACGAAGATTATAAAGGCTTTGAATGCCTTTTGTCTTAAACCCAACGTTTGGATTTATCAAATATATTTAGACTTTATAAAACCCACTTTTGCATTGTAAAATATTATAATAAAAATTATAAATATTTTATTTGAGTTTTCACCATATCACCTTTAATATTATAATAACCATTTTTATCCCCTTTGTTTCTTGTTGAATTCCTTGAAATTAATGATGACCTCATCTGGTGACATCAATGACAACTTTGACTTAGGGACTCAAAATATCCAACAATCTCCCACTTTTTCATTGATGGTAACTCATACTATTCTTGATGGGTTGTCGTTAAGCACATCATTAATTCTCAATGAATTTGTCAATCCACGGTGGTGTCCAAGGCTATTTACGAGAGAAAGTTCAAGCAGGGTTGTAGTTCAGTTCATTTGGAAGCAGCAGGTCTTATTTGTGGAATTGATTGTGTGGGGGTTTTGTGTCACTTCTACCCCTAAATTGCATAAATTGAACTTTAATCTATTTGCAAGAATGAAAACTAATTGCTAATTGCGAGAAATGAAACCCTAGTTATAGTTGCAAGAATGAAATCTAATTAAATTGCAGAATTGAAACTCTAGTTATAGTTGCAGAATTGAAAGTCTATTTAATCTTGCAATAATTGAAATGAAGCATAAAATCTAGATCCTGTCAATGCTCTGTAACAAAATCTCGTGAATCTTCTATGCAGGGTTTTGACAGCAAAAACAAGAATGTAGGGAAATTACATAAAACTTGTAAATTGCTGGAAATGGAAATTTGTGGTGAATTGGAAAGTTGCTGGGAATGAAAAGAATAACCAGATCTACCACTAATCATATCACAAAAACATTATGAATAAGAATTAAACAACTAGGAATGTTAGCTGTGCAAAAGAATGAAAATGACAAGTTCACAACTTATTCTATTGTAGCAAAATCAGAATAAAACCTATCTATCAGTCCCCCTCCTAGGTCTAGAAGTGGCCAGCCTCCTTTCTTAGAAGAAGGTTTGAATTCTTCTTTAAGTCTTACTCACACTCAGACATAACAAAATAAATGGAATGAAACTGCACTTTTATTGCTTCAGAAACATAATTACAATTCTGCTGAAATCTGTTACAGGTCTAAAATCACTATTCTATTATCTCCCTATTTATTTTATATCTCCTCTATATAATATAATAGCTCAACCTGGATGGGAGCTATATTTTATAGATGCCTAAAATCTAATTACAAATAGAAAATATGTTGTTCCTGATATCTTGTAGGATTTCTTGGGTTTATCCTAGAAGAGGATTAATTTGATCTTTTCCATAAATGGTGGCTTTGGACGGCAAGGACGACAAAGTTAGATGGGAGATATTTTACCTTAACTTTCTCAACCTTATTATCCCCTTTTCCATCACCAAAATTCAGTCAACAAGTCAAAAAGCACATTCTATTTTCATTCCAAAGATAAGTGGCTCATTTCGAAGATACTGCAATTCTCATTCCAAAGATCCGCTCATTTCGAAGATACTACAATTTTCATTCCGAAGATCCGCTCATTTCTAAGATACTAAAATTTTCATTCTGAAGATCCGCTCATTTCGAAGACATTATGTTTTCTCATTCCGAAGATATCTGTTCATTTCGAAGACACCATGTTCATTCCAAAGACACTATGTTCATTCCAAAGATCTTTAGAATGACCAAATGTGTTGACTCCAAATGGTTTTGGATGCATTTCTAAGGTGGATTAGTCCTCAGGATCATATTGCAATAGTCTTCATTCTTCCTTGGATGTGAATTTCATGCCTTGCCATTCATTGGTACCTGGCTAGAATTTATATGAAAAAACTAGTTTTCTACTGCACAGTAATAAGTCTTTGTACTATTTAGAGGTCAAAAACTATTTTCTCTGATCTGGAGGCAGGAATGGAGCAAAGCGGGAGTGGAGGCAGGTGCAATTTCTGCAAACATGATTCTCATTCTGCTGGAGGTGGGAAACAGGGTTTCCAAACCCCTGGAAGCTGTGAGGCTCAAGGAGGGAACAAGCAAGGTTCTGAAGCAACTGAGGAAGAGCAGGTGGACAGTGACAAGGACACTGAGGGTTTTAAAAAATTAGAGGGACACGAACCCCCTAATATTATTTTTTATAAGAAGGCCCACATCAAGAATTCTGAGGGCAATAAGTCTTTTGCACAGGCCCTTAAAGGTGGCAATAGGGTTTCCTTACATTCCTTACCACCTCTCACTCCCAATGGGCAGAAGGTATCCGTGCCTGAAAGCATAATGGCAGACTTTATATCGATGGAAAATTTTTCTCTGGTAGGCAAATTCATAGGGGGCAGGCCGGATATTGAAACGATTCGACGATGGGCATCCTTGAAGTGGAAGACTTCTGGACACATGGAGATTATTGCATTATCAAGGGGGTTTTTGCGGTACGCCTTAACAATAGTGAAGATGCTAGTCGTATTCTAACAGGAGGACCTTGGTTATTGGGCCGAAGAAGTCTTTTTCTTAGGAGATGGGTTGAGGATTTTGACCCAAAAAAGCAGAGCATAAACTTTGCCCCCATTTGGGTCCATCTCCCAAATCTCCCGTTTCATTGGTGGCATGAGTATTTTCTTCAGGGTATTGCCAAGACCATAGGGGATTTGGTGGCCATTGACAATCCAACCCTTGCACGCACCATAATGACGCATGCTAGGATTTGTGTAAATGCAAACCTAGAATCTGAGCTTCCTACTCATGTGGAGTTAGAATATGGAAATAAAACAAGATTACAGGTCATCGAATATGAAAATAGACCGGCATTTTGCTCGATCGTAATATTCAAGGCCATCTCAAAGGACAATGCTCTTTTTTGAGAAGCCGAAGAAACCTTCCTAGGAATAATGATTCCAAGCGGCAGTCTTTCAGAAATAATGGCAAATACACAAGGATGTACAGGGTTAAAGATCCAAATGTTGAAAAGGCAAAGGCCTCTGGTTTGGGGCAAATGGAGAATGAGGCTGAGATTCACATGGACAATGGTAAGGACAAGCAAATTGCTACATCACAAACTGACCAACAAAAGGTATGCTCTCCTTTCGAAAATCTAAATAAATTTAACATTTTGGCTGAAAACCAAATAATTACAGAGGAAAATCAGAATGAAGGGTCTAATGTTGAGGATATAATTCTTGGTCTCCCTGCTTACCTTGACTCCCCAACCAAATCTGGACCTTCCAATCCTCCTCCTGTTGGTCATAAAGAATGCCCTAATGATGAGTCTTTTTACGCCCCAAAAAGAGAAAAAGTGCTTTCAGAGTTAATAAACCCTTCCAAGCGACATTTTTCACCTTTGTCTTTGTCCCAATCCAGAGAAGGGGTTTCCAGCACTGTTATCCAACAAAGTTACCCAAACCAAATTTAGCCCGAAATAGACTAGAAGCTCAATGAAGTCCCCCTTGATTGACTGTGGAGGTGAGAAAAAAAAGGGAAGAAAGTCAAATGCCCAGTAATGGAAAGAAGAGGTCCAAGATGAGATAGCTAATGGAATTCAAACTACTCTGTTTCCATCAATTGGAAATCTTCCCTTTGAAGAGAACAAAATTCTTAAGCCCCCTCAAGTCCAAGGCAGGGGAAGAGGAAAAAACTTTAAAAGTTCCAAATGAAGATCATATCCTGGAATGTAAGGGGGCTCAATGGCCTTCCTAAACAGCGGTTAGTCAAATATTTAAGAAGAGATTTTGATCCCACTATTCTTATTTTGCAAGAAACTAAAGTCGATGAAGTTTTGTCTAGAAAAATTGACCTCAATATCTGGAAAAAGGGAGAAGCAATTTTTTGCAAAGCCAATGGAACCTCAGGTGGTCTTCTTTGTATCTGGAATCCAGGGAAGGTGGAAGGCAAGGTTATTCAATTAGGGGAAAGGGTAATGAGCATTATTTTTAAGGATAAGGTTAGTGACCTTTCTTGGATATTAACAAATGTGTATGCCCCTAATTCTATATCTGGGAGAGCTGATCTATGGAATTTACTCAGTCATTTCAAGGAAGCTTTTCAGGATATCCCATGGATAGTGGCGGGGGACTTTAATACCCCTCTTTACCCCTCTGATAAAAAAGGGGGAGTAGGAATTCCAGCAAGAAGTATGGAGGACTTTCAAGATTTTATCAACAACAACAATTTATTGGATGTCAAATTAAAAAATTCTAAATTTACTTGGAGCAATAGGAGGTCTGGAAATCAAATTATAATGGAAAATCTTGATAGGTTTTTTTTGTCACAGGAAGCAATACAATATTTTTGGGATGCAAATCTGTTGTCCTTGCCTCGCATTGGGTCTGACCACAACCCGATTTTACTTGAAATTGAAGAGACTCCAAAATTCAAAAGGCCTTTTAGGTTTGAATCTATGTGGATGCACCACCCCGATCTCAGAGACAGAATTTCTCAGTGGTGGCAGCATTCTTGTCGAAGCGAGCCTTCATTCGGATTAGCACAGAAACTTAAAGTGGTGAAAGAAAATCTAAGGATCTGGAATAAAGAAATTTTTGGAAACATTTTTGAAAATAAGAAAGTCATCTCTGAAAGGTTATCAACCATTGAGAAAAAACTTGAAGAGGGATTGCCAGACCCATCCCTACAGTCAGATGAAAAGAAAGCCCTTGCTGAGTACCATAATGTTTTAGCCTGCGAGGAGACTTTTTGGCGGCAAAAGTCTAGAGCTACTTGGCTAAAAGAAGGTGATGCCAACACAAGATTTTTTCATGCATCTACCTTAAGGAACGGAAGCCACAATAGAATTAAAGAACTTGTTAGAGATGATGGATCATCCCTTTCTAGTCCTAATGAGATCGGAAATGAAGCGATTTCCTATTTTCGGAATCTTTTAGGAGAAGAACATTTCAGTTCTGCCTTAGCTTCAGAATCAATGCTTTACCATATTCCTCATTTAATTTTTGATGACTTGAATGGGGAGTTAATTAAGCCTTTCACGGATGAAGAAATCAAAGAGGCCCTCTTCTCAATGAACCCTGATAAAGCTCTAGGTCCAGACGGGTTTTCACCTCATTTTTTTCAGGCTTTTGGGATATTGTAGGTTTTGATGTATGTGCTACTATCAAGGAATTTCAGTCCACAAAGCATATTCCGAGAAGTTTTAACTCCACTTTTATTGCTTTAATCCCAAATATTCCTACTCCTAGATCTATGATGGACTTTAGACCTATTAGCCTTTGTAATGTTGTTTATAAAATTTTTACCAAGGCGATTGCAAATAGAATGAGGAAGATCCTTCCTATGTTTATTGATGTTTGTCAAGGCAGTTCAGTCCCTGGAAGGTCCATCCTTGATGGTGTCATAACAGCTCATGAAGCCCTCCATTCGGTAGTCCGGACTAAAAAACCCGCTTTTGCTCTCAAGTCGGATATGAACAAGGCTTATGACCGCATAAACTGGAGTTTTGTTTCTGCCATTCTTCAGAATTTTGGTTTTCATCATGAATGGATCAAGCTTTTGGAAGGATGTTTTATGAAACCTTGGTTTTCAGTCCTTGTTAATGGTGCTCCTGCTGGATACTTTCAAAGTAAAAGGGGCCTAAGGCAAGGTGACCCTATCTCTCCCATGTTGTTTATCATTGTGGTTGAAGCCCTTGGGAGGACAATCAAAGTCGCCTGTAATATTGGTCTTATTTTAGGAATTAAAGCATCATCACAAACACAGGCAGTTACACATGAACATTTTGTGGATGATACTTTGTTGTTAACTCTTGCATCAATTTTTGAGGCTAAGGTCATAAAACATATTCTAGAGCTATATGAGGATGTCAGGGGCAAAAGGTAAATTTTTCAAAGAGTAAAATTTATTTCTTTAACACTCCCATTCAGAGGCAGATTAAGATTGCTAGGATTCTTGGATGCTCGGTGTCTACTCTTCCATCCACATACTTAGGCCTTCCTTTATTTACAGGCAGAGCTACTGATTCCATGTGGACTAATGTAATTGAAAGAATTCAGAGGAATCAGTCGGATGGAAAGGGAATTTGTTATCTCAAGTTGGCAAGGCAGTTCTCACCAGGTTTTCCATTCAAAGCATCCCTGTCTACTTTCTCTCTATTTTTAAAGCTCCTACAAGTGTCTACACTAAAATTGAACAGATGCAGAAGAGGTTCCTATGGACTGGTTCTAAATCTAAGCAATGCTTTCACTTGGTGTCCTGGGATAGGGTTTGCAAACCAAGGGAGTTTGGAGGTATTGGGCTAAGGAGAATACAACATTTAAACATGGCCCTCCTGGCCAAACAAGCATGGCGTCTTCTGACAAATGCAAATGTAGAATGGATTACTATAATCAGAAGAAATTATTTGCAAGAAACTGAATTTTGAAGTTATTCCTTTCCTCCCAAGGGATCAATTTTTTGGAAATCAATCCTTCAAACTAAAAATTTGCTAAGCAAAGGGCTACGTTGGAAACTGGGAAATGGAAGAAACATTGATTTCTGGGACCACAAATGGTTAAAGGACTATCCCCTCTCTACAGACCCCATCCTTTCAACCCTTAGAGCTTGGACAATTGAAGTTTTTGGTACCAAAGTTGCAGATTTTATTACTTTGTCAAACAATAGAAGGGTTTGGAAGCCAATAATGAAAAATGATCTACCAAGGGCATCAATAATACTGGAGAATGAATTAAGACAGTCTTTAATCCCTTATGGAATTCTTGAGGACCAGCTTATCTGGGAAGCTTCAGACAATGGGGAATTTTCTGTCAAGACTGCTTATCTGATGCTTATTGATAATGATGAACCTACTTTCCCTCACTTGGAAGTTTGGCCCAAAAGCATTGTTCCGAAGGTTGGGTTTTTTGCATGGCTGGCCATCCAAAATAATATCCTCACCATGGATAACTTAATAAAAAGAGGTGTGACTATTGTTAATAGGTGTTATCTTTGTATGTCTGAGTGGGAGTCTATTGATCATTTGTTTCTGTATTGTAATTTTTTTGTCTCAGTCTTTTTAGGTCTGTT
Source organism: Wollemia nobilis (assembly GCA_028583015.1). Lineage (NCBI taxonomy): Eukaryota > Viridiplantae > Streptophyta > Pinopsida > Araucariales > Araucariaceae > Wollemia > Wollemia nobilis. The sequence goes on from JAQPPZ010000159.1 coordinate 969,795, forward strand.
ACAAGTGTTTCATATTTATTGGGTCCATCCTCAGTCCATATTTGACTTATTTGTCCAGTGGCCTTCTCCCTTTTTGAATAGGCGTCTTAGGTATATGTGGAAGATCTGCCTTCATAACTACTTGTGGCAGATATGGTTGGAAAGGAATCGTCGGGCCTTCTTGGATAAGTTTTCTTAGTCATCCTCTGTCCTATCAAAAATTTTAGTATATGCTAATGAGAATGCTTGTTTAGTGCCTACAACATCTAGACCTCCAAATCCTTTTGAAGATTCATTAGGCCAGTCATTAAACTTACCTCTCACTGATGGCCTCAATCATCCTCAAGTCTGTCCTAGAACCATGATCTCATGGACCCCACCCCCCCTAGGGTGGATTAAGTTAAATTTTGATGGGGCATCTAGGGGCAACCCGTGTGAAGTCAGGCTGGTGGCTTACTTAGAGACCACAAGGGTGAGGTGCTTGTAGCTTTTGTCGAACATCTTGGAGCTCAAACTAACAATGTGGTCGAAGCGAGGGCAGTTTGGAGGAGCCTCAAGGTGGCAGAGAATTATCCAGGGAAACTGTTGGTGGAAGGTGATTCTATTATTATTATAAATCTTCTAAAGAACACTAAGGGAGCTCCTTGGAGATTTTATGACTACATCCATGAAGCACGGGCTCTAATTCATGATCGACCTGAGGCCATAATTTTGCATACCTTCCGAGAAGCAAACATGGCAGCTGATAGGCTGGCAAATGAAGGCATTGTAGCAACAAATTTGATCACGTGGACTGAAAATCTTCCTCATGCAGTCTCAATGGTGATAGATAATGAAAAATTTTAGATTGGAAGGCTCAAAGTGGATTTTGTCTTTGTTAGTTCTATTTTGCGTCTTTCTTTTCTGATGGCCATAATATTAGGCTTCCATAGTTTAGTTTGGCTATATTCTGTTGGAAGAGTAGGTCTTGGCCCTTTTTGTTGTCAGTTTAAACTTTCAGGGCTTGGCCTTTGTCCAGTTGGTCAGTGGACCCTATTTTGTAAAATGATTTTGGGTCAACCAGTTAAAACCCGGTGTTAATCATAAATATTCTCTTACTTACCAAAAAAAAAAAAATTCTTTGTACTATTTGCTAAATTTAAAGAAACTAATGCTTAATGATCATCAAAATAAGACTAGTGAAGTGCTACTGTCAACCTAAGCATGACAAGATAACATAAAACTATACAAGTGTTAAAAATCAGAATATAATGTCCTTAACACTTCAATCATGCAAACAATTAATACACAACATATTAAATCAACTTAACTAGCATATAAGATCATTCACAAGAGTTTTAGGCACTTTTAAATATTTAAAACATGCTATAAGTGAGGCTTATATAGGCCTCATCATTCCCCCCAACTTATATTAATGCATGCCCTCATGCATTGCAGTGGGCTATGGAGTCACAAATGTCCATACTCATATTCCATGTTTCATAGAACAATTTAGTGCCCGTGTAATTTCTCATGAAGGTTTCTGAGTCATTATTCAAACTGATCATCTGGTTGGGAATCCTCTTCAAAATAGGAGGGAACCAGAGTAATGATGGTTGGAGGCCTGAATCTGAGACCTACCAAACGATGTTGCATAAAGGTATTTCTCTTTATTGAGAAGGCAATGCCTTAGAATGGAAGGACACTACTTCAAAGTGGAGGGGCATTACTTCAGAATGAGCACCTATGTCTTCATATTCCCTAGATAATCCAAGTAGTAACTGAACCAAATCCTCCTCTTTATCTGATGTAGTTGATTGTTCATCAACTTGTGACAACCTGCTTTTTAGTTTCTCCACTTTCTGCTATAATTCTCTAATTTTCTTTTCATGTTTTTAAATAACATCTTTTCTTTCCTCAATCCATCTCATTTGTATTTTTATAACACTCTTGGCTGCTCTCAGTTTTTTTGTGATGTCCACCTCATCTTCTTCATTCGACTCAGAACCTGATACTGACAAATCAACTGCAGTTTGCTTCTTAACAATGATATCATGCTCTGCTTCAAACCCCTACTCCAGTACAGGAGGTTCCATGAAATTATCTATGATTACATCTAAATTCTCAGTGGCTTGTTGCAATTCTATGACATAATGGCTATCCTGTCTAGTATTCTCTTCAATAATTTGTTCTTTTATCTCTTTTTGTTGGAGTCTTGCAGACCTCCTAGTCCTTAATGTATATTTTCTCTTCTTGCCCTGTTTTCTTGTGGTAACAGGGGCTGTAGGGATAGATTCAGGATCTTTACTGGGAACTTCACTCTCTTATTCTAAAAAATAAATAACATATTTAGAAAATTGAACCCTCTTCTAATTTATTTTTTTGCTGTCAGTTTCAGCTCTTCTCTTCTTAGTCTGTGAGGTTGATGGTTCTAGAGAAAAATGCTTTGTTTCTTTTGCTTGGTGTGTTTCCTTCTTTGCAATAGCATTTTTTTTAGCCTTTTCTTCTTCCTCAGTAGCATATATTTTTTATAGAAACATTTGTATCCTCTTCTCCTTCATATTCTTCTTCAAAAACTACATTAGTCATGGTAGAATAAAACCTATTAAAGCTTCTAGGGTTTCCCCTAAAATTATGTTGGCACACCAGTTTAATAAGACCATGATGATGAGGGCTCCTTTTTTTTTCTCTTGATAATGTTTTTCCATGCTCTGTAGTTCTCAGTGCAGGTATGCTGGAAAATTCACTCTAAATTTAGGTTGTTGCCTACCATGCTTGAGGTGGTTTAAAATTTTGAAATGATGCCTTGAAAAAATTACATACTACCCTTCACAGGTTGAAAAATCTGGTAACCCATGTGGTTACGTTATTCCAGGGTTCTTGTAGGTTGGCCCTTTTTTCATTTTTCACTTCATTTCTCTGTTCTAATGCTAAGAAGACTGCTCTCTTTTGCTGCTAGGTCACTGATCTCTGATTTCTATAGAATTATAGGGTTTGCTCTTATTCTTATTTAGAAAGAACTTTTAATTTTTTTACTTTTCCTTGTAATCATTAGTAAATATGTCTTCAGAAAGAAAATATGGCACACTTACTTATTCTGTGCTCTGAACACCTGGCCATCAATCATTGGACATCCTTGCCATCAAATTTTATTTACTATTTTTAGCCCGTCCATTCTGCATGAAAATTTTCCCACATGAGTGGTTATTAGCAATGAATGGTGGTGGCATGTTTGTTGGTTATTTTCCCTATGATTCTCATACTTCCTTGATGGGTGCAAAATATGAGATGAATCTAACCGCAAGCCAGTTGACATGTGTCAATGATCACATGGAGTAAAACAATTCTGCTGACTATGTCTTTTTCTCCCTCCTTGGATGCCATGTGGAAACAGACTGTTAAATCTTCATTTTGAAGATTATGTTTCATTTCGAAGATTAAGCTGGGCATTTAATTCGAAGATAACCTCATTCTAAAGATAAACCTTCATTTTGAAGACAAACCTTCATTCCGAAGATAAACCTTCATTCCGAAGACACACCTTCATTCCGAAGACAAACCTTCATTCTAAAGACACACCTTCATTCCAAATACAAACCTTCATTCTGAATACAAATATTCATTCTGAAGACACACCTTCATTTCAAAGAAAAACCTTCATTCAGAAGGCAAAGGCTTTATTCTGAAGATAACACGGTTATTGAAGATACAACAGTCATTCTGAAGACATAGCAGAAACCAACATTTTTCTCTTTCTCCAAGCATGTTTTGTTTATGCCAAATTTTATGAACACTTTTATATTAATGGTTAATTGTCATATACCATATATCAAATATTTACAATGAGAAAAGTGCAAGAAACATATATACCTGGTTAAAACAAGTTAATGAAAGTTTTAAAAGATGACTGCTTCTGTTGATATTCTGCTGAGGCTTCCTGCAACACTTCAAAAACAAGTGCAGTTGGTGAATTTGTACAATGGTGACTCAAAAATTTCAAGGTTATGCATGACAGAAAACTTGTTTTCATGCATACCAACCCAATAGTGCCTTAGAAAAGGTTTTCACTGCTGAGGTATTCATTTTTCTCTTTTTTTTTTCTTGGTTTCCTTTTCTTTTTTTTCCTCTCCTTTTCTCTTTTTTTTTCTTGATTCTGATTATGCCGATGAAGGATTTCATGATTTCCCTGAAATCATGCCCATGAAGGAATTCATAATCAGAATTTATTCATCTTTTTGTTTTCTAATTTTTCTGATTTTTTTATTTTTCTTTTAAGATTCAAAGATATGATCATTTGGAATATTCATCAGAAGAAGAAGCCTCTTCTATCAAATGTAACTGTGTGAAATACCGAGAAAATTCCACCTTTGTTAGTGGTTTATGGTACAACTATAAAAGATGTCCATTTACCACTAATATCCTCCTTAAATCATCAACTAAAAAAAGTTGAACAACTTCATTCTCAAACTCCCCTGGTTCATCCTTGCTACTCTTAATGTGATCATCATGCCACATTTTCCATTTTTGTTGAGTGAACTCTATTTGGTGAAGTGCTTCCAACCAAAGTCCATCAAATGCATTCAACTGCAAAATTTGTTTTTTCTGTACCTACAACAACTCAATGCCAATTTCTAAAGATGCATAAAATGTTAGTAAAGCATTAGGATGTTGCACCAATATATCAAACAAATTTTCTCCCTGGTTTTTAGTCAACCAACTATTGTTGTTCAAAGGTTGTTTTGGCTGTATTTCAATTTGTTTTGTACCAGGCTGATTTGAATTGGTTCTTGGAGAAACATTTTTATTTACAACAATGGAGGCCAAAACTAAAGTATTATTTTCATTTTCCTTATGTGTTCTAAGAAACTATGGGCTTTTTGTACAATCATACTTAGGTGTAATAAGTTTACCTGAAAGCAAGTTAACTAATTTTTCACATTTTTGTATGGTTTTAAGATATACTTTCTTCTGTTTTCTTGGTTTGCTAAAACACATTTCTTGAACAATCCTATTAATGATTGGTACAACTTGAGGTAAAGGGATTGTAATGGTTAAATGTTCTAATTCCTTTATCAAATATGATTGTGAAGATGTTTTTGATATCTCAGACTGTTCAAAATATGATACTTTATTTGATGAGGTATCTTGTTCTTCTTGATGTTGTTTTAGTGTGGATTTGTTTTCATGTTCATTCTTTTTAACTTCACTTTCTACACTGATAAGTGGAATAGGTTCAAGCGATGGTTCACCCGAACACAATCGAGTTTTAACACAGATCACTAACATTTATTAGGGTTGTATTTTTTGATTCAACCATAGAGACAGGGGTTACCTATTTAACATGATTTGGACTGACCACAGGTTGAGTTGAAAACAAAGGTTGTTTTAATTTTTGTTGTTGTTGTCCATGATAGAAATTATGGATATAATTAGGCAACAAATTTAATTTTTGGTTTTGACAATGTTGCTGCCATTTGTATAGATTTTGTTGTTGTACCCATTGATATCCCTATAATTTTGGCTGCAACCATGGTGGATGTTTTTGATTTTATTGTTGTTGCATCTAGCCATGTTGATGCCATGCTTAGGAGTATGCCCATGGTGGTTGACTCCAACATTGTTGAAGTGGACCTGAAGCAAACCATGCCATATACCAAGGATTATTTCCCCAATGTGTAGGAAATTGAGAAGCATTATGATATGGAAATTTATGAAAATTATTCTCTTGTCCTTTTCCTACAAAATTGGTTTTTTTCATAGGTTAAGATTGTTTTTCAAAGAAACTTTTAAGTTCTAGAAATAAACTACACTGATACGTGGGGTGTCCTAATTGACAAATGCTACATGTAGCAGGTATAAATATTTTGTTCAAAGGACAATCATGAAGAGAGTGTTGCTTTTTACATTCTGAACAATAAATGGCTGAAGATTTAGTAGATTTATTTTTTTCATCTAATATTCTATCATGTACTAAAATATCAGCCTCTTTCATGTATTCTTTCAAATCATGTTTTTCATTACCAATTCTGTGTTTTCTATGCCTTGAATGAGAGTAATTTTTATAGAGTTTAATAATTTCCTAAAATTTAAGTGCATTTGTATCTCCTCTTCCCAAGATATCCAATGCATCCCTAGATTCATCTTGTAGTCCCCTTAAGAATATGACTTTGCAAATTTTAGGTTCAAAACTTCCACATATCTTATGAACAAAAGAAAATATTTCTAGATAATCTTCTACGATTTCATTTTCCTCTTGTTTCATTGTAAAAAATTCATCATTTTGATTCTTGACTTGACAATATTATTGGTATCTCTCCAAGAATATGTTTTCCATCTCATCCCAAGTTCTAATTGAGTCAGGTGCTAAGGTGATAAACCATCGTAGAGCTAACTCTTTAAGAGTGGAAGGAAATAGTTTGAGCTTTTGATTGTCATTAGTGTAATCATGAGCTTGACATACAATTTTAAACTCAAATAAAAACATATCAGGATCTTCGGATGTAATTCCCTTGAATGTTGGTAATACTGCAGGTGAAATGACCTTCATGGGAGCATTTTGATTAAGATCTAGTTGGATGGGATTTTGAAAAGTTCTAGCAGGTGCACTAGTTGCACTAGGGTGGAGCATATTTTTGGCTCTTCCTTGATTTTCTTGTGAGCCTTCCATTGTAGGTTCCCAAAAACAATTATAAATCTTGTCAAATTTTCCTGATTGTATGGATTTGTCAAGAGAAAATGGTGTTGAACTACTTAATTTTCCTCCTTGTAATGATTTCTCAAAGGATCTTGCAGTGCTGGAAGTGGATGATTGGGATTCTTTGAAAATTCCAAAATTTTTGGAAATAAAAAATTTAGACATTTTTGACATAATTTCAACCTCTTGTGAATTTTTTTTTCTTGTGGTTTCTTGCTTATTTCCTAAATGGACTGAAATACAATTTACCAATAACAATTATACCAGTCATTACATTCATATTTTACTCTAAAATTCACAAATTAGCATATTTAATAATTATTGGACTACTTTTCACCTTCTAACAACACCGTGTTCCCCAAAAACAATGCCAAAATGATGGGCTATCGTTAAGCACATCATTAATTATCAATGAATTTGTCAATCCAGGGTGGCTTCCAAGGCTATTTACGAGAGAAAGTTCAAGCAGGGTTGTAGTTCAGTTAATTTGGAAGCAACAGGTCTTATTGGTGTAATTGATTGTGTGGGGGTTTTGTGTCACTTCTACCCCTAAATTTCATAAATTGAACTTTAATCTATTTGCAAGAATGAAAACTAATTGCTAATTGCAGAAATGAAACCCTAGTTACAACTTGCAAGAATGAAATCTAATTAAATTGCAGAATTGAAACTCTAGTTATAGTTGCAAAATTGAAAGTCTATTTAATCTTGCAATAATTGAAATGAAACATAAAATCTAGATCCTGTCAATGCTCTGTAACAGAAGGTCATCAATCTTCTGTGCAGGGTTTTGACAAAAAAAACAAGAATGTAGGGAAATTACATAAAACTTGTAAATTACTAGAAATGGAAATTTGTAGTGAATTGGAAAGTTGCTGGGAATGAAAAGAATAACCAGATCTACCACTAATCATATCACAAAGACATTATGAATAAGAATTAAACAACTAGGAATGTTAGCTGTGCAAAAGAATGAAAATGACAAGTTCACAACTTATTCTACTGCAGCAAAATCAGAATAAAATCTATCTGTCAGTCCTCCTCCTAGGTCTGGAAGTGGCCAACCTCCTTTCTCAGAAGAAGGTTTGAATTCTTCTTTAACTATTACTCACACTCAGACATAACAAAATAAATGGAATGAAACTGCACTTTTATTGCTTTAGAAACATAATTACAATTCTGTCAAAATATGTTACAGTTTTGAAATCACTATTCTATTATCTCCCCATTTATTTTATATCTCCTCTATCTAATCTAATAGCTCAACCTATATGGGAGCTATCTTTTATAGATGCCTAAAATCTAATTACAAACAAAAAATATGTCGTTCCTGATATCCTGTAGAATTTCCTAGGTTTATCCTAGAAGAGGATCAATTTGATCTTTTCCATAAATGGTGGCTTTGGATGGCAAGGACGGAAAAGTTATATGGGATATATTTTCCCTTAAATTTCTCAACCTTATTATCCATTTTTCCATCACCAAAAGTCAGTCAACAAGTCAAAAAGCACATTCTATTTTCATTTCGAAGATAAGTGGCTCATTCCGAAGATACTGCAATTCTCATTCCAAAGATTCGCTCATTCCCAAGATACTACAATTATCATTCAGAAGATCCACTCATTTCAAAGATACTACAATTTTCATTCCAAAGATCCACTTATTCTGAAGACACTATGTTTTCTCATTCCGAAGATATCTGTTCATTTCGAAGACATTGTGTTCATTTCGAAGACACTGTGTTCATTCCGAAGATATTTAGAATGACCAATTGTGTTGACTCCAAATGGTTTTGGCTGTATTTCTCAGGTGGATTAGCCCTTAGGATCAGATTGCAATAGTCTTCATTCTTCCTTGGATGTGAATTTCATGCCTTGCCATTCATTGGCAGCTGGCTGGAATTTATATGGAAAAACCAGTTTTCTATTGCACAGTAATAAGTCTTTGTACTATTTGCTAAATTTAGAGAAACTAATGCTTAATGATCATCAAAATAATACTAGTGAAGTGCTGCTATCAACCTAAGCATGACAAGATAACATAAAACTATACAATAAGTGTTAAAAATCAGAATATAATGTCCTTAACACTTCAATCATGCAAACAGTTAATACACAACATATTAAATCAATTTAACTAGCATATAAGATAATTCGCAAGAGTTTTAGGTAGTTTTAATTATTTAAAACATGCTATAAATGAGGCTTATCGAGGCCTTATCAATTCTTACCAAAACCTGACCTTTCTTTTTATTTTGCTCCCCCTAGGACATTGCTCTCCCTGGCTCAATGCTTTCTCAAATATCAAATCTCTCACCATTATAGAAATCTCTCCCCCTTTGACATCAATGGCAAAGGGTCAGCTTTGGGGCTCGAGACTAAGAATGAGCCTCTTAGCTTAGCCCCTCCCCCACCTCATTTTGAGGTGGTTAATTTTGGGGTGGTAGTATTTCTACTCCCAAAAGGCATTATTCTTTACCTTTATTCTCTTCCCTTATTTTTTGAGTTTTCTAATTCCTCTGACTGTTTCTATCCATGTCATCATCCCTGTTCCTATTGCTATTCCTATTAACATCCAAGTTCCTATTTTTGTTCTTGTTCTTGTTCTCATCAATGTTCATGTTCCTGTTCCTATTCTTATTCATTTTCCTGTTCCTATTCCTGTTCATGTTCCTGTTCCTATTTGTGTTCCTATTCATGTTCATGTTCCTGTTCATACATGTTTCTGGAATATCTGCTCTAAACCATTTTGTTGTTTTACCATCATTATTGCACTTATAACACTTAATGTTATTATTCCTTGGAGGTGCAAATGTCTTAGGATTTCTCCTACTAAAGCCATATCCTCTTCTGTCATGAACCCTGTAATTCATTGCTTTGTGATAAAACTGATTACATGAGTAGAAATACCCATGGAAAAGTTGTCTATTCCCTTATTCTTGTCTTTCATGTGTCTTGCACTTTGAATCCATGTGCCCAAACCTGTGACATGAAAAACATATTCCATTGAAGCTTCTTTGTCTTGACCTCATTGGTCTCCTATTCTGACTGTTGTTTCATTTGTATTTTCTTTGTGCATTGTTCCTATCTTTGTTGAACTCTTTATTGTCCAACTAATCCTCTTATGTATCACTCCCTCTTACACTATCTTCTTTTGATGTATCTTCATCTGAAGTTTCTTCTTCTTCAAGGCTTGAAGTTGACTCCTCTTCCCATTTCTTTTGAACCTGTTTAGAACCAAGACCTATTTTATTTGTTGCTCCTCTTTGTATCTTGACTATTTTATCCACACTCTTTGCACTTTTTACATACTTGTATAGCTTATTCTTGGAATATTCTAAATCTTCCTTTAGTAGTGCCACTTCTTGTGCTAACTTCTCACATTCCAAAATCTTTGCTTCTAACTTGTATTTGTAATTCCTTTCCTTAGCCTTTGTTTTTCTAAATTCTTTATGAGCAATCTTCTTTCTTCATCACATTCTTGAAACTGAATTTCAAGTTTAGAGTGTTTCTTCCTTACCTTATTTACCATGTCAAGGGCACAAATAAGTTCTCCCTTGAGATCATAATCATTATCTTCTGAATAATTTTCTATTTTTTTGCCTTTGTCCACATCATTACTTTCTTTTGGATTATCGTCTATAGGATCACTCACTTCTTCTTCTAATGTCATTAGAAGATTTTCATCTAGTATTTCAAGTGCATATTAATATTTATCATCATTGAAACTATAACCATACCTTGTGCAATAATCTTCAAGATGTCCAAAGTTACCACATCTAAAACACTTGAGAATAACTAGAGTCTTTTTCTTAACTGGTTATTTTTCTTCAATCATAAATAGGACTTCATCTCTATCATTGTCTAAAAAACTAGCATCACTATCATTTGAGTACTTACTTGCATTATCCACATAGTAGCTCCTCTTTTGTATTTGTAAGAACTTATTTCCTTGGCTACTTTGTCCATCCTTGCTTTTCTTTTGATGCCTATATATTTCTGATTCCATGTACCCATGATCCTATTTTTCTTCACCATTTTTGTTCTTTGGTTCTTTACAATTTGTTGCAAAATGTCTATACTTTCCACAATTGAAGAACTTAATAGATATTAGATCTATGGGTCTTCTAGAACCTTTATATCTTCTACCGTAATTAGCTTCTTCATCACTAGATGACTCATTACTTGATTCTAACTTCTTACCCTTTATTTCCTTGATTGCTTTGAATGTTGCTTTCTTTTTGGAAGTAGGATATTTTGTTCTTATCTCAAAAGTTGTTAGCATACCAAGCAACTTATCTCTTGTAAAAGTATCACCATCCAATGATATTTCCATAGTAGAAACCTGCTCACTAAATCTGTTTGGAAGAGATCTTAAGACTTTATCACAAACATATGATTCATCAATAGTCATTCCAAGTCCTTGCATATCATTAACAACCTCATCAATTCGAATTAGATAAGAACTAATATTTTCATCATAATTCATTCTCAATGCTTCAAATTATCCTTTGAGATTTTGTATCTTTGTTTTCTTGACACTTTATCCCCCTCATATATACATTGTAATTTATCCCATATTTCTTTTGCATTTCTACAATGCATAACCTTCATAGATTGTAATCTATGCAAACCTCTCACAAGTGCATTCATTGATTTTGAATTATAGTGATGTAGTAGCTTACCTTCCTTATCTGTAGGAGGATTTACTGCTAGATCATATTCAAATTCCATTGCATCCCAAACTTCATTTCCAAGTGCCATCAAGTAGAACCTCATCATCATACTCCAATACATGTAGTAACTTCCATAAAATATTGGTGTTTAATTACTTGATGATGCATCCTTATGATCCATTGTGTTCTTGTTATATTTTCCTTCAATTTGTTAAAATCTTTCGAAGGAACCCTCTCTAATACCAATTGAAGAACACAAGATTATACTGAGAGAGGGGGGGTGAATAGTACAAGAGATATTTTTACTTTTCTTTCCAAATAAATATTATGCAGTGTGTAGATAGCAATATCAATAACAATAATAAAATTAATTCACAAAAAAATATACAAAATAGAGACATCAATTTAAAATGGTTCATACAAATATGGCTACTTCCACAAAGAAAATATTTCATTAAATTTTCTCAATAAATATCATGGGAATCCTTCCAAATTATAATGTTTATGGACCTCTATCAAAAGGATATGCTAATCCCCTAAATCTAGTTTATGAATCTCTATCCATAGGAGAACTCCTTCTCCTCTGCTCTGGCTAGTGATCCTCTAGAAGACTACTGCCTCCACTGCATTGGCTTGTGGATCTCTCTCCACTGAAGACTCTTGTCCCCACTCAGAAGACCTATCCTAACTACTCTAGCTTATGAATCTCTATCCATTGGTGACTACTGTCCTCTCTGGTCTATCACCTCCAAAGCTCTATCTCAATTCTATACTAAACATAGTATAGTCGGTCTAGAACAGCTCTGCTTAACTCTTGTACTAAATACAGTCCAATAAGTCTAGCACAAGTCTACTCAATAATCTCACTCAAATTTGCACTAAACACAGTTCATTCGGTCTAGCACAAATCTTCTCAACTCTTGTACTAAACACAGTCTAGTTGGTTTAGCACAAGTCCACTCAAATATGCACTAAATACAGTCTAGTCAATTTAGCACAAATCTTCTCAATAGTTCCACTCAGAACCTACTCAAATATTATCAATAGGTCCACTTAGAACCTACTCAAATATGCTCAATAGGTCCACTTAGAACCTTCTCAAATATACTCAATAGGTCCACTCAGAACCTGCTCAAATCTGCTCAACAGGTCCACTCAGAACCTGCTCAAATCTGCTCAACAAGTCCACTTAGAACCTCTCAAATATTATCAACAATCTCACACAAAACTTGTCCAAATATGCTCAATAATTCTTCTCTAGGACTTAACCAAATATGTATTGTAAGATTCCATAAAATATCACACAAAATTAGTCCACAAGTCTTCTCAAAGACTTACCTCAAATCTACTTAACAAATCCACACAGAACTTGTCCAATCTCATAGAAACATAAATAGAATTGTTAAAGGCTCAATATATTATACACTCAAAGGTCAATCACTTTCTCAACTCAAATTAATCTCATAGATGCATAAAGAGAATTTTTATAGACTCTATATATTCTATACTCAAAACTCAATCACTTTCTCAACTCAATATCATAGAAGCATAAAGGGAATTGTTAGAGACTCAATATGTTCTATTCTCACAACTCAAATCAAAATATATAATATTTTGTTTTATGGAACTTGAAAAACTCCTTCATACATACAATTGAATAGGCTTAATCAACTTACTCAACCAATCACTCAAGAAACAACTCTTGCGCATAAAACCTAGTCCAAACATGTATCATCCAACTCAAAATATTTCCAACAATGCTCAACAACAAATCTCACATAACAATGATACTCATGATCTTTTCAAACCCTAGTTCAAGTTCTTTGCATTACAACTCACTTCAACAACCATGCTTATAAAATATTATTCACATAACAATGATACTCATGATATTTTAAAACCCTAACTCAAGTTCTTCACACAACCAATGGTTTCAACAACAATGCTTATAAAACAAGGTTTTAATCACAACTCTTAATTTCAAAAAACCTTGAAGCATTAACTCAAACACTTTCGAAAAGGAAACCCTAATCAAATCCTTTTCACTCCAAAATTTATTTTCTAGTAAGCCATTTAATCAACTCAACTAAAGAAGAATTTACCCATACCTTTTTGCTTGACAATTAGATGATCTCACAATTCTACCACACTCACAATTAGTTCTTTGCAAATATCAATAAGGGTTAGAGGATAATTTTCTCAACAAAACATAACACAAAAATAATATCAAATTTACACCTTATCACTCCAACTTGATTAATAATCAACACCCTCACAATAATCACAAAAATCCTTAATTCAAAATAACACAATACCCACAAAGTCTTAATCCTCCAATATACCACTATAGAAATTTAAGACTTTATTAAAAGTTAAAATCATAAATATTCTTATAACTCCTAATGATAATTATCAACTACCAAAAATTTATTACAAAGCAACCTTTCCAAACACAAACCACTAAACAACCTTATACCTCCAACTTAGGCATTTAATTAAAATTAAAATTAAAAAATATTACCTTGTCTTCAAAGGGAATCGAACCCTAAACATTGCCCCTAATGTGTGCCTTAGCCGCGGCCAAAGTTGCCACACAAGCCAAGTGCTCATATAATATTAATGAAGCACCACATAATTCTTAATCTCCTCACACCTTCCACCTTGGGAAAAATAACGTGCACCGTAGGCGCTTTAACCAACACAACTCACGATGAACCCACTGAGATTTGAACGCAAACCCTCTTGCAAGCCAGTGCTTTCATGCTTCCCAAAATACCACTAGTTCATGTTTTCCTATGCAAATTTAAGGATTAAAGCTTCCTCCCTTAAACGGTTATCTGTCTCAAATTTCACAAAAACTCACGAACTCTTTTCTTCACATGCAATCTTTTTAATTTTTGAACAAGGATAATTAATTGACCTTTGGGCATTTGTATTTATATGATTTGTCCATTGTTTTGAAGATTTCAGTGCTCTCCATGTTATCTTCTATGATTTCGGTTGAGATTATAAAGGCTTCGAATGCCTTTTGTATTAAACCCAACCTTTGGGTTTATAAAATATATTTAGACTTTATAAAACCCACTTTTGCATTATAAAATATTATAATAAAAATTATAAATATTTTATTTGAGTTTTCACCATATCACCTTTAATATTATAATAACCATTTTTATCCCCTTTGTTTCCTATTGAATTCCTTGAAATTAATGATGACCTCATCTGGTGACATCAATGACAATATTGACTTAGGGACTCAAAATGTCCAACAACTAGACTACCTCTAGAGCATGTTCTATGGTGACATTACATGGACTATCCTACATGGAAGGATCCAGGACACTACCTAAGGTGGGCATAATTGGAGAGATGTCTTCTCAAGCGTAAGCCCAAGATACATGAGTTTTTTCACTTCTTGCATGTCCTTATATAATTCATGATCTTCCAGGGCCTTCCAAATGAGCCAGTTGTTTATCGTCACATTAAGGTAGAGAGAGATTTGGCCTAGCCTACTATGGATCCATTGGGGGATGAGGATGATGCCCACCAATATTTAGGGCTCACAGATGCATGGACTACAACTGAGTATAACACCTGGTGGACTACCAGGTTGTGGCAAGGTGACAATCCACTAGGCAGAGCTAGAGCTGGGGTAGTCGTAGAGGTAGTAGTTGAGGACCCTAAGGGATGATGGGTTCACTAGAGGATAGAGTACAGATGGGGAGAGACTCTATAAGTAGAGGAGGAGCCCCAAGCTAAGGATGAGGGTGAGGAGGAGCCACATGAAAAGGTGTCACAGCTTCGAGCCTAGGTGGCTATCTTGGAGTCCCAACTTCAGACTACAAGGATTAAAATCCTAGAGAGGGATACATATGGGGCTACCCTATAGGCATAGTTGAGGGTAGCTTAGGGTTAGATCATAGAGATTTAGGCACAGTGGTTGGGGTACGAGGAGGAAAGGTATGCTCTTCGAGCTTATATTTCCACTATTGACATCGAGATAGAGAATATCACCATTGCGCATGATCTTCTCAAGGCTCAAATGGATTTTAGGACTGCAAAGTGATATTTTCTCAAGATCATGCAAGGTGAGACCTCAACTTCTTAGGTTGCTCCTAGCACTCTAGTTGTATAGGGATTTATTGGATTAGACATGGCTATAGATATTCAAATGTTGCAAGGCTTGGTCTAGACTCATGTCAGACAACATGCTTCAGATGCTGCCCACATCACTCTCCTGGAGGGAGAGGTCACAATTCATAGTGGTGAGATACCAGAGATATCTATAGCTACAGGGATTCAGGGGATCCAAACACAGAAGACAAGGCAATCATTCGCATATCCTAGCCATAGGACTCACATATCTAAGATATTTACAGGCATCAGTTCTAGGCAGAATCATAGGGAGGGTGGAGTTTGCAGAGGAGACTCAAAATCAGGGGGTGCAAACCACTCTTGATTATGCTTTGGGCACATTGTTTCATTTTTGAGTGTAAGGTCTGAGGACCTATATAGTTATAGCCAGTTAGCATTTTGGACACATGCTTATGTGCTTTTTGACACATATTTATATGCTATGACATTTGATATCTCATTACATGTGTATATATTTTTTGTTTATGTTTATAATATGGATATAGATGCAATGCTTATATGTTATATTAATTTAATGCTATATGATGTGATGTATGGATGACATACACTAGCTAGATGATGGATGTGTGACTAGATATTGTGATCTAGATGTGTAGATGAACTACTATGATGTATGCATATGGATGCAATGTTATATATTAAATGCATGTTTAATTTGATTTACTTGTTTATGCATTTAATTTATGATATGATGAATGCAATGTATGTAATTCACTATTTACATGATGATCTAATGCAAATAAACTTGTATGCTTTAATCACTTAAAACATATGTAATGAATGCAATATGAGTTAACAATCTAAGGGATGACACCAAAAAATGTATAATAATCATGAATATTACTGATAAATCCTATCATAAGAATCAACCGATTAAACACCCATATTGAGATGATATGATATATTGTTTCTCTTCATGAGCTTTTGAAAATTAAAATATATGCACAAAATGGTCAGTGGTCATCTAAATATTATTACTGATATTCGTCTGGTATCTGTTCATTCTTATGAACACACTTTAATAAACAAAATCTCATAAAATTAAATTGATGATTTATTGATTGATGTAATTTGCTACTATTTGGGATTTTTTGAGGTTTTTCATGAAACTCAAACACCCTAGTTGACTTATCAAAATTTGTATAATGACTATACTAGACTTCTAAAATATAACGTTTATGCTATGAAAGACCAAGCTATTCATTATCCATGTGTGTACAAATGAAAATATTAGATGAGACATAAGCATACCTCAATGCTAGACAAGATTCATTCAACCCATTTCTATATTAGCGATCCTCAAATGTTCACTTGATCCTAGGTTTGGACTTAGACTAGACCACTAGGCAATACAGGCCACCTAAATCTAGCTCATTTGTAATTTTCTTAGACCTACCCAAATGCCAAGCATGATTCATTCAACCCATTATTGTATTAGGGATCACTCTATGGTTTCAATTAGTGACCATCCCGGGGATTCAAGCTCTTCACCCCATTAATTTATTCAATTTTAATGGGATACTTGCTCATATATATAGTGATGAAAATAACTATTTATTTTTGTATTTTTTTTCATTTGTTTTGATCAAGGGATTTTATTTGTTGTGGGATTTTTTCTCCTTTTTGTAAGAAAGAGATTTCTTGGGTAAGGGGGATATTGTCCTTTTGCCAATGATCCACACTCTATACCATTGCACCTCACAAAATGAGCAAGTAAAAAAACCTTTCACTTAAGGTGACCAAGAGAACTTTTTAGTGTTCATATTTACTTGCCCTAATTAGGATTGTTAATGTGTTGATTAGTGATGGGATTTTGATATGCTAAGTTATATCAAAACTAGACCTCCTCTATAAAATAAAATAAAGCCTTCTAAAAACTTTTGAGAAGACCACTAGGAATGGCTGAATGATCGGGAAACCCTAGTATATTCTTCATAGCAACGGGAGGGGTTGTGTTGAAAAATATAATTACTCACAAGGATGATGCAATATGATGATTAATAGATGCATGATTGAAATACAAACGTGGTGTCATTTGTATGATTGCAAACACAACCTATCTTAATGTAAGTACGATGGATTGAAATGCCTAAATGCAATGCAATTAAATGAATGCACGTGCAAAATGAAATACATAATGCAAATGTTTTAAACTTTGCAATATTTTTTAGATTTTATTGCTTTCTGATTTTTATGGATTTTGAAAATTTTCCATGTTTTTGATTTTTTTGAATTTATGTATGGAAAACCTTAAGATGAAGAATTTTTAGAGGTTTAAGCTCTTCAACACCTTCAATCTATGTTAGGTTATACATTCCAGGCCTAATCTTCTTAGATATGATATAAGGACCTAACTAGTTAGCCATAAATTTATCTCGCAAGTGCGACAATAGGTTTGAATTTTGTTGGTTCTACTTCAACACAAGATTACCAAATTTAAAGTCCCTCAGATGCATCTTATTATTGTAAGCTCATTTTAGGTGTTCTTGATAAACACAAATATGATCAAGGGCATTCACACAATGTTCATCAAGAAGAATCAATTGATCAAAGAGAGCTTGTCGCACAGAGTCATCATCGATGAACTCTTTCAATGTGATGCACAACGTTTGAATTTCCAACTCTAAGGGCATAATGGCCTCAACACCATATACTAGTGAAAATGGGGTTACCCCAGTGGGCATCTGTACACTAGTCCTATAAGCCCATAATGCAAGGGGTAGTTGGATGTGCCAATCTTTTTTGTTTTCTTGTATCATATTTTTCAAGATGGCTACCACTGTCTTGTTTAAAGCCTCAACTTTCCTGTTTGTCTATGGATAATATGGAGTCACAAAACTATGTTGAATATTTTACTTGGAAATTAGAGCCCTCATAGTTGTGTTCTTAAATGATGTTCCATTATTCGAGATTATTTTGGATGGTATCCCAAAACAACTTATGATATTGTGTAGTATGAACTTTGTAATACATGCTCCAATTGTCATTATCAAAGGGATTGCTACCACCCACTTAGTAAAATACTCAGTAGCTATTTTAATATATGTATACCAACCTTATGATGGGGGACAAATCATATCGATTAGATCTAGACCCCACTAAGAAAATGGCCAAGCCGCTTGAATGGGATATAAGGCCTATGATGGCAAGTGCGTTAGATTAGGATGATGCTGACATTTGATGTATTTCTTGACATACATGGTGCAATACTTCTCCATAGTGGGAAAATAATAACCCATTCGAAGGATGCACTTGATGATGATCATGTCTCTGAAATGGCCACCGCATGTACCATCATGAGCTTGCAAAATTGCCCAAGCTAATTCTTGGGGCTCAAGATAATGAAGGAGAACTCCATCATAGCTTCGACAATACAAGATGTCTCCGAGAAAGACATACTTTATTTCTTTCTATCTAATGTACATTTTGTAGCATGCAATAATACCTAAGGTATTAAACCAAGCTTAATAAAATCATGTAATTGTGACATCCAATTCTGATAAGATTTTGCCTTGAATGAAAAGACAAATTGTTCCCCATATGGTTCACTATGCACAAATCCAGACTGGGACACAATCTTGTGTTGAATGGTAGTGCCATTACCCATAGGACCTTGTGAGATCAAAGAACCCCAGGGTGCCTTCTTGAGAAAGTCTCGGGCTTTAGAGAACCAATCATGATTTGGTTCTATATGAATCATATTTACTTATTTCTCATTATCGAAAGCATCACGTTGCATCTTGGATTGCAAGATCATATTTACATGAATGGTAGTAAAATCAGAAGATGGATTCTAAGGGATTAAATATCCTAAAGATGCCAGTGTCTAAAAATATTTTTGACACATGAGGTTACCTCAATGTCGTACCACTCTAGCTAGGTTAGATAAGTTTCAGCAATATCCTTATAAGCTTTTAGGATATAACACCTACATTGAAACAATCCCTTAACCTGATTAACAATGAGAAGGGAATCATCAAAGATGTTTAATATTTTAATCTTCATGGTGAAGGCTATTTGGAGGCCCAATATTAGGGCCTCGTATTTAGCATTGTTATTGGTACAAGGTAAGTATAGATTAAATGACAAGGGCATTGGAGCACTTTGTGGCATGAAGAAGATAATTCCTACACCACCCCCTTGCTCACATTTTGAACCATCGAAGAAGAAAATCATGTCAGCTTTGTTATCTGGTTCTTTAGGTTTGGGAGACTCTAATAATGCAAATACTGCATCATCGAGAAGCTCTATGGTGAGAGGTTTACTATTCTCAAGAGGTGTCTCTGCCAGTTGATCAACTATGACCTATACATTAATGGACTTTTGGATGATGAATTCCAAATCAAATTTTGTCAATAGCACGATCCACTTTGTGGTACGTGTATAGTGATAAGTCTTGCTCATCATGTACTGAAAAGGTTTTTTTTTGGATATTACATACGTTGTATGACTTAGAATATAATATCACAATTTATTCATTGCAAAAACCATGTCTAAACACAACTTCTCCATGTATGCATACCCTAGCTCATAACTCACTAAGGTGTAGCTTATATAATATATGGCTTGCTCTTTGTATTACACATTCTTTTGGGCTAACTTAGTTTCCAGTGCAAAATCAATAGCCGATAAATATAGCAAGAAAGGCACATATGGTCTTGGTGGAGCTAGCACTGGCGGTGTTGCTAGGTATTACTTAATTTTAGCAAAGACCACTTGGCAGTCCTCATCCCAATTTAATGGGAACTCCTTATGTAGCAACTAATTCATGGGTTGGCATTTGTTTGATAATTGTATGATAAATGACTTTATGGATACTACTTTTCCCTATAGACTTCTTAGTTCTTTGATATTTATGGGAGGATGTATCTCTAATATGACCTTGAAATTTCCTAGGTCAACTTTGATCTCTCATTTAGAAATGATGAATCCCAAGATTTTTCCTAAATTTACACCAAATACACACTTCTTGGTATTCAACCTGACATTATGCTCTATCAAAAAATCGAAGACCTTTATCAAGACCTCATCATGCTCTTCTCATAGCAATGACTTTGCCAACAAGTCATCGATATAATCCTCAAGTATTTTGTGCATGTATTCATATAAAATGTATGTCATGGCCTGATGATATGTGGCACCAACATTTTTGAGGCCAATGGCATAACTTTATAACATAATGTTCCCCATGGTGCTGTAAATACAGTTTTGTGCTAGTCTTCGACTTTAATTCGAATTTGATTGTAACCAAAAAAATTATCCATAAGGGAGAGCATCTCATGACCCACATTTACATCTATGAGAGCATCTATGTTGGGCAATATAAATGAATCCTTTGGTGTTGCACTTTTTAGGTCTCTAAAATATATACAGACATAGATCCTTCCATCAAGTTTTTCTATAAGTACCATGTTTGATATCCATTTTGGATAGTCGATGGAGATAATGAACTCTACATCCAATAGATTTTGCAACTCATATTTAACCATTAAAGTTATTGTTGGATTCATTTTCTTGAGCTTCTACTTGAAAAGCATTTTAGAGGGATCTAGTGAAAGGTTATGGGTAACTAATTTCAGATCTAGTCCTAGCATATCCTTATATATCCAAGAAAAATATCAGGTCTCTATTTCAATAGAGGTATGAGGATGGCACACTCATCAAGAGATAGGATCTCTCCAAATTTGATCTTCTTAGGATTGGTGGGATTATCACTAATATCCACGTCAAAGGTCTCCTCTACTGACATGTGTGATTCCTTCTCAAGTTGGTAAGGCATAGGAATTATGTGGATGTCATAAACTAGGTTTAAAAGTCTTACATCAAAGTTTCCCATAGCATGATAAACATCATGTGCACAAACTGACACAAAATGAAAAGGTTGCAACATTTCTTTGTTAGGGAAGAAATCTTCAGGCTCAAGTGGTGAATCAGTGCAATCCCAATCAATAGCATATACATTAAGATACAATGGTTTGGAAGGATCGGTTGGGTTACAAATAGGGGTGGTCAAATATATGGAGATCATATTAATGAAATGGATTAGATCTCTAGGACCACGTGTGTGCACTTCTTCATTGATGTAACTTCCATACCCAATATGTGGTTATGTGGGTATGGGGATCTTTAGATCTAGTCTATGAATATACTAGAAAATGGGATCACTTGGGTCTAGGAGCTCTCTATATGTAGGCGGATCAGGGAAGACCTAAATAAAAAAAGCTTATACTGAGAGGGGGGGTGAACAGTATAAGACCACTTTTTACTTTTATTTCCCAAATAGTATTATCTAATATAATCAATGGCAATATCAGTAGCAAAAACCAAAGTAATGCACAAATCATCACACAATAGAGACATCAATTTAATGTGGTTCACCCAATGTGGGCTACTCCACGAAGAAATTTTTTCACTAAAATTTTCTCAATAAATCTCTTTGGAATCCTTTCTCTATTACAATGTTTATGGAAATTTGTTCAAAGGAGACACCAATCCCCTAATCAAGTTCATGGATCTCTATCCATAGGATAACTCCTTTATCCTTAGCTCTAGTTAGTGATCTTCTAGAAGAAATGTTATCCCCATTACTTTGACTAATGGATCTCTATCCACTGAAGACACCTATCCTCATTTCCTTAGTTAATGGATCTCTATCCACTAGAGACTATCATCCTTTATACTCTATCACCTCCAAATATTGCTCTCAGCTCTATCTCAAATCTGCACTAAACATAGTCCTTTGATTTAGCACAAATATGCTCAATTTCTATCTTTGGTTTGGCACAAACCTGTCCTCAAATATGCACCAAACTCTATCCTCAAATATGATACCAATTGATATTCTCACAATGACACTGAGAGGGGTCGTGAATCAGTGTACCTATTAATAAAAAATAAATCTGTAGCTCCTAATACTAAAATAATGCAAGCTTAAAAATAGATACAGCAAGTATTACAAGATAGCATCACACTACACCAAATATAATGAGGTTCACCGATTTGGATACTCCTCAAAGATGACTGTTTGGACTACAATCCAAATCTAGCCTTTGCAAGGATTCAACTTTACAAATAATTTACCAGCACCCACTAGAAGGAGCACCAACCCCTAATTTTTTTTGCAACAACAGAAAAGAGCACCAACCCCTTAAACCAAGCACCAACTTGGATTTCTATTTTTGAATATTAGATTGACATAAAAATGTCTTCTCTTTTCAAGACCCTCACTGGTCTATGTCTCACTCAAATCAATCTCATAGAAGCATAAGGAGAATTTTTAGAGACTCAATATGTTCTATTTTCTTACCAAAACCTCTCTTTTAATTTTTCAAGAATCAGACCCGGTTTCAGTAACATGTCTTACTGTATTTTTTAGCTATATATATCAGCTCATTATTTTTGGCTAATAGCAATGGCTCATTTCAAATGGTTCTACTTTTCCCTCCATTTTGCCATGCCTTCTCTGCTGTGTTGATTTTGATGCACTGTTACCACCCATGCTTTTTGTGTTGTCTCGGCCTCGAGCTTGCCACTGCACTGCTTACTTGCTACTACACGCATGCTGCCACATTATTTTTGTTGTACTATTATAGCCTATGCCATCTGTCCTTTCTCAGCCTCGAGCCTGCCACTGCACTGCTGACTCACTACCGCACGCATGCTACCATGTTCTTTCTATTATCTTGTTGCAGCCTATGCTATCTGCACTTTCTCGACTTTTGTATTTTTTACAGCATTATATTATATTTTATTACGGCCCATACTTTTTGTATTTCTTGTTTCCCGCACTCTTTCCACCACACCACGCACTCACAATAGTTAGTTTTATTATTATAATATTTTTTGTCTGGTTTACTTCAGATTCTGTCGGCCACTGTAGATTCTGTCTGCTTGTTACATGTGTAGCATTTATGTAACCCCACCTATAACAGTTCTTGTTTTGCTGTAAGATTTTATTCTGCAACTGTCCCTATGTATGCTTCTTCGGCTTGCAACCGTGAAAACCTTACATGTCATGAAATCATGACATTCTCCGCTTTCGTACACTCTACTTCGCAAGAAACCGCGAAAATCTTACATGTCACAAAATCATGACATTCTTCACTTTCGAACACTCTACTTCACAAGCAACCACAAAAACCTTAAATGTCACAAAATCGTGACACCTTTTGCTTCCGTACAACTCTCTCTTCATGCACTAGCGAAATCAAGACATGTCACGAAATCGCAACATCTTTCGCTTCTGTACAACTCTCTCTTCATGCACTAGCAAAATCAAGACATGTCGTGAAATCGCGACATCTTTCATTTTCGTACAACTCTCTCTTCATGCACTAGCAAAATCAAGACATGTCGTGAAATCATGACATATTTCGCTTCCGTACAACTCTCTCTTCATGCACTAGCGAAATCAAGACATGTTGCAAAATCGTGACACCTTTCTCTTCCGTACAACTCTTTCTTCATGCACTAGCGAAAACCCAACATGTAGCGATATCGCTACACTTTTGTTCCTTGTGCTTTTCTTTTGCTTCGGCCTCCGAAAATCCAACATGTAGCGAAATCGCTACACCTTTTTCCCTTTGCACTTTCTTTTTCTTCGGCCTCCGAAAATCCAACATGTAGCGAAATCGCTACACCTTTTTCCCTTTGCACTTTCTTTTGCTTCGGCCTCCGAAAATCCAACATGTAGCAAAATCGCTACATCTTTTTCCCTTTGCACCTTCTTTTGCTTCAGCCTCCAAAAATCCAACATGTAGCAAAATTGCTACACTTCTATTCCTTGCACTTCCAACTTTGCTTCGGCCCGCGATACTTCAACATGTAGCAAAATTGCTACACTTTTGTTCCTTGGTGCTTTTTTTCTGAACATGTCATGAAATCGTGACAGTTTTCTTCCTTAGCATATTTTCTTCCAACATGTCACGAAATCGTGACAATTTCTCGACTTGGATTCTTTGCTTCCAACATGTCACAAAATCACGATAGTTTCTTGACTTGGGTTCTTTGCCTCCAACATGTTGCGAAATCGTGACAGTTTCTCGACTTGGCTTCTTTGCCTCCAACATGTCACGAAATCGTGATAGTTTCTTGACTTGGTTTCTTTGCCTCCAACATGTCATGAAATCGTGACAGTTTGCCTTGCACCTTCTCTTTCCTCGTCCATGTCGTGAAATCGTGACAATTTTGACAACATTTTCTCTCTCCTCCGAGATGTCATAAAATCGCGACAGAAAACACGTCACGATATCGCGACAGTTTTCTTACTTGTCTTTTTATTTGATTTTATGAATCTGGGCCACTTCTGTCTTCCTGGAAACTTACTGTACATGATCTCACTGACCTCTGAACTCTTGTTCACTACATCAACTGATTTGTTTGTTTGTGTTGACAACAATGACAATACTTTTTCTGCATCTTGCTCAACAATCTCCCCCTTTGGAATTGTTGGCAACACTCATGCAATTTTTTGTAATTCTTCTCCCCCTTTGACAATAATACCAAAGGGCTGCTGCAGACTCCCCCTGAGTCTATGCACAACATTCTCAGACACATATTGTTATAGTTAGCAAAAATCATGAATGTGAGCAAAACTATAAACATAGGCATAAATGCTCCCCCTGAGAATGTGATCCCAATTGATAGTCAGTTCTTGGAAAATGTGACCACTCCCAACTTACTCCAAAGGTACTCAAAAACTTCCTTGGGTAAAGGTTTGGTGAATATATTTGCTACTTGCTCTGTAGTTGGAACAAAATCCAATTTGACCTCTCCTTCTGCAACTTTATCCTTCAAGAAGTGATACCGAATTGCAATATGTTTGGTGTGGGAATGCATAACCGAATTCTTTGAGATGTTAATTGCACTGGTATTATCACATTTAATTGAAATTGGCTCTTTGAAATTAATACCCAAATCTTTCAGTGTTTGTCTCATCCATAATATTTGTGTATAGCATGTTGTTGCTGCAATGTATTCTGCTTATGCTGTGGATAGAGAGACTGATTCTTGTTTCTTGCTGTGCCATGCTACCAATCTGTCTCCAATATAAAATGCACCTCCACTGGTACTCTTTCTATCGTCAATACATCCTACCCAATTTGCATCAGAATATGCAAAAAGAGTGAAATATTTACCTTTTGGGTACCATAACCCATACTCCACAGTACCCTTGAGGTACCTAAAAATCCTCTTTACAGCTGTCACATGAGTCTCTTTGGGATTAGCCTAAAATCTTGCTACCATGCAAACTGCCTGTAGGATATCTGGTCTGGTGGCTATCAAATACAGCAGGCTCCCAATCATAGATCTGTACATTGTTTGATCAACATCTGGAGATTTGTCATCCTTGCTCAACTTGCAGCCTATTGTTATAGTAGTGCTAATAGGTTTACTATCCTCCATTGTGAACTTTTTCAGCATTTCTTTCACATATTTTACTTGAAAAATAAAAATTCCTTTGTCATTTTGATTAACTTGCAGTCTGAGGAAATATGAAAGTTCACCAATCATAGACATTTCAAATTCTTTCTACATTTTATTTGCTATGTCTCTACATGATTGCTTTCAAGCCATACAATGCTTTCTTTAGATTGCAAACAAAGTTGGGATTATCACAGAGTTGAAAACCATCTGGTTGTTCAATATAAACTTCTTCTTCAAGATTTCCATTTAGAAATGCTGATTTCGCATCCATCTGATAAACTTTGAAATTCCTGTGGACTGCTAAAGCCAGAAACAGTCTGATTGCTTCAAGTCTGGCCACTGGTGCAAAATTTTCTTCAAAGTCAATCCCTTCAACTTGAGCATAGCCTTTACAGACCAATCTTGCTTTATTTCTTACATCCTGTCCATCTTCATTCAATTTGTTTTAAAAAATCCATTTTGTATCGATTATGTTTTTATTTGCAGGCCTTGGTACTAATTCCCAGGTTTTGTTTTTCTCAATCTGATCAAGTTCTTCATTTATTGACTCCATCCAACTTTCATCTGTGCTTGCTTCAAGCAACATTTTTGGGTTCAATGCTGGATAACAGAGAGTAGTTACTTACTACTCTTCTTCTTGTCTTAACACCAACTATGGGGTCCCCAATAATTTGCACTCTGGGATGATTTTTCTGCCAGCTTCCAGTTTTGAATTTATGATTTTCTTCTACTTTTGAATCAATACTCAAATCATCTGGGTCAATTTTTTTATTCTCTTCTGCTTCCTTTTCTTCATCTCCTTCAATAGATTCTTTATAAATTGGGTAGTTTTCTTCACAGCTGACTATTTGTTTCCTATCTTCATCAAATTTAACATCAGCACTGTCTACAATTTTCTTTAGCCTTTTGTTGTAGCATTTGTAAGCTTTGCTTTTTGATGAATAGCCAACAAAGATACATTCATTAGCTCTATTTTTAAACTTACCAAGATTATCTTTAGTTCTTTTGATGTAACACTTGCTACCAAAGACTTTGAAGTATTTTGTTGTTGCCTTCTTGCCGAACCAAAGCTCATAAGGGGTTTTTCTTTCATGTGTCCTCAACATGCACTTGTTTTGGATATAAACTACAGTATGGACTACCTCTTTCCAAAATCTGTTTGCAATTTTGCTTTCAATCAACATTGTCCGTGTCATTTCCTGTATAGTTCTATTTTTTCTTTCTACAACTCCATTCTGCTGAGGTGTCCTTACTGCTGAAAACTGTCTTTTGATCCCATATTTTTGACAGTATTCTACAGACTCCTCTGAGATGAACTCTCCTCCTCTATATGATCTTAAACATTTGATCCTCTTTCCTGTTTTATTTTCAACTTGGTTTTTGAAATTCTTGAACATTTCAAAAGCTTTAGATTTTTGCTTCAAAAAGAATATCTAGGTCATTCTGGAATAATCATCTATGCACAGCATAAAGTATTTATGACCATTTATACTTTGTGTTCTCATGGGTCCACATAAATCAGTATGAATTAGTTCTAAAGGTTTGTTGGTAAAGTACTCCTTTGATTTAAATGTGGCTCTAGTTTGCTTCCCATTTTGACATGAAGCACATATGCTATTTGAAGGTTTGCCAATAGTGGGTATATCTCTTACTGCCCTTTTGAGTTGATTTTTACTAGATTGTCAAAGCTTATATGACCGAGCCTCTTGTGCCACAGCCAATTTTCATCTTCCTGTACAATCATGCATGATCCTTCTGAAGTCTCTAAGAGAGTATACATATTTCCAGAAGTCCTCAATCCAGTGGCTATCAACTTCCCACTGTTTGCTTTTCTTACTTCACAACTCTGCTTTTTAAAAATTACTTCATGACCTTTGTCACAAATTCGACTTATGCTCAGCAAGTTATGCTTCAGACCAATAACAAACAATACTTCTTTAGATTTTATTTTTCCATCACTTATCTTGACTGATCCTTTGCCAACTATCTTGGCTCCATCATTATTTTCAAATTTTACAGACCCACCTTCATATTTCTATAATTTCTCAAATTTTTGTTTGTCACCTGTCACCTGTCATGTGACTGGAGCATCCACTATCTAGTATCCATGGTGCAGATTTGTTTTGTGCTTTGAATGTTGTATGTACAATCAAGGATTCCTTTTCTTCCTTGGGTTGCTCCTTTTCTCTCCACTCTGGTTTGACTGTAGTTTTGGATACTTGTTTAGCCTTTTCCCTTTCATTGACTTGTTCCTATATTTTGGGAAATTTTCTATTTTGTTTCAATCCATTTGGTTGATATTTTCTTCCCTGATTTTTATTTTCTACAAAAGAGCTACGACAATTTCTTGCAATATGTCCAAAGTTATGACAGTTATAACATTCTACTGCATATTCTATCAAAGGTGAAAAAACATTTCTACTATTGAAATTCCTTTGTCCTATATTATACCTGTAATTTGAAATATTATGACCATAAGCATTGCATTTAAAAAAATAACCAAAAAAGGAATGATTAAACCTGGGTGCAGATCTTTGCCAGTTTGAAGTAGGAGCCATGAATCTTCTCCTTCTTGGATGTGTGACTTTTGTGAATCCATATTTGTTAGTACTCTTCTTGAGTCTGGCATTATTGCTTTCTTTGGCATGATTTGTTTTTTCTAGATCAACTCTGATTTTTTATTCTTTCTTTATGGGTTCTATGTTTAAGGCCTTTGAACCCTTTGATGATTCTCTTTCATCGAAGCCCAAACCAAATTTGATGCTGGAAGGCATTTGGTTATTTAACATTTTATCCAGATTTATAGTACTATCTTCAAACTTATGATAACAGCTCAATTTCCTATTCATCTCCTCTAGTTGCATCCTTAACTTAACAATGTCTTCTTCTAGCTTGCTGCATTCATCTGTATTTATAGTTAATTGTACATCAAAAACTTTAGACATTTTCTTAAATTCATCTGTCTGTACTTTCAAACTGTTCATTATTTCATTGGCATCCTCAAGCTTTCTTGAAACCTTTTTATTCTTTTTCCTTTATGATCTCAGTTCTTTAAGTGCAGCAACTAACTCACCTTCCAGATAAACTTTAGCCTCATCTTCAGGTATCTCATTACACTCCAGTTCTTCTTCTATTATTCTTTCTTCAACTGCCATGAATAGAGCTTCACCTGCTTCTTCTTCAGAATCCTCACCGGAGCAGTCTTCAGAAGAGCTGACATTCTTGGAAATGAAACTTTTCTTCTTGAAGTTTCTTTTTCTAAAATGTGGTTTCTTCTTCCAGTTACTTCTTTCTTGGTATGGCCCTTCATCACTGTTGTTTTTCTCATTCATTGGAAATTTAGCTGCAAAGTGCCCAACACCTCCATAGTTGAAACACTTGAATGGTAATTTTCCTCTGTACTTTCCTTTTCCCTTTACTAGTTTCCAAACAAAGTTAGATTCCATTTCATCTGATGTCTCTTCATCCTCAGATTCTTGTTTAGCTGTTACAGTTTTGTGCACTTTAAAAATAGCTTCTCTGTCTGTGGGCTTAGTTTGTCCTATTCTCATTTTGTATGCAGTCAAAGAGCCATGCATCTCATCCATGCTAAAATTATTTAAATATTTAGCTTCTTCTATAGCAAAAACTTTAGGATTAAATCTTTTGTGAAGAGTTCTTAGTACCTTTTTTACCACAACTGCATCTTCCATTTCCTCGTCGAGTCCTCTAATCGCATTAATGATTCCATTGACTCTCAGCATATATGCCTCTATGTTTTCATCATCATTCATTTTTAATGCTTCGAACTAAGCTCGATGTGTTTGAAGCTTGGCCTCCTTGATCTTGCCGTCTCCTTCATGAATGCTCTACAGTTTGTCCCACATGTCTTTTGCTATTTTACAGCTCATGATCCTTATTAGTTCACTGTCTACTAATCCACACATTATAGCATTCTTTGCTTTAGAGTTGTTCTCAAACTTTTTCTTCTCAGCAGCATCTGTTGGAAGAGCAGTGGGCATTGTGTATCCACTTTCTACTGACTCCCAGATGTCATAACCCAAAGCACACAGATAAGTCTACATCCTGAGTCTCCAGAAGGAGTAATTGGTTCCATCGAATAGGGGAGCTTTGTTGGATGAAAATCCTTCACCATCAGCCATTGTGTTACTTCCAATATCACCTTAGCTGATTTAGCTTGTTCAGGAACCTTTCTTTGATACCAATTGATATTCTCACAATGACACTGAGAGGGGGGGTGAATCAGTGTACCTATTAATAAAAATTAAATCTGCAGCTCCTAATACTAAAATAATGCAAGCTCAAAAATAGATACAACAAGTATAACAAGATAGCATCACACTACACCAAATATAATGAGGTTCACCAATTTGGCTACTCCTCAAAGATGACTATTTGGACTACAATCCAAATCTAGCCTTTGCAAGGATTCAACTTTACAAATAATTTACTAGCACCCACTGGAAGGAGCACCAACCCCTAATTTTTTCTGCAACAACAGAAAGGAGCACCAACCCCTTAAACCAAGCACCAACTTGGATTTCTATTTTTGAATATTAGATTAACATAAAAATGTCTTCTCTTTTCAAGACCCTCAATGGTCTATATATCACTCAAATCAATCTCATAGAAGCATAAGGAGAATTTTTAGAGACTCAATATGTTCTATTTTATTACCAAAACCTCTCTTTTAATTTTTCAAGAATCAGACCCGGTTTCAGTAACATGTCTTACTATATTTTTTAGCTATATATACCGGCTCATTGTTTTTGGCTAATAGCAACGGCTCATTTCAAACGGTTCTACTTTTCCTTCCATTTTGCCATGCCTTCGTTGATTTTGATGCACTGTTACCGCCCATGATTTCTACGCTGTCTCGACCTCAAGCCTGCCACCACACTGCTTACTTGCTACTGCATGCATGCTACCACGTTATTTTTGTTATACTTTTATAGCCTATGCCATCTATCCTTTCTCGACCTCGAGCTTGCCATCGCACTGCTGACTCACTACCGCACGCATGCTGCCGTGTTATTTCTGTTATCTTGTTGTAGCCTATGCTAGTTGCGCTTTCTCGGCTTTTGTATTTTTTACAACACTATATTATATTTTATTACGACCCATACTTTTTGTATTTCTTGTTTGCTGTGCTCTTTCTGCCACATCGTGCACTCACAACAGTTAGTTTTATTATTATAATATTTTTTGTCTAGTTTACTTCAGATTCTGTCGGCCATTGTAGATTCTGTCTGCTTGTTACATGTGTAGCATTTCTGTAACCCCACCTGTAACAGTTCTTGTTTTGCTACAATATTTTATTCTGCAACTGTTCCTATGTATGCTTCTTCGGCTTGTGATCATGAAAATCTTACATGTCATGAAATCATGACATTCTCCGCTTCCATACACTCTACTTCACAAGCAATCGTGAAAACTTTACATGTCACGAAATCATGACATTCTCCGCTTCTGTACACTCTACTTCGCAAGCAACCATGAAAACCTTACATGTCATGAAATTGCAACACCTTTCGCTTCCTTACAACTCTCTCTTCATGCACTAACGAAATCAAGACATGTCATGAAATCATGACATCTTTCGCTTTCGTACAACTCTCTCTTCATGCACTAGCGAAATCAAGACATGTCACAAAATCGTGACATCTTTCACTTCTGTAAAACTCTCTCTTCATGCACCAACAAAATCAAGACATGTCACGAAATCACATCTTTCGCTTTCGTACAACTCTCTCTTCATGCACTAGCGAAATCAAGACATGTCGCGAAATTGTGACACCTTTCGCTTTCGTACAACTCTTTCTTCATGCACTAGAGAAATCCCAACATGTAGCGATATCGCTACATTACTTTTCTTTTTCTTTGGCCTCCAAAAATCCAACATGTAGTGAAATTGCTACACCTTTTTCCCTTTGCACTTTCTTTTGCTTCGGCCTTCGAAAATCCAACATGTAGCGAAATCACTACACATTTTTCCCTTTGCACTTTCTTTTGCTTTGGCCTCCGAAAATCCAAAATTTAGCGAAATCGCTACACCTTTTTCCCTTTGCACCTTCTTTTGCTTCGGCCTCCGAAAATCCAACATGTAGTGAAATCGCTACACTTCTGTTCCTTGCACTTCCAACTTTGCTTCGGCCTGCGATACTTCAACATGTAGTGAAATCGCTACACTTTTGTTCCTTGGCACTTTTTCTCTGAACATGTCACGAAATCACGAAAGTTTTCTTCCTTAGCATCTATTCTTCCAACATGTCGTGAAATCACAACAATTTCTCGACTTGGCTTCTTTGCTTCCAACATGTCACGAAATCGTGACAGTTTCTTGACTTGGCTTCTTTGCCTCCAACATGTCACGAAATCGTGATAGTTTCTCGACTTGGCTTCTTTACCTCCAACATGTCACAAAATCATGAAAGTTTCTCGACTTGGTTTCTTTGCCTCCAACATGTTGCGAAATCATGACAGTTTTCCTTGCACCTTCTCTTTCCTTGGCCATGTCATGAAATCATGACAATTTTGACAGCATTTTATCTCTCCTCCAAGATGTCACGAAATCACAACAGAAAACATGTCGCGATATCACGACAGTTTTCTTACTTGTATTTTTCTTTGATTTTCTAAATTTGGGCCACTTCTGTCTTCCTGGAAACTTATTGTACATGATCTCACTGACCTTTGAACTCTTGTTCACTACATCAACTGATCTGTCTGTTTGTGTTGACAACAATGACAATACTTTTTCTGCATCTTGCTCAACAAAATCTGCACTAAACATAGTCTTTCATTCTAGCACAAATTTGTCCTCAATATCTGTCCTCTAATCTACACTAAACATAGTCCTTCAATTTAGCCCAAATTTATCCTCTATCTCTATTTTCTGATCTACACTAAAAATAGTCCTTCAGTATAGCACAAATATATCCTCAATATCTATACTCAAGCCTTATCACAAATATTGAATTAATCTCAAATCAACTCTGCTGGATCTACCCCAAAAATTAACCCAAGGTTTGAACAAATCAATCAATCAAATCTGCTCATAATTCTTCTCAAATACTTGTCTCAAATTTTCCCTGTAAGCTTTCACAAAAGCTCACTCTAATCTATCCACAAGTTCTCTCAAGAACTTATCCAATCTGCTCTCAATAAGTTCTTACTAGAACTTGTCAAAATCTACTCAATAAGTCCTCACTAGAACTTATTCACATCTACTCTCAATCTGTATTGTAAGCTTCCACAAAAGCTCACACAAATCTATCCATAAGTCTTCTCAAAGACTTACCTCAAATATACTCAACAAGTCCACACTAGAACTTGTCCAATATCATATAAACATAAAGATAATTGTTAGAGACTCAATATGCTTTACACTCATCACAAAGCTCAATTACTTTCAATTATTCTTTTAGAAACATATAGAGAATTGTTAGAGACTCAATATGCTTCACATTCATCACAATGCTCAATCACTTTCAATCACTCTTTTTACCATAGAAACATATAAAGAATTTTTAGAGACTCAATATGCTTCACACTCACTAACTCTCAATAACTTCCTCAACTCAATTTAGAATATAGAACAATTTGTTTCATATAACTTGAACTATCACTTCACACATCCACTTGACTAGGCTCAACCAACTCTAATCAACCAATAACTCAATGAAATAATCCTTACTCACAAACCCTAGTCAAATCATATGAACACTCACTCAAAATATTTCCAACAATGTTTATCAAACAATCTCACATAACAATGATACTCATGATCTTTGCAAACCCTAGTTCAAGTTATTCACTCAACAATTCACTTCAACAAAAATTATTATAAAACAAGGTGCATAACATCTACTTCACAATAGCTGAATAACTCAATAAGGAAACCTAATAAAGTCCTTTTCACTCCAAATTTGTTTTCAAGAAAACTAACCAATCAACTAAACCAAGGAATAATGTGCCCATACCTTTTTCTTTATGAGGAGTAGACCACACAAATCTGCCACAATAATAAACACTTATTTGCCAAACTCAAGGAGGTTAGAAGATAATAATATCTCTCTCAAATAATCACAATACAAAATAATATCAAACACAAATACACCTTATCACTCCATCTCTAAAATAATATCCAACACCTTAAAAATATTAGAAAAATTACTTTCACAATAATCCCTTTGGCAAAAAGTCATTTAAAATAAAATCAACACCTTAAAAGGCTTACTCCAATATGCAAATATAACAATTAGGACTTTATTTTAAAATTAAGATCAAACTCCTTATAACTCTCTTCACTATTTTACCATGAAAAATCACCACAAGAAATTAATTTTAATTAATCCTTATGCCTCCCAACAACCTCACGTCAAACCTTAGGGCAATGAAAATTAAATTAAAATGTACCTTTGTCCTTAGTGGGTTTTGAACCCATGACATTGCCTCCCAAAATGCCCTAGCTGAAGCCTTGGCTGCCACATGAGCTAGGTGCTCACATGGGAGCTAGAGTGCCCATGCACTCTATTACCTTCTCTGCTACTACTGAAACAAAAATGCAAAAAGGGCTTCCAAACTTGCTGTCATCGGGTTTCAAACCTGTAACCACTTTGCCAGAAGCACCAAGCAAAATTCTACCTAAGCTAGCCACCATATGGTGCTAGGAACTAAGCACATCGAATTTTGGATTTATGCAGCGTACAAAAACTACTATGTTTCCTCCACGAGTTACAACACATTTTTCAAAGAATATCACTCATTATTTTTTTTGCCTTAATAAAGGCAATATATATATATGTCTTTATTATCACTTCCATCATGTCGAAGGGGGAGAAGACTTCAACTTGCATGTCAGCAGAATAAACTTAGGTTTTGCCACTTTGAAAAAATAAATAATATTTATTTATAAAATTTAAATTCAATTTGAATTTAAATATTTATAAATTAAATATTAAAACTTCCTTGGGATTTCTAATTTGAAATTAAAGGCCTCCTTGGGGTTTTATAAAAAATCCTTTTACATTGCTCATCCATGGTTTTAACAAAACCTTTTATTTTGTTCCTTCATGGTTTTAATAAAAACCTTTTAATTTTCTCCTCCATGGTTTTAATAAAAATATTTTATTTTTACTCATCCATGGTTTTTTAATAAAAACCTTTTATCTTTGCTCACATAAAATTATGAAGCTCTTTTAGAACCAATAAATTGCATTTCTCCTTAGGAAATTTTGACATCAATAACAACTCACATCAATGACAAATTATCTACTCAAAATTTCCAACAAAATCCTAGATAGATCTCCTTCATATTAACTGGTCTGATCGGGATGTGAGGGTCAAAAAATACTGTTCAATACAATTATTCCATGTCAACTAGTTTCACAAGATGATGCAAGTGTTGTGGCCCAAGATAGGACATCTCTATCTCATACTCATAGTCACTATCATCTATGAAAAATACCTCATTACTACCTACTGGAATCAGGCATTGAGTAGTGTATCTAGGCCTAAGGTAGGCCATTTTCATTTCATCCTCATATTCTTCATCATTTGTAGACTGCTCATTGCTATTACTTCCAAAATCACAATCTGGTCCATCCTTTCTACAATGGATTCTGCTTGAACCTCCTCAGAAGCAACTTATGATTCAATTTCTATTGTTATACCTATATTTTAGATTTGCATGTTAGTGTTATCAATAGCTTCACGGCTTTCAATGCCCAAGTTGGACCTTAGAATATCTTTTGGATTAACCCCTATCATGATGTGGTTGTGATAGATATCATGTGGCTCTATAGAGATGTAGGTTACTAGCCTATTATCCCTTCGTATGTAGGAAGGGTTAGGGTGATAGGTATTCCAATCCAAATTATCCCCTAAATTAAGATTTAGATGATCGAGAGATGCTGCTAAAAGCTCATCCTATCCTCTAATATGATAACCTAATCCGAACCTATCAGTTGACAACTGATATTATGGTTCATAAAAATTTTTGTACCCTTGCTTGAATAAGCCTAAACCGTAACCATACCAATGGTAACGTTCAAAATAGTGCAAGGTAAACTTAGGGTTAGACAAATAATGAACATTAATCGAGAATGGTTCATCATCATCCTCAGCTATGGGTGCAAGATTTGTAAGCTAGTATAGCCCTCCATAGATAATTTTTTTTTGGTTGGGTGGCACCCATAGTGGTACCATTGTCCCTATTATAAAGTGATGGGCTTGAGGTCTGCCCATGTTTTATGTAGTCTTGATAAAAGGTGTGAATGTCATATTATGTACTATATACTTGGCTATCCTAGGATTAACCAGATGGATGGTCACCTATGATGCAGATGACCCTACTTAAGAAGTAGGTGAAGTAGGCTGAGGTGCCTCCTCGACTTGATTCTGAGCATCCCCTTCATACATAGGACTAGAAACCTTGACAATTGCTACTTTGGGTGCTTGCTTTATCTCTTTCTCACTCAGTTTTACCTTAATCTTATTGTCATCCCTATGCATGGTTGATGCCATAGGTTTTGTTGAAGCTATTATTGTGTTCTATGATAGCTGTGATGTTGCCATGGAAGGTCCTGCACACACTTCTTTTAGTTTATATTTTGGATGTTTTATGGGAAATGTCGGTTGTATATCTAGGTGAATTAAAGGGAGAATGAAATCTCTAGGTAAATGTTCTAAGTTCACATATTTAAATGGTTCCTCATCATAAGGAACCACATGAACTTGTCCCTCATGTATATATTTAATACATTGATGTAAAATTGAGGGAACATAATGCATTTCTCTAATCCAAGGCCTCCCTAGAAGGATGTTATATTGCATTGCACCTTCTATTACATGACACATCATAGAGATGGCCTTCAGTACATCCTAAATTGGAAGAACTATAGTATCTACCATTGAGCATAGTGCATCATTAAATGCTCTCAAAGTTAAGCTAGAAGGTACAATGTGCGATTTTGGAAACTTTAGATATGCTAATGCCTTGGTAGTAATAATATTCATTGATGAACTTGTATCAATCAATACCTATTTAAATGGTGTGTGGTTAACAAATGCAAGTATATGCAATGGTGGGTCTACTGTAGCAATAGAAATTGTTTTAATCTCATGATCATGAAATTGAATCATTGGATCACTACACTACTGCACATGTCCCACAAAATTTATGAATGCTTCAGGGTCTTGGGACTGAACTTCAATAGACCTTAATATGTCCATGAGCATCTCCCTATGCTTTAGATACTGCTGTATCAGTTCATATATTGATAACTTTGCTAAAGTTTTCTATAGGCTTTGAAATAGACTACTCCTAATGGTCACCATCAATCTTGTTGGTGGGCCTAGCATATTTTGTGCTAGCCTTTATGAGGGTGCAACTTGAACCCTGATCAGAGCTGGATGTGAATTCAATCACTCATACCTCCCCTGTATTATGACAAAATTGACCATACCAACAAATACTTGAGTTGGCAATTCAACCTACACTTGATTCACATGACCAGCATTGTTCCTTGGTAGCTCATGATTTAGTAACGGGTTCTTGAAGATCCCCATATTTTGATTATTTGGATCTTGAGAATTATCCACAATTAGCTCACCTTTC
Source organism: Wollemia nobilis (assembly GCA_028583015.1). Taxonomy (NCBI): domain Eukaryota; kingdom Viridiplantae; phylum Streptophyta; class Pinopsida; order Araucariales; family Araucariaceae; genus Wollemia; species Wollemia nobilis. The sequence goes on from JAQPPZ010000159.1 coordinate 1,007,322, forward strand.
TTGATTATATTTTACACCATGTGTTTGAAACTATAACATACTTTGATGTCATGTCCTTTCATTATATGGTATGAGCAATACTAATCATCCCTATACCCTTTTGGTTTGGGTTGGTTAGGGTCTTGAAACTTGATCTCTGGTAAGTTAATGAACTTAGCCTCACACAGTTGATGGAATATTGGTGTCATCGACTTTGAAAATGGTTTGAACTAGCAAGGAGTGTGTTGCTATTTATTCTTACCCTTCTTGTTATTATTGCACTGGTATTATTGTGTAGGAAGAGGTTGGGCCTAATAATTTTGTTGTTTTTACCCCTTATCCCCTTTCTAGAGGTTCAACACCACTTGGTTCACATGGACCGACTTGGTTGGATGATTTTGATTTTGGGTGTTCTTCTTGTTCCAATCCTTCTTGTTCTAGAGCTTCAAGTTACCCTCTTGTAACTTGATGTCCTCAATTACCTTAGCTTATGCCAAGGCCTCCTCAAATGTTTGATACTGTTGTAGCTACATTGGTAGCTATATGTGTTTTGCCTAGCTCTTTGTAAACATTCAATTCAATTCTATGGTCTAAATGGAAAATCCATAATCGACTCATCATCATATTGTATTAGAGTAGCCAGATCGGATAGGTTTATCTTCTTCTTGATGTTGAAGGAGAAGCATTCAAGAAATGCATTAGCTAGTTGCTCAAAACTAGTTATGTTGTGCCTCTTTAGTTGATTGAACCACTCTCGAGTAGGGCCTAAAATGGTTGTGATCAAGGTTCTTAGTAACAAAGCATCTAAAAGCACATATCCATAAATATCATGATATATTCCTGAGAATATTCCTCTCCTTAAAATTTCTCTAGATTTGGCATCTCAAAGTGATCAAGATACGCTAGAGCAGGCACTAAAGGACATAGAAGTTTGTTGTGTATCTTGTTCAAGGTTGGATTTTTATAAGCTGTCCCTTGTTTCTCTATCACTCTTACCTTTTATACTAGGGACTTATAGGCCTTCGAAGATAGAATTTCCTCTTCTCTAAGAGGTATTTGAGGAGACTTTGGAGGCAAAATCTTCTTTGATCGAGGTGGGGGAATAGGCTCATCCTCCACATTGACTAAGGAGATCTCAAGGTATTCCTATTCTGGCTTGTCTCCTGCTACTTCTTCATACTATAGATGCTCATGATGTTTAAGCGCTTGGAAATACACCAAGTTTTGGGATATGTAGTTAGTACAAGTTCCATTATGCTTAGGATGCAATTTGGGCTATAAAGCAGCTCGTCTTTGAGGGCACTACTTGTATTCACTTTGAGGGACTAAATTTGTGTGAGCCAATTGGTCCTCTCTCTTTGTATGCTCCTTTTGGTCAAGGATGTGTTGCTTGTGCACGCATTGCTTTTAAAGACGTTTCCTTAGCAACCTCTATATTTGAGTATCCTCATTTTTTAGGGGCTCATGATCTGCATAGATATCTCCCAATTGATCTTGGAAAATCCTCTACCATTACTCTGACACTATTTTTTGTGATCAATCTAGATGATCAACCATATGCGATCTCTGGTGGGTTTTCTCTATTTGGGCAGCTTTGTTAGTGTAACACAAAATAGACTTGTCTTACATGCTCTTGCCTTTGTTTGTATAGATGGAATTTACATTTTTCTATTGTATGTGATCTATGCTCGCATGGGTTGATAGGACACATATACTGCAAAAATACTTAGAGTATTCTTCTATTTCTTTTATAGTCCTACATGTTGTCTCACTATGAGAACTCATGGAATGAGAGTTCACAATCGAGGATCTATACCCTAGCTGCCCTAGGACTCTATAAAAACCATCAAGTTGTTTAGTGCACCATAGCTCATTTGGTGGCGTACCATTGACTCTAACTTTAGATATATAAAATGTGAACTTACCAATTTCATTGTTGTTTAGAGTCTATGCAGGCCTATACTTTGAAGCAACCCTCTCTTCTTGACCTTGGATGGGTAGATTTTCTACTTGTCTATTTTAAATTGGTAGGGGTCTTGAGCCACCCTTAGCTCGAGTATGAATGGGAACCAACTTGGTTATAGTTCCTTCCTCCATGATGTACTCTTCAATGGATCCAATAGATCCATGAGGTGTACGATCATGATATATGCTCCCATGCTTGAATACCCCATGTTGGGATATTCCATGCTTGGATATATCTCACAAGGAGTGTACATTACCTCCTCTATCTGGGGTAGTCTGATGATAACCCTCGCGCATAGAGTTATCCCCTCTAATGCTCACCGAACATCGTTCAAGAGGATATTATGATTGAGGGTTTGACAAGTTGTATTGTACATTAGGTGGAGCTTCGACTTCAATCTCAATTTTACATTGAGATTGACCTCTCCGTGGAATAACCATGATGTGTATTATCTCGTATGTAAATTTTAAAACAAACAAGGATGCTTATCTCTTTTAAAATTTCTTTGTAAGCCCCAAACTAGTTTGATTTGTTTTCAAGTGTGTTGAAATAATAAACTAACTCTCATTGTGTTTTTATATTTGTTGATGATATGCTCATTTAGTTTAATTGGATTTCACCTATATGCTCGTAGCTTGACAATCGACAATGAAAGTCACGATCATGTAAACCCCCCAAAATTGTGGAGATAAAATCCACACTCAGGTAGGGAGCACATGTCCTGTCAATCCTCACCTAGCATCCTGTGCATAGTGATACACCCCTCCAAAGAGGAATACGTACTATTTTGCATAGTTAGGATAGATATTAGAGTCAGTATTGGCCAAAATAACAAGATTCATGGGAGTTGAGTCAATGGATGGAAATAACTACCATCGTCGTTGGACTCTACTAGTGGTTGGATATGACTTCCAACTCACCAGAGTTTAAGTGTTACATGGTGTGTGTGTGTGTGTGTGTGTGTGTGTGTGTGTGTGTTCATTTTAACTTACGTATGAAAGAAAAATGCATCACCAAGCAAACATGCTCTTTCCTATATGCCTAAAATAAAAGTGTTTTGAATTCAGAAAGATGCATGTATTTGACTAAATGAGATTTTAGAGAATGCATTTACATGATAAAATTAGTTGTTGATTGGGCCCAAAGAAATCAAACTCGACACACATAACCAACCATTGGAGACTAGGGCGGATTGAAATCAAAAGTTCGCTATTCCTCGTAACGACTGGAAGAAAACCTAAGAGAATATAAAATTTTGCTTTTAATATTTCTCTATGTTTTCTACTTAGACCAAATTCATCTACTACATTCAATAAAATAAAATACAAATAGACACAAAAAAATACAAAGAATTGTCTCCTACCTAAGATCCAAGTCTGATGTAGATTTGGCTGCCTACTATTTTTTTGTTCTCTGTTAGTCATAGTTTTTAGGCATGGTTGAGACTGTTCACCATGGCTTCTAGGCACAACTACGACCTGCAACAAAAAACAAAAATAAATTAGTCATATATAGCACAATTTGTGGGGTTCCCACTATGATCACCATCTATAACGATATAAAAAGCATACACCTAACTAGTACAATAATTGACATCAAGCATTAAAGCATCAAAATATGGACAATAATGAATTTAACAAGAAATTAAGGTTTATTTTATTAAATATTAGTCAAATATCAATTACGGATACGTTCCTCTCAGGGATACTCAATTCTTGATACAATTGTTACAGATTTGAAGGCCCCTAAATAGGGATGGTGTAATTCATAGGCTCTCTAGAATGTACACGAACTACTCTAGACCAAATTTAGTCTTCTTATCATGCGATTGGAGGAATATGTTGCCAATAACACCTTGAAATGCTTAGATCCTATAAACCTACATTCAAGAAACAACATAAAAGGGGTTAATAGCAAAGGAGGCCTATCTTGATAAGGCACTTGATGGGCAATTGTACAAATTATGTAAAAGATAGCAAGAAAGCATGTAAACTAGTAAATATATACATGAAATCTCTAGATTTCTATAAATCCTATAAATAAAGCAAGAAATATAGCAATTAGGAAGCCTGGTTAACCATTACAACTTGAAATGCATCAAATTCAATAAAAATAGTCTAAATTGACAAATGCAAGGAAAATGGAAGCAAATCTACCTATAATTTCTAAATTTAACCGTATAAATACATGAAGGAAAGCTAATATATGTTAGATATACCTAAATACATGCTTGAAAGAGGAAATATATGGCTAAAAAAAAGGAAATCAGGGATCAAACCCTTGTCATGGGTCTGAAGCGTAGTTGGCACTATTAGCCACAACTGATAGTCGCGAATGAGATGAAAGTGTTCTTTCTCTTGTGACCAAGGATTGGATCTCCAATTTACTTCATTTAATTGATGATCAAGGGTTACCTCTATGCCCTATGATGGATTGGTAGTTGAATTTGATAAGATTTATGTTTGATTAGCTTGAATTTATGAATGGTGCTCCTTACTCCTTTGGAAGCCTCATTGATAAATTCATGCTTATCACTCCAAAATTGGCTAGAACTTTGAATCTCCTCAAAGAGTTACCACTTCACTATCCATTTTGATAGAGCTTCATTAAATTTTAACTCAAGATCGATCTAGACTTCTCCCTAATTTGGAGGGGGGTCTTATAGCACTCTCAATTCCTAATCTTGGCTTTCTTGGGAAGCCAATTTCAAGAACCAAGAGGTTGGAATAGTTGGGGGAAGGTTCTATATGCTTCCTCTCCTAAAATTTCTTGCAGTCCATTGCCATGTCCATTGTAACCGAATTTGGCTTGGCTCAGGGATTCAAAATATTTTTAGGGCTATCTACAACTCTGAGGTGCAGCTAGCTCTGTTATCCATAGGTGTCAGCCACAACTAAGGTTGAGTAGGCCAACTTTGCCTAAACTGAGTGGTTAAAACCATTGATCTGTCTTGGAATGGTCCAAGATCATTCATATGATCTGTTAAGATGCCCATATGAGTAGTCCCCTACACATGATACATTTCAGGTGTCTACAAACATTAAATGGCATGACTAGATGACATGACTTGCCGCATATTATGATATTAGCATCTTTGGCATGCAAATATGTTTGTAATAACATATTTGACTTATAGTTTTTTTTACAATAATTCCATCACCGACTTCATAGACGGGACCATCATAATAGACATTATCATTTTTGAGTTCATGATGGATGAGGCCATCACAGTAGATGTTGCTATCACTATCACTGACTTCACATCATGCAGGGCCATCATAGCAGATGGAGTTGTTGCCAGATTTACAAGGGCCATCACAGCATACACCACCATTGTCTTTGGATAGAAATCATAGCTAAATATTTTCCTATGATATTAGCATCTTTGACGTACAGTTATTTTTACAATAGTTCTAGACATTTATGCATGGACTTGCTATAATAGGTATTATTATGGTTAAGAGTTTCAATTAAATTTACCATTTTTCGACTAATTAGTTAATTATTTAAAATTTAAATACAATAAGGTATTATAAATTTTAAATTTTAAGTTATGTTTAGAAAGGTAAATATAAATTAAGTTTTACATCTAAATTTCTTTCAATTAAAGGAGGTTCTCTAACTAAAATGAATTAATCTATAATTTTTTTTAATATATAGAACTAATTTTTTTTGGTTACATATCAGAGTTGGTCACAACCACACTATTTTTAGTAACCAACAAGCACAGGGTTTAAACCATAGGGGTTGCTTCCACTAAACCTATTTTGTCTTTTTATTGTTGACCCAACGTGAAGGTAACCATTGATCATTTAGGATTCGTACTGTCATCATTGAGATGGCGTGCACTCATAAGACTCAAATTAGACTACTACCTTTGCAAACAAGCTACGCCCGAGGTTTGAACCTGGGTGTCTTCTTGGTAAATATTTGACCAAACAAGCACTGGCCAATCCACCTAACCCTCAAGGACATATATAGAACTAATCTTATGTACATAAGGATTTGAGAGTACAAAAAATATTTCTATATTGCAAGTTTTAAATTTTAAATGTGGTATATATATTATGTTTATCATTTTGTATGTTAATATTATTTTAAAATAAATTTTTGTTACGATGGTAATATATATTTTTATATTTGTTTAATTGATATTATTTTTTATTAATATAATAAAAAGGTGGTGTTATATTATTGATAAATCACAAAAATAAGTTATAAAGAAAGGAAGCAAGTGTGAACAATGAGTGAGCTTAACTTTTTCTTGTTTCTTATCTTTCTAGAACTAAAAAATGAAAGGATTGTTATGAGGAAAAATTAGTAGGATAGAAGAAGTTCATTTAAGGAAATCCTAACCAAAATTAAGAATGTCATAGTTAGAAGTAGGAGTGCCTTAGTTGAGAACAAGAGAGAGCAAATGGAGTATTCTTCTTCCTAAATTAAATTAGAATGTGAATTATAATCTCGAACAATAATTTTGTTAATAAAATACGTTGTTTGAGGGCAAAGTCTTGTATCCAATTAGAGACGGTAGAATCTCTTGTGAACATGCAAAATGATAAATGATCGATAATCTATTAAATCAAATCTATTCTACCCTATTTATAAGAATTGATGAATAAATAATAATATTAGATTTTTATAGCCGACTAATCCATTAGGGTTGTAACATGGCTCCATTCCTCGAAAAGCTTTGTCCGCAAAGCTAAAAATGACTGGATTCCCATGTAGCATCTTCTTTTGGAAGGTCCTACCATTTAATAAAGAATTCTTGAATATAGCGAGATCTAAGATGACGTACTTTGGTTTGAAAAATTGCTTCAGGTTGAAGAGTTATTCACCCTTATTCATCTAGTATTGGAAGCTTTGTCTGTGATTGTAATTTCTGGCCAATCACTTGTTTGATACAAAAGACATGAAAAAATAGATGTATACGAGAAGAGGGTGCAAGCTCCAATTGACATGCAACTTTACTGGTAGGAACCTAGGGTTCCTAGCACATAAAATGATAAATAAATAATAAATAACCTAAATCTAAAAGAATCACCTTTTGATATTGTCAGGAAGTCCCTTCAATAAATTATATTATATTTTATATTCATGGATATATTAAATGATAGAATCACATAGTGTCTTATACCCCTTTAGGGTTATGAGTGAAGAGTCACCATGCTTCCTAACCCTAACCCTAATCTTATAATAATATAATAATTAATATAATTAATTATTATACTATTTATTAATATAACCATAGGATAACATGTATTATTATTATTATTAATTAATGTTAGGATAGTATCCTAACATGCCATCCCTCTTTGAAGAGCTTTGTCCTCAAAGCTAGAAAAATTTGGAAATATGCTTCTACAAGTTTGCCAATCTCAATATCATAGGCTTCTTGTAGTTAAGTTTGTCTTTAAAAAAACTCAATTGTCACACTATAATGCACATTAAAATCGGCCACTTCTCGTCTATTCACAACTTCTTTCTCTAAATAGTTGGTTAATTAAACCTTTGAAAATCCTTAACGAGGCAAATGCCTTATTTCTCCTAAGGTTTAGAACTTGTTTGTTAGAGATAAAGAACCTCTTTGTATTGCCATTCCTGATAGTATATGAATAATGCTATCTTGTATTATTTATGGTCCATATTCTTCTTTTCTCATTTCGATAACAATTTCTAAAGAAATACCTTTTTTTTTTTTATATACCATGGGATCTAAGAATTCCCAATATTTTTTAGAATAATAGTGCTCTATATTGTTTAGTGCATAGGACAAACATGATGTGCAATCTTCTATGGAGATGGTCTTTCTTCTAAGTTGTGATCGTGATAGTTGGTGAATTTGATTGTGAGATTTTCCTCCATAGTATGTTTGATGAAATAAAAGGGCTCTATGAATTCGTTAAGTGTGGCCATCTACCAAGTGTCTATTACCAACTTGAGTGCCATGTGCCTATGAATTTCTTCAATGTGGCTCGATGCTTGTAAGCTTACATGTCGGTAAGTTGTACACATAATACCTACAAACTATGTACACTTTCAATGAAATGAAAATAGACCCATCTATCAAAAATCATCATTTCCATTAGTAGTCACTACTCAGTAGTCTTTATATCATCTTATTTTGAAGTTCATATCGTATCCAAACAAAATGGAACAGTTTTCACTTTAGTTTTTTTTTTTTGAACGTAGACAAAATATGATATAGATACCTAATTGTCCTTCTAAATTGTATACAAAAAGCTTCCATTTGAACCTTATAAGAAGAGACAATAGTTATAAATATTCTCTTTTAACTTTACTAATTTTAACCACCAGTGATATAAGAGTCCATATTAAATCTTATTGATGAACACCGGTAACAACTAATGTTCACCACAACGAAAAAGGGCGGCCTTTTTTGCATGTAGGCTATGATATATTCGTCTTGTTTATTTTTGAGATAATTTTTTGTCATTCTGATTCAAATTTAGTGTATCCCATCGCTTATATGTTATCATTGAACTAATGCTCTATTGGCACCTCCATTAATATTTTCTTCTCAAACTCGTTCAAAATTTTCAATGATCACGAGATGTTGCAAAAAGAAATCCCTAGGATGAAATCCATGAATATATAGAAAAAAATATTTTGAATAGAAAAATCCCTCGTTCATTCTCCATGTCTGGCAGAGTATGCGCACAATAGATATTATCACCCATAACTTAATCGATGTGTTTTAGAACCGACTAATGTGTTTGACGTTCGTTCGCAACACATGAGTGTGAGATCTTGTAAGGAAGAAATTTTTCATGGCACTTAGAATTTAATGGAAGCCAAATGTATTTTTGTTTTTAATTTCTTATTTTACGTTTGAGTAGTCATCTAGCTTGGTAGTGTGGTTGGTGTGGTATGCAGTTGGCCTACAATTTTTGGACTGATTTGCTGCTAGATTTCATCTTTGAAGTGGAGAGATCATTCATCATCATTGGTCTCCTAGTTTGGATGGTCACGGTGGGCTTAGGCTTTCAACATGGCTTCGATGATGTGATTCCCATAAAGCCTTTGGTTCCTCACATTTTTACACACATATGTTTTGTTATATATTAGGCTCAATTTCCCTTCCGAAGAAGAGTAAGCTTGAGTTACTGACAAAAATCTACCCAAAAAAACTCTAAAATATGGCATTGAATTTGAGATGAATGCTCACAAAGCTTTATATTCTATCCATTTTCTATGATTTGTTCTAGGTTTTTGTGAACCTAAATAAAGACGTGAACCACTATTTTATACTGTCCACATTTTTCAAAACCAAAAATTGATGATGAAAGGATTCATACTGAATGTCACTAAGAATGAATGACAGTGCATGGCGTTGGTCCTCACATGTAGATTCAGAAAATTTTGACAAGTCCTTCACTTTATGTGCCCAATTGTTTGAATTACCACCAAACCAAGCGACCATTTCAATAAAATAGAAAGGATGATAATGGTACTTTATAATTTTTAAATACGAATTCAACTGTAGCTAGACAATTCCACAAAGAAGGATCATTGAAACTGCATAGGAAATGGGAAATAGCAGAGGTGGCCATGGAGGCGGATGGGCAGGGCTGCATTCCTTAGATTTTGTTTCTTTTGCTTTTGCAATATGAAATTCACCTGCAACTAATTTGGAGCTATGAGAATACTCAAATGTAACCTCGCTGGGAATGATGTCCTTCATGAGGATTGGACCTCCTAAATTTTGAGAAACATTTTTAGTAGCACCAGGTGAAGGAGAGAAATAAGGAGCTTTAGTGGATGTTAGTGCAATGGAAATAACTTTATGATACTGAGCACCTTGAGCCTCTATTTTGTTTGCATAGGTGATACTAGGTTGTCTTCCACTTTGATATGCATTGTAATTTTTAGAAACTTTCGTTTCTTCCTTTGCATTAAAAATAACATTGCAAACAACAGTGGAGATATTGCAAACAATATTGGAGATATTTTTAGGGTTTGGATTTTTTTTGTTCTTGGGGAGTGCAATGGGTACCCTCTGGGATTCCCTGGTTATGGTCTCTTCCTCCACCTGGGATTCCATGGCTATGGGATCCTCCTCTACTTGAGATTCCATGGCTAGGGTCTCCTCTTGTATTTCCATTAAATATTGTATAATACGATCAGAATGTTCCATTTGTTTTTTTTTTTTGTTCAATCATTCTTCTAATTTTTGCAATGTCATTTTTCATTTCCTTGATCAATATGGTTGGATCCATAAGGCTCTGATACCAGATGGTAGGAACCTAGGGTTCCTACCACATAAAATTATAAATAAATAATAAATAACCTAAATCTAAAAGAATCACCTTTTGATATTGTCGGGAAGTCCCTTCAATAAATTATATTATATTTTATATTCATGGATATATTAAATGATAGAATCACATAGTGTCTTATACCCCTTTAGGGTTATGAGTGAAGAGTCACCATGCTTCCTAACCCTAACCCTAATATTATAATAATATAATAATTAATATAATTAATTATTATATTATTTATTAATATAACCATAGGATAACATGTATTATTATTATTATTAATTAATGTTAGGATAGTATCCTAACATTTACCAATGTGATGAACTATCTTATAGGGCTCATAAAATCAAGAAGCCAATTTTTATCTGGACTTGATTTTCAAGGATAGTTGCTTATATGGTTGTAGGCACAAAAAGACCATATCTCCAACCTTGAATTGTCATTCTAAATGATGTAAGTTGTGTTGTTTCTTCATACAATTTTGTGCTTGGATTAAATTATCTTTAATAAGGTTGAGAATTTTTTGATAATGTCGATACAAGTCATCTACCTGAGCTACTTTAGAAGATCCTGGAACATAGTCTGTGATTGTTGGTGGCTTCTAACCATACAAATATTTGAATGGAGATATCTTGAGGGTAAAATGGTAAGAAATGTTATATCACCATTCCTCTAATGAAAGACATTGAATCCAGTGATACTGCTTATCTTGAGCAAAGCAATGAAGATAAGTACCCAAACATTTTTAAGTATTTTTGTTTGACCATAAAATTGTGGGTGATATGTGGAAGACATGTTCAACTTGGTACCACTGAGACGAAATAATTATTTCCAAAATTTGATAGTGAATATGGGATCATGGTCGCTCATAATAGTTTTGGGTATACCATGTAATTTGAAAATAGAGTCAAGAAATATCTTGGCCACTTTACTTTTTGAGTAGGGATGTTGTAGGGCACAAAAGTGAGCGTACTTGAAAAAATGATCCACAACCACAAAAATAATTATTTTACCTTCTAACTTGGGGAGACCCTCAATGAAATTCATTGATATGTGTTCCCATTGGTGATCTGGAATTGGTAAGGGTTGCATCATTCCTAGAAATTTAACTATTTCACCCTTATTCCATTGGCATACCTCACATTTGGCCATAAATATCTTGATATCAGATTTTAAGCCTTTCCAAGAAATATATTGTTTCACTCACTGGTATGTTTTCAAGAATCTCAAGTTTTCTGCTAAAGGAGTTGCATGCAATTCTTGGAGGATCATAATTTTAATAGTGGAACCCTGCAAAAGGTAAATGTGATCTTTCTTGCAAAGCACCCCCTCTAAATATGAGAAGTAAGGATGTCTTGATGATCCTTTATTCATATCTTGAATAATTTGAGTGGCTTGAATATCAACCAACCATTCTTCTTGAAGTTGAGACAACCATTAGGGACAAGGGTCCAAAATGGTATTGATAGAGACCTCATCCTCATATTTGTGAGACAATACATCAACTACCATATTTTATTTTCCTTTCTTATACTCAATCATAAAATAATATCCCAAATGTTTGGTCATCCATTTATTCTATTCAGGGCATGAGAGATATTTTTCTAGAAAATGCTTAAGACTACTATGGTCGGTCTTAATGATAAAATGACTACTTATTAAATAATGCCTCTATTTCTCAATGGTATGTAAAATAGCCAACATTTACTTCTCATAAGTGGATCACCCCAAATTATTTCTTGAAATTTTCTTGCTCTTAAAATCCAAGGGGTGACCATCTTGCATTAAAACAATGCCAATTCCTATACCCAAAGCGTCACACTCAATAATGAAAGGTTTGCTAAAATCAAGAGTAGCCAATACTAGGGTAGAGCACATAACTTATTTGAGAGATTGGAATACTTGAGAAGATGCTCTATTGTACTTAAAAGCATACTTTTTGGTAAGTGTTGTGAGAGGTACTACAATTTTGCTATAGTTGCATACAAATTTCCAGTAGTAGCCTATAAGACCTAGAAATCCCCTAAGTTTTTTGAGGGATTTAGGTAGGTACTAATCTTGAATAGCTTTGATTTTTTGGGGATATACCTTGACTCCTTAATGGGATACTAAATGACCTAATTATTTGACTTCTTGGACCCCAAAGGCACATTTTGATCTTTTAACAAAGAGTGTTTCCTTATGCAGTAGATGAAGGACCTTTTCAAAATAGATTAGGTGATCCTTCCAAGATTTTTTGTAACTTAGGATATCATCAAAGAAAACTAAGACGAATTTACAAAGATATGGCCTAAATATATGGTTCATAAGGCTTTGAAAGGTTGATGGAGCATTAGTAAGACTGAAAGGCATGCCAAGGAATTCATAATGACCTTCATGAGTTCAAAAAGTGATCTTAGGTATGTCCTCTTCCCTAACTTGAATTTGGTGAAAACCTGAACGAAGATCCAATTTAGTGAAATAACTAGCACCATGTAATTCATCTAATAAGTCATCAATGATAGGGATAGGGATTTTATGCTTGATGGTAATTTTATTGAGAGGTCAAAAATCTAGACACATCCACCAAGAGGTATCCTTATGATGTACCATTACTACTCGTGATGAGTAAGGACTAATGCTAGGATGAATGATGCCATGTTCTAACATTTCTTGGACTAGATTCTCTATTTCTATCTTTTGAGGTTGAGGATAGTGATAAGGACGAACATTAGGAGGAAGAATTCTAGGTACGAGATGTATGGCATGGTCATGTGATCGTTTAGGAGGTAAATGCTTTGGTTTTCTAAAGACTTCTTCATAATTATCCACAGTAGCTTGAAGATCATTTGAGAGAATTATAGGAGTATCCAAGGCTTGAGATTCTATGGAATTTATTTGAGCTATAAAATCATAAGCACCCTTATTAAATAACTTCTCCATGTAGTGAGAACTCACCACCTTGGATGGTGGAGATTCAATTCCTTAAGGACAAATAGTCTTTCCATTCTCTATCCACAGGATGTATAATATTTGAATATTGAGAGTAACATCGTAGAGTTGAAATAGCCATTATGCACCTAAAATGATGTTTGAGCTCCCTAAGTTCATAACAAAGAGAGTTACACACCAAGTATAACTTCCCATTTGTATCAAAACTAGAGATTTTCTTCCCACACATTGAGCATTACCTCCATTTGCAATCAATACTTAAAACTTATCTTGATTAGAAGTATTCATATACAAATTCAAGGATTTGGCTGTCTTAAAATCGATAATGTTTTGTGTACTACCTGAGTCTATCAACACTTTAACACATTTGTGTCTAATAAATACTTGTACCTTAATTGTATGATGAGTTTTTAAACCTATAAGTGTATGTACTAAAAGAGCAATAGTATCTTCCTTTGATGATAATTCACTAGTTTCTATTGGTTGTTGTTCTATATCAATGAGTGACTCTGTTTGAATTGAATCTTCTTCTTCAGTGGTGTCATATTTCACTTGAAAGGTTTGATGGACTACATAGGCTTGATCCCTTGGATGATAAGAATGAAATTTAAAGAAAAAAATCTGGAAGACTATTCATTATTGCAAAAAGAACGATGAAAATTAGAATCACATTTATAGGGTACCACATCTTGAAGTTTATTTTCGATTGCTTAAGCTATATGGGTAGCATCATCAAGAGTACATGGATCATGCATGTTGACTTTATTTATTATTTTATCCTTGAGACCATGATGGAAAGTAGATATTAGTACTACTGGATTCAATTCATATATATAGGTAAGAAGACTTGTGAACTCAGTGACATAATCTTCTACTAAACTAGTTTGCTTGAGTTCCATAAGTGAACCACATATGATGAGGAGGAACCTTTATAAAATATTCTAAGGAAAATTTTCTTAAATTCAAACCACATAAGGGAGCGATTATGTTGATGAAGTTGTCATAACAACCACTAATAGGCCTAGGTACCAAGTTTACAAGATGAAAATGCGACACGACCGGTTTTGGGAATATGGTATAGACAAAAGATACCATCCATTTTGGCTAGCCAACCTATGGGATCATATCCCTCAAAAATAGGCATGTCAGTATGAGGAAATTGAACATCATGAGGCCATTCTAAGAAGCGGGAGGCATCACCTACTCAAGTATCAAAATCAAAAGAAGTTTTTGGGGGTACTGATGCTTGATGAGTATTTAAAGGTGGAGGGTTGAAAATGGCTTGAGAGGTTTGATTGTCTATCTTGAGAAGTTTAACCATTTAATCCCTTATTTCATGTAATACTGAATACATAGTAGCCAAATATTGTTGTTGTTTCCCTAAACACTAACGCATCCTGACACCCACCTTAGTGACAATGTCTTCTCGAATAGAGATAATATTTTCTAGGTTAGAAGAAGTGCCATTGTGGTCTGGAGTAGGAGGGGTGGTTGAATTATTTTTATTTGGAGAAGCCATAGACCAATGGTGAGAGTTAAAACTATTAATTATAAAAATATAATTATGTTGCGTATCTTTATTTCATGGATATATTTTTCATGTATTTAGGGATCCCTCATTTGGTTTATCTAAGCGTTGTAATATTCTATTTGCTCCTCTATTCCACTTTTTTGGTGTAATTGAATCACTCATGCATAATGAATTGAGGTAAAATTTTGAATTATGGTTGCAACAAAATTTAAATTTATATTTTAAATATTGCAAGAGTTAAAAAATATCTAATTATCCAATTTCTCAATGGTCACCTGGTTTCAACCGCTACAAGTCTTATTTAATGACTAAATTTTTGTTTCAACGACTATAAATCTTCTTCAATAGCTATAAATCTGCTTTAACAATTAGTCAACATTTTCCAAAAGTAGGCTCCCAAAAATTACTATTAGGTGGTAGTTGGCTTCTAACAACTATTCTATAGGCTCCCAACAAGTACTAGGTGATAGATGGATCCTAATGATTATCCTGCAGGCTCCCAATGGCTATTTTGCGGTAACTCCTTCCTAATGGTTACTAAAATACTTCCAATGCCTACTCAACGGTAACTAGAACTGTGTCAGTCAATGCATTAAACCCAAGTTCAAAGTCCAATAGTGGCTACCAATCAATGTAATTTGTAAAAAAAAAATTATCGAAGTTAGTGTCAACAGAGTTTAACGAACTCAATACCTAGTCAAATTCATGCACAATGTATGAACACCATGACCGAAAAGAGGTGGTCACCAATTTAATCACAAGTTCACATATTTAAACCACAAAAATTTTCTTTTTTGAATGATGTAGGATAAAACAATATAATGTATAAAAATGTTTTCCCAATTCAACTCGAAAACCAATACCTCTAAGAAAAATTTATCTTAACATGTGTCCATGGTGAAATGAAGGAGTAATTATGTATTTCCTCATGTGAATAAGGTGATTTAGTGATTTAGGTTTTCTTCAAAAAAATAGAATTCCAAACGTACAATATGTTGCATTTAACTTCTGATAATTTGTGCCTTGATTATCCCTATAATTTTCTATTGTTCAACGACGAGTTTTAACAAATACGACGTGAAATAGTGTGAAAAAATATGATGTGATCTAGTGTAGCACCCTAAAAATGACCCATTTGCATAAAAAGACAAAATAATGAAAAATAATAATTGTTGCATTTATGTGCCTCAAAAATCGTGCTCAATGGTAGAGATCGTACTACGACCAACAGGATCGGTGGATGATCAACAAAATCGTAGAATGATTCCTGCCATCCGATTTCTGTGATCGGCGTACGATATTGCAGATCGTAATATGATCTTGCTCAAAAATAGAAAAATCAAACTTAGAAAATGACCAGTTTAGCTTAACGTCTTTTATCCCTGTCTGTGTAACTGCGTGTAAAACTCGGGATCAGATTTATTTGATTTTTGCTTAGTTGGGAAGAGGTTGTAACAAAATGATCTCCTCCCCCTATTTTGGTTAGTCCTCCCTGCCTATTTAATCAGGCTCAAATCATTCAAATTCTCCCCTGGCATTCCAAGATACTCTCGCTTAAATTTTACATTTTTTTGTTCCTAGTTTTCTCGTTGTAATTTGCAGGATCGGAGACTATCGTTGTAGATCGGTTGATGGTGTTGTAGATCAAAACTGTGGTCATACGACGATATCACTGGTTTGGTGTACGATATCGCCAGTTCGATGTACGATCCTGCCAGGAATGCTACGATATCGCCTGCAATCTGCTTGGGGGCAACCCTGAGTTTTGGTTTGCATTTTTGATATTTGTTTAAGCATATTTCTATTTCATTTAGCACTATTCCTCATATAAGCATTAAGTCTATTCATAGGCATTCTTGGAGTTCACCCAATTGCATGTAATTGCATACTTTAGGTAATCCAAATTCATTTATTTATCAATTCATATCATTATTAATTTTTACAACATTCATTGGATTTAAAATATATCATGCAAAATATAATCTAAAGCATAGAATTATATATCAAATTATTTTATATCCTTCACCCATGCATTTTTTGTCTTCTATAAAAATCATATTAGTCTATCTCTGTTCGGGTTATGATCTTGCAGGATCATAATACAATATTGCATGATCGTAATACGATCTTGCGAAATCGTAATACGATATCGCCTATTTCTATATGATCTAGACTGCTTACAAATTTTAGAAACTTCATCAGACATCCGGATATAGGTAAGGTTTAAAATTTCTTTTCATAGGCATTGCATCAATTTTTACATTCTATTTTCTCAGTATTCTGTTGTTTGCATTTGAAGTTAAAATGCATATAACTTAGTTTAGTTTGCATATTGGCCAGACTTAGGTATTTTGTGATTTGAATAAAAAGAAATCATCAAAACAAATCCTAAAACCTAGGCTCGGAAACAGCCATAAATGTTTCTTGGTGAACCCAAAACCCATTCATCAAAAAATCACCATATATAGAAGGTACGATTAAGTACCTCTCTTTTGAGGTGTAGACCACTCATTCTCCCATTCCCCTCTAAGGCGTGGATCCATCAACCTTGAGGAAAGGAGTGCGAGAATTTTTGGGCTACATTCTTTGGTGAACCCGACGTGAAACATAGGCATTTCTTTTGATATTCTAAATAGTTACAAAAACAAAAAAAAAACAAACCAAAAACATTAGTCAAATTTCATAATTTTGCATGTCATAGATGGTAGATTATAACATAAGGAGAGTCGTTCATATTAATGTTAAAATAATACTAGCAAACCAAGAATTTTCTTAAATATTGATAGATGATGTATTCTCCTTACAATATGAACGAAATTTGGAGAAGGTTAGAGATTATAAGAGCTAAAGAACCCGAACTTAAGAAAATCATAAGGTTCAATTTATCTAGAATCCTGGATCCTGATAGTGCACCTTTCTACTTTGACCTTCAAAGAGCCTGTGATAGGTGGCTAGCAGACAAGAGAGCTATAATTTCTCCAAGTCTTTATTCCTTTGAAGATTATCTTGAGAATGCAATAGTAGTACATAAGTTTTTATCACAAGTGGAAAATCAAGAAATTATTTTAGATGATAAGAGAAGATTTAATAGGGTTCCTAGAGTTGTGCTTTATCGAGAATACTATCATGAATTACACTTTTATACATCAAATTGTGAAGTTGATTGCATTACTATAGCACATTTCATAAAATTCCTAAAAGCCAACTTCCTATTTGAAGAAGAACACTACATGACACTAGATCAATTGGAACCTATTAATGATATCTATAGGCTTTTTCAAGAAACTTGAAATATAACATTTATAATATTATAGTTGTGTTTATTTTGTTATTTGCAATCTAAAAACTACAAAAAAACCAAAAAACAATCATATTATATTATTTTTCTAGTTAGGTATATATATAACATATATACCCAAAAATTTTAGCACATATATATAATATATATATGCAAAAACAAATTATTCTAAAAATAAAATGCCTATATTAAGAAGTGGTAAACAAGTAGATAATGATAATATGGGAGAACAAGAACAAGATGATATTGAAGATAGAGCACTTGTTGGAGAGGATATACTATCAGAATATGAAGGTGATAATGGGGAAAATGAAGTAGAAGATCCTAATGAACCTAAATTAGATGAAAAGGGAAATGTTAAATTTGAGTCTCTTGCAAATTTTACTCAATTCATAAAAGATCACATAGGTGAATTTAGCCAAGCAGTACATATGGATAATTTAGGAGAAGGTTCTATGGAAGCAACCTTAGCATCCACTTTTTGAATCCATACAAACCCATTACCTTACATGCCTTCAATAGACCCAGATGATAATCAAGCAGGACCATCTAATCCAAATATGATACCTTTAAATCAAAATGCTCAAAAATCAATGGCACAATCATCCAAAATTGTTGCTAGCAACCCAAAAGCAAATCTAAAAAAACAAAAACAACCATTCACATCCATGTTCACTCAAGCTCTTAATCAACAAATGTCAAATCAACAAAAGGTTAAACAAGTACAAAATACCAACTATCAACAAACTCAACAAAATGTAGTTCCTACAAACACTTTACATAATAGTGTTTCAGTTGGAAATCTTCACACAACAACACCAACTTATTATCAAAGACATAATAATATGATGCAACAAAATCAGTTTGGTGGACACCAACAACAAGGACTTGAAGCTATGGTTAAGCAGTTAGCTTCTCATCTAGACCAGATGGATCCTTACCGTCCCTCGTACAGTTATCGAGAGATGTGTAGTCAACCTTTGGATCCTATAGTTGTAGCGCAACCTTATCCTAAGCATTTCCCCATGCCTATCCTCCTGATATATAAAGGAACTGAAGATCCTATAGAGCATCTTCGTATGTTTAGAACGACATGTCATGATGTTTCTCATGATGATTTGTTGTTGCTAAAGATGTTCCCTAAAATTTTGGGAGGTATGGCCCTAGAGTGGTATTATCAATTACCCAATAACTCTTTAAGGAATTTTGAGGAAACAACAGAGATGTTTGTCCATCAATTTAGTGCCTATATAGAAAGGCATGTGACCATTAAAGATTTATACAACCTGAAACAAGGGAAAGATGAAAGTTTTGCAGAATTCTTGGCTAAATGGAGATAAATTTTGGGAAAATTACACTTTGCATTACCTCATCATGAAATGTTGGACATATTTATAGGTAATTTGCAAGAACAATTATCTTATGAACTTTCTACTGCTACAGTAACCACCTTCGATCAAGCCATTGATTTAGCAAGAAGGGTAGAAGATGCCCTTATTAGGAGAGGTCAATTTAAGAAGAAATATGAAGATAAAACTTCTAAGAATCAATACAAAAACAAACAAGTAGTAGGTGATGGAGTTACTGACAGTAGAAACAACTCAAATGTTAATCTTGTGGAAGTTGTGAAGAAATTTGTATTGAAAGTTCCTGATAAACCACCAAGAGAATTTACAAGATTAAATCAGCCTTTAACTATGATTTTACCTCAACTATTGGAACAAGGTTTGATATGGTTGCCTGAAATAAGACAACCTGATACAACTGTAGCTGGATTTAGAGTTGATTTACATTGTAACTTCCATAGAGCTGATGGTCATTCAACAAACTCATGTAAAATATTGAAACACATGATACAAGATCTAATTGACAATGGAAAAATGGAAGTAGAAAAATTCCCACCAAAAGATGCTCAAAATAATACACAAAAATCTCAAAATCAAAATGCAAATCAGAATTTGGACATCTTCCAACACCCTTTACCAAAGCATGGTAAAGAAGCTGTAAATCAAGTAGAACATCATAATGTTCCCCATCCAACTCGATATGTGGGAACTATTAGTAGTTTTCTACCACATCAAGACTTGCCAAAAACATATGTAACTACTGAATCCCTAGTCACTATTAGACCTCTAAAAATTTATCAAAACACACCTTTAGAAAGTGACACGGAAAGTGAAACAGGAAGTGAATTAGAGATTGCTTCAAATAGTTCTGAGTATGAATCAGATCAAGTCACACCTATTACAGATTTATTTGTTCCAGAAGAACCATTTCCAAGAAGAATAACTACTAGACCATCATCTCAACAATGGCTTTCAAATGAGCAAGCAGAAAATGCTAGACCCCATTTTGGTAATCCATGACATAGCAACATTGTAGGTACCATCGGAGTTGTTACAAGACAACAAGCACAAAACCAAAATTCTCAAGATCAAAGTCAAAATGAGAAGACAAATCCATTTGTATTAAAAGCTCCTACTAAAGCAAATAATGTAACAAGTTCACAACAAAGATCTCCATATGATATTAATGAACAATTAGCTACTATCACAACAAGAATATCTCTTTTGGATCTCTTAAGGACTTCCTCCATACATAGGGAAGAATTGATGAGAACTTTGAGCAAGATGATGGTACCTGAAGATATTGAACCAAATGTTGTAGTAAATGTTGTAACTTTGGATGAAACAAACTTTATAGATTTTCGTGATAAAGATATCCCTCCTCAAAGTTTGTATGGAGATAACCCTTTGTACATTACAACATTGATTGGAGATGTAGGAGTTAAGAGAGTCTTAATTGATAATGGATCATCATTAAATATATGCACATATGATTTCTTTCAAAGGTTTGGATTTAAGAAAGAAGATATGAAAAATACTAAAATGATCATCAAAGCATTTAATGATGAAACTCAAGAAACATGTGGAGTTATGAAGATCCCATTGCAAGTTGGTCCAAGGATTTTGGATACGACTATGTTTGTTGTACCATGTTTTGCATCGTACAACATTCTTCTAGGTCGACCTTGGATCAATGCAATGAGAGCAAGTACCTTCCACATTACATCAATGTGTTAAATTTGAATTTAAAAATCAATTAGTCACCATTCATGGTGATCCTAGACCATTTGATATGTGTGTTGTGGTAGAACCTGTAGGGGTTCCATTTTGTCCTGCTATATCTGTTGTTCATCCTAGTCCATCTTCATCATCAAAACCTTCTAAATCTAAATCACCTCCTAAATCAACATCATTAAAAACATATTCTAAATCATCAACATCAACAAATTCTACATCATTATCATCATCACCTTCTGAAACTATACCTAATCCATTTCCTAAATCTATAATAATAGACTTACCTCCTGAATCTACAATATTTAAATTTATAACATCTAAAGAACCAGCTAAGGAAGATAATCCATCTACTTCATATGTCATTTCAGATGAAGTATTACCGGATTTATCTTCAGTGCTTGCAACTATAGAAGAAGTTAATTTTGCTACTCAAGATTCTTTGGTACTATCTAAGTTACCACCATCTCCCCGAACATTAGGCTTACCAAAGAAAGGGAGCATTTGTCATATTGGGAGTTGTGAATTTGTGTATGCAGGATATGATTGGGGAAAATTTTTAGTTATGGAGATTACAATTGATCAAGATGGATTTGCTAAATGTTATTTCTCTAATGGATATGTAAAATCAAAACCAATGATGTGTAATATGGGTTATAGAGGTAAAGGTTTAGGACCTCATGAAAATGGAATAAAAGAACCCTTGGAGGTCGAAGAGTGGCCTGCCCGATGTGGTCTTGGTTATATTCCTACAAAAATAGAACCATTCCCATATAAATATGATGACCATATTATAACATATCAAGAGTATATGGAACAAAAATAACTTTTTAAAATGATACATACTTGTAATATGTTGACTATGGTTTATCCAAAAATGATTGCTTCTTTGGATGAATGTTTAGAGGGGGATATTTGTCATGATATATCTCTTGATGAAGTTCTAAGAAATAATTTTTTCTTTGATGGATCAATGCCATGTGTAGCTCACATAGAAGCTACTACTCCCCAAGAAGAGTTAGCTAAATGTACATTAGAAGAATTACAAGAAATGGGGGTATCACCCGCACCTCCCAACTTTGAAAGAGAGCTGAATATTGTTGTAGAAAATTTTATAAAAATCAACATTGGAACAGAAGAGAATCCTCGCATGGTCAAAATTGGATCTGAGTTAAGTGAAGAAAAACAAAAGCTATATATTGAATTTCTTACCGAATATCCTGATGTCTTCGCTTGGACATACATAGATATGCCAGGCCTAGATCCTTCTATAGTTGTGCACCATCTAGTAGTGCACCCCGATGCTAAACTTGTAAAGCAAAAACTTAGAAAAATGCATCCTAAAGTAGCACTACTAGTTAAAAGTGAATTAGAGAAGCTTTTGAATGTAAATTTTATACAAGCTATTGACTATGTTGAGTGGATATCAAATGTTGTTCCAGTAACTAAGAAAGAAGCTACTAAAATTAGGGTCTGCATAGATTTTAGAGATATTAATGTTGCATGCCCTAAAGATGACTTTCCTCTCCCTAATATGGATCAAATCATAGATTTTACAGTTGGGAGTGGGATGTTGTCCCTTATGGATGGTTTTTTAGGATACAACCAAATTAGAATAGCTCCTGAAGACCAAGCTAAAACAACTTTTATTACACCTTGGGGGACTTTTTGTTGGAAAGTCATGCCCTTCGGTTTAAAGAATGTTGGAGCAACTTATCAAAGAGCTATGACATATATTTTTCATGATATGATGTATGATATTTTGCATGATTATGTGGATGACATTATAGCTCGCTCAACTAAAGAAGATGATCACATTAATGATTTAAGAAAAGTGTTTGATAGATTAAGAGAATATCTGATACGTTTAAACCTAGATAAATGTATATTTGGAGTAAAATCTAGAAAATTATTAGGAGTTATTGTTTCTATGCGAGGCATCGAGATAGATCCTTTAAATATTAAGGCTATCCATGATATGCCACCTCCTAAAAACATATCAGAATTAAGAAGCTTACAAGGAAAATTACAAGCTATTCATCGCTTCATTGATAAATTGGCAGATAGAACAGAACCTTTTCTTAAATTACTCAAGAAAAAAATTTCTTTTCAATGGGATAAGGAATTTCAAGAAGCTTTTGATAGCATTAAACAATATCTTCTCAACCCTCCAGTGCTTGTTCCACCTAGACCAGATTGTCCTTTCATTTTATATATTTTTGCTTTGAAACTTGCACTTGGAGCTATGTTGGCTCAAATTGATGATGAAAAGAAAGAACGAGCCACATACTACATAAGTAGAACTTTAATAAGTTATGAAACAAGATATACTCCATTAGAAAAACTTTGTTTAGCAGTTGTGTTTTCTATGCAAAAATTGCATCATTATATGCTTAGTCAGAAAACATATGTCATTGCTAAATCTGATCCATTGAGGTACTTGATGAGTAGACCATACTTATCAGGATGCACAACTAAGTGGGTTCTTGCTCTTAGTGAGTTTGAACTCACATTTATCAGCCAAAAATCCATAAAAGGCCAAGTTATAGTAGATCAGTTAGTTGTTGCACCTTTAGAGTCTACTCACCCCATGAATATTGAATTTCTAGATGAGTGCCTTTATTTAGAAGAAGATCATTCTAAAACTTGGACATTATTTTTTGATGGAGCTAGATGTATGAGTGGTGCAGGTGTAGGTATTATATTAATATCTCCTCAAAAGCACCTAATACCTTTATCTTTTAAATTACAATTTGCTTGTACTAATAACACTACAGAATATGAGGCTCTAATCCTTGGATTACGAGCCGCTTTAGCTTTAAATATTAAAGTTTTATTAGTTTTTGGAGATTCTCAACTTGTGATAAATCAAATCAATGAATTTTATCAAACACGAGATGAGAAAATTCATCCTTATAAAGAGTATGTGCTTAAGCTTATTTCATTGTTTGAAAAGGTGACTTTAGAAGCCATTCCTAGAACTAGCAATCGTGTTGTCGATGCTATGGTTGTGGTTGCCTCCTTGTTGCCTTTGGAGTTAGATGATGAATATGCTACTATCATTATCCATAAACTCCAAGAACCCACTTCCTCTAAATCTTGCTTAGAGCCATTAGATGTATTTTTTATTAATGAGATCACCCTAGAACCTTGGTACATAGATATCTTTAAATTTTTGTAGAATGGGACTTTCCCTGAAGGATTAGATAGAAACCAATGTAGGCTACTACGTAAGTGAGTTATTCACTTTGTAATTGTTGGTAATACCCTATATAGAAGATCCTTTGAAGGTATCCTGTTAAGATGTCTAAACCTAGAAGAATCTAAGAAAGCCTTAAGTGAAGCCCATGATGGATCCTGTGGAGGTCACTTTAGTGGAAGTGCCATTGCTAAAAAGCTCCTTAGAATGGGCTATTTTTGGCCTTCCATGGAAAAATATGCTAATGATTATGTGCATCATTGTGACAAGTGTCAAAGACATGTTGACCTTGTCCATGCTCCTGCTCAAGAACTCCAAACCATAGCCTCTCCTTGGCCCTTCTCTAAATGGGGTTTAGATATTATTGGTAAAATCAATCCTATCTCATCTGATGGTCATAAATTTATAATAACTACAACAGAATATTTTACAAAGTGGGTTGAAGCTATACCTTTAGCTTCTTGCATAGGAGTTCAAGTTTCTAAATTTATTTTCAATCAAATCATTTGCAGATTTGGAATTCCATCTAATCTCATTTCAGACAATGGTACATGTTTTAAGAACAAATATGTTAAAAAATTATGTCAAAAATATAAAATTCAACATAGATGGTCTACTCCTTACTATCCACAAGGAAATGGCCAAGCTGAAGCATCTAATAAAACATTGATCAAAATCCTAAAAATATTAGTTAATAAAATAGGTCGTGACTGGCATATACAATTATATCCTGCCTTGTGGGCTTATCGAACTAGTGTTCGTACTCCTACAGGTGCTTCACCTTTTGTCTTGGTCTATGGTGTTGAAGCAGTTTTTCCATTTGAGTTAGAAGTTCCTTCTTTAGCTCTTCTACTTCAAGATGCCGAAGTAGGAGATGAATATCATGCTGGCAGATTAAGTCAGTTGGAACTTCTAGATGAAAAGTGCATCCATGCTTTAGAGCATCTTCACGCCTACCAAGACAAACTTAAAAGATCATATGCAAAGAAAGTTCATAATAGATCCTTTGAAATTGGAGATCTAGTCTTAAAAGAAAATAAAAAAAATACTAATGCAAGAAAAGACCTTAAAGGAAAATTCTAGCCTAATTGGCTTGGACCATTTATCATCACTGCCAAATTTGGATCAGGTGCATACAGATTGGCTACCTTGGATGGAAAATATCTCAAGGAACCCATGAATATTATGCATCTGAAAAGATATTATGCATAAAGCCAAAAGTCTTATCATTGTACATAGTTGTAAATAGTTTTTCTTATGTATTTCAATATACCCTCAAAAATAACCAAAAAAATTACAAAATCTAAAATCTACAAAAATATTTCAAAGCATTATTAGATCATTATCTCTGCATCTATTATCTACTAAGATTGCAAGTTATATTTTCATTTACTTCAGATTAATTCAAAGGTTATCTTGAACCATGCACTAAAATTCACATATTTAATAAGTTTTGGATTTCGTTATTTTGATTATAAATCTCTCTTGTACCAAAGAACACTATTACTTCATTAAATAATTTTGAGTATTGTGAATGATTTTGCTACTTCTTGAACCAAGAACACATTTTTACATATTAAAATGATTTGTTGCAAATTCGATAAAGTGATACTACTTAGTAAATCCTAATACCTTAAGTGAAAAAGTTTCCTTGCTATCCTATCATGTGCATGGTCTAGAATACTGAGAAATTGGCAAAAGGACAAGCTCCTCCCTACCCGAATAAAATCCCTTGCTCTACGTCTAATCTGAGCAAGTATCCCAAAAAGAAAAAGAAAAAGAAAGAAAAAAAGAAAAAAAAGAAAGAAAAGAAAAGAAAAAAAGAAAAACAAGAAAAATGTTCCAAAGCAATAAAATCCCCTTGTTCAAAAATGAACAAGAAATCCCTATCCTATAAATGTGAAGAAAAGAAGGGAGTATTGAACTTGAATCCCTAGAATTTCTCAGTTATTCAAAAACCATGAGGTAAACCCCATAACAGGTGATTTGTGCCCAACTTGCTTGACATTGGGTAATTCCTTCTCACATGGCGATATGTCTGTCACATTAGTAATTTTTCTTTTGTATAGACCAATGTCCGCATTTGGATTAGCTAGATTTTGGTAATTTGATTTACATAGTAGTTCAGTACCAAAGCATGCACAAAATCATGGTCAAATGAACATTTCACTCGCACACACATTGGTTCATTCAAAGTTTGCTTTATCATTAACGTACTCAAAATCGGTAAATTAACCTTACAAAGCACACACATTTGTTACTTGAGAGATTTTGTATCATTATGACAATCAAAACAAATAATGAATTCACTTTTCACACACTGGTTCTAGATAAATTTGAATTTGTCTTAGAAATAAGTTAAAATATTTCTTTGGAATTTTGTTAGATAATCAATTTCAATTCTTTGCATTAATTCCTACAAATTATTTTATCATCATAGCACAATAATTTATTTCAACTATATCTATTACAAAATCAAAATTTATATCATCATGCATTTCATTTTGATTTTCGTGATGATGGTATAGTTCCTAAGTAATTATTTCTCTTTAAATTTCACACTTAGGAATTTTATGCCTAGCGCAAGTCATCTTTCTAATTTTTCATGCCCAACAATGATTTCATAAAACTATTATAAAAATATTTTGAATATGTGACATAATGATCTATCCAACACTAATTTTGCATTTTAAAAAGAACACACAAAATTTATATCATCCTGCATTTCATTTTGATTTTCGTGATGATGGTATAATTCCTAAGTAACTATTTTCTTCAAATTTCACACTTAGGAATTTTATGCCTAGCGCAAATCATCCTTCGAATTTTTCATGCTTTGATCAATATATTTCACAAACATTTATCAAATACATTGTTCTCAAACAAACATCACACATATTCTTTTCATCACAAAAGCCTTAAGATTATTCTTAAGCATACAACCATTTTTAGCAATATCAAAAACATTCCTCACAAAACAGGATTAGCTTCGTGACTTAGCGAGCTTTGAACTCCACCAATAGTCACATAACAACACAACATCCTTTGAGGTTTATTGCTAAAATCTATCAAAATTTATCATTATTCCAAAACACCTTTTTCAAAAACACATTTTCAAAATTAAATCATTTTTAATAATCCATTTATCATTTTCAAAGCATGATTAATAACATCTCATCATCCAAAAATTAAAATGCAAAATTAATCAAACAAAACACATGAAGTCACATAAGAGACAAAAATATATATATATATATATATATCTCAAAAATCCATATACAAAAATAAAGTTAGACCGATATGCCACAATCCTCAAAATAGGCATACTTAGTCAAATATATCATACAACTATACAAATATCTAGGCTCACTCCCTAGAAGCCCTAGAACTCTATGCCTCATCATCTCTACCAGGGGGTGGAGGTGGTGGTGGCATCTCTCATGTCTCCATAGCAGTCCTAGAGGAAGTCGCCCTGGATGAAGAGCGGGATGACCCAACTCGAATCAGCTCTACAATATCTACAGGGAGAGGCTCTCTCCGATCTGTAGGTACTAATATGAAATATAGAGTCCGATAGAAATTCATCTGCTGCACTACCCATAGTAGCTCATCCCCTACCCGACTCCGCTTAGATCGACCTATCTAAGTCGGTGTCACAGCCCCAGCTCCCTATCCCACCTGAGCCCGAGCCTCTACCAGCTCTCCCTCCAGAGTCTGAATCCTACTGCACAGACCTACATCCTCAGCTCTAGCCTATGCTAGCTCTCCCTCCAAAGACTCTATCATAGTCTTCTAGGTCACATTCTCCCCCTGTAGCCTAGCTACCTCTACCCGTAGAGCAGCCATCTCACTGCTCTCCCCCTCCTCCAAAACCCTCTTGCCCTTCCTAGGTGAGTATGGTCTCTCCTCCTAGTGAGTGGATGCTCCTCCCTCCTCCTGGGGTGATGCTCTCCTCTCCTACCTATCCTGGTGGATCTGTCACCTCTAAGATATGTGTCCACCCCGAGTACGAGGACCTAGTCTCCTCAAAGATGCCTGGGTAACCGACTACTCCTACTGACTAGTCTCCTAACGTTATCTAAAAACTCGATCAATTATAGACACTGCACTCCTCCATGGTGTCAACCAAGTAGGATGGATACTAGCATACCATACGTATCTATATATCACCCCAACATCATCCCCAACCACTATCTCTACTAGAGCATCATCAGGCTCAAGATCCAAAAACTCCACCAAGTTGGGAGCCCCACTAAAAGTGGTAGGATCCCGAGTAGACCTAGCAAAAGTGATATTCCTATAATAAGGAATATCCTACTAGAGCCCAAACTATCATTGCACCCGATCAAAATGGTGCAACTCTACCTCTCCCTCATGCATCCATACCCAAATGGTCCGCTTGACATGGGCCAACTCAAATGCATCCTCCCCCCATCCTGGTAGCCCTCTCCAAGGCCTCCATGTAATATCATCAACAGTAACTCATCTATGAGCCACATACTCCACTAATAGTAATTCATCTCCCCGTCCTCCCTATAAAGGCCAATAAAATACCCTAGGTCTATCATCCACTACACCGGGCTCATCATCTATCCCTCAAGCTAGAGGAAGCCCTGTAGGTCACTGGATAGCTATGTGCTCCCAACACCACACATGTAGAAATGATGTCAAAATGAGGCCCTTGCCCCCCTTGTAGACTACTCTATGCAAAAATATATACAGTCTACATAGGAGGAAGGAACCCCAAGCAAAGCGGAGCCTCTGGTCTCTCATATCGTAGACGACCTCTGCTAATATCCAGGGTAACTGCATCCCACTGGGATGGCATAAAATTAATCCACCCACAACACCACTCAATAGCACTATCAATCGAGAGACTCCCTGTCCTCCTGAGTCTCTCAATAGGAACTCCTCCCTTCCTCAATAGGAAGCTAGGATCTCCAATCAACCTCCTCATAGCCTAGCCTTGGTTGCTAGATGCGGCAACCCGAGCACCCCATAGTGGTAACCTCAAAATCTACTAGACATCCTCTAAGGTAGGAGCCATCTCCCCTATAGGTAACCAAAAGCAAGAGGACTCCGGATACCATCTCTCTACTAATGCTATCAGAAGTCGCATGTCTATACCAATATGTGGCATTTCTACCACATGTGTCAGACCCACTACCTCTAGATAGGCCAGCTCTAGGTCTGGAAGGTCATCTAAATCTGCCTGGAGACTACCATATATCCACTCCTTATTCTTTAACTCCTCCAACTGTCAAAATAAAAACATAAAATAACAAAATATTAGTAATTAAATTTAAAACATTTAATCAAATATAAATATAGTTCAAAATCGTATCAAAGAAAATATCATATCAATTTTGTCATATCTTTTATTTTATCTATCATTTATATTCGTATCATACGATATCGCTCATATCGATACGATATTGACAAATGGTATCGATTTCTTCAATATCGTACCATACGATATTGTAAAATCGTTACGATTTTGTAAAATCATTACGATTTCATAATTAGGGCTACGCGACGATAGCCATGCCCTAAAAATTTAAATTTAATAAAAATTTAACAAAAACAATGCAAAATCTAATGCAAACAAGTAAAAATGCATACTCGGAGTGCTCCATCTCCTGCTTAGACCAAATCGATGTGATGTGTAGCTCCTGCCATGTTTTTCTCCAGAGCTTCGATAGAAAGTAGTAAAAGATAAAATGAATTAAACTTCGTAACTTTTCTATATCATTTTACTCTTAATTTTTGAGTTTTTTATCCAAAATGTCAAATTTGGGATAAAAACTCGAAGGGGGTACCATAAACATCATATTTCAAAACAACTTGCATTAAAACTTAAAATCATCAACAAAAAATTGCAATAAAATTTTGCTTTCTCGTAAAACGTGCCACACTTTTCTTTAACGCAATTTCTTCCGAAATTACGCTAAAGAGGGGGCAAAATGTAGCACCTTAAAATTGACCCATTTGCATAAAAACATAAAATATTGAAAAATAATAATTGTTGCATTTACGTACCTCGAAAATTGTGCTCAATAGTAGAGATCGTACTACGATTAGCAAAATCGTAGTACGACCTTCAAAATCGTAGCACTATTTTCGTCTTACGATCCTTGTGATCGGCGTACGATATCGCAGATCGTAATACGATCTTGCTCTGAAATAGAAAAATTAAAATTAGAAAATGACAATTTAGCTTCAAACGTCTTTTATCCCTATTTGTGTAACTATGCATGAAACCTGGGATTCGATTCATCTGATTTTACTCAGTTTGGAAGAGGTTGTAACAAAATGATCTCCTCCCCCTATTCTGGTTACTCCTCCCTGCCTATTTAATCAGGCTCAAATCATTCGAATTCCCTCTTGGCATTCTGAGATACTCTTGCTTAAATTTTACATTTTTTTGTTCCTAGTTTTCTTGCTGTAATTTGCAGGATCGAAGACTATCATTGCAGATCAGTTGATGGTGTTGCAGATTGGAACTATGGTCGTACGACGATATCACTGGTTTGGTGTACGATATCACCAGTTTGGTGTACGATCCTACCAAGAATGCTACGATATCGCCTGCAATCTGCTTGGGGGCAACCCTGAGTTTTGGTTTATATTTTTGATATTTGTTTAAGTAGATTTCTATTTCATTTAGCACTATTCCTCATATAAGCATTAAGTTTAATCATTTGCATTCTTGGAGTTCACCTAAAATCTCATGTAATTGCATGTTTTAGGTAATTAGATGCATTTGTTTATCAATTCATATCATTATTATTGCTTACAAAATTTATTGAATTTAAAATATATCATGCAAAATATAATCTGAAGCATAGAATTATAGATCAAATTATTTTATATCCTTCACCCATGCATTTGTTGTCTTCTATCAAAATCAGATTAGTCTGTCTGTATTTAGGTAATACGATCTTGCAAATCGTAATACGATATCATCTATTTCTATACGATCTGGACTGCATACAAATTTTAGAACCTTCATTAGACATCCGGATATAGGTAAGGTTTAAATATCTTCTTAGGCATTGCATAAATTTATACATTCTGTTTTTTGTATTCTTTTGTCTACACTTGAAGTTAAAAGTGCATGTAGCTTAGTTTAGTTTGCATATTGGCCAAACTTAGGTATGTGTGATTTGAATAAAAATGAACCCATTAAAACAAATCTTGAAACCTAGGCTCGGAAACAGCCACAAAATGTTTCCTGGTGAACCCAAAACCCATTCGTCAAAAAATCACCATATATAGAAGGTACGATTAAGTACCTCTCTTTTGAGGTGTAGACCACTCATTCTCCCATTCCCCTCTAAGGTGCGGATCCATCAGCCTTGAGGAAAGGAGTGCGAGAATTTTTGGCTACATCTAGAATTTTAAATGACATTTGAACTGAGGTGACAAAATACATCATTGGAATGACCTAAAGCTCTGTTGTCTGATGAAACCCTCCTAAAACTAGATTGCTCAGATATTCTTGATGTTGGTTGCTTTCCACAATTAATCCTAGTTTTTCATGTCTTACATTGAGTGCTTCTTGACTACCTACGCAGAATGTAATTTCTCTACCTAAAGAATGCAATAGCATCAAATCCTCCTTAATTTATTTATTTTATTCATTCCTAGGGAAGTATTTAGTTGCTCATCAAATCGAATTTTCTCTTCATGATTGCTAAACTCTAGGTACACTAAAAATTCTGCTTGGATGTTGTTTAAACTTGCAATCCCTATGTTGGGTGATCCACAAATTGAACTAGTAGATAATTTCAATACCTCTTTACCAACAAAGGCTCTCAATCCAAGGCTCTCAATCCACAGTTGTAATAGAAGGGAATATTTATCTTCTGGTAAAAATGCGCAGCTCCAAAAATGTCATCTAATACCACTTAGAGTATTCCTCTTCCTAGATTAAATTAGAATGCAAATTATAATCTCAAACAACAATTTTATTAATTAAATATGCTACTTAATGAGGGAAAAGTCCTGTAGCCACTTAGAGAGGGAAAAATCTCTTGCAAACACACAAAATGATAAATGATCGATAATCTATTAAATCAAATGTATTCTACCCTATTTATAAGAATTGATGAATAAGTAATAATATTGGATTTATATAGTCTACTCCATTAGTATTGTAACAACAAGTATATGGTACTGTAGTAGATGTTACACCAAAGGTCATTTTCAAGGATGTGATCATAGAACATGATACAATTTATGCCTTAGTTAAAAAGTATAAACACCTTATTTGGGACAAAAGGAAGAATAAATCTATGATAATCCTTATCTAGGCAACAAATGTTACACCAAAAGTTATTATCAAGGATGAGATGATAGAGCATGATACAATGGTTCTTAATGTAGAGGGTTAATATGTAAATTTCACATATATTAGTTAGTTTTTTCAAATATTCAAAAATTGGATTGAATATATTACTCCATAAATTTTCTTTCATAATATCTTTTTACCTTCTCATGTTCTCTGGTTCAAAAATCAAGGATAAACTAATGGGTGTAGCCTATGTTTTAAAAAATGATAGCCTATATTTAAGATAGTGGAGTAAGTTATTTATTTATTTATTTATTTATGGAGATGTAAACTACTAGAAATATTAAGTGTGGGTTAGGGGTTTTCGATTTATATATCAGCTTATGACTAAGGAGGTTTTGAAGAATATTGGTAATACTTTAAAAGGAATTCATCTCGGAGGGACTAACTACTAAGGAGAAAAAACATGTTATGTATACTAGAAAATATGTTTCCATGAATATTTCAAAATATTTATAAAAATATATTAATTTTTTAAGATTAAATTTGAATCAAGAAAATAGGATCAAAAAGTGGATTATAAAAATTGCAATATGATTTCTCAAAATTTAAAATACTAACCACATGACAAGATATTTCCAAAATAAAATGATCTAGAAGGAGATGAAAATTATTGATCATAAAACAAACTACAAGATGAATCAAGAAGATCACATTATAGTAGAAGTTGGATCAAGGATTTTCCACTCTCAAAGAAGTGGAAAAGAAAGACCCCTACATCATCAAATGATGAGGGTAATTACTATTCACTTAGATCAACCATTAGAAGAAAACTAGGAAGGATGTAAGGAATGAGGAATTATAATGTGTATGTTCAAATTCAAAAGGAATTAAATATACAAAGGAATATGTGGAGGTAAATTTTTAAATAAAGAATCTAGAAGATTTCTAGTTTAGTCTAGGGGTGAGTGCATGCTATTGTGGCTCACTTTCATGTCATGTCTTTTTTGGAAATCATGCAAAAAAATATCGTTATATGAATATTTTTTTGTGTTCCCAAAGCAAAAACTAGGCCTTTGCTCATACTTAATATTGCATAAAAAAAGCCTTCACATGAAACAAATTTGTTGACTTGTCTACTGATGTGCTAGCCATTGTGGAAGAGGGTGGTAGCAAGAAAAGGTCCTTCATGCCAAGAAACCTTTGCATGAAGGTTCATTCATATGGAAAAAACTTCATGCACAAAATGGCCACCTAGGGCACAAATGGCCTCATACTTCATTGTTAAGACAACAACATTGGGTCATAGATAGGAATAGAAAAATCCCTTCATGCAAATGGGAAAAAAAATCCTCCAAATCATCATCAAACCCAAACACATTTATTCCAATACCATCTGCATTGGCGTTCACATCAACATCCTATTTGTATGTTATGCACAAAATTTATGGAGGTCTTTTTTCTTTTGAAAATATTCTTTTTTATTAAGTTTTTTCTTTTGTTTGTTTTTTCATTTTTCAAAAAGGGAGGTTTTTCTCCAAAAGGGTGGGGTGATGGTTCTTTTTCCTAAAACAATGGTGGAGGGGTTTTTTTTGTCAAAAAAAAGGGACATATATTGTTTTTTAAGGGTTAAAAGTTTTTCAAAGAGGGCTTTAAATTATATATATATATATATATATATATATATATATATATATATATATATATATATATATATATATATATATATATATATATATATATATATATATATATATATATATATATAATTTAAGATGCAAACATTCAATAATGAAGTCGATTATATTACACGAAACACTAGAAGAAATATCATAAACTATACAAAACAAAATAAACCCTATAATGTGTGAAAACCTGACATTAATCCTAACATTATTATAAAATTATTAAAACTATAAACCAATTCAACCCTCTCCAACCAAACATGTACCACATCATGAGAGAGAAAATGAGGGACAATATACAAGGGTGATCAAATTTTGAGGAGATTGATGACTTTTTTTCCTTAGTCCCTTTTGGTAGAGGATTGACCATGTTATACACACTCAAAGAAAATTTGATGTTATAGGGTGACTAGGTGTGTACACCCATATATGGTTATTATGATTTATCTATGGTTTATTGTGCATAATAAAAACTACCTAATAATGATGAGATCCCATGCTATTTTTACTTGAAGCTTCATTATGAGTTACATTATAATATCAATATTGACTATACATCCACACCATATTATGAAGGGATAGGGTTTAGGCCATTCATGGGACCATACAAAGTCTAGGATGATAGTTCTTGGAGATGATGAGTGACCTAGGGCTTTATGTGGGGATAAGCCAATGACCTTTACAACCTCTATGTCAGTTGGGTGTCTAATAGTGAAGGAGGTGGTCAATAAGATACATTGATCACTTTTTTTATCATATCAATCAAATCATAGGACCTCTCCAAGAGTTACACCAGTTATACTAGGCCATCTATAGTTACATAACTACTAGTTCTACTTCTTATGACCCACCCTCCTCTTAGATTCCCTATGAGGTATTGTTACTAGATACTAGTTATACTTCTATAATATACATTTCTTTGATAGGGATCAACTTGCCAATATTACTCACACACTCTTAAGGGGTCTGTATGTTATACATTTATTACATGGAGTGTTTATGAGTGATGTGGTTAATAGATGGACCACCAATGCGATAATCAAAACATATTATTCTCTAATGGAAGCATATAAGTATCATGTTACTTCTATATACGAGGTTAGGAAGTCATCATTCCATGTAGATAGTCATGAATCAACACGTCAATGTTTGACGTAGGGGTATTGATGTTGATACCCATAACCATAGTCTTGATGGAGACTAGGATACTAATGTTCATATTATTGACCATGCAAATGATGGGGAGAGATATGTTGATTTTTAGATAGCCACTAAGGCTATGCATAAAATTAAGAAGGATGTTGAGATTCTACATTAGGCAAAGGTTAATGCCAATATAGTATAGAAGTATCTAACTTCTAGTGAGGCCCTTATTATCCTACACCACCTCCTAGATATAGGATAAGCGAGGATGACATGAATGAGGTGGACACATAGGTAGAGGTTCATCCACAACATGATGACACTATAGACCTCATAAATTTTAGTAGATATGACTTTGATGTGTAGTTCTAGCCTAGCATGAGAGTACATGATCTTCAACTTTTACTTAATAAATTTAATTACTTATTTAATAATTTAAATTTTATTTAAAAATAATTTAATCCTCTACATGTATATAAATATTTATATTAAATTATATGTTTATTTTACATCTTGTTTTGGATATATTACAATTAAATGGAACTATGTATCCAATAACATCATAACTTGGACATGCATAAGATGTTGGCTTTGATGGGAAAGTATCTCATGAAATTCATGATACTTTATCCACTCATTCTCCTTTTATGGTCATGCTTTAATGGAGGAACAATGAGGTGGTTTTAATCCCATAATTGTCTATGTTTTTAGTGCCATCATAGATCACACATGATTCAAGTTGAGATGGATCCAACCTCTAAATATGCTATGTAGGTAAAAAAATCATGTTACCATTCAAAAATTTATGCATGTTGTAATTTAATTTATTATTTATTATTATTTTTTTTGGTAAAAAGAGGGATAATTTTTTTATTGAAATCAGAAAAACATACAAGAGTCAAGAATCAGATTACAACAAAACTACCTCATCTAGGAATATAAGCTTTTAATAAACTAGTAAGAGTTTGAGAGCACGCTGAAGGAAGTTGATGCCACTCCCTAACACTCTAACCTTCTTGAAATTCAGAGGCCCATTTAGCCAAACAATCAACAACACCATTCTACTCCCTTGGAATATGAGTAAAAGCAATGAAATCCATATGACAATGAAAATGAAGAATCTACCTAACCACCCCTCCCAACCTCCAATTAATATTTGTAATATTACAAGTATTCAAAAAATTAATGATAATTTGATTCACAAATTATCCTGCACCAACCCAAAGCATATCCTTGCTCCAATGCATAAATAACAACAAGGGCTTCCATATAATTATTGGTATGCCTTCCTTTAAAACATGAGAACAAGAAACATACGACACCATTGCA
The DNA here is from genome assembly GCA_028583015.1 of Wollemia nobilis. NCBI lineage: Eukaryota > Viridiplantae > Streptophyta > Pinopsida > Araucariales > Araucariaceae > Wollemia > Wollemia nobilis. The sequence continues at coordinate 1,044,041 of JAQPPZ010000159.1, forward strand.
ATCACGTCCTACTCCACCAATACCAGCTTTTCTAGGATTACCTCTTGAAGACCAATCAATATTAATATTAAGAACCCCCCTAGGAGGGGGCTGCCATCTACCATCTCTCTGCACTCTGTTATTGAATCCCCTCATGCTAAAAGAAATAGTAGCACATGGACTAGATACTGTCAAACCTAAACCATGCATAATCTGAACCTCCACTATGTTCACAAGAATATTAATCTGATATTTAGTAGACATAGTTTCCTGGATCATTCTCAAAAAATTTTGCCAAACTTGAAAATTAGAGAGCTTTCTTCCTTAAAAAATTCTTCGATTCCTTTTTATCGCTCCAAATTTTTTGCATCCTTACCTTCAGGCTATAGGATCCGTGCCCGAAAGGGGAATGCGAGAAGGATGGGACAATACCTCGGACTGAGAGGCCCTTTGAAGGTCGCGCCTCTTGGGGGAGGGGTATAAGGGTGAATTTTTGATGGATGGTGGGTTCACCAGGAAACTTTTGAGTGGCAGTTTCCACGCCTAGGTTGAGAATGGTTTTGATGTGTTCATTTTGTGCTTTAATCATTCATATCCTAGGTTTGGCCAAGATGAATCTAAGCTATTCTATATGCCAATGCTGATTTATATGAATACAAAGAACATGAATAAGTGCTAAACATAGAAAGTATGCTAATAAGACAGAATATACCTGATTTCGGATGTCTGATGCAGATTCTGAGTTTTGTAGAAGTCCAAATCATCTCAAATCGTACGTAATCATCTGAAATGTCACAGAATCATCTCAGATCTCAGTCGGTCATCTGAGATCAGACGAGATCATCGTCGATCTGATGAATTCGTCAAAAACCTGCAGTCACAGAGATAGATACCAAAAACCAAAAATACAACTACAAAAGCAAGGGGAAATGATAGAAATGATAGTAAATTTGCCTAAATGATAGATCCAGATAATGATTAAAGGAAAATGCATTACTTTAATAATTTATTTTAACTTTAGCATGCATCTATACTAAATGAGGTGAACTCCAGGATGCAAGAATAAAATAAACCAAGCTAATGCATAAGAAAATGAAGAGAAAAGATAAGAAAATGCAAACTTCGGGCTTTGATTGCCCCCAATATGGACTACAGTCAGGATCACCTCCAATCGTACGAGATCATCGCCGATCCTCGACAGGATCGTCCGAAATCGTCTGGAATCGCCTTCGACGATCCGAGCTTGCTTCGACTGAAAAACAATAGAATTCCTGCAAGAAAACTTGAAATACAGAATGCAAACGATGGTGCGAGGATGTTCTAATGCACAAGGAACTAAATTTGTAGGGAAATCAGTCAGCTAGGGGGTTCAGGGGGGTAAACTAAGAAAATCCCAGTTTATATAGGATTAGGGAGAGGTTAGGAGGTTGGAGATCATCCCAATTTGGGAGATCTCCAATGGGGGAGACTCTAACCGCGCAGACACGCTTTCTGCCCAAGTTAGAGAAGTTGTTGAAACAAAAGCTAATTATGAAAATTTGGTTTTGGGACGAAATCGTCTGGACGTTCTGTTCCAGATGAATTCGTCAGATCTGGGATGATTTCGTCTGATCGGCGACGATATCGTCCAACGGTCAAAACAAATCCTAAAAATGGCACGGAAAACAAGGGGAGCGGGTAACGGGTGGTTAACGGCGTTTTGGGTTAAAATTCAAATTTTTATCTTTTTACTAAGGTTTAACTGCGCCAATTTTAGGGTGCTACATTTTGCCCCCTCTTTAGCGAATTTTTCGAAGAAAAATGCGTTAAAGACGAGTTCTTCCCATTTTACGAGAAAGCAAAAATTTACTCAATTTTTAGACGACGATTCTAGGTCGAATCGTACGACTGCTGACTATGGTGCCCCCTCCGTGTTTTTACCCAAATCGAACGTTTGAGGTAAAAGCGCGGAAAAGCAAAATTAAAAAAAAATGTTGTTGATTTTAAATAAAATTAAGAAAATAGGGAAAACCCTAATTCATTTTTACTGTTCATTTTTTACTGTTTTAGAGCTCTGCAGACAAAATGGTTGAGACAGCGCACAGATCGACAGAGGTCCGACGCGGGCTACGGGTAAGGATCTAATCCTAGTGAATGATGTTTGAATTTGTTTTGTGCAATTTTTTGTTTTAAATTTTGATTGTTTTGGGGCATCGTGGCCGTTTTTAGGCCATCGACGACGTCGGGATGAAATCGTCCCTATTTCATCGAAATCATCCCTAGATCGTCGATTTCGTCTGAGGGTGAAATCGGTGAACTAGGGGCGATCCCGTCCAACAAGGGGTGATCCCCAAGTTGTGAAATCAGAGATGATTTCATCCTACAAAGGATGATTTTGCCCAATTTAGGATGATATCATCCAATAGTGGACGATATCATCATTGTTATGAAATTAAGCTTGTTTGAATTGCATTTAATTGATTTTAATGATTGGTTTATTAATGAATTTTGTTGTTTTATTATTTGTTTTGTAGAGGGGATTACTAAAGAGTCGAGAGTGGAAATACGGGGGGCTGAGAGATGACATAGCCATGCTCGACCAGGCGGAGCGCGACCGACTAGCACAAGTCGGTTTGTAGCATGTGGCAGAGATGCCACAAGTACCGACGGACATGGGGCTATTGACAGCCCTAGCAGAGAGGTGGTATCCGGGGTCATCCTGCTTTTGGTTATCGACAAGGGAGATGGCTCCCACACTAGAGGATGTATGGAGGATCTTGAGGATCCCCATACAGGGACGACTGATGACTCCTATGGCCAATCAGGGCCAGGCGATGATGAGGCTGAGCGGAGACCCGAGCTTCGCCCTGGAGAAGGGCGGAGTGAACATCGAGTCTCTAAGGTAGATGCTTGGGGCATCTAGGTTGACTCAGGTTTTGGTCGAGATAGTGGGTGGCTTACTATTGTGCCACCAGAGCGGGTGCAGATTACCCTGGCTCCTATCAGATGTGGTCTACGACATGAGAGACCATGGGTACAGATATTCATGGGGCAGATTTGTACTGTGCCGCTTGTATAGGATCCTGCATGGGGTCGTATACAAGGGAGGCCGATGTCTGGTTGTGACATCACTACTGTAGGTTTGGTGCTGGGAGCACATCACGGTGCGGAGGCCGATAGGGCTCCCACTGATAGGGGTTGACCGGGAGAGGCCCCGGGTTTTCTATTGGTGGTTACAGAGGGGGTCACAATGGCGGATAGATCTGTCGATGTCACGGAGGTTGCTAGATGACCTCATCCTAGACCAGATCACCTGGAGGCCATGGAGGGAGCATCCAAGGTGGGCAGAGGATGAGCAGGAGCTGGCTCACATCAAGCGAGTCTACTGGCTGAGGATGGAGCGAGGAGAGGTAGAGCTCCACCGCTACGACCGAGTTTTGTGGTAGTTCGGTCTTCAGTAGGGGATCCCTTCTCTTAGGGATTACGAGTACTCCCGGACTATTCGAGATAGTACTACACTGAGTGGGGCTCCAGACATGCAGTGATTCTAGAGCTAGGATGCAGACGATGCCCCCATCCAGCCAATGGATGGTGATGACGCTGGGGTTGTCGACGGATACGATGCCTGGTACGTAGGCATCCGCCCTCCTCGGATGACGAGGGCACAGGGTCCGGTGCATGCCATTGTGCGATGGATGGGGAGGCGGTACCAGGCTACTATTGAGGTAGCACGAGGTCACGATGGGAGAGAGCAGCGATGAGGTCTCCATAGAGAGACGCCAGAGGATGCCACAGGCTCCACAGAGGCCGCAATAGACAGGGAGGAGGGAGGAGGGATTCCCTTCTTAGTAGGGGGAGAGGCCACCATCGCCCGATAAGGGCAAGGGTATCGAGGTGGGGGAGAGCAATGAGATGGTGGCTCTCCGGGTGGAGAATGCCCACCTTCGAGCTTAGGTGCAGACACTTCAGGATGAGGCTACATGTCTCAGGGCTTAGAGCGGAGGGGCGAGCACTCGGGATCTGGCATGGGCTATTGCTCAGACCATATTCTACAAGGGGTTGTACTATCATATGGTCCCAGAGGGGCAGAGGATACCATTTCTAGCCCCCATTGTGGAGCCGATCATGATGGGATCATCGAGGACATCCTCACGATCGACGACGAGGACCCGGGACACAGCCCGGACCTCTATGGGACCACCTCCTCCACCTCAGGGCGGGAGAGGAGATGAGGCTGAGAGCTCGAGGGCTTCTCGAGGCTAGCTGCTATAGAGTGCAGATTGATTGTATTATTATTACTTTTTGATGGGATTGAGTATGCCAGGGTATTGATTGTGGCATACCAATCCAGATGATGTACATAATTGATTGATATATATAGATTATCTTTTTGATGATATGACTTGTGTATATGTTGTATGATGCTTTAATATTTGAATTTTGTGATTGATTATTTATGTAATTATGTCATTGGAAATAAATTGTAATGTTATGTCATGCCATAAAATTGTAAATGAAATAATCTGATGTGGATAAATTGGTTGTGTTGTGGTGTGTTTTGATGAAAAATAAAAGGGACTTCTAACAATAATTTCAAAGGACATTGTCGTTGTTATAGACCATTTCATGGAGTCGCCGCTCACTAGGTCGTCAAGCTAATCCCAGTATAGAAATATTGTTAAAAGTAAAAGAGTGCTTAAGAGACTGTCTTAAGACTTTTGTGTTGTGATGAGGAGAAATGGTGATGATTTGTTTTCAGATTTTCATAAAAATATTATGCCTGAAATATTAAAGAAATATGATTTTTGCTAGGCATAAATTCCTAAGTGTGATAAATTTTTTGAATAAGTCCCTAGGAACTATACCATCATTGCAAAATTAAATGTTGACATAATGACATAAAATAGAAAAATTTGCGTTCTTTTTAAAGCACAATTGGGTAACATAATGATGTAAGCCATATGTTTTTATGAATTTAAAATGAATGGGAAATAAAATAAGAACAATGGTTTGCGCTAGGCATAGAATTATAGGTACATACTTATACCATCATCACGAAATCCAAAAAAGAATTTGATATTTTAGTTTTATTGCATGATTGATTTTTTGGTATTGAGATAAACAAAAAAAAATAATATATAAACATGACTTTATTTGCAGCATTTTTGAAGATGTGAAAGAAATTTTTTTGTTTGTTGGAAAGACATATATTTAATTGTTTTTATGCTAAGCAAATGTTCTTAAATAAGAAGATGAAATGATTCGAAAAGAATTGCAGAGATATTTTAAATTATCTCAAAGACAAAATGTAGATTTATAAGGAACCCTCATGTGCAAATGTGAGTTCATTACCGATCTTGATTTATCATAATGATACAAAATCTCTCAAATACAAATGTGTGTGCAATTGTATTGTTCATTCACCAATTTTGAGCAAGATAATTTGATACAAGTAATTTGAATGAACCAAATGAGGGTTCATTGACCATGATTTATATGCATGTAACCATACCAGACTACTATGTAAGTCAGGTCATCAAGAGCTAGCTAATCCATAAGCCGACATAGGTCTGTACAAAAGAAGGTCGCTAATGTGACAGACATATCACCATGCTAGGGATTACCCAAGGCCAAGCGGGTTGGGCACAAACCACCTGTTATGGGGCTTACCTCATAGTTTTCGAATAATTGAGAATTCCGGGATTCAAGCTCATTCAAGGGGTAGGGAAAAGGATTTTAGTGTTGTTTGCTTCTTTTCTCTTCTTTTTTTTTTTTGTATTTTTTTGTATTATTTTTCTTGGAACTGAGATAATGCTGAAATATTGCTGCGATGGTACAAAATAATATTTTTCTTTTTCTCATTTTCTTTGACTTTTTCTTTTTCTTCCTATACTAGGGATACTTGCTCGGATTGGTTGTAGAGCAAGGGATTTTTATTCTGGGTAGGGGTGAGCTTGTCCTTTTGTCAATTCTCAAAGATTCTAGACCATGTGCATGATAGGATAGCAAGGGAAACTTTTCGCTCAAGAAACCATTTCTACTATGTAGCATCATATCGAATTTGCAATGAAATCATTTTAATGTGAAGAGATATACTTGGTTCAAGTAAATAACAAGATCAGTTCTCTATGCTCAAAAACTTTATTTAATTCAACTGTGGACTTTGATATAAGAGAGATTAATAATCATACCAAATAAAATCAAGATATTTATTCATGTGAGTGTGAAAGTGCGGGATTCCAAATAAATGCTAATTTATCCAAAATAATTGAAAATATAACTGCAATACTTCAAGAATTGACAAGTACAAAAATAAAAGATGTTTTTGAAGATTTTGATGATTTTGAAGTTTTTATATTTTGATTTTAATTTATGAATGGAAAGAATAAATACTATTACTATTTTTTGAAATTTTTATATGGATGACGAAAATGAAACAATATGCAAAATAAAAATATATACAAATGATGAAATGACCAAATGTTATGCATAATAGCGCTTAAGATGCATAATGTTCATAGGTTCTTTAAGATCTTTACCATCTAAAGTAGCTAATCGGTATGCTCCTGAGCCAAATTTAGCAGTGATGATATACGGGCCAAGCCAGTTAGGTTCAAATTTACCTTTAAGATCTTTAGTTGCATTAGTATTTCTTTGATTTTCTTTTAAGACAAGGTCACCGATCTCAAAGGATCGATGATGAACTTTCTTGAGGTATGCTCGCTTGAGCTTGTTTTGGTAGGCACGAAGATGCTCCAAAGCATTGATGCGCTTCTCATCTAAGAGTTCCAGCTGACTAAATCTGCCAACACGATATTCATCTCCTACTTTAGTATCTTGAAGTAGCAGAGCCAAAGAAGGAACTTCTAATTCAAAGGGAAAAACAGCTTCAGCGCCATAAACCAAAACAAAAGGTGAAGTGCCCGTGGGAGTGCGAACGCTAGTTCGATAAGCCCACAAAGTAGGATATAATTGGATGTGCCAATCTCGACCAGATTTATTGACCAATATTTTGAGGATTTTGATTAATGTTTTATTAGATGCTTCTGCTTGGCCATTACCCTAAGGATAATAGGGAGTGGACCAACGATGTTGAATTTTATATTTTTGACATAATTTCTTGACATATTTATTTTTGAAACAAGTTCCATTATCCGAGATGAGATTTGCAGGAATTCCGAACCTACAAATAATTTGATTAAAAATAAATTTGGAAACTTGGGTTCTAGTGCAAGAAGCTAAGGGCATAGCTTCAACCCACTTCGTGAAATACTCGATGGCGGTTATGATAAATTTGTGTCCATCAGATGACACAGGGTTGATTTTTCCAATGATGTCTAAGCCCCATTTTGAAAAGGGCCAAGGAGATGAAATAGCCTACGGCTCTTGTGCAGGCGCATGGACAAGGTCAGCATGTTTCTGGCACTTGTCGCAATGGCGCACATAATCATGTGCATCATTTTCCATGGTAGGCCAAAAATATCCTATCCTAAGGAGTTTCTTAGCAATGGCGCTACCACTAAAATGTCCCCCACAAGATCCATCATGGGCTTCACTCAAAGCTGATCTAGATTCTTCTAGATTCAAACATCTCAATAGGATGCCTTCAAAAGATCTCCTATACAACGTATTGCCAATAATTACGAAGTGACTTGCTCATCTACGTAATAACCGGCATTGGTTGCTATTACAACCTTCAGGGAAGGTCCCATTTTGAAGAAAGTTAAATATATCAGTGTACCAAGGTTCAGGAGTAGTTTCGTTGATTAGAAACACATCCAAAGGTTCTAAGCATGATTTATTTGAAGCGGGTTCCTGGAGTCGATGAATAATGATGGTAGCATATTCGTCATCTAACTCCAAGGGCAAAAGAGATGCAACTGCAGCCATAGCATCAGCCGCACGGTTGCTAGTTCGAGGAATAGCTTCCAAGGTAACTTGATCAAATAAAGATAATAATTGTAAGACATATGCTTTATATGGACGTAATTTATCATCTCTGGTCTGATAAACATCATTGATTTGATTTATGACAAGTTGAGAATCACCGAAAACCAATAGATTTTTAATTTTTAGTGCCAAGGCAGCTCGTAATCCTAGGATTAGAGCCTCATACTCAGCAGTGTTATTAGTGCAAGCAAATGTTAATTTAAAGGACAGAGGTATAAGATGTTTCTATGGAGATATTAAAATAATACCTGCACCAGCCCCACTCATGCATCGGGCTCCATCAAAGTATAAGGACCATTGCTCTGGATGGTCTACCTCTAGTTTAAGGCATTCATCAGGAAACTCAATGATGAGGGGATGGGTAGACTCTAAGGGTGCAGCAACTAATTGATCAGCTATGATTTGACCCTTAACAGACTTCTGTCCTATAAATGTGAGTTCAAACTCGCTTAGCGCAAGAACCCACTTTGCGGTGCGACCAGATAAATAAGGTCGACTCATGAGATATCGCAAAGGGTCGAATTTAGCAATAACATACATTTTTTGACTGAGCATATAATGGCATAATTTTTGTGTAGAAAATATGACTGTGAGACATAAATTTTCTAATACTGTATAGCGAGTTTCATAACTGATTAAGGTTCGGCTAATGTAATAATTAGCACGTTCTTTCTTCTCATCGTCAAGTTGAGCTAACATAGCTCCTAAGGCAAAATCTGAAGCAAAAATATACAAGATAAATGGGCGATCAGATCTAGGTGGTGAAAGCACAGGAGGGTTAAGGAGATATTGTTTGAGGAGGTCAAATGCTTCCTGACATTCGTCGTCCCAATGAAAAGAGACATATTTCTTAAGAAGCTTAAGAAAGGGTCCTATTTTGTCCGCCAACTTATCGACGAAGCGATGAATAGCTTGAAGTTTACCTTGTAGACTTCGTAATTCAGATATATTTGTGGGTGCGGGCATATCAGTGATAGCCATGATCTTGAGAGGGTCAATTTCGATGCCACGTAAAGAAACTATAACCCCTAATAATTTATCGAACTTAACTCCGAATATACATTTAGCTGGATTCAGTCGGATAAGATATTCCCTTAACCGATCAAAGACTTTTCTCAAGTCATCTAAATGATCATCTTCTTTGATGGAACGAGCTATAATATCATCTACATAATCATGTAGAATATCATGCATCATATCGTGAAAGATATAAGTCATGGCTCGTTGATATGTTGCACCCGCATTCTTCAAACCGAATGGCATCACTTTCCAACAAAAGGTTCCCCAAGGGGTAATAAAGGTTGTTTTAGCCTGATCTTCAGGAGCTATCCTGATCTGATTATAACCAGAGAATCCATCCATTAGGGATATCATTCCACTCCCAAGCAGTAAAATCAATGATCTGATCCATGTTGGGAAGAGGAAAATCATCTTTAGGGCATGCAACATTAATATCTCTAAAGTCTATGCAAACCCTAACTTTGGTGGCTTCTTTCTTAGTTACTGGAACTACATTCGAGATCCATTCAGCATAATCAATGGCTTGTATAAAAATAACCTTCAAGAGCTTTTCTAATTCCCCTTTGACTAGTAAAGCCACTTTAGGATGCATTTTTCTAAGTTTCTGTTTAACAGGTTTAGCATCCGGATGGACTACTAGGTGATGCATAACTACAGAAGGGTCTAATCCTGGCATATCTTCATATGTCCAAGCAAAGACATCCTCATAGTATTTAAGAAATGCAATGTATTTATCTTGTTTTTCTTGACTTAATTCTGATCCAATGTTGATTATGTGAGGGTTATCATTGGTTCCAATGTTAATTTTTATGACATTCTCTACTTCCATGTGTAGATCTCTCTCAAAATTAGGTGGGGTGGGTGAAACGCCCAATTCTTGTAATTCTTCCAAGGTTAGCTTGGATAATTCATCTTGAGGAGTCGTGGCCTCAAGCTGGGCTATACTAGGTATAGAGCCATCAAAATAAAATCCGTTATGTAATAATTCCTCAATGGAGACATCATGGAAGATATCCCCCTCCAACTCATCGTCGGATTCAACAATCATCTCGAGGGTAAGCTATGGATAGCATATTACATGTAAATGGGTTATTCCTTAAATGCAAAGCATCGCGTTTATCCAAATAATCTTGGTAACATATGAGATGGTCATCATCCTCAAATGGGAAGGGCTGACCTTTACTAGGAAATAGGCCCACACCACATCGGGCAAGCCATGGTTCTACCTCAAAAGGTTCTTTCATACCATTCTGGAAAGGTCCCAAACCTTTCCCTTTATATCCTAATTTAAGCATTATAGGCTTAGCTTTAATATACTCATTAGCAAAATAACATCGAGCATATCCATCATAATGAGTCTTGATGTTTCTAGGTATGCTTCCCCAGTCATATCCCTTGTAAATAAAAGCACAACTCCCAACTTGGTAAATACTTCCCATAGGTTGTGGGAGGCCCAAAGTACGAGGAGAGGATGGCAAATTATTTAAAATAAGGGAATTTTGCATAGCAACATTTGTTTTTTCTGATATAAGAATTTTAGATAAATCGGGTAAGAGCTCATCAGTAAGAGCGTAAGAGGTAGAAGGAACATTTCCTACATCTTTGGATGTGGAAAATATGCCTCTGGTAGGTGTAGATGTTGTAGAGATGTTGATGGATGGGTCTATAGGTATGGAAGTTATAGGAGTAAAACAAGAAGCATTGGTTGTGGGTTTAGGATCTTTTTGAGGTCCTAATGTGGTTTGTTCAGAGGATGGTTGAACTATATGTAGAGGTGGAGTTGATGGAGTAGATGATGTTATGAGTGTGTGTTTCATACGTTTAGATGGATGATTAGAATTAGGATGTGTGGATGATAAAGCAGGGCAAAATTGAACTCCAACAGGTTCCGCCAAAGCACACATATCAAAGGTTCTGGGATCACCATGAATGGTAACCAACTGATTTTTAAATTCGAATTTAACACATTGATGTAAAGTTGAGGGAACAGCTCGCATCGCGTTGATCCAAGGGTGACCCAAGAGTATATTGTACGATGCAGGGCAATGTACAATAAACACGGTCGTGTCTAAGGTTCTAGGACCAACTTGCAATGGTATAGTAATAACTCCACACGTTTCTTGTGTTTCGTCATTGAAGGCTTTTATGATCATATCAATTCTTTTCATTTCATCACTTCTAAACCCAAATATTTGGTAGAAGTCAAAAGTGCAAATGTTTAAAGATGAACCATTATCAATCAAGACTCGTTTAACTGCTACATCTCCAATTAGGGCAGTAATATATAAGGGGTTATCCTTATGTAAACTATGTTGTGGTATATCTCTATCCCGAAAGTCAATACAATCGACTTCACGAGTTATTATAGTATTGGCCATGGCTTCAGGTTGAATATTTTGTGGTACCATCATTTGGCTTAATGTGAGCATTAATTCATCCCTATGTGTAGGAGAGGATCTTAAAAGGTCCAAAAGGGAAATTCTAGCTGTAGTATTTGATAATTGTTCATTAATATTATAAGGAGGTTTAGGTTGAACATTAGGTGCATGATTCCCTTTATTAGGAACTTTCAAAACAAATGGAGCTGATCCATCATTCTGAGTTTGATCTTGTTGAGAATTTTGAGCCTGTTGTCTAGTAACAGCTCCGATGGTATCGACAATATTTTTTTGTGGATGATGAATAGGTCTTGGTCTAGCATTTATGGCTTGTTCATTAGAAAGTAATTGGTGAGAAGATGGTCTAGTAGTGACTCTTCTTGGAAATGGTTCTTCTGGAACCATAGAACTTGTGATAGGTTGAATAGGATCTGATTCATCTTCAGAGCTATTCGATTGATTTGAGGTAATTTCCATGTCACTTTCAGTCTCATATTCTACATCACTAAGATCAGGTGTCTGAGTGTTATATAGAGGTCTGGTCGTAACCATGGATAAAGTTGTGTCAAATATTTCCAAATCATGAGTAGGTAAATGCCCACTAATAGTTCCTACATATCGGGTAGGAGGGGGAACATTATGATGCTCAATTTGATTAGCCACTTCTTTGCCATGCTTTGGTAAAGGATGTTGAAATATGTCCAATGATTGATTGGCATTCTGATTCTGATTTTTGGGGATGTTCTTTTGAGCATTATTGGGAGGATTTTGTTTAGGTTGGAAGGCTTGCACCTCCATCTCATTGTTATCAATCAGGTCTTGTATTTTATGTTTTAATATTTTACAAGAGTTGGTAGCGTGTCCAGGTCCTCTATGGAAATCATAGTGTAAATCAGCTCTGTATCCGGGTATAGTTGGATCAGGTTCCCAGATATTTGGTAATTGGATCAAACCTCGTGCTAGTAATTGTGGGAGAATGGTTGATAGAGGTTGATTTAACCTAGTAAATTCTTGAGGTGGTTTATCAAGAGGTTTCAATATGAACTTCTCCATTGTTTTCATAGTATTAACATTGGCAACGTTTCTGCTATCGGTGACTCCATCACCCACAACTTGTTTATTTTTATATTGATTTTTGGATGTTTTCTCATCATCTTTCTTTTTAAGCTGTCCTCTCCTAATGAGAGCATCTTCCACTCTTCGAGCTAAGTCTATAGCTTGATCGAATGTGGTCAAGGTAGCAGTTGATAACTCATAGGATAGTTGTTCTTGTAAATTATTGATAAAGATATCCAACATTTCCCGATAAGGTAACACAAAGTGTAATTTTCCTATCAACTATCTCCATCGAGCTAGGAAATCAGCAAAACATTCATCTTTGTCTTGTTTTAGGTTGTACAAATATTTAATGGTTACATGCCTTTCGATGTAGGCACTAAATTGATGAACAAAAGACTCAGTTGTTTCTTCGAAATTCCTCAAAGAATGAGTGGGTAGTTGATAATACCACTCTAATGCCATTCCTCCTAAACTTTTTGGGAACATTTTTAGTAATAACAAATCATCATGTGATATATCATGACATGCTATCCTAAACATACGAAGATGCTCTATGGGATCTTCGGTTCCTTTGTATATAGGTAGGACAGGCATAGGAAAGTGTTTAGGATATGGTTGTGCTACAACTATAGGATCTAAAGGCTGACTACACATCTCTCGATAATTGTACGAGGGACGGTAGGGATCTATCTGGTCCATGCGGGAGACTAACTTTTTCACCATGGCTTCCAGATTACTAGTTTGTCCACCATATTGGTTTGGTGGTATTTGAGCGTATGATGGCATGACGTAAGGATTGGATGCTATATTGCTATTATGCAAATGGTTGGTAGGAAGAGTATTATGAAGAATATTTGTAGTAGCATTATGTTGTATCCCAGATTGTTGGAAATTGGTGTTAGGTTTTGTTTTAGGCTTTTGTTGATTTGAGGTATGTTGATCAATAACTTGGCAAAATAGAGCAGATGAATGAAGGTTTCTTTTGTGTGGGAATAACTCTAGGCTTGGTAACAGGCACTCTAGGTGGTTGGGTAACCTATTGTTGTTGCATGTTCTGGATTATAGCGGCCATATCCAAATTGGATGGTCCATCTTGATCACTTTCTTGATCAACGAAGGACAAGGGATTAGTGCGTGTGTGATATATTTCTTCTAGGGTTGCTTGAGTGTCACTAATTTGATCCTTGTCCATATGGATTGCTCTATTAAGAGTGCCAATATTAGTATTGAGGAACTTCCAAAAATGTTCCATGTTCTCAAAAGTAACAGCTCCTTCCGGAGTCATTTTAGGGGATGAGGATCCTTCCTCTCTAACAATTTCTCTTTGTTCATTTGCTTCAACAAACTCTTCTTCTTGTTGGTCTAGTGTTCCTTCCTCCTGAATTGGGTCTTCAGGAAGGACATCTGGTTTATTTACTGGTTTTCCTAACCAATCTTCTTCTACTTCAGTCTGTTTTCCATTCCTAAGTCTAGTCATTATGCTTAAACTTAGATTTTAGCAAATATATTATATATATATATATATATATATATTTGCAACAAATTTGGGAGGTATATATTTTAATTATATACCTACTATAATACTTAAAAGAAAATGTTTTGACAAAACGGGGGGGGGGGAGGAAAGAGAGGCGTGGTCCCTCCCCTGCTCCCCCTCCCATGGCTCCTGGTTCCTGCCCAGTCCCTGGCTCAACCCAGGTCATCCCTCCCGGGGAGTGGTTGTTTGCAGATGATCTCCTGGGGGAGATCCTTCTCCACTATCTGTGCCCCTCCCGGCCGGCTAGGGTTTCCTTGGTTGTTTTTTCGGACTGGTGCTTCCCAGGGATCCCTGTTTGGTTGGGGATCCCTTCCCTTTTTCCCTCAGGCTTCCCCCTGGGGTTTTTGACAGGTTTTTCATGTGGATCTGGTCCCCTGCGTTTCTCGGTGCGGTGGAGGTGATGGTTTAGGGTTTGGACAACTTCCCCCTTTTTCTTGTGAATCCTCGACGGGCTCTGTGCTTGGACGGGATTCTTGGTCCCTGCTACTGGGATCCTCTTCTATTTTCTCGGGGCGGGTTCCTTGTGGTGCAACTCTCTGGTCACTTCCTGATGGGCTGGATCCTCTCTGTGTTGGTTGTCGGCTTCTCGCAGGATGGCTCTCGTTAAACGGAATGTTTTCCCGGTGGGCGGGATGGTTTCTCCACAAGGCGGGATCCGCCAAATCCGCTGGTTTTCCCGCGAGGCGGGATCCTTTCTTTTCTGCTGGTTTCCCGGATGGCGGGATTTCCCTGTTGCTTCCCGCTAGGCGAGACTATTTGTGGTGGTTTTGACTGCTTCCCGCAAGGCGGGATTTTATTGTAACGGTTTTTCTTTGCTTCCTGCTGGGCGGGATCTTCTCGATGGTGGTTTTTGGCTACTCCCCGCTGGGCGGGATCTCCAAAACTACTTTCTTTCTTATTTGTTTGTTTCCCGCTGAGAGGGATTGTTTCATGCTTACTGTTATCGCTGGGCGGGATTTCGTTTTGGTGTCCAGTTTCAAGGGATTGATGCCCTAGGTCCATTGCTTATGTAATCGGTTTTTAAGGGGACACTTCACAAAAAAAAAAAAAAAAAAAAAAAAAGGAAGAAAAGAAAAAAGAAAAAAAAAAAAAGGTTTTGGGATCCTCTGTTAAAACCCGTTTTTAATCTACTAAACACTTACCAAAAAAAGAAAATGTTTTGATTTTTGTTATGTTTTTTTATGTTTTTATTATAAAGACAACAAACAACACACTAAATGCAAAAAATAATAAAAGAATGGCTTAGTTTTCTATAAATAGTTTATAGATGTCATTGATGGGATCAAGTTCATCAAGAGTCATGAAATGCTCCTCTTCAAATTGGAAATGGTTTTTCAAGAATTTGACAAAGTGTGCTATGGTGATGTTATCTACTTCGACTCGACTTGTAAAAATAGAGCTCATGGCAATACTCTCGATATAACACAGCTCTAGGAACTCTATTCCATCTCTTTCTATCCGTACGGACAACCTCTTGATCCTCTATACGAGATAGAAATTTATATACTACAACTGCATTATCGAGGTATTCCTCAAAGGTGTACAACTCGAAAGACACAAGGGCTATTTTATCTGCTAACCACCAATGGCAAGCTCTCTAAAGCTCATGATATAAGGTCACTTGATCAAGATCCAGGATTCTATCTAGGACAAACCTCTTGATTTGCCTAAGTTCTGTTGATCTAGATGAAATAAGATTCAATCTCCTATTAAGTTCATCCCATAAATGTGGGACTCTATATGTTTGAGATACTCTAAGAAAATAAGTAATCTCTATGGCTGCTAATTGATTTTCAACATTAACGGTGACAACTCATCTTTTATTATAATCTACCATCTAAATATGATATGCAATCTTTAATTATTTTTCTGATGATTCTAAATGCATTTATGTTTTGTTTTTCTTTTGGATTGTTTTCAAAAGGTTTTTAGTTTTCACGTCGGGTTCACCAAAATGTATCGCTCCAAATTTTTTGCATCCTTACCTTTAGGCTATAGGATCCACGCCCAAAAGGGGAATGCAAGAAGGATGGGACAATACCTCAGATTGAGAGGCCCTTTGAAGGTCGCGCCTCTCGGGGGAGGGGTATAAGGGTGAATTTTTGATGGATGGTGGGTTCACCAGGAAAATTTTGAGTGGCAGTTTCCACACCTAGGTTGAGAATGGTTTTGATGTGTTTATTTTGTGCTTTAATCATTCATATCCTAGGTTTGGCCAAGATGAATCTAAGCTATTCTATATGCAAATTCTGATTTATATGAATACAAAGAACATAAATAAGTGCCAAACATAGAAAATATGCTAAATGGGATAGAATATACCTGATTCTGGATGTCTGATTCAGATTCTAATTTTTGCAGAAGTCCAAATCGTCTCAAATCATACGTAATCATCTAAAATGTCACAAAATCATCTCAGATCTCAGTCGGTCATCTGAGATCATATGAGATCACCGTCGATCTGACAAATTCGTCAGATGAATTCATCAAAAACCTGCAGTCACAGAGACAGATACCAAAGACCAAAAATACAACTGCAAAAGCAAGGGGAAATGATAGAAATGATAGTAAATTTACCTAAATGATAGATACAAATAACGATTAAAGGAAAATGCATTACTTTAATAATTTATTTTAACTTTAGGATGCATCTATACTAAATGAGGTGAACTCCAGGATGTAGGAATAAAATAAACCAAGCTAATGCAAGAGAAAATGAAGAGAAAAGATAAGAAAATGCAAAATTCAGGCTCTGATTGCCCCCAATATAGACTACAGTCAAGATCACCTCCAATCACACGAGATCGTTGTCTATCCTCGATAGGATCGTCCAAAATCGTCTAGAATCGCCTTTGACGATTCGAGCTTGCTTCGGCTGAAAAACAATAGAATTCTTGCAAGAAAACTTGAAATACAAAATACAAATGATGGTGCGAGGATGTTCTAATGCATAAGGAACTAAATTTGTAGGGAAACCAGTCAGCCAGGGGGTTTAGGGGGTAAACTGAGAAAATCCCAATTTATATAGGATTAGGGAGAGGTTAGGAGGTTGGAGATCATCCTAATTTGGGAGATCTCCAACAAGGGAGACTCTAACCGTGCATACATGCTTTTTTCCCAAGTTAGAGAAGCTTTTGAAACATAAGCTAATTATGAAAATTTGGTTTTGGGACGAAATCGTCTGGACGTTCTATTCCAGAATTCGCGGATCGGGAAACACGAGTTCCAAACGAATTCGTCAGATCTAGGACAATTTCATCTGATCGACAATGATATTGTCCAACGGTCAAAAAAAATCCTAAAAATGGCACGAAAAACAAGGGGAGTGGGTAACGGGCGGTTAACGGGTGGTTTTGGGTTAAAATTCAAAATTTTATCTTTTTACTAAGGTTTAACTACGCCAATTTTAGGGTGCTACAAATCCTTTCAAGCCAGATTTTCTAGAATATGCACGAGGGACCAATATGCCAAGAAAATTGTAAAAAGAAGACCTTAGCCGAAGGCCTTCCCAAACTCCTCCAAAAATCTAAAAGAGAAGAAGAATGAACACAAGACTATTTCCACACACCCCCCACAAATGCCAAAGATGACGTGCAAAACCACATTGAATAAGCACATGACCAATAGATTCATCATTATTCTCACATTGGAAACAAAAGGAAGGGCCATGAAAACATCTCTTCTGAAGGTGTATAACATGTAATAAATTTAGGTGTATAACATGATGAAGGCTAGAAACATGACACTTCCTCCTCCATCCATTGTACTCTTATTATAAATTTTAATAATGTTTAATTTAGATTTACAAAAATTAGCTACCTACTTCAAATATCTTTTTAGTTTCAAGTTAATTATTTTTTCTACATGCATGTAGGTACGTGAGGCCATAGATATCCATACATTATCAGAAGCTTCAACCATGCAATTATCCATATCAATAGTAGTAAGACATGTTTGAACTTCAAATTTTTTATTTGAACTTGTTGAATTTTATAATTTGAATTTTAATTTCTTTAATATTTCTTACTATTTTTGCATACATGCATGTAGGTAGATTAGGCCATGATGATTGATACATTATCTCAGGCTCCCACCACACAATTGTTGTTATCTATACTAGAAAAACATGTTTGAACTTCAATTTTTTTGACTTGAACATTGAATTCTGTAACTTATAATGGTTTTAATTTAACTAATATTTCTTATGTTACATTACATTATAAATTAATATATGCTTATGTATTATATAGGTTTCTTTCAAGCAATCTTCACATACCTAGTTGTACTAGATTTATACTTGTGTTTTGTACACATGACATTGTAGACTTATCTCTAAACATGATCATGATGTATCTAGATTATTTTTGGTATTTTTATGTATCAATTTAGTCTCAATGTAATGTATACATTTTAGATATGAAGTATCATACTTTATAGTATATATTATTATACATTCATGTACATTTTATTTGTGGTTTTCATATTCATAAATTGTCCAATTGAGTCCACTATTTATCATTGTAATATGAGATGTCATTTATTATTTTAGGATTTAGATATTTAACTTAATTGAATGTGCCTATAATTTATTCTACAAAATTGAGCTCTATAATGAGATTTCATTTATAATTTTATAGATCAATGCTTAAATTATTCATTTTTAATGTATCAATTCTCTCATTTATAACTAATGTATTATTTTATAATTTCAAAGATTAATTGAAATCAATAAATTTGTTATTAGTGCCTAAATTTCTTTTTAATTATATATTTGATATGATTACCTATTACCATACAAGGAAAGAACATATGTGTAGTATAATTCTTAGAGTGTTTAGGATTTTTTTCCAATAAAAAGAGAGACAAGAATTAAGTCATTAAATGTAGGAACTATTTTGAAACACTTAATATCAATTAAGATAAAAAAATTGTGAAAATATTCCTAGGAACTATATACTAATTCCAAAAAATCATATTTATTTCCTAACAATGAATCATGTAAATCCTCCATGTATGTTATCACAAGTTAAACCTATTCTAATAAGATAAGAAGATAAATTAACCCATTGTACTTCATGCAAGGGAAGAAACAATACATAAAAATTGAGACTACATATGCATAGTCAATGTTATGCTTCATGGACATGAGGGAAAGAAAAGACACATATCCAATTAAGATCTTAGAACATGTGTCATCAAGTTATAGCACATTTATGAACACAAAGTGTACAAGAAAACTATAACAAAAATATAGACATTTTAATTTAAATTCAAATTTCAAATATTTGAATTTAAGAACTACATATAGATAGGTGTAACCTCACAAGGTATGTATCTTGTATAGAATATTTAATTTTCTATTGCTAAAATGCTTAACAAAATTTGTAAAAGCAATAAAAAATAAATAATAATGTAAGTAAACTAAAGAGCATAGTTGGTCCCATCATATTTCTAAATCAAAAAGCATAATTTTTCCCATCAATTTTTGATCTCCTATTTCATGATTTAAACTTTCCAAATAGTATACATACCATAAAGTATTTAAAAACTCAAGCATGGTTTTAAATAAAAATCAAATAAACAATTGTAAAAGCAATTTTAGCCTCATTTAAGAAATTTTCTAATTTTCCATCAATATTTTGTCTTCTTAACCACATGTTAGAAAAATATTTTGTACCACTTCTTATGTAGAACCAATTTCTTATGAAATAAATTATGTCCAAAAGTAAAATCTGTGTAGATCAGTTTTTTGCAAAATCAAACATACATTAAACCAATTATATGAAAAATAAAAATCCCTAACTTATCTTAAAAACAAAATCGTATTCCCTAAGTATAAACTAAAGTAATAACATATGAATTGACCAATTATGTCCTAAGAAACCAAGTTTGTGTCATCCCTCATGGAAATAACATGTGTCAACTTCTCATGATCTTCAATGCTAATTTTCCATCTATTATGTTTTTCCTCCTTTGGATATAACCAAATAAAACTTGGCTCCTATGACATGATGACTATATTGTAGCACTTGATTCTCTTCCTTGTAGTCATTAAATAATATGTGGTTCTTTGTCTTCTACCTTTGAATAAAATATGTACCCTATATGTGAAAACTTATAAATATTTATTATAGATGTAATTACTATACCTATATAAACATATAAACTTGAATTTGAACATAAACCATATTAAATTACAATATATAAAAATTTAATAAAAAAATCAAATTTTCTCAAGAACAAAATATCATAATTTAAAAAGATTTATTTTATTGTTAGGTCAAGATTTCCATAAACTCTATACATCTCAATAAATAATAATCAAAACCCTTCGTATTGATAGATTCTATAATCAATACAAACACATCACATGCACCTTTGTAGTATATTGATTTCTTAACCATATGTTAAACAAATAATTTGTACCAGGTAACTTGAATACATGTATACACACACATCATATACATACATTTATTTACATATGTATGTATGTATAAATTGAACCAAGTACCAACTCTAAAACATCATATACATACATTTCTTCACATATCTAGATGAGTTATCATAGTCAATAGAATACATCATCTCTTCATTTATTACCTCATTGAGATCAACTAAGGATTATCAGGGTTATGCATAAGGGATCAGACCCAAAATGTATTTATAAAAATGGGGTGAATCAATTTCAAAATCGAGGCGAATTATGTCCAAACTCATATAAAAGAGATGAGAAATTTCTTTTTTTCATGAAAATTTATAAAAGTGTGGTGAATTTGTTATAATATTTCAAAACTTGGATGATAGGCAATGGATGACAGACAACAAAATACCAGATGAAGG
The DNA here is from genome assembly GCA_028583015.1 of Wollemia nobilis. Lineage (NCBI taxonomy): Eukaryota > Viridiplantae > Streptophyta > Pinopsida > Araucariales > Araucariaceae > Wollemia > Wollemia nobilis. Next base: position 1,064,783 of record JAQPPZ010000159.1, read on the forward strand.
ATGATAGACAACAAAAAATTAGACATCGAATGATAGACAGCAAAAAAGTGGATGCTAGATGATAGACAATAGAAATGGGTGATGAACAACAAAAAATGGGTGATAGACAACAAAAAATAGATGACAAACAATAAAAAATTGGATGATTGACAAAAAAAAGTATGATATACAACAATTGGATGAGAGATAACAAAAAATGCATGACAAATAGCAAAAATCAGATGACAAACAACAAAAAAATCAAATGATAGACAACAAAAGAAATCGGATGACAGACTACAAAAGAAATTGGATGATAGACATCAAAAGAAATCAGATGACAAACAACAAAAAATTGGACGACAAACAATAACAGAAATTGAATAACAGACAACAAAAAAAAGATGCCAGACAACAAAAAAATTGGACAACAAACAACAAAACATTAGATGATCATTAAACATGCGATCATTATCATCGCCTACAAGTGTTCCAATTAAATGTCACCACATGTCATAAATATCACCACGTGTCAAACATGCATTTACTTCATGCATGTAGACTTCTATAAAAAGGCATAAACAATTATTTTTTTACTTTTTTCCCTTACAACATAGATCAAAGCAACAAACATCCCTCAAATATTTTCCTTGTAGCCCATATCAGAGCAACATATTAGAGGAATAGATCATATTTGACATCCATAGTACCCTAAGCCCTCATCCTTCCAAATGGCTAGCTCTTCCTCTCCTATTCCTTCAAAGGTTTCCTTCAAAAACTATCTTTGCCCTAACATTTCTAATATTTTGAACACACCTAGATATGATACCTCATGGGTCAAAGACTTTGGTCTTATGAGATTGATAAAAATGGTGCAGTACAACATCGATATTAGTTTATTGCAAAGGATTGTTAACTCCTACGATGATGATGGGTCCATTGTCTAGATGGCCATTGACAACAAGAATATTTCTTTCACTATGAAACCTTTAGACGTGTAGAGACTAATAGGGCTACCACACAAGGATGCTCAACCCATCACAAATCAGTATGTTTTAAGCGACGATGACAAAAGATACCTAGAGAGCCACTACGATCTCTCAATAGATTTTTTGAGAGGTATAACTCTACATATTTCAAATATTATTTTTTGTAAGAGTTAATTTTATCTTATAATAATTTGTCAACTAATAATGTTGTCCTATAATTTTTTTGTAGTTCACTCTACTAAGTCCAGAAGGGGCTTAAATATTGCAAGCATTTCAGACAAGTTTCTTCATGCTTGCATTGAATTCTTCCAAGCGAGAATTGTTTTACAAGGAAGAACTACAAACATTCCATTCTAGGCATTGGCCTATTTGGTTCGATGTCTTGGGCACACCAAATTTGATTAGAGCACCTACATTTTGAGCCACATTAAACAAGATCTCCTCAACACTCGTAGAAACCCTAATGCATGTGTAACAACCACCAATTTTATTATTTACTTTTTTATGAAGCATATTACAATGTGCAAGATACCCCACCTCCTACCTCAATGCACCCCAACTTGATCATTGTTGGTCTGACAATCCAACAACTGTAGGTAAAATTAAATTTTTGAATAAACTCAATATTCTTATTTTCAAATATATTTTTTTTTTAATTTGTGCTTGAATGCAGAGAAAAGCATCCACCTCTTCTACTCGAAGGGAGGCCACCATAAGGGGTCACATGCAAGAAGCCACTAGATATTCTGACATGTAGTCAAAATCGACACCAAGAGTTGCAAGATCTACAAAACATATTAGGTCTTCCTCACCTCTTCCTCATGCACCTCCATTAATTTCATGAAATATTTTGGTTGATGTTGAAGAAGTCGACCAACCCTCGCATGCAATAGGTAACCTTACTATTCGAAACTATTGTTTAATATTATGTATTTTATTGATTTAAAATTATAATTAGTTTAATGAATTTTTTATATGTTTTCAGAGCAACGCCGAATGGATCCATCAATGAGGATGGAATCAGCTATACAGGTCACATCTTCCTCTAGTAAGTGTAGTTAAACTAAATTTAATTTTATTGCATTGTTTTATTACAATTTTAATGTAAAATTTTATAGGGGAGTCAACTCAATTAATCCATAGAAGAAGACAAGTGATGCTTCCACCACCTCCACCACAACAACAATTGATGAGAGGCCAACAACGCATGCATGGGAAACAATTCCTTTCTCCAATGGGTCAAGGATGAGCACTAAGTCAGACACAAACTATGTCAGATTTCTCAATATTTTCCCTTGGAAATATCTCAAGTATGCTCGACATTTCAAAATTGCCTAATCCTCCTCTTGATGAGGATTATCTTTTTCAAGGCACCATTCTAGAATATTTGTCTTTCAAGGCCACTAATGTGCTTCAAGATCTACAAAAGCATAATGAAGCACAAGAGACTATCAGGTTAGCTACCACTACACTTAGCTCATCCCCTCCCCATCAAACCATCACCCCTCATCCTCTCACTGATGATGAGAAAGTTAATTTTTTGGAAGATATTTTATTAGCTGATAATTGTGAAGCAATAATCAAAGATAGTCTTCTTTTAGATATTGAAGAATTAAAATATTGGGAATATCGAGAAAAGGTTTTGATCAAAGAAATAAATGCCTGATATAAAAACTTTTCAAAAAGATAGGACATTTTTTCATTGGTGGAGAATGAACCACAAAAGCTTGATGCTTTGTTACATCAGGCTGAATCTAGCAAGGTGAAGGCTACCTCCATGTACGATGATGAAATTCTAGAAATTCTTTTGAATAGGTTAGAAAACCTCAATGTCCGAAGCCCAGGCATATTTCAACCAATGGGCTACTGATAAGAAAAAAGTAGAAGTTGTGGAAGCTGCAAGAGATGTTGCTAACATAAGTCATATGTTTTATGTGTAAGAGAAGTTTATTATTTTTACATATATTTTGTTTATTTATATTGACATATTTTTCTTCTCTTTTGTAGTCTAATTTTGAATACCTGAAGAAGTAGGTGAACAACATGAAAGTTTATTTAAAAATCACAAAAAAATCTGCAAGCAACTATCAAATTAAAAGAACGATTGCAATCCATAATAAAGGAAAACAATACCCTTAGGAAGATCATCAAAGAACATGATTTGGATCCTGAAATTTTTCTTAAACAAAAGGAGAAATAAATGGCTTCAATATTGCAAGAAGATCCTGCAAAAGAAGAAAGGGCATTGTTAGTGGGTTTGAACATAATGAAAGAAGGTTTGTTAAGAGTTGGTGCACTACAAGAGGAAACTATTGAGGAAACACAACCTCAACCTCAAGAAGATCCAAAAGATGCTTCAAGCACCCAATAGATTGAGAAAGTGAAGAAGAAAGCTCAATAGTTGACTATAACTTTTGTTGTATAACAGTCAACAATTTTGTAAATTGTAAAAATATGCTTTCAAATTAATAAAAGAGACATTTTCTAGAATTTGTGTATTGTGTTTTTAAAATTCTATTTTTTTACCATTGAAACCATGGAATTTTAAAAATTATGATGTTTTAATTTGTTAATGTGGATGCAATAAATGATTGTCAATTATAAATGAATTGCTAGTCAAGATGGACATAGGTAAAAACTTATCTTCTATTTTATAAAAACTTTTTAAATGATTGAATTGCAACATAGATGAACCTAGTGGGACTTCAAATTTACATTATACAAATATATTTTAGCCATAAAGGCTTTATAAAATACACATATAATATAAAATTTAAATATCATAGATAGATAATCCAATAACAAGGCTTAAATATAAAATAAACAATTTCATGAACATATACAAAATCAAATAATAAGGCTATGATATTAAAAAAATTATGAACATATACAAAAAATCCAATAACACATCTATGATATAAAACATACAATTTTTTGAAAATAGACACAATCCAATAACAATGATATGATATCAAACCAAAAATTTTATGAACATATACACATAATCAAATAAATTTCATAGTTTTAGTAAAGCGAAAAGCCAATTTTCAAAATCTAGTAGAAAACTGATAATAAATAATATGAAATATATTAAAATTTTAAAATCTTCCATATATTACAATGAAGGAAGCTAAAACAAACACTTTTTAGATTGTCCAAAATCATCTGTACGCATACCTAAACTTTGTGTCTCTACAACCTGATCACTGCAAGTATCATTATCCTCATTATCATGAGTATTCATGATACCTCTTCTGTCTGCTAGAGATTTCCAATATGCCAAAGCTCTATCATAAGGATATTGTTCCACCTCATAGGTTGACACATATACTCTCAAACAATTTTCCAAATTTTTATCCAACCTATTGTGAACTTTAGATTTTACAAAAGATAATGCACTAAACACCCTTTCATCTTCCACAGATCCCAAAATCATCATTTGACATAATTCATATAAATAAAAATATTCATTGATTGTATCTTGTAAAACACTACTGGGATACAATTTTTTCCACAATCGTGTAATAGAACCTAGCTCATGATGGTTAGTCAATCATGAAACTTGATCAACCATTGTCATTCCAAAATAGCCTGATTGTTTTGTCAAAAGATCTTTATTGAGAATACCATTGATTTCAATACCATTGACTTCCACACATTTAGTGAAATGCTTAACAAGAGTGCCCATGTATTTGATAAAAAAATCACTTATATTATTGTATTCAATACAAGGATCCCAAAACATGGGGTTAACCACACCCATAGCCTCAAGCAATTCATCTCTTTGAAAATAGTCTCTTATTTCTCTTATCAAGGTTTCTGCTATTTTTCTCAATTTAATCTTTGTATTGTGTACAACTACATCAAATCCATTATATGTTATGGGTATTTGTTCAACTTTATTTGTAGCTATATCCTGATCACTTTTCAAAATAATATAAAGGTATCTCCTTTTCATGGACATTAATACAAAGATGATCATTGATGTTGAACTTCAAAAAGCTTTTAGGATCATTGATGTTTGTTAAAGTTCTCCAACTCTCAAACAAGGGATCCATAAAACTTTCGCCAGATGTGTACAACATATCAATATGCATACATATTTGTTTTCTCATCCTAATGAAATCAACAATATAAATTGATCTTTGTTGTGCAAGTTTAATCAAAGTATTCATTTCTTCCAACATTGGAAGAATACCACATAATGTGAGAAGTGTTTCCAAGTCAATCATATGGTATAGCAAATATTTAGCCTTATCAATTGCCCTACGATTTGCGTACATAAACCCTACCAAGGATTGATATTCTTTGAAAACTCTATATGTCGGTTGAAACAATGAAATCCACCTAGTATCTACATCTTTTAACAATTTTCTACCTTTAGTAACTCCTAGTGCAAACTATTGAAACTCTACAAATATTTTTGGACTGCACAAAAAATAAGCATGAATTTCACGGATAAGTTCTTCCACTCTTGCGACATTTTCAAATGTGCTCACAATTTTGTATGCAAGATTCATTCTATGAGCCATGCAATGAATAGGGATCAAATATGGGGTAATTGATGTCTGTAGTCAAACACAAAGACCATTCATGTGTCCTTGCATTGTAGCAGCACCGTCAACTCTAACATATATTAACTTAGTGGCTATTTCTATATCATTCATTCCTGCTATGTCCTTTAAACTAGTTACAACAACATTGTAAAGGTTTTTTGCATTACAATTTTCCACCATCTTATGTAGTGCAAGTAAATGAGGTTGCCTTAAATGATTTTCCAATGTGTAAACATGCATGCAAATCCAATATGTGTTGTCAACAATAGTTACCTCATCAATTGAAAGTGAAATAAATTTGGCATGTTTTACTTTCTCTCTGAGGTCCTCCTTCTCAACCAATGAGAGATATTTTACCATTTCCCAACCACTTCGATCTGACCAATGGGCACTGAGAAGGTTTTGCACATCAGCTAGTTGAAATAGATGTTTATAATCAATGAAATCAGACATAGGTCTACCCTTTTTAAGAATAGTATATACAACAACAAACTGCAAACTTTTTGAAGCTAAAGTGGTCTTATGAATTTTTTGAAATTGGGCTTGAATCGTTCCACCCTTCTCAACAAGAGTTTGTTGTTGTTTCAATAGATTCATTTTATGAGCCATGCAATGAATAGAGATCAATATGAGGTAATTTATGTCTATAGTTGAACACACCATTCATGTGTCTTTGCATTTTAGTAAGACTGTGAACTCTAACACATTAACTTAGTGGCTATTTTTATATAATGCATTCATGATATGTCCCTTAAACTAGTTATAACATTGTAAAGGTTTTTTGCATTACAATTTTCCACCATCTTATGTAGTGAAAGTAAATGAGGTTACCTTAACTAATTTTCCAATGTGTAAACATGCATGCAAATCCAAGATGCGTTGTCAATAATAGTTACCTCATCAATTGAAAGTGAAATAAATTTGACATGTTTTACTTTCTCTTTGAGGTCTTCCTTCTCAACCAATAAGAGATATTTTACCATTTTCCAACCACTTCAATATGACCAATTGGCACTGGGAATGTTTTGCACATCAAGTAGTTGAAATAGATGTCTATAATCAATGAAATCAAACATAGGTATATCCTTTTTAAGAATAGTATATACAACATCAAATTGCAAACTTTTTGAAGCTAAAGTGGCTTTATAAATTTTTTGAAATTGGGCTTGATTAATTTCATCCTTCTCAACAAGAGTTTGTTGTTGTTTCAATTATTTTTCATATTCTTGTGCATATATGACATGTATGCATTTTGGTGGATCCTTCCACCTAATTGTTTTTTTAGTTGTTCCATCACTTTCTTTTACTGTCAAATAAAAATTTCCATAATGTTTTTCTATTGTATCTATCTTAAGTTGCACGTTATGATCATTTTCGAGTTTCCAACTAAAAATCATGCATCTACATTATGTTGGTATATAATTAGTATTATATGTTTGCATTAAATCAATAAATAGATATGTCGATAACCATTCAAGCTGAAATTTTCTTCTAATAGTCCACCTGGTTAACTTTCTACATTTAGCTTTCTAAGTAGAAGATTCCCCAGAAGTTGGGATTGTATGAGAATGATCCTTTTCTTTTTTTTTGACGTGTTAGTTTCAAGAATCTCTTCATTTTGTTGTTGCATTTCATTAAGAAAATTTTCATGTGCGGGCATTTCATTATCGAGAATATCTTCAAGTGGAGGCATATCAAGGTCAACAGTGTTTTCTGCATACAAAGGTGTTTTATATCATTTTTTGATTTAAAAATACATTATATTAAAGAATTAACAAAATAGATTTTTACAAACAAAAAACAAGTAGATAAACATGCCACTTGGTCAAAGCCATCAAACAAAAAAAAACATTATTTTTAATGAAGAAAGACATTATATAAAAAAATTAACAGAATACAAAAAGTACCTGTTTAGTAGGTAAAAGGTATTTGTACATTGAATTTATTCAGATGTCGATGGCTGACTAGATTTTGATATAAGATGAAAGTATTTTAGGATAATTTTTTTATCAGAAGATTGGCATCCCTTCTTTCCATTGCCAACAGGTGCCATTGTACGTGTATAAATGAAAAATGAACATGAATATGATATTAAGAAACATAAAAATTTCTTTCTTTTTATCATAAAATGAACATGATGTTAAAAAGGGTGAAAGTTCTAGAACTGGTAAAAGGGAATTATTGCTCATGAAAATTCCCTATTGTCTATCATCTCTTCTATTATTCGATCTTCTCTATGTCTTTGTGTTGTCAGTCATCTATATTGTTAAACAATCATCTCTTTTCATTCTAGTTATCTATCGCCTATTCTATCAGTAGGTCATCAATTTTTCTCTGATTTCTGTTGCCTACTCTATCAGTTGATCGCATTTATTTTCCCTATTATTTACCATATTCTATATCAACTAACCTCCCTTGTTTCTATGATGTCTATTATCCATTCTATCATATTCTTGTTGTTTTCTATCATATTATCATATGTTGTATATCATCTCCACTTTAAATTGATCATCCTTGTTTCTCCTATTGTTTATCGCTTGTTCTATCAACCAACCTCACTTGTTTTTCTTGTTGTTTATCACCTATTCCCTTAGATGATCATTCTTGTTTCTCTTGTTGTCTATCACCTGCTCTATTAACCAACCATATTTTTTTTCTTCCTATTGTCATCTACTCTATCAATCGATCATCCTTGTTGTTCCTGTTGTATGTTACCTATTCCATCAAGTGATCGTCTCTATTTCTCACTATTGTCTATCGCATATTCTATTAGTCAATCACCCTTATTTCTCCTACTTTCTGTCACATATTATATTATTTGATTATCTTTGCTTCTCGTTGCTATCGATCGTCTCTGTTGTCACCCACTCATTTTTTGCTATTAATTTTTTTTTCATTGCTACAGGTTGTTTTTAAAGGAGATTAAATATTTTAAATATATGAGTATCATTGTCACATTAGCTATATATATTGGTGGTATAAGAGGTAAATTTGGTAGGATAAATAAAATTATTTATATTTGTAAGACAAAAAGGTCCATGATTTAGGTGGGAGTGGTTGGCGATTTAAAATAAATATGGCGAAATAACAATTAAATTGGGGCGAGCCTACCCAAAAAATAATTGCACCCAAAATTTTGGGTGAATGGGCCCCAATGAAGGGTCTCCATTTTCATCAATTTCTAATTTTGAAAATCCTAATATTTGTGAATCAACAATGATTTGTCGCTATACATAACCTTGCATCAAGCACCCCAAGGAAGCATCGAAGAGGAAAACAACATGTGGTTGGAAGATAATAAAAAATGAAAAGCGATATAAGGAAGGTGAGCATTTAGTGGAAGCAGGGATTATGCAAACTATTTATTTGCATTTCAATTCCTTTTCCAAATGAATATTATTTCTTGGTATGTGAGGGGCTTGGGGGAAAAACCCAAGTAGAATGCTATGAAGCATTTGATTAGACAATATCATACTTATTTGTTGTTGATTCAGGAATCCAAATTGAGTTTAGATGGAAGCTCAAGAGTTTGCAAGTGAATTTGGAAGGAAGCTTTGAGTTTAGTTGTTGCTTCCAATGGTTTCTAGATGATTGCTTTGTATGTGGGATCCTATGAAGATTGAGGTTGTGGATGCAGTGGTAGCTATAGAAATTTTTGAGATAAAAGGGTATCTACTTTCAAATATGGCTCCCTTTCAAATAGTTAACTTTTATGCTCCGACAATATAAAAGAAAATGTAGAGCAATACAGGTAAATTGAGGTAATTTTTTTTAAAAAGTAGATGTTTCAAATAGTTGGAGGGGATTTTAATGATATTGCTTTGTTGAAGGAAAAGTAAGGAGGCTCCATATTCATGGACATGGGGAGTCGTTTGTTCATTGACCAAATGGATAGGTTATGTCTTAGACATGTGGTTTTGAAATATTGCTTGTTCACCTAGAGTAATAGGAGACTAAACTTGGACCATATCCAGAAAATATTGGATCATTTTCTAATTGATGAATCTTGGGAAACTAGAGGAATAGTGTTGTTCTCAAATATCCTTTCTTTTATGAGGTTTGAATATTGGCCAATTTCTCTTGATATCTTGAGTTGTATTAAATTAGAGAATTAACCCTTTTCGGTTTCAACTTGCCTGGATTGATCATGAGGGTTTCAAGGATTTGATCCTTAGATGTTGGATGTAGGGATGCTCAATTTTTAGAATGGCGATGTTTATATTTTTTAAAAGACTATAGTATGTGAAAAAGAGGCTAAAAGAATGGAACCAACTAGTTTTTGGAAATATTGAATGAGAGTCCCAAGAGGTGGTGCGGGCTCTTGAGCAGGTGATTGAGAGGATTTGTTTGGAAGGTCTTTCTCGAGATCTCTTGACCCAGGAGATAGAAGTGATGATGGAGGTAGAGGAATTGAAGAAAAAGTAGAAGGTGTTTTGGAAACAAAAGTCTAGAATCACCTAGATGAGGGAGGGGATAGAAATACAAAAATTTTCCATCGATCAAAAATGGTTAGAAGGGAATTTAATTTTATTAAGTCTCTAACCTATGGAAGGGGGCAAGTCATAAGGACATGGTGTGAGATGCAGGGGGAAGCAAGGAGGTACTTATCTAATCTTTTTTCGAAGGTTTATCTGGATGATGAGACATAGCAGGAGATCTTGGAGTCAATTCTTCCTCGTTGGATGAGTTTTGGCCCATTTCCCTCTTTAACTGTATATATAATATACAGATAAAAATTTTCCATGTGGTGAGGGAAAATAACAAAGTTGCAGATAGGTTGGCTAAGTGAGGAATATAGAGAGGTTATCATTGGTGGGATTATGGTAGGGGAAAAACCTTGGAGAAGGTTTTATGGACTTATAGGTTTTACTTTGATAGGATTACCCCAATGATGGGGAAGGAATAAGTAACAATGTGACAACTCCTGTGTTTCATGATTAGAAATTATTCGAATTATTATTTATGTGGGAAGTTGGCGATAAGACAGACAAATAACAATGGAGATTAACAGGATGAGTTGGTTGAATTGCAGGAATATACAATTGTCACTCGAAATGAAGACCTCTCGAATATGGTTTCGAGAGGATATACGGTATACAAGGAAAATAAACCGAGAGTTTTGTTTTATTGCAGTTCTGAGGAGTTCTAGTTTGATATGTTATTTAGTGATTTGGTGTAACAATACTTTTTTTTGTGCAATTTTTGTCTAATTTCTAATTGTACATTTAACCTTTATAAGTTTATAAGCATATATATATATATATATATATATATATATATATATATATATATATATATATATATATATATATTTAAATGCACTTGTAGTTCATGTATGAAAAATCTTACAACTATGTAATCTGATTTCTACTTAAATTTTTTTTGTTTTTTTCATCGAAAAAACAAAAACAAAGTTTTCAATGACCATCACTTTCCCTGAGATTGAGTAGCTCACTTGTAGTTGTATTCACGTGCGGAAAGGCTTGTGCGTTCAATGTGATGTTTTGTTTTTTAATTTGAAATCTCACTTAATTTATAAACCATGATGCTAATAAAATCACATCAACTAGGCTGACAAAGGGTTGGGTTGAGAGTTAACGGAGTCCAAAATGTAATAAATGTTTGATGAATTAAGCAAAGGAATTGAATGCTACTCAGTTCTACAGCTCTTATTTACGTAGAGTATAGCTTATTCACCGACACGAAAGGATTGTAGCTTTGGGAAAGAGCTATTAACGAAATGTACTGGATGTTTCACCGCAAGGACGTCACATGTGACAGCCATCTTTTTATCGTAAAATCCATTGCTCAAATCTCGGCCTAGGAAAAGAACACAAAGCTTAAAAAATAAAATCATTTTAAATGTCAATTCTCAGTTATGGAAAAGACACCAAAGCCTAAAAGTCGGTGGTGTTAAAATATTCGCATGGCGAAGGGCAGGCCTGACTTCAATCAGAGGTGGTCAGGCAACTTGCATTATAATTTATTTGTGCGAAACTGTGAAGGTGATGTAAATATATTCACATGGTGACCTGACAAAGGGCAGGCCTCCCTTCAATCAGACGTGGTCAGAGAAAGATGTTTAATCTACTTTCATTTTCAATTATTTTGAAGGTGATATAAATATATTCAGATGGCGACCTAACAAAAGGCAGACGTGGTCAGGCAGATAAAGATGTTTCAGCTAATTGCATTATAATTATTTGTACTAAACGATGAAAATGATGTAAATATATTCACAAAAGGGCAGGCCTGCCTTCAATCAGACGTGGTCAGACAAAGATGTTTCAGCTACTTTCATTTTTAATTATTTGTACTGAACGGTGAAAATGGTGTAAATACATTGAGATGGCAGATGTGGTCAGGCAGACAACGATGTTCCGTGATTAGGCAGACAAAGGTATATATTATTTGGGTTTGAATTTGAATTTATTTAAAACTAAAAATCCTAATCATTATCATAATGTATGAACAGGCAGACAAAGATGTATCAGCAACTTGCATTGTAATTATTTGTATGGAACGGTGAAGGTGAATACTTGCATTATAATTATTTGTATGGAACGGTGAAGGTGAATACTTGCATTATAATTATTTGTATGGAACGGTGAAGGTGATGTAAATATATTCACATAGCGACCTGACAAAGGGTGATCTTGACTTCAATTAGACGTGGTTCGATAGACAAAGATGTTTCAGCTACTTATATTTTTAAGTATTTGTACCGAACGGTGAAGGCGATGTAAATATATCATATGGCGACCTGACAAAGCCTCACTTCAATCAGATGGCGACCTGGTGGTCAGGCAGACAAAGATGATTCGGCAACTTGCATTATAATTGTTTGTATCGAACGGTGAAGGTGATGTAAATATATTCAGATAGCGATCTGGTGGTCAGGTTCCAGCAACTTGCATTTTAATTATTTGTATCGAATGGTGAAGGTAATGTAAATATATTCAGATGGCGACGACCTGGTGGTCAGGTAGACAAAGATGTTTCAGATACTTGCACAATTATTTGTACAGAACGGTGAATGTGATGTGAGCTGACAAAAGGCAGACCTGACTTCAATTCGACGTGGTCAAGCACACAGATGTTTCATAAACTTGCATTATAATTATTTGTGGGCAACGGTGAAGGTGATGTAAATATATTCAAATGCCGAGCCGACAAAGGGCAGGTCTAACTTCAAATTAGACGTGGTCACTAGAGGCCTAAAATTGATTTTGCAAATTACGATTTTTTTTACGTAATAAAAGATGGGTTTTTGATCAAAAATATTAAAAATTTTCCAATCTGTTATAACAACTCTATCGGAGACACACACCCACCCTGTTATAACAACTCTATCGGAGACACACACCCACCCCTTCACACACTCATCCACGTCATCGATTGAACCTTGGACCTCCTGAAAAAACCAAAACTCAAACCATTGCACTGCACCCCAAATATAATAAATTACAGTTTTAATTTTAAACATTTTTATTTATTATTTTTATATAAATAATAAATTTTATAAGTGAAATATTTGAAAACTTTAGGTTTTAATAAGTATGTAGTATTTATATATATATAAATATACATTAAATATGTGGAATAAGGATATGCATAATACGAATAGTTTTTGATGTTACAATTATTTTTTATCAAAATATTATAATTAATTATAAAATATATAAACGAGTTGACCTGGTTCTAAAATAATATATATACTTGGTTTTAAAACCATAACTAACCAACCATATATATGGTTGGTTAGTTATATTTTTAAAACAGTAAAAAGTTATTTTTTTTTAGTTTAGTTTGTAGTTTGGGTTTTTAGGATTTTTTTCATATTGTTTTTCATTGTTTGCTAGGGTTTCTTTTCATTTTATTTTTATTTTCTTTGATTTTATGGCTTTGAAATGGTTCATCCATAGTTCATTCATAGTTAAGAGCACTTTTGGCATAATTATTACCATTTCTACAAATGGGCATTTTCCACGGTGTTGCAGTAGTTTATATTGTGTTTAAGAATGTTTTTTCTAGGTTTTTTTAGGCTACGGTTCTGGCTTTTCTAGGTCCTTTTATTTTTCTTTAGTTAAATGGCTATGAAATAGTTCATCCATAGTACATTATGGTTCATTTATAATATAGTCATTACCATTTCTGCAAATGAGCATTTGTCACGTGTGTGTTGCAGTAGTTTATATTGTGTTTAGGAATGACTAGGTCCTTTTAGACTAAGGTCTTTAAGATGAATTCACTAAAGCATTGAGAATGCAGGCTTGGCATTATTGACATTTAGAGGCAATATTGACATTTGGAGGTCGGGGAAGTAGGATCCATATAGTGCCTTCTCAAATTGGAACCCTTATGATTAAGATCCCTACCAGTGATATGGAGTATATTGTGTAAACGGGAAAGAGTGGTATTGAGTGTATTGTGTAAACATGAAAGTGTCTTCATGTAAGTTGGTGAATATTATTTGTAGCATAGTTACAATCTCATCATTGATTTCATTTTGTAATTTATTGCTATCAAGTTTTGGTTTCTAAGAATTCCCATTGCACATATTGATGTTTTGAGACATCAATTTTTAGTGTCAATATGCTTGGTAAATAAGGGCAAAGTTTAAAAGGTGACTTTTACTCCATAAACCCAAAAGCAAACATCAAGTTTGGGAAATCTCACTGACTACACCAAGTCAATCTATTCCAAAATTTACAATAGCTATTTTTTTGGGTCCTTGTAGAAATTCCAAAAATTTCGTATGATGTTTTATAAAACAAACATCAAGTTTAGGAAATTTGGTTGACTACACCAAATCAATCTATTCCAGAATTTACAATAACTAGTGTAAAAAGCCCAAAAGGCTCATATGATACTTTATAGATTTTTTTTTGAGTAATAATTTTTATACACATCCACTATGGGATTGAACTCGGATCACATCACACATAATGCAAGTGGCATCTTGCCGGTAAACCACACTCACTGGATAAAATACATGACACCTTCTATCAAATAAATTGATAAATGACATGATGTAAATTTAATCTTTGATTACCTTTCTTCAAGGAAAAAATAATACTTTGAAATAAGTTCTAGTTCCAAAAATATTCTCTAATAAAAAATAGTGAAAAACAAATAAAATTTAAACAGTAAAATTAAAATCATTAAAAAAAATTAACAGTCATGGTTTTTTTTTTTTTTAATATGAAATTCAGCCTCGGTGGTCAGGCAGACAGATGTTTCATCTACTTGCATTATAGTTATTTGTGTGGAACGGTGAAGGTGATACAAATATATTCACATTGCGACCGGACAAAGTGTTAGGCCTGACTTCGATCAGACGTGGTCAGGTGGACAAAGATGGTGAAGGTGACCTAAACATATTTAGGTGGTTTAGGAGGTAAGTGAGGTGAGTGTGGTTTATCAATAAGGATATTACTTGTATTATTGATGATGTGATCCGAATTCAATCTCCATCATAAATATATATAAAAATGTGGTGATATTTCATTTAAAAATCATATAAAAAAAAGTTGGACAAAAATAATTAAAAATTAAAAAAAAAAACCTAAACAAAAATCTTTGTGCTGGAATTTTGACTAAAAGACACAAAAGCAATGTTAAAAATAATATTTAATAAAAAATAAAAAGAATAAAACATGTTGAAAAAAATATTGTTATTTTTTAAAGTTTTTTATAAATAATTTAAAAAAAATGAGAAAAATGAAATTAAAAAAGACAATAGTTTAAAAGGAAAAAGAAAAAATAATAATTAAAAGTATATATATATAGAAAAGTTTTGTGATTTAACATTGAGTGGTAGGTATTAGTATAAATCTAGAAGAAAACAAATGAATTTTGAGTTCAATAAATTTTTATTTGTTGTAGTTGCAGTATACATATAGCCTATTTTTTTATTTACATCTTTTGTTTTGTTATCGTAATGTTGTCTACATACGACAAAATGTCCTGCTTGGCGTCCGCCGCACGCATAATGTGTACCTTTATTTTATATACAAATAGTTAGATAGGCCGACACCGGCTACCATACAATTAGGGTTTCTACATCGGCCGCCCCACTTTGTCTTCTCCCGCGTCCCATTGACTGGCCCCTCTTGGACGATTTATCTCAGCGATTCCGCGTAAAACACCGACGGACATTTTAAATATCTTCCTTAAAGTTAATTAACCAAGGTTATTTTCAGGGTTTAATTAAGTGGGCAAGTACCGGGTTTATTCATATTGTATGGCAAGGCGGAGGGGGACGTGGACGGGGAGAGACCAGAGACTAGTCTTATCCGCATCAGACAAAACGCCAAACTCCGCGGCCAACAACAAGGTTAGAGAGATCCATGGAGTATTTCTTTTGGAGGTGGTCAATACTCGAAGGTGCACTGTAAAATGGATGAATATAACAAATTCTTCGTTATCAATTCCTCCATTTAATGGATATCATTACAAGTACTATGTGATAAACATGCAAACGTAGATGGTTTTTAATAAAACATAATGTTTGGAACCTTCAAATAAAATAAAGTACATTCACAATAGTAATTGCTGAAAATAATAGAAGTGTGAGAAAAAAATACCATAGTGTTTGAGAAATACTAAATAGAAATGTTACAAACTTTATAAATCAAGAGAAATTGATATTGCAAGCGGAGAATTTGATATTGTAAGCCTTTTCAAGGGGTAATTTTTTCAAAAGCAAATATAATTTGAGAAAATTACTTAATACATTTTATTTCACCCTTAATCTTATTTAGACTCATATTTACCCTAACTTCAATATTCAAGGGTCGATCTATATACAAGGGAAAACTTGAGCTAATAACTCTTACTTACAGTAAAGATAAGAGTTATATCATTACTAACTCTTGTTTAACAGTTATATCATAATGAGCCCATATCCACTAGGTGCACAAGGTGCCACATACACCCTTGTTATTCATTTACATAATAATGTAGCATGCCCTCCTTCAAGAAGCTTTGTACTTAACGCTTGAGATGAGGAAACTATTGTTGGAGCTAATTAAGAGACTCCCTTGTGGCATCTTCTAGGTATAATCCACACCATTATACTAAATATTAATGAGGGTTTGGTTTTGAAGCGTGTGCATCCATCAATCCAAAATGTGTTTAGTCTTCAAGAAGACATACTCTTCTTCATCCAACTCAACCAATGTTGATTAAACACATCACTATTTTTAAGAACCTTCTTCAGAGAGAAAACTAAATGTATTGTGGAGGGTAACAATTTGAGCTTGTAGCCCATGTGGCCAATCTATTGTAACATCTGATAAGGTCCATAATATTTGCTACAAGTTTTTTATTTCCATAGAGTTTCAAAGAGGATAGCTTATATGATTTCAAGCATAAGAAAACTAAATCTCCCACGTTAAAACTATGCTTTGGATGATGTTGATCAACCTATTTTTACATATTTTTCTAAGTCATCATCAAATTCTCCTTGAGCTTTTGAAGTAGTGCATGCTCACAAAGAGTGGAATCTATCGCTCAAACTTTGGAACTACCTAGAATAAATATCTAAATTGATGGGGGACGGTCTCCATAAATTGCTTTATATGGTGTCATCTTAGTAGCGGTGTGATAAGTAGTATTATACCACCATATTACCAATGGAATCCATTTGACCCATTGATTGGGATGCTTAGATGTGAAACAAAGGGGGTACATTTTCAAGCACTTGTTAATTTTTATTTGTCCATATATCTAGGGATGGTAGGTCAAACTAATTTTGAGTATTGTGTGCTATAGTTTGAATAGTTATTACAAAAATTGACTAGTGAAAGTGAGATCTTGATCAGAAATAATGGATTGGAGCATGCTATGTAGAAGAAAAATGGAATCCGTGAATATTTGGGTAATCATTGAGGCCTTGTAGAGATGGTCTAGGTAATAAAAATGAGCATACCTCAATAGATGATCCACAACCACAAGAATGGTAGTTTTACCTCTAGACTTTGGAAGCCCTTTAGTAAAATTCATGGAAATATCTATCCAAATAGTTGTTAAAGTAGGAAGAGATTGGAGTGTACCTAGAGTATATACAATTTCTTTTCATATGCTGACACATATCACATTTGGACACAAATGTCTAAATATCACTTTCATTCATTCCTAGAAAAAAGTGTGTTTAGTCCTCTCATAAGTTTTTAGGAACCCGAAATGGCCCATAGTTGAGGAAGCATGCATTTCTTGTAATATAGATTTGTAATATATCAAATCTATAGGAATAACAAGGAAACCTCGGTAATACAAATATTGCCCATCCCATGTATATCTTGGTTGAGAGCTAGGATCATTTTAAAGTTGCCAAATTAAAGCTTGCAAGGTAAAGTCTTGGGTTACCTCTTTTTGGAGTTGTTGGATCCATCGATGAAGTGGAGTTGAAATGACACACAACATACTCTACTTCTCATATTGGTGAAAAAGTGCATTGGCAACTATATCTTGCTTGCCCTTTTTATAAATTATTTTATAGTCACACCCCATCAATTTGGTGAGCCATATTTATTGTCCAGGTGTGGAGACCCTCTTCTCTTAAAAATATTTCAAACTATGATTATCTTTCTTGATTAAAAAAAATCAACCAATAAGGTAGGATCTTGTTGGAACAAAATTGGCCTATGGTTATATTTTGTGCCTATGACCTTGCCAACATTGAGTAGACAGATTTAGTGTTAATCTCCAGAGGAGGCTGGCTCCTTGGTGTTTTTTGTGAGAAAAGGGAGGAGGAATTTTTACTGAAAGGAAGGAAAATATAGCCATACCTAAAGCTTTTCTCTTGGTGCAGTTTAAACAACAAGAAAGATGAATATATATAACTTCAAGATCTAAGCATTAGATGTTTATTTACGCAGAAATCATATTTCTTCAATGTGATTTAGATATTATTCTAACACATACATATACTAAACCTTTAAGCTTCAACAATACTTTTTATATCATGTATGAGTCTAGATAACAAAAAAAATACATCGTACAACTTAGTAATGTAAAATAGAAGCATAAAAATATTAATACATACACTTACACATGGTGAACCAAAAGCCAATATAAGTTTACCTTATTGCTTGAATCCAAAGTATATACATCCAATATTGTAAATGTCTATGAGCCAACATTTTTTCAGGGTATTTCATCGACTATATATACTCTAAAACTGACATGTTTTGACAACTATCAAATTTTGGTATGAAATCAATTACAGTGAAGATGCACCACCAAGTGCACCAACACATTTTACGTGATTTCTAATTGATTTTAGATAAACGAATCACAAGTGTCAAAAGTTTAAGATATTTATACTGAATCACTATCTGTCTTCAGTCACTATCATACTCTTTTGAAAGCAGAGTCTATTTATATCCTATTTTCATGTGACTCAGATGTGTCATAAAATTAGGATATTTCTCTGCCTCAATCTTTCCTTGCTTTAGGTGCGCAAAATTTTGACATGTCATGAAATCATGACAATTTCTCTACCTTGAATCTTTCCTTGATTAAGGTGCGTGAAACTCTAACATGTTACGAAATCATGATATTTTACCTCCTTTGTCTTTCTCCTTGCTTTTGGGTGCGCGAAACTTCAAAATGTCATGAAATCGTGACATTTCTTGTCTTGGCTCTTTCCTTGCTATTGGGTGTGTGAAACTTCAACATGTTGCAAAATCATGATATTTCTTCACCTTGGCTCTTTCCTTGCTCTTGGGCATGCGAAACTTCAATGTCACAAAATCATGATATTTCTCTGCCTTGTCTCTTTCCTTGCTCTTGGATGCACGAAAATTCAACATGTCACAAAATTGCAACATTTCTCCACCTTGGTATTTTTATTGCTTTGGGCGCACGAATCTTCTACATGGCGCGAGATTGCGATAATCTTCTTGCCTTGGTATTTTCACAAAAAATGGAAACTAGTGTTTGATTCCTTAAGAATATTTCGATACTTCTTGAAAACTACTCGAGCTCTCAAATTTTTTTCTATATTTAGGGTAGTCTTTTTAGACTAAAATTATTGGCGCCTTCCGAGGATTTTTTTCTAGAAAAAATATTAGAATCCAAGCCTTCATCCATTGGGAAACAGAGTCAAAACAATAAGGAAGAGGAAATTTTGGAAGGAAAAGAATAAAAAAAAATGCACTTCAAAAAAGTAAAGCATTACCTTTCAAAAATGCCTCTTACAAGCTTATGTATACTTTACTACTATTACATCAACACCTTGGTAATTTTTTCAAAAACATTTTGTGAAACTTTCTACTGCTGGCCACTGGTCCCACCTTCTATTAGTTGTCTCTGTTCAACTTGCTTGGTCTTCTTCTATTTTTCTATCACTTTGATGACATTAGTGTAGGTGAGGCAAACCTGCTTCCAAGCTTCGTCTTCCAGATCCGAGGAGTCCATGAACAACTGATATATATATATATATATATATTGCAACTCCTCTACTTTATCATGTGATACCACCTTATGCCTTAAAATCAGCTCTTGTAAACATGATTTAATTTGTGAGGTTTTGTACCATGGCAAATATCCGGGCTTCCTCCACGGGTTCCTCCCAAATTTCTATTTTTGATTCATCATTGATAAAAGACCTAAGGGACGTTGTGAGTGATTCGTCACTTAAAACATTTGAACTATCATCCCATAAATATAGAAGACAACATTTTTTCGTAAGGTTTAAGTGTTTCACTAGTCCCTTAGCTTCAACTTCTAACTCCTAAAGGAGTTTCACACCTTGATTTACGAGTTTAAATCTCCTAAAAAAAATTCTAGCTGCAATCTTGGCTTGAGACCAGGCTTCACTTTGGATTTTCATTGTTGCATCTGATATTTTCTATAGAAATCTTACTACATCTTTTAATTCATCACCGACCACTTCAACACCTCTTTTACTTTAGCCAAATATATCAACATGGGCATTTATTTCAAACTAAGCAGTAAAATATCTTCAAATATTTCTTTTCTCAATTCCTTGGCTTTATATTTCGACAGGCCATGCATTGCATTCTGCTTTTCTTGGATTTTTTGTTGAAGCTCTTGTACTTGCAGAGTCAAAGATTGAATTTGTGTAGTCACTTTCTTAAGTTCTTCTTTATATTTAGCTGCTTCACTTGTAGCTTCACTGAATCTATCTTTCTATATTTTTTCTTCTAGTTTCAAATATTTCTCCAATAGTTTTTTCTCCTATAGGGTAGATTCGCATTCTTTTCTAGTTTCTTGCTCTTTATGGAACTTTTCTTTAAAATATTCTTCATGCACGATAATGGTCCCTAGGCAAGCTTGGACTTTTCCCCATTTCTCTTGCATGTGAAGCTGAGTAATATCTTCATTTATACTTTCTACTTGGTAATCTTCAATCATCATGTCTTCTTCAGGCTTCTTAACTTTTGGTGTCATATTCACCTTCTTCCGCTACATAGTGGTGGGGTCAAGTTCTATTATTTATTGTGCATGGTTTGGAACTTTAGAAGATTCATCAAAGTGAGAAGACCACCAATCAAAGGTATTTTTGTTCACCTTTTTTAGATCTTTAAATTTTGAAAGAATTGGATGATTCTCTGTAGTCGTAATAGATGTAGGCTTCATAATTGGTATGCATGCACCAAGGAGAAATGGGGTTGATACTAAAGCAATATTCTCCTCCAAGAGGGTAGCTATAGGGTGAGCTAGTGGTCCCAAAGATTGACCAGCTTCATATTGGACCTGTGTACATGATACTGGTTCTAGGGAAAGCAACCATTGTTTCAAAGGAAACATTATATCTTTATTTGGAAAATAAAAGGAAGGAGACTTAATCTGGGAAAGAGAAAGAAAATAAGGATGAGAGAAAATGGAGGCCATACCTAATCCCATTGGGAGTTCACATTGGTTTTCACTTCCATTGTATTTTCTTTGCTAGTCTTATCAGCAACTAATTTCTCAATTCTATTTTCTTGAGGGTTCTCTTTCATTTCTCTTTCTTCGCCCTCATTTTCCTCGATGAATGTATCTTTATCTAAGTTTATTATTTCAACATTTTGGGGAATTTCACCACGTTGATTTTTATGGTGTCCAATAATTTCTTCTTTTACCCTTACATTATCAAAAATAGTTGTGTGCAACTTCTCATGAGCAGGATTTGTGCTATTATTAGCTTCTTTCTCTTGATATTCTATCTACACATCAGGATTTCCAACCATTTTTTCACCTTAAAAAACATTTTCAGTATCTTGAGCAACCTATTCACTCTCTCTAACAACTTCGAAAAGTTCAACAATTTCTCGTTGTGGATTTTTGCCACCTAGGAAGTTATCAAGGATTTTTGAGCTTCATATACTGGTTTGTTCCTTTTATGATGACTTCCAGCCAAGGATTCTAATTTTATTTTCTTAGTTCCTAGAGGTACTTCATCTAATTCAGTATCAGAGGTAGTAGTAAGAACAAAATTTCGAACTTTGGATGATCTGGCTCTACCTTTTGATAAATTTGTGCTCAATGCCATACGTTTTCCTCTTGTTTCTACTAACAAGGGTTGAATGATTCCTTATCCATATTTCCCTAATCCCCTGCCATCATAACCCATTTTCACCATCATATGAGGTGCTTTCACATATTTTATCTTCTATTCTTCTGTGAAAATGTTTTTAGGAGATTTTTTCTTTAAGGACCAAAGCCTTGTTGGTGCATGTAATTATGGTTGTCCAAAAGCAATTCCCTTGCCCTTACCCCAGTATAAATGATGTTTCTTAGCAACTTCAAGGTTTACCTCTTTGCTACTACCAACGCTTGGGGAAACCTTTTGGGGAAAATCCCCTGTCCAGGTAGCTTGATAACAATCATAACAAGCTAAAAATTCTACATCATTATTTATAGGGTACCATGAATCAATCATATTGGTCTGAACCCTCATCAACCACCACTTATGAACCCTCTCTAACGTCCATTCAACCCCTTTCTTTTACATTGTTTTTTATAGTTTTAGTGTCTATAACATACTTAGGGTTGTCCTTAGGGTTGTATTCAACTATATGTTCATAGAAAAATTGCTAGGGAGGTAGTGGCTGCATCCTTTACACATGCCATTCAAGGGGGTCATCTTTGGCATTATTTTTACAATCTTCAATATCTCGCCTAGGGAACATGTGGTAATTCTTCACAGGAGTTTTGTTCAAAATGGTCTATCTTTCAGCAAACCTATTGATGGGGTTATAACTCCATCATTGTGGCTTTTCTATCAACCCCAATTCATTTAGAACCTGGGTAATCTATTCATGTTGCCCCTTTTTTGAAACAATAACACCTTCAAACTGGAATGGCATCATACAGGTACCAGTTTTCTCTATACCCGTGCCATATTTGAAATTTATGTGTTCAATTTGCCTAACATATTCTAGAGAAAATAACCTATCAGTAACATAATGCAACAAAAAAAAGGATTTTCTAGTAAAACTGTATAACCTGATAACAACTCCTTGGGTGAGGATAAACCAATCACCCTCTTTTGCATGTTTGTTTTGCAGAACTTTTACAACAATTTTGTTGAACCTACTTATTTCTCCATACATAATCTTAAGGGCTAGCCCCATAAATTCTCTATTAAAATCATAGTATGATTATGTTTTATATAAAACATTAGTCCATTCATACACAAGTAAAATCCTTCCTTATATTTATCATTTATCGAAATGAAAGCTAGCTCTCTGGCTAAAAAATAGAAGAAAACCCACACTAAATATGAAGAAAACTTAAAAGAGGAATGAGACCCCATTTTAATTGAATATAAACCTTCAAGAACTTGGTGATAAATGTATTCTGGATAGTCAAAAAACATGGGCTTAATGATTTTACCCATGAATGAGGAATCATAGTTTCTTAGGTTTGACAAACATTCGACCAGGGCAATTTGCCAATCATAAATCCTTTCATTTGTCTTTAGGCTTGCTACCATGGCTAAAATAGAGTATAACTCTAGGTTTTTGAAATTTTCCAAATAAATGGGGTTTTTGGCATAGTACTTCCAGGAGGGGGTTTCTTCAATTGCATTGTTAGAAAATTCCTCATCTTCTTGGATGGAACAAAAAATATTGCCTAATCTGTTGGGTCAAAAATATTTGTTTCAAGAGTGGGGACATGGCCAGTATCAAAAGCATCAATGAAAACATCAGGACTTAAGGTGAAAAGGCTTTGGCCTTGGGAATTACTCATAGTCCTCCCTTAAATGTTGTAAAAACTAGCAATAACTTTGATTAATTCTAGATAGGGGTGGACTGGGATGTAAACATACCAGTAGAGTAGAGAATTGAATGAAAAAGTAGTCGAAGAAGATGCAGTAATGTCCGTAGCCATTCTTTCTTCGATATTCCTCCGAATGTTCTCTAGAGGCTTCCAAGCTATAATGGTGTCACTAATTCTCACATATTTGTCAAAAAATCTCTCACCTACTTCGTCTTCACACCTTGTTGTTGTGGAAGATGATGTCTCCATTTCCACTTTTTGATTATTTTTCTTAGGAGCCATGTGAGAGCACTTGTAGAGCTTGCTGGTGTGGGATTCAAACTTAAGAGAAAATATGGTAAGTTAGTTGCAGTGGAGAAATTTTTTTGATGATGAATTAGGGTTTCTTCACATCATTTGTTAGAAAATTTTGCATGTGCTACATTAAATGTGGTTGGTGTGCCCATATCTCTCGGATCTTCTTTGTTATGATTTTTGACATATTTACCGCATGCTAATTTCATCGACCAATCACTAACAACCACATTAATTAGGAATTTATGTGTTTCAAGGTTTTGATCATCGATGAAAGTGACTTTCTTCCAATCGTTAGAGAGTGACATGGTGGATTTTCTAAATTTTAACCATCATATACCGATAAAACTACGCTTTTATTTATTTCATTTTCTTTTTTTATTTTTCTAGCTAACTTTGGATAGTTGTGAAAACACGACAAAAACTGCTAAAAAAACTTGAAATTTTTAAAAAAATTCATAAAATACCATATAATATACATACTATACATGAAATGTATCCTTGTTTCTACTTGAAGTAGAGTTTTAAGTGAAAGGCATTCACTGTTATGGGCAAAATTGTGACATGCTAATCTTGAAGTTGAAAAGAATTAAATTACTTCTTAGCAATTATTTCAAAAGGACCCTCCCAAAAAGCGTTAAATTTTTCATGGTTACCTATCTTAGATTTCTTTGTATTCCATTTTAAAACCAAGTCTCCAACTTTAAATTTCTTGCAAGTAGTCTTTTTGTTGAACCACCCTTCAGTGTCAGCCATGTGTTTCTGGTGGTGATCGTATACTTGTTCTCATGCATAGTGACACTTAGAAAAGCTATGGTCCTTTCTTCATTATCTTCTCTCTTCTATGTGAATACTACAACATAACTTCTTTGTTCACCAACAACATATAGGATAAAATCTCGAGAGTAGTCAGGATTAACCAGCACAGGTGCTTGAGCTATTTCTTCTAAAACCTTTCTGAAAGCATTCTTCCTTGGATCTGTCCATTTGAAAGGTGCATCCTTTTTCAAAAATTTTGTCATTGATTTCACAATATGTGCAAAATTTTTAATAAATCTACGCACAAAATTTATTTATCGAAAGAAATATTGAAAGCCCTCTTGTTGGTTGGTAAGAAAAGTTCTAAGAGTGCTTTCACTCTATCGAGATCTATTTCTAATCCAAATTTGGAGATGACATAGACAATAAGAATACCTTCTTCTACAGTGAATATGGATTTCTTTGGATTTAAAGATATTCCAAATTCCCTGCACTTTTCAAAAACTTTCTTGAGGTGTTGTACATGATCTTCTTTATGATGAGAATAAATTATCATATCATCTAAATAGATGACTATGATATTGTTAGCAAGCTCACCAAAAGCTACATCTATTACTCTCTGGAAGGTTGCTCTAGCATTAGATAACCCAAAATGCATCCTTTGATAGGTGAAGGTTCCCAATTTGGTGGTAAAGATGATTTTATATTGGTCTTCATATTTGACCCATACCTGATTATACCCAAAAAAACCATCTAGCAAAGAAAATATCTCTGCTTCTGCCATTGTGTGTAAAATTGGATCTATCTATGGAAGTGGGTAATGATATTTGAGTGATACCTTCTTTAAATTCATGAAATCGATGCACAGTCTAATATCTCCATTTTTTTTACTAACTGGGACTAAGTTTGCTACCTAGGTAGAATGCTTAATTGGATACACTATTTTGGCTTGAAGGAGTTTCAACAACTCTTGCTTCATTAGGGCCTCTATCTTTGGATTCACAAGCTTTTGATTTTTCCTAAAAGGTTTGGCCCCTTCCTCCAACTCAATAGTGTGTTGGATAACTTCCTTCTTGTACACTTTCAAATCACTATATACCCAAGCTATAATATATGGAAACCTTTTGCATAATACCCTGATTTGGTTCAACTCTTCTACTCTACAACTAACTCTAACTTTAATCATTTTACCTGGTTCTAGCTTGATTTCTTTATACTGGTTCTTATAAATTTTTATTTTATGGCCTACTTCCCTATCATTTTTATCAAAAATACTCTCAAGGGTGATAAGTCCCTTGGGAATGTGATTATTCTTTAATTGAATCAACCCTTCTTCTTCTTCATCCTGTAGTGATCTACCGCTAGAGCATTTCATTTCATAGAATAAAAAATCTAGTATTTGCTCATCATTTTCAAAAACTTGCAAAAAATTATTTTTGTCTGGCATAGAGGGTCTATATATGAGTCTAACCATCTTAGATTTCTGAATAATGTTGCTAATGGGGCAAAATTTTGCTCACACTAACACCAATAAATCTGTGTGGGTATTATGCTCTCTAGGAATAGAATTCATATTTAGAGCCTCAAAGGCTTCTAAAAGATCCCATACTTTATTTTTGTATACCTTTAAGTAATGCTGCTTGGTGATACATTTTCTCATAACTTGATTCACGATAAGTTTTGAATCTCCATAAATTCGTAACTGTTTCCTCAGGCCCAAGCAAAGTGCTTCATATTCAGCTGCATTATTGGTGCAACTCCACGTCAACCTGTAAGAGAAAACTCTTTCTTTACCTATGGGGTAAATCAATACAATCTCACCCACTTCATTTTTGCACCTAGCTCCATCGAAGAAAAGCTTCCAAAGATGATTGGTGGAAACATCTTCCTTGGGAGCAGGTGCCAGTTGCTTTTTTGATCTCATAATGGAATAACTTCCCATGTCAGTTTCTATCATGGCATTGAATTTTTTTAGAGAGAACTGGTCTTCTGTTTGAAATTCTTCTAAATTTTCTTCCATCATATCGAGATCTTCTATTTCTTAGGTCATCATACTTATAGTGTCGAATTCTATATTTTCTACGTGAAAAGTAGATGGTTTCTCATTAAACATCCCGATCCTCCTACCTTTGAAAGGTATTTCTAAGTGTGAGTAGTCTAGAGAAATATATCCTCGTTTGTTGGTTGTGAACTCTCTGGACAAACACATGCCAAAGTATGGTGCCAAATATACAACTACCACTTCGTGTATGACCACCATTTGGGGTGTCCTATGAAGTCTTATGGGGATATCTTTAATTACACCTATAGTATTAACTGGAGTGCCATATAACTAAAGAACTCTTGGATTGCTTCTAGTGTACTCTATTCCCATAATGTTGCACACTGCTTTTGGTGTCACAGTAGTAGTAACTCTTGAGTCTATCATACAGTTGTGTATGACCCACCCTTCCATTTAAAGAGATAAATAGAACGAGGGTGGTATATTTTTTCCAATGGCACATGTTAGATTTTCCTGGACTGTATTTGAGGAGGATGTGTTTTTGCCTTTATTTTAATTGACTTTATAGATTCATACAAGAGATCAATTCGACTAGGGAACTGAAGGGCATAATACATACTCACTTTTGAGGGAGTCTTTTTCATTTCTTCCACTATGTTAAAAGTAGAAGGTTTGACACTCTTCTCTTTTTCCTTATAAAATGTGTCATACCTGTTCCTATACCCCTAAGTAGATTATGTTCTCTATCTCTTGGTCAGCGAAGGAAATCTTAACTTCTCCTTAGCTTGATCTTGAGTCTCGACTTCCATTTATGGGGTGAATTCTTTATGTCTTTTCACTCCAGAGTTCTGGGTAGGAAACTGAGGTATTTTTATGAGAAGTATCCTTTTGAGTTAGGGGTTGGAGGAAAATTTAGGGGTTGGAGCTCTTGAGGATCCACTTGTAGAGGTTTTTTTCCTGATATGGTTAAGACTACAACTTGTTCAACCGAAGGCATCATAAAGTTGTGGTTAGTTTTCCTAATCAGGTTTACATGGTCCTTCATACTTTTTTCTTTTTTTTTTAATAGCTAAATTTTGTACATAGTTCTGATGAATCATACATGAACTTTACCCAAGTGAATCATTATATGTGGTGCACTGGTTTTCAAAATTTTTGGGAGGAGATACAAATTCTTCGACATCATTTGAATAAACAACATTAGATCTCTCCTGCCCTATATTGCTTGATGAGGGTGAGTCTCTTGTTAGTTGGGGAAATCTCCTTGGCAAAAAATTTATTTCGGCTTCTCTTATCTTTATTGACATCATATCATTTGCCAAGGTTTTTACCATGTCCAGTATAATAGAAATATGATTCTCTTGAGTTGGTTGAGTAGGTGTTGCAAGTAATGTAGGAATAGTAGGAATAGAAGGTAATGTTGGGAAACCCTGAGAAATGGATGGTGGACCATTCCATTTTGGAAGGTCTATATTTGGAAAATGGGAAGTGTTTGAAGAATCAACACAAGGATTTTGAGGAATATTTGGAAAGAGTGGCATTATTGCTTTTGGTGGATACCTTCCAATAGCAATGAGGTATCTTTTTGTTTTAGATACCTCTTGGTAAATAGCAAGAAAAGTAAATACTCGATATTATCGTATAATCATACTAGTATCTAAATCAAAATCTCTCAAATAATAATACACCGCATGCTAGGTGGTTGGTTTTAATTTGACAGACACCCTTTCCCAAGTGCGATTGAATCAAATGTTAAAGTCAAAAATTTCCTCCTAGGGATGTTTCCTAATGATATTAAACTGGCTAAGCAAGGAGAAAGGATCTGCATGTTGATTAAACTCATCTACCAATTTACTAGCAAGTTCGGCCCAGCTTGTGATGGATTGATCAGGAAGTGCTCTATACTAATAGAGAATTTTTTATTTTAATGAAATGACCAGCAACCTGATCATTACATCCTCTTGAGTTATGTTGTATATGGTTACCAAAGAGGCAACATCCAAACAATGTTCATACACTATTTTTCCTGTTCCGTTGTATGAAGGCAATGCTTTCAAATTTTGCAGCAAGAATCTAATTCTAAGCCACTAGGTTCAGTTGATCGATGTGATTCCATGTTAGATAAGCTAGTGGAGGAGTGTTCGTTGTAGTTATTGTGCTTTCTTGAGCTTTAGAATTATTGATAGTAATATTTGAAGATATATTGACAATAGGGCTAGGCAAAACAATGGGTACAAGGATGGTGGTACTAGTAGCAGGTAGGTTTGATCTAGCTGATAAGATTGGATGTACCCTAAGGCTACCAAGGTGTAACTCGAAGAACTCAATGGGCTCTTCAAAGTTTTTTACTTTATATCTAGTTATAATATAGGTAAAAAATTATAGGTTTTAACTAGATGAATAGATAAGGCATTTCTTAGGTCTATACCTTCGGATGGAGTCATCAGATGATTTATTTGGATCTTGAAAAGTTCAAATAAAAACACCAAACCTTATAAAATACTATGGGATTTAGGGTCCCATCGGGTATACCAAAAACTATTGGAACAAAATAGTCCTATGGTTATATTTTGCACCTACGACCTTGCCAACATTGAGTAGATGGATTTAGTGTTAAAATGGGTTTCGTCTAATATCCAAAGGAGGCTGGTTCCTTGGTGTTTTTTGTGAGAAAATGGAGGAGAAATTTTTACTAAAAGGAAGGAAAATATAGTCGTAGCTAAAGCTTTTCTCTTGGTGTAGTTTAAATGGCAACAAATATGAATATATATAACTTCAAGATCTAAGCATTAGATGTTTCTTCATGTAGAAATAATAATTCTTCAATGTGATTTAGATATTATTCTAACACATACATATAATAAACCTTTAAGCTTCAACAATATTTTTTATATGATGTATGAGTCTAGATAACAGAACAAATACATCGTACAACTTAGTAATGTAAAATAGAAGCATAAAAATGTTAATACATACACTTGCACATGGTGAACCAAAAGCCAATAAAATTTTATCTTATTGCTTGAATCCAAAGTATATACATCCAATATTGGAAATGTCTAAGAGCCAAAAAAATTTCAGGGTATTTCCCCTACTATATATACTCTAAAATTGACATGCTTTGACAACTATCAAATCTTGGTATGAAATCAATTACAACAAAAATGCATCGCCAAGTGCACCAATACATTTTACATGATTTCTAATTGATTTAGATAAATGAATCACAAGTGTTAGAAGTTTAAGATCTTTATACTAAATCACTATTTGTCTTCAATCGTTGTCATACTCTTTTGAAATCAGAGTCTATTTATATCTGATTTTCATGTGACTCAACTATGTCATGAAATCACAACATTTCTCTGCCTCCATCTTTCCTTGCTTCAGGCACACAAAATTTTGACGTGTTGTGAAATCATGATAATTTCTTTGCCTTGGATCTTTCCTTGATTTAGGAATGTGAAACTCTGACATGTCATGAAATCATGATATTTTTTCACCTTTGGATTTCTCCTTGCTCTTGGGTGTGTGAAACTTCAACATGTCATAAAATCATGACATTTCTCCGTCTTGGCTCTTTCCTTTCTCTTGGGTACGCAAAATTCAACATGTCATGAAATCATGACATTTCTCTGCCTTAGCTCTTTTCTTGCTCTTGGGTGCGTGAAAATTTAACATGTCATGAAATCATGACATTTCTCCACCTTGGCTCTTTCCTTTCTCTTAGGTGTGCAAAAATTCAGCATGTTACCAAAATCATGAAATTTTTTTGTCTTGGTCTTTTTATTACTTTGGGCGTGCGAATCTTCCACATGTCACGAGATCACGATAATATTATTGCCTTGGTATTTTCACAAAAAATAGAAACTAGTGTTTGATTCCTTAAGAATCTTTCAAGCCTTCTTGAAAACTGCTCGAGCTCTCAAAACTTCTACTATCTTCAGGGTAGTCTTTTTAGACTAACAGATCTCTAGTGATTAACATGTAAGATTACCATCTTCTTCTCATAGGTTTATTTACCTAATTGTTTCCTTAACAATGCCTTGTTAGTGAAAACCAATGGCTATTCCTCTTATATAAGCATGGCACTAGTTCCAATGCCCAAGGCATCACTTTCAATTACAAAAGTCTTGGAGAAATTAAGTGTTGCCAACATAGGAATATATAACTATCTTTTTTGAAGTATAGGGAGGTTTTTTCTAATACTTTTGACCATAAAAGTGAGTTCTTCCTCAACATTATTGTTAAAAGAGATGCAGTATTTCATAATCTTGGATAAATTTTTGATAATAATCGATGAGACCAAAAAAACCCCAAAGAAATTTGAGGGTGTGGGGTGTTGGCCATTCTTGTATAGTAGTGATTTCCCTTGGGTCCACCTTAACCTCTTTCCTTGAAAGTATGTGGTATAGGTACTCCACTTCATGTATTACAAAAGAGTATTTAGACTTCTTTGCAAACAATTTGTTATCATCCAGGATCTACAAGGTTTGATCCCAATGTTGTAGATGTTTATCCTAGGTATTACTATCAATTAAAAAATATATTTGAAGAACACGAGAATGAATATAGGCAAAAGAAAAATATAGCATTCATAATACTCTAAGAGGTGGAAGGTGTGTTGTTTAGACCAAAAGGCATGGCAAGGAATTCATAATGACCTTCATGAGTCTAAAATACTATTTTTGAAATATATTATTCTCTTATTCTAATATGATGATATCTTGATCACAAATCCAACTTGGAGAAAAATTGAGCTCCATGGAGCTCATCCAAAAAGTCATTAATGTTTGGAATGGGAAATTTATCTTTGATAGTAATTTTTTTGGGCTCACAAAAATATATGCATAACCACTAAGATCCATATTTCTTGTGAACCTATAGCACTAGAGAGGAATAATGACTGACAATTAGATAACCCTAGTTGTTAGTAACTTTTGCATCATTTTTTTAATCTTAGTCTTTTGGACATAAGGGTACCTGTAATGATGAATGTTGGGTCATCAACTACTTAGTACAAGCTAGATGGCAAGATCATGAGTGTGTTGAGGTGGTATACCTTGTGGGTTCACAAATATAGATGCATGTTTATCCAAAATGATTTGCAATTCATCTAGTTGATTTGTATCATTAGAAGTCAAACCTTGTATTGTAAACAACTACCATTACCCTATGAGATGGTTTCTTAAACAAAATTCCATTGAATGATAAATGGTAAGTTGTGTAGAGCCTATGGGTATACCCATAAAGAGTATATTGTGTTCCCTACTAAGTGAATTGCATCTAAATTTTTTAAAATGTCTAAACTATTAGGCCTAGAGTGTGAAGCCATTGCATTCCCAACACCATACCACATCCTCCAAAAGGAAGGGCGAACATGTTGATATTGAGGTTGTATTCACCCATTTGCATCTTGATATTTCTACATTTTCCATTGCATGACAAGGTTCCCCCATTGGCTATTATGACTTCAAAAAACTTACATGAATTTATGTAACAATTTTCTCATTTGGCCACTCAAGAATAAATAGAATTATGTGTACTACCAAAATCAATGAGTATTATGACCTTTAAAGTGACCTACCACCTGCATGGTTTTGGGAGTGGAAATCCTTGCTAGAGAATGTATACTAATTTTTTGTTATTACTTATTTTTTTATTTGGGTTCTTCTAGTTGTTCCTCTTCTCTATGATCCTCCTCATTTTCATGGGATTCCATAGTGTAGGATTCATCCACATCAAGCAAATGCAAATTTTGTACATGCTTATGGTGTGGGATATGTTTATAATTACACATATAGCACACACCTTGTGCTCATTGAATATCCATTTCTTCTCGATTTAGAAATTTAATTGGGGGATATTTATTGGAAGTATTGGCTACTAGTTGTGATGAGAGTCAAGGATGGAATTTTGGAAGTATACCTCTGAGCTACAAATTTATCTTCAACCAATCTAGCCAAACCTATTACTTGCATCATGTTTTATGGTTTAAACTTTCTCACCTCATATCATATATATTATTTTAACCCACTAATGAAACAACCTTTAAAAAATTCTTCACTCAAGCCCCTTAAGTGATTTACCAATTTTTTTAATCGTGTTTGATAGTATTGAACTATTTTGATCTATTTCAACTTGGTGAGGATTCTTTTGAAGTCCTCATATTCACTAGGTCTAAAATGGATGAATAAATGGATCTGAAAGTTAGCCCAAGAGAGAACTAGATGCATACTCCTCATGACAAATTCAAAATTAAAGGATGTTATTATAAGTCTTAGATTTTGAAGAATATCATAAAGGAAAAAATACTAGTTAGCCTGATATAATAACCTAGTGGGGTCCTTTCTATCAAATTTTGGGAAATATAGTTTGGGTATTTTATAAATATTATTATCAGATCAAGTATTGCATGGTCCACCCTCTAAATTGCATGTCTTACAATCTAATTCCTTGTTGTCTATCTAGTTATATTTGACATCCAAGCCTACCAAACGACCCTTACAAATCACATAGTTTGGTATTGAGTAGCTCTTCCCACTTTTGTATAAAATAACCTGTAGCACAGGGAAGAATATTTCTAGAGAGGGGTTTATTTGGGAGGTTTGGATATGGATTCCAATATTTTGTAATAGAATTTTCCCAAATCATACAAGCGTACAATTTGTTAGTAAATGATTACAACTTTAACAAAACTACTTGTACGGTATACAAATTGTACATTTGTATGATACAAATTGCACAATAGGTTAGAATGTATGATTTACCACTTTTTCAATCTACTACAATTCATTTTTTAAGCTAAATCAATCAATTTTGTAATCGTTCTCTTCCAAACCCTAATTTTCATTAATTGGCAAGTTCTAACTACACAATTGGGCTTTCAAATTGGACAAACAATCAGTTGTATGGTTTGGTGGTTTGAGTGTACATTTTTACCAAATCCTGTTTGAAGTATTCACTTACATATTTTCCGATTTATACTCATATTCCTCATAAAGTAATTGCCAACCTAGTTTTAATATATGCAAACCCTAAGTTGTTGTATTGGAATTAATATCATTATCAACATTTTTAGAAATTGTGCAATAGCATAATGACATCTATGTACAACAATAATAATGCACAAAACCAATTTCCTAGTATTCTCCAGAGTTATGGGTTCATAAATAGTTCAATTCCATTGCAACAACATCCATCTTCCATATTAGTCTGACCATACTTGCACATAATGTACAATCTAGTTTCAACAATCACATGTACAATGGGATTCACAATGACTCACAACTACAATTCTAATTTCATTATTATGGTTGAATATTCTTGTACAATTACCAATGAATAATCACATGAACAACAAAGAACAACCAACAATGATCACCATGAACGAATATCCATGAATAACAACAACAATAATATTCTACCATGAACAACCATAAAAAGTGAAATTACAATAATAAATAGGGTCCTTATATTGCTTGCCTAGGCCATTCCAAAACAGATCTTGAGACAACCACTATTTACAACTACCACCTCGTAAGACAACTACTTGCATTAAGGTCTTCCTAAGTCTAATTTGATTATTGTTAAATTCACCTTAAATGCACATTTCCATTCCTTTCACTTTAATTTCTAATTGAAAATTTATGAAATTTGTACAATTACACCCAATTGTACATTTTATAATCACACCTTGTACAATTAGACCAAAACCTTAATGTGTATGTTTTGACAAACCGTACATGTAACAAAATTTATAAAACTACAAAATTGTGCAAATCCAGTTTTTACTTCTTATAGGAGGTGGATTTGCTACCTACATCTTCCCTCCCCTTTAAATTAGTCAGTGTCATTGCTAACTCAATTTTCTTGGTCTTGATTGATGATGCCTGATAAATATCATCAAGTTGTATACAAAGAATGGCATGATCATTCTGCAACCTAGCCGCATAATGACTGAGTTCCATAGCCTTCAACCCATGTTGGCCTTCTCTTCTATAGTAGCTAGGAGTTGCACTATCTCCTTTTCATAATCATATGTACCTTTATGTATCTTCTTATTCAATGCTACCTTCATCCTAGTGGAAATTATCAATACCTCATCCTTATTTATGATGAGTCTCAAATGCTACTGCAAGTCCACTTCGTATGCCCATATACATTATTCCTTTATCCATAGTTGGACCTTATAATCCATGATCAAATCATCGTATTACATGACATATCTTGTTAGCTCCTCAAACCTGTGGTATTTTTATTGTGATTACTCCTCATCTACATTCAATTGGTCCTCAATTTTGGCCAATTACTCTTTCTATACTGCCAGTTGTTCTTCCAACTACTAATTTTTTGCTTTTTGGACCATAAGCTATGTTTCCTATTCTTGTGAGTGTATCTTATCCTCAACCTAGCTTCCACCTTATTCAAATTTTCCTTGATCTTAGTCTTGTTGCGTTCAAGTTCTTCTTCAATATTAGCCATATATTTTTTAGTAGTCTCTACTTCATCCTTTTGTGCTTCCTTGACTTGATAAATTTGCTCAAGAACTAAGCTTAGCCAGTAAATCCAATGTGTTAGAAATTTTAATTTTCGTATGATGAAGACCATCTCTAAAATCCACCTGAGCCTCCCATTAGTATCTCAGATTTCAAAAATCCAAAACTTTATTATATTTTAGCCATGATAGCAGGACTCAAAACTAATGAAAAAGTCTAGATATTTCCATAGTTACTACTTGTCCAACCCCAAAATGTATGAATCCTCAGTCATGGACAAGAGTGTGAGACCAATTTTTTTCGACTGACTTGAATTTTTATGTATGGAAATTCATGATGGTTTGGCGGCACTAAAGGAGGGAACTCAATTTTATTTTTGGTATACTTCTTACCTAGTTTGGTTTTTCTTCTACTTTATGTCCCAAGAATTAACTTTTATCTTAGTAAATGGCAAATATAAAAAAGGGAGGGTTTTTCCAGTCTGTGAATGGACAAATGTGCTGTATAAATCAGAATCATACTATGATTTCAATAGAGAATTCTTAAGCCCTGCATTAAAAATAATGTATGGACATATTAGGAGATTAACCCCTAGAGTAGAAAAAGTTTTGTAGACCAAATATGTTGAAGAAGGGGACTGGTTTATTCTAACCCAGGGAGTTTGTATCAGGTTATACGGTTTCATTGAAAAACCCATTTTACTCCGCCATTATGTTACTGATAGAATATTTGCTTTAGAGTATGTTAGAAAAACTGGGACAATAAATATGAATTTTGGTACTGGTATTGGGAAAACCAGTACCTGCAACATGCCCTTCAAGTTTGAAGGAATTGATGTATCAAAAAATGGGTAAAATGAACAAATAGCTAAATATTTGAGAGAATTGGGGCTAGTTGAGATTCCACATAGGTGGAAATATGACCCTTTGAATAGGTTTGCTGAGAGGTAAGCCATTTTAAATAAAACTAAAATGAAAGAGTACCATGCTAAGGTCAGGGTAGATATAGAGGAGAAAAAAAATAATAGTGAAGATGAACCTCTAGAATGGCACATAGAGAGGATGGGACCTCTGTCCCCCTGGCATGATTTCTATGAATTAGTTTTAAATTATGATCCTCTGAACATCACAACTCATCAGTTGACTAATGATAGGATCAATAGGGTACATAAAAGCCAATCTGATTGGACTCTTGCAAAAATTTGAGAATGGTGGGTAATGAGGGTGCAAACAGATATGATCTCATCAAGGTAAGCCACCGAGAATGAAAATGAGTCAATCCCAGATATGACCTCCATCATGAATCATGGGTTGGAAATTTTTCTTTTAGAATTCCTCCTAGAATTTGAGGAAGTCATGATACTAGCCCAAAGCCACCTCATAAACAAGATCTCGACAAAGGCAAGCAAGTGATGATAGCCCAAAAGTGTCCCCCTACTCAGACCAAACCTAGAAAATGTAGAAAAATATCAATAGAAGAGGTTTTTACTAAGGAGCAGGGGCAAACTTATGGCAAGGATGCTCAAAGGATGTTGAAAATGGGTTATGAAGGAAAAGGCCTTGGAAAAGAAATGCAGGGGAGGACTAAACTCATCCAGGTAGAACATAGATAAAAATGCTTAGGACTGGGAGCTGATGCCTCAAGCATGATAGATTATGTATCAAAATTTGTGAAGTTTGTACTACCTTCTGACTCAACTAACAAATCTGATGAAGAGCCTGTAGCTTAAAGAATGAAAAAATTAAAACTAATAGTCGATAAAAAGAAATACAAGAATGTCATTCAGGCCTCTCCTAGTGAGCAAGAACCTCAATATGCTCAAGATAATACAGTTGAGGATTTTGTGGGAGATGACCAAAATAAAGCTGATGAAGGAAATGATAACACAGATGATCAGGAATTCAAGCAAGAATATTCTTAGAATAAAGACCCAAGCGGCCCACCAAGCTCAGCTCAAGAGAGCCAAAATATAGATATTGGAAAACAAGTTCCTGTCAAACAGGAAATTGAGGATACTGAGAAATAGTAGCAGGGGAGATCTCCCTAGAATGTACAAATAATCAATATTGAAGAGAGTGATGAAGAATATGGATATGAAAAGGATACGGAAGCCCCTGATGAGGGTAAAACTTAGAATGAAGAGGAAGGAGGAGATCAACAACAAATTCAGATGGGACCAAGTATGTTTCTTTCACTACCTCCTTCTATTTCTTCTACTCATTCCTATTTTAACTCTCCTTCCCTTTCTAAAAATAAACAAAGATGTAATCCTCTTGTCAAAATATTGGTTTGCTTTCCCATAGATGGCAATATCTTCCTAGTATTTACTCAACATCAACACTGCATTGGTCCCCATCCCCTTCCTTCCTAAGATCAATATCCTAGCAATTGAAGTTGCATCCTCCCAAGGTACCAAGAGTCATCCAACTTTATCAAAGATTGAAAATTTGAAGAGGGTCAGCAAGAATAACTTGGAATGGTGGATTTCTCACTCGGTTGAGGATCCAAAAGCACCTACCAACATGCATGAAATTATTGCTCTAGATCCTACCACAATGCAGAGAAAGAAAGTCAAGTTAACATCAATAACGAAGAAGTCCAAAGGAGAGATGACAATTGATGATTACCAGACAGAAGAAGTGAATGAATATATCTCTCAGTTGCCCATGTAATATGAGTGTGGAAAATCCCAAGCACACTTGGGAACTATATATCTACATGGGGGGAATTATAGGGAGAAGTTTCTGAAAGAAAATTAAAAAAGGAAGGAGTTGGAATCTATTTTGCGAGAAAAAAAAATAGTGGAAAAGGCTTTAACATTGGAAGCAAATAAGTGGGAAGATAAATTCAGTATTGCTGCTAGTGATGCAGCTAATTATAAATAAAAATTAAGTCAAGAAGATGCACAGATTTAGGCCCTAAATCTATGAATCCAGCAACTCCAGCAGCAACTAACAGAGCAACAAAATGCTCTATCTGGTTTTTCAAAAGAAAAGGTGAAAAATATGAGAAAATATTTGCTAAAGAATTTGTTGACTTTAGTTTTGAAAGCAATGCCATTATTGCTATATTTGGCCAAATTCAAAGAAACAATTGAGATAGTGGGAGAAGAATTCAAAGCTGCAGTTGTATTTTTTGCAAAAAAGAGAAGATGCTGCTACGAATATTCAAATATTATTAGAAAGAATGCCAAAAAGTATAGCAACAAAATTAAGAAGTGAAGCCTGGTATTAGGCCAAAAGTATAGCCAAGAACTTCTTTAGGAAGCTCAGATTAGTAACCCAGGGAAACAAACTCTTGCAAGAATTAGAAGCTAAAGCAAAAGGGTTTCTTAAGAATCTAGATTTGGCTATCCAAAATGGACTCCCATACATCTGGGATGATAATGCAAAGGTTATTGAGGAAAACTCATTCTCCTCATATTTAAAAACTTTTATAGAAGATGAGGTAGAAGGCTGGAGTGAGCCAATAGAAGAAATACAGGTGATAGAAATGATTCAAAGGCTCACACAGGTTAAGACCTATTTTCAAGAGTTAGTTTTAAGGTACAAAATGGTTTCTTATGATAAGGTATAAGAACTCAAATATATCTACCAGCTCTTTATAGACTCCTCAGATTTAGAATATGGAGATTGGGAACAAGTCTGCAAGACTTATCAAGAAGCAGTAGCTGCAATGGACAAAATTAGAAAATTCAAACACAGTGGGAAAAAATAGTTGATTGAAACTAGGACTAGTACCCAGAATTAAAACAAGTGTTTAACTTTCCCTGTTTTTAGAAGTTGAATGTATTTTTGTAATAAGTCATTAAGCTATAACAAGAGTTTTGACAAGGTAATGCTTACTTATTTTTAAGTGCATTTTTCCTTACTCTTTGATTTTTGTAATATCTTATTTTCTTTAGTGTTTTTTTGTCTTCGTTTTCCAATGGATGAAGGGCCTGAATTCTAATATTTTTCTAGCAAAAAATCCCCCGAAAGGCACCAATAATGTTAGTAAAAAAATACTAACTCCAAGAATAGCTGAAATATTAATATATCAAGCATTTTTGAAGACCGAAGCTGCTAGTTTTCAAGAGGGCAACAAGAAGAAAAAATGTGCCAAGGAAGAAGAATGTCGCGATTTCATGACATGTTACATTTTTGCTGAAATAAATAGCAAAATGACTAAGGAGCAAAAGAACGTCATAATTTTGAGACATGTTTCATTTTCGTGGTCGTAGACAATGGAAGAAGGTGAAGAGACGGAGACATCACGATTTTGTGACATGTTCCATTTTCGTAACTAATAAAGTCAGAAAGAGTCGAAGACATCATGATTTCATGACATGTCACATTTTCATGACCAAGAAGAAGAGATAGAGTGAAAGAGAAGAGAATGTCATAATTTTGTGACATGTCACTTTTTTGCCAGGGAGAAGAAATAGGAAACTCTACAAAGCCAAAATGTCATGATTTCATGACATAACAACTGTCCCTGGTGAAGGTATATTTTTGGCAGCCATAACATGCCCTTACATCAAAATCTGATTCCTGGGGTTGTTAGATGATTGAAGAGTTGTAGAATTGTCAAGATCTTATTTATAGGAGATATTTTGCTGATTATTAGAAACTGTAGATAATTGCTTGTAATTGATTGAGAATCAAAATGTATTGAGTAGAATATTCCCATTTAAAGGGTATATATAGGGGTGAGCACACCATGTAAAAAATGTCAGCTCTTGGACATTTACAAAATTGATGTACATTTTTTTGGATGCAAGCAATAAAGATATTTCTCTATCTGGATTTTGATTTTCTATGTGCAAATGTATGTATCTGGTTCTTGACTTCTATTTACTTTTAAGTTCTATATTGTATCTGTTCTAAAATATGTACTGTGCATGTATGAATCTTATTACTGGAGTTAAAGATTAAATATATTTATATGTGTTAGATGAATTTCTAAATCACACTAAGGGGATTATGATTTCTATGTGAGGATATAAAGAAATCTTGTAGCAGGAACATGTGTATTTGATTTTTAGTTTTTCAATCTGCATTGTGAGAAAAGCTACTAGCCTCGGCTATATTTCCCTTCTTTCCATAACCTTTTCTCTAAAAACAATCCAAGGGAACTAGCCTACTCTAGAGATTAGATGGATATTCCCAAGTTAGCTTCATCTATTCAATGTTGGCAAGGTCTAAGGCACAATACAATTAACCAAAGGCATATTTTATTCCAACAAGACCTTCTACTATAAGGTCATGCCATTTGGCCTTAAAAACACTAGGGTAAGCTACCAACGTGCAATGACCTACATATTCCATGATTACATGCATAAAATCATGGAAGATTACATAGATGACCTCATTGCTAAATCTAAGAAATGCTCCAAACACCTTGATGATCTTCACAAAGATATTTGATCACTTGTTAGAACACAACATCCACCTTGACCCAAAGAAGTGTTTCTTTTGCATTACTTCAAGTAAAATCATAGGGTTCATTATCTCCCAATGATACATTGAAGTAGACCCTAGAAATATAAAGGCCATCACCGAGATGCCCCCACCTACTACCCTAAAACAATTGCATAGCCTCTAGGGAAAGATCACTTCCATTAGTCGATTTATAGCACAACTATCAAACAAGTGCAAACTGTTCAACCATATCTTACATAAGTGAGTAAATTTCAAATGGGATGATAACTGCCAATAATATTTTAATGCCATCAAAACTTACCTTACCTTAGCACCAATTATGTCACCCCCACACTTGCAACTATCGCTAATCCTGTATATCTCAGTCATATATTTTTTGCTAGGCACACTTCTAGCCCAAAAGAATGTGCTCGACAAATAGTAATCCATCTACTACATAATCCGTACACTAGTTAGCTATGAATTTAGATACAGATACATAGAGAAGCTATGCCTAGCTATAGTATTCACCACCCAAAAACTATACCATTATATGTTAAACCACACAATATTTGTCATCTCTCGAGATAATCCCCTCCAATACATGATGAACAAAAGTTATCACAACTCCTGCATAGCCAAATGGATCATGCTCCTAACTGAATTTGACCTTGAATTCATTTCACAAAAGTCCATCAAATGACAGGTCATCACAAACCAACTTGCAGAAGCAACCTTGCTTAGTGACCAATCTCTCCTCATTCAGCTTCCTGATGACTCCATATTTCACATAACAGAAGCTAAGGAGTATATCAAACTTGAGATACAAGCCGACCTCATCCTATTATTTA
Organism: Wollemia nobilis; assembly: GCA_028583015.1. Classification (NCBI taxonomy): domain Eukaryota; kingdom Viridiplantae; phylum Streptophyta; class Pinopsida; order Araucariales; family Araucariaceae; genus Wollemia; species Wollemia nobilis. Next base: position 1,106,350 of record JAQPPZ010000159.1, read on the forward strand.
ATGGCTCATGATGCCTTCAAACTAGGGATGCAAGCATTGTCTTATTCACACCTGAAGGTGAACCACTACCCTTATCATTCAAATTGGACTTCCCTTGCATGAATAACAATGCAAAATATGAAGCCCTAATTATCAGATTGAAACAAGCACATTCCATGCACATAAAATACCTTCACATCATAGGTGATTCCCTTTTAATAGTAAACTAAGTACAAGAGACCTGGAAATATTGTTGCCCAGTTCTTCAACAATACAAGCAAATTGCACAACTCCTATCCTGATTTGAGTGGTATGATATCGAAGCCACTCCATGATCCTCAGACCATTTTGTAAACACAATGGCATCATTAAGATAATTAATCCTACAAAATCCATCATCAAACACCACATCCATGTCCATTCATACACTCACCTAATATACCATATCACCTACATCTCCTATATATGATGGTGGCATCCCTGTGGTTGATACCAAACCACATGACCCATGGTTTGCATAGATCAAATATTATATCAAATTAGGATTCCTACCATATGACTTACCACATTCTAAGTGTTGAGAATTCAAACAAAGAGTAATATACTATACATTTCTCGAGGACATCCTCTATCATCGCAGCTATGATGGCATGCTCTTGCATTTCCTAGAACCTCATGAATTCAGTGGGTTGTCCAACCTCATGAATCTCATGGTTAATCTCGAAGACCTTGATGAACCTGATCCTATTAATATCCTACACCTCCTTGAATTCAATTCCTTGTCTACATAGGCATTCACTATCACAAGTAGCACACAATAATACTCACAAATACATTATTCACTAGGTACATCACTATACATATATATATTTTACTTTACTGTCACATTATACATGTACTTTTATTTTTTGTTATCATTTATATGCTACTGGTATCTATCTCTTTTTGTAGGATTTACATCATCTATCACTATGCCATCAGTAGGGATACACGACAGTACACATTCGCTACTATAATCCTTGCACATCATCATGTAGGACTATCCAATGCCACCCCCTATATCGATTACACCAGCTGACATATCCTGACTACCTGTCATCCTTCATACTAGATAGTCTTCACATTCCTCCCATTCATACCAAATCACATCACCTCGACACCCTTCACCTCATTGTAGAGGTTCATCCTATTAACTCCATTTTGGAGATAGCCAGGTCTCCTTATCCTCCTTTGATGAAAAGGATGAAACCTCCCACGCCCATGTAATAGGGTCTCCTTCCCATTTATCTAGAAATACAAGGAACCTTTATCTACCATCCAGTCCCACACACTACACTTCAGGCACCTACCATCCACATAATAGATGATACACTCCTCATTATACCCATCCTTCATGCCTACCTCCTTCACTCCCAAGTGGGGAGTCTACCTATGCCCAAGCCTTGCAATCACACGTTGCCCAAGAAGCTCAAGTTGCCTCTTTATACATACCTCCATCCCACACATATCATCACCCACAGTCATCTCCCATAATGCCTACCCACCAAAATTTGCTCTCATCACTTTGAGGGTTACCATTCCAACAAACCTTTCAGTACCCCAGGTCATTTCACTCCTCATCTTCCTCATCATGACCTCATATATATTTCCATACATGCCACAATGTTCCCTACACATTAGAGTCTTGCTACCCACTTTTTATGATCCCATTGTCTCCCCAATATGACATCCAACACATCCTCACCCATCTTGAGGCTCTTTAGTTACACTTGAGCCATTATCATTGCTAGGCTCCCACTCACCGAACCATAGTGACCCATGCATCTCCGTCACCCTGTAGATCTATCCCCCATCCTCAAGTTTAACCCACATTAGACTCTTGATCTATGCCTCCCCCATTGGATTTCACTCCACCTTCTACCCACTCACCCCCAAGGGAGCATTACACTTACACCATGACACCTTCATCTATCCCATTATTTGAAATGTTCTATCATCTTATGCACCAAGGCCTCCTAGATTTTTTAGATATTTGGCCTATAGACCCCTCATGTCCTAAACCATACAATTACCATGAAATCTAATTTTACATTTATCATCGCCAACCAGGTCATGACATCAAAGAATTCAAATCATTCAAAACCCTGGTGCACAACATGCTCCACACTGACCACACACCATTGCCTAAAAATTCCTTCAAATCTAGCTGACTCCTCAGTCCTCCATGTGACATCATCCCATAAAATTTGCCATCATGTGAATCCTTGATAGTTCCAGCCCACTATATTCATAATATATCCAATTATATGAATCACCATTGCTTCACCCCTTCATTCGTGTCCTGACTTGTACCATTTTTCCCACCAATAAGCTCTTTTCTATCATCTTTCTTACTTCTTCTTACTTCCTCGTATAGTTGTATGATCACACTTCGAGTGGCTACATACCTACGTTGATCTACCCCCCTTTCTGCTATCATCCTTTGACTTTGGTGATTCCCTTATCTTGATGGTTACCAAAGCCTATTTCTTCTATTTTATTCTAGTTGTACATTCCACCTTCACATCCTTCTTTTTTTTGGCATTACCACATGCATTCCCATAGGTCACAGTTTATGCACCTATTACACACACACCCCATACACTGGGGAAACCCTTATCATGCCATCTCATTTTAGCTATCATCATACATCCTACTCATCTTTAGATAAGTTTTCCAAACTTCTCCTTATACACATCATGAATATCCTCTTGTAGATATTGCATTCCCCCACTTGCATCATTTACATTACACCCATTGCATATATCCATCTGTTTTTAATTACAATTTTAGTTCATGTTTGTATATTCTTCCCCAAAAAAAACAAAAAAAAAATGCACCTTTGATAGGAATAACAAATACACTTGTTAGCATCACCACCTAGATGTCCATTTCCTCCTCTGAGGATTAGGGTATACAAAGGTATCTTGTTTAGCTTTGACTACTCCTTAGTTCATTCAACCAAATGTCACCTCTAGCTGACAGGTTTTGCACACACCTTGTAGTTTTTTTTAGACTGGTTCAACTTCTCTCACTAACCACTCACACAAGTTACACATTAAACAAGTTTTGAGTCTAGGGAAGATAACACCTTGCATAGATATCACCATCTAGTGAATGGTTTCCCCTACTCATCCTATCACTTGCATGATCAACATACGACCTAGGGATAAACAAAGGGATAAGCATAAGCAAAAATTAGAAAAATGGGTAAAAAACAAAAGCCAACACCCATACAAGAAAAAAAAACCACAAAACACAAGCAATAAACATGGGGCAAAAAACAAAAGAAAAAGCCTCCTGATATCACCATTGTTATGCTTCATCACCTTTGGTCCTTAGGTTTAACATAACACCATGGGATGATTTCCATCACTATAAATAGGCTCCAAGAGCCTACCTACCAATGGAATAGCCTTACAAGTGGCAACAAATGTATCACATTAGCAACTTGCTTTTATACTGTTCACTATTCGCATATGGATGAGCTAGCTAGTTTGACCATGTCAACAACGGGTTAATCCTACCTCTCTAAAAATGGATAAATGAACCTCATTCATTTACACACATAGGTCCATGATAGACTTTGAACTAGTCAGATTAGTTATAAGTTGTTACAAACACTTGCATAGTTTTTGGTCTAATATTTTATTATCACAACTATGTTTGTCAAAGCCGTTACATACACCTTATACCATCCTACATCCCTAATATTATGGAATAGATCGCATCCACATAGGTACATGCCACGATACAAGTGCTTCCTTTATGCATTTCAATCCTCTCATACATGCATCTATGCATCTATGTTACATACAGTTATCAAATATTACATTTGTGCCTTTATCCTACATGTATTCTCTCACATTGCATCAATGCATCCATGTTACATGCATTTACTACAAACTACATTTCACATCATATCACATTACATTGCATTCAAAATACAATCATGCATATCATTCTATAGTATATCTATACTATAGTACAATCATAGATCTACACCCTACCACATATGTATATCCATTCATTATACATACCCACAAATTATGCTATGCTATCTATGCAAACATAAAGAAAACACATTCAAATCATAATCATAACACATGTATATATAACAACCACAACCAAAATGTATATATATATATATATGTCATCTATCAAAAATACCCATAGGCTACAAACTAGGACCATACCCATCATTCATCATACAAAAATACCCGCAGCTACAACCATAAGCAACCCTAACTACCACTAGGATTATCCCCACTCCCCTCATGGCTAGCCATTGCATGTGCCATCACCTGCACCTCTACAACTCTAGTGGACTCTACCTTGGCCCTTGATTTCTAAAGCCCTGTAAGAGATAACACCATATTTGAACCGAAAGCTACATCTGCACCTCATACTGCACCTCATACCTCAATCCCAATGCCCATCCAACCCAATGAAGTGGCACTACATTGAGTTTGCTATGAGGGTACCCATACACATGATTGTGATATAGAATACGATACCACCTGGCCATAATCAAGGAGTGGATTATCATGCATCATCAATAAAAACTCACAGACCAATATCTTTACTGCCTCTATAGCCAGCAGTCCACTTGCCATTTCACTACCCTTCTGCAACTCCTCTACCTCTACCATTAGAGAGACCAAATCCATGGGTGCCTCACCTACCACCATGACCTACTGAGCCTCCTCTTGTACCTATTACTATCTAGCCACCTCAACCTATAGCTCTATGATCTCTACATCTTGAGCATCCACATCAGATCGCATCTCTTCCCTCATCTACTCCATATTTACCCTCATCTACTCCATATCTACTACCACCTTAAAATACCTAGCCTTGGTGGCCTTTCGATAGGACTCACCCATATTCTCCAAGGATATCAACATCTCCTCCAAATTTATCACCTCTATCGCATGACTCTTCTCCTTCTCACGAAGCTGAGATATCTCCAATTGATGAACCCTATCACATAGTGGTTGCACCTCCTCATCTACATCCTACCTCTCCTACTCCTCAAATATAATCTCCTCCATGCCCTCAAAGAAACCCACATCAATGGTGTCATCCACACCACCCATCATAGTAGCCTCTTCAGTATCCTCCATGGTCCCACATATCTCCTCCACAGTCCCACCTATCTATCCCATGGTGATGCCATCCTCCATAGGTTGCATCTCACTGCTCATGGGAACTTCCTCCACTCTCCCTACCTATAAACCTAAAGCACCACCCAATCATCACCTGGATCATTTTAGAGGTACCTCTATCTCGCTACTAGATCTCTCCTATGATATATCTCACGTACCTCTAGCTACCCTCCCCTCTATCAGAGGTACCCCACCACCAGGTGGTACCCATTGATCAACCATACCTCTTCCTAGTTCCTAACTCTGCATCACTCACTAGGCATCAAACTCTAGTGTCGTCCCTACATTATCCACATCTGATATAACCATAGGTGGGTCACTCTTACCAATCCATGGTAGGACCATAGGCCACTCTCCCCTATCACCCCATTACATAAAATAAATAATAGGCACCTCCAATATGTCCTATCATAACCCAAGCTATCATATTACTTAATTAAACTAGAAGAACTCAACCTACCTACTGTATCATCCAACCAACCAACACCCTCAATGAATGACCCACAACTGCTCATCGTCCTTCTCCCATGTCACCCCACCCAACCAAGGCCTCCACTTAATATCATTAGGCATCAAATCTCCAAACTTGACCCTCCAACACAAAGGATCACCCTCATGTAGCCTCTTAATCTCCTATTCCTCATTTGTCCTCCATCTCAAAGCATAGGGTAAATGCTCCTTTCCCTCAACATGTGTCATATAAGGCAATAACGATGGTCTTTCAATGGATATGTGCTCCCATGCCCATACTTGTAACAAAGGAGTCCAAATCAACCCCTTTCACCCAACACGCACCACATCATGCAACTCCCTATACACCTGGGCCAACAACATAGGCACCCATGCAAACACAACACTATGCTCCACCATATCGCTCACCACATCCAACATATTCTAGGTAAAAAATACCCCAGAAGTGTCAGGCAAAGCATAGGTGGAGATAGTCATCATCGCCATACACTGATGCTTAGATATCATCTTATTATGCAAAAGAAGCTCATAGTCCATCTTATTTGTATCCACATTTACCCATTTTTGCCAAAGAAGTGCATCATCATAGCTGACTGTGTATCATCTAGTGCTGCCCTCAATGGAACACCCTCAATAGGTAACTTATAAATCTTGTAGATATCCTCTAGGGTGATCGTCATCTCACCCGTAGGAAAATAAAAGGTATTACGATATGCATCCCATCACTCACATAATGCAAAAATGTATGTCCTATTAGCATGAATGCTCTTGCATTCCCAAATACCTCTCAGAAACACTACATCCAACCACATCTCATCATCCTTATTTTGCATAAGCTCATCTACCTCACTCTTCATCGTACAAACATGATGATGTGGCTCGAGCGTCTTCACCTGTTCATCCACAAATAAGTACAATAGAATATACGTTAGCCATCAACACAATGATTCAATCAAATAAAACTCAATTATTGCACAAATTCAACAAACAAATTAATCTAATTAATTTGGCACACATTACGAGGCATTACAACATGCACATTGCAAACAACATGACAAAACATGAAAACATTTGCATATTTTGATACCCATTTTACCATTTTACGGTGAAAATTTAAATAGATGCCAAAGACAGTGCACTTTGGGTTCCCAATAACCAACTCAAAATTTACTCATACATGAATCATAGCACGCATTTCAAACATGCACAAAAAGCCAACACATAATAGAACATATTACATTTTTGGATACCCATTTCCTCATTTCATGATGGAAATCACATCGGTTACCAAAAATAACGCACTCACATTGCTAAAAATCCACATGCAATTTTACCAAATTTAGGCATAAAACCCCACATACAAAAAACACACCAAACGAAGGTAAATCAAAATAATAATCTCAAATCTGGATACCCATTTCCAACTTTTACGAACAAAAATCAAACATAATTCACAAATAGTGCATAACGGCATCCCAATCGCAAAGTCAAAAAGCGCATTTACCTCACCTATTACCAGGTCAAACTAAGGCAAAAACAAGTCAAACCTAAAAAAATTTATATTTTTGGCTACCCATTTGGCTTATTTGCCACTTTATCTTTCGTTTTTAATTAAAATTGGCAAAAAAATTAAAAATAATACAAAAACCTCTCCCCATATTTCACGCTTTCCAGAAAAAAAAATGAAAACAAAGCAAGTAAAGAGCACTTACTAGTGGATCTCCATATCAGTTGCTAGCTCCACTTCATCCTCTCACCATCCTCTCACTCAAACTTGCCAACCGCAAGAGTTTTGCATTGCCAAATGCTCCTCACTGCAAAATCTCCAAGTTTCTTGCCTTTAAAATAAGCCTTTCTAATTCAAAAAAGGCTTAAATATACCTCAAACCCTAATTCACCCCTGACATACGAATTAGGTCCAATTCACCCCCTGACATATGAATCCAAATCCAATTCACCCCTGACCTACGAATTGAGCCTATGACCCTCAAAATCAACCAAATTCATTCTAAAACCCTAGGAAATCATTCAAATTTCTTCTAAAACCCTAGGAACTCTCCCAAATATTCTTCTATTTGATTTTTTTATCATTATCATCATGCATTGGTATTCTATCAATTGCTCCATCATCATCTCACCTCATTCCATTCACCTCATTATTGATTCCTCATTTGAGGGGGTATTCATATCCAAAAGTCAGCTTTGCATGCAACCAAACAAACAAACATCCAAAAGCACGGATATCACATCTATCTATAAAAATTTTTGTTGAAGATTAACTTATGAAATAATATAAACCCCAACCATACATTTGTTAGATCAAGAGAGTTATGTGTGATAAATAGATATTTCACTCAGGCATTTATGGTACACAATGAATGACACATTTGAATGACCCATGCGCAACATCTCGAGAAGGATTTCACTTTGGAATTCATGATACATAGTGAATGACACATTTGAATAATCTAAATTTTAACTAGCTCAAACGGTTTAACACTTGTCACCATGCACTCATAAATCAATCAAAAACAAATATTTGAATAGGTATTTGTTCTATTCGTACTTTTGGACCATCCTGCATTGGTCACAAAAGAAAAGTAGTCAAAATTTGCCTCCCCCAAGCAACTAGTATGACATCAAAAATGTCATACGGATTTACCAAAACCATCGTGTTGCATCCAAAATCATCCATTTCTATTCACTGACATTATTTTCATTTTATTTCTTTCTTCTTCTCTTCTTTCCCCTCTTCTTCTTCTCCCCTTCTCTTCTTTCCTTGGATTCCCAGTCAATGTTGTATGGTCAGACTTCAAGTGGATACATACCTTTTATTAGATTCCATTATCCTTCTATCCCTTTTCCCCTACACAACCCTTCACATTTTTGTATTAAACTGTGTTTCACACAGTATAGTACAAAAAGGGATAAAATGTAGATACCTAAAAGTTGCACATAGCTACCTCTATGTACTTGTAGATCCTTTTGGACACTTGTAGGTTTACATAGGCAATCCTAGATACCCCTAGGGTATTTTAGACCAATGTAGACTATTGTAGATTCTCCTAGATATATGTAGACTACTGTAGACATGTGTAGACATGCGTAGACTATCGTAGACATACATAGACTATCATAGATCACTCTAGATTATCGCAACATAGAATAGACTTACACACACCATTTCACTATTTTTTAGGTCCAAAACCCTAATAAGCTACCCAAATCACATCATAAAAACCTTTCATACATCAATAAATCATCCATTAGCTTCCTAAGGTGATACAAGACCACATTGCACTTAATTGAGGCTCCCATTGGGCTATTACTTACCAAAAGTATTAATTAAGTCAATTGTTAATTCTAATTTTAAAGTGACTTCACTTAAGTTCACTTTTAGGGTTAAAAAGGTTAATTAGGTCCTTAATCCCTAATTAGTCCTAATTATTCCCTCCCACATGTGTGTGCACTATGTTAGTTAGGATATTTCCTAGGAAACCCTAACCTAACCCTAAATCTAACCTAAGGACCACCTAACCCTAGTTAAACCTAATCTCTCCTCACACATGTGTGGCAATGAGATATTTCCTCAAGGGAATATGAGGATGAAACCTCACAAAAACTAATCTAAGCTCCATGGGACCTCACCCTAGGGTCTATTTCTCCTAACCACACCCCCTATACCTTGGGTCCCTCTATAAATAGTGGAACCAAACCCTCATCCTACCTCTCTCTCCCATTATGTCAAAAGTACAAAAACTCTATCAAAATGTGTATAGAAGCACAAACACAACAATCCAAACCTAAACAGCAGTAACACAATAGCTAAGGAGCCTATCCATCCAAGGATCTCCAGAAAAAAACACTCACAGCTCAATTCACCCCTCGGCCTACAAATTCTGCACCAGTTCATCCATTGAACTGTGAGTTGGATTTACAAGACCTAAATCACTCTAAATATTTTAGGTAAGCTCCATTTGATATTTTTATGAGGTTCTATATCATTTATTTCAGTTTTCATTACATATTATAAGTCGATTTGTCTTTCTTACTATGGGGTATGACTGAGGCAATCCCCCAAACCTACTAACTCCATTTTGCAGGCCTAGCATAGGTGCAAAGAGGAAAATAACAACAAATACAACCAGCGATGGCACATGTTATGCATGAAGCCTGCCTAAACTGAGGAACCCAAGAGAAAGCATTAGATTTATTATAAATTTATGGAAGAAAGAAAGATGAATTCCTCCATTTGTAACACAAAAGCACTTCTATCATGAATAAAATATAAATTTTTGAGTAATTTGTGTTTTAGCTGAATATTAGATCAAATGCTCTCTTTTTCCTGTTTCAGTTATTTTTGTATAATTAAGGTTTTGGTATTGTTATAAATACCCCCCACTACTCCACCATTGCACCAGAGTGTTATGATTATAATCTCTAGATAATATGGTGTTTATTATGCTGCTTATGTATTCCCACATTATCTATCTCTCTTTCATCCTTTTTTTAAGAATTTTGTATAAGATTTGAGTGGATGGAATGTTTTTGCTTGTTTCTGAAAATATGTGTGAATTCCAACACAATCTACTAAATTTTAATTAATTATATATTTTAGTGTACATTCAGTCATATTGATTGATTATTGGATATCTATTATTGGTATATGTTTACTCCTAGATCATGCATCATTTCTTTGCAATAAAATGTAATTAATTTCCATCTATAAAATTAGAATATAAGGCAATAATTGATGTAGCATGTAAGGTTGTTTGGTTACAACATATATTGTATGTTTAAACATACACCAAACAACACTAAATTCAATTCATTGTGAGAATCAAGATGTTTAAGATGGTAAAGAATTTAGTATAGCATACTAAAAAAACAAACATTGAGGTTCATCACCACTATATATAATATGTAATTTACTAAAAATTTATCTTTTGTATTTCCCAGTTTCTAAGCAAGTTATAGATTTAATTACTAAATTGATTAGTATAAAAAAAATCAAGTAGAAATCGAATGATAACCTTGATAATCAAATGACATTATCTCAATTGGTTAATTTCCTCAAATTTTAATGAGGAGACCAAGGTTTGGATCTTATCAAGTGATACATACATAATATCCAAGTTATCTTAATACCACTATGTGTTCATGATGTTAATACCAATGGGACCCATATCAATCCCATAAAACCAATTAAAAAATACATATAACCTTAACATTATACCCTATTTGGTCATTGGGTCGTGGGGGGTTTAGAAATATAGATTAAGCTAAAAAAATTTAGGATATGATTTAACAACTATTAGAATAAAATTTATTCAAACTTTCAATATTTAATGGGATCCTCAAAATAGTCCAAATTATAAAACATAATTTTGAATCTATTTTTGAAAGTTTGTTAGATTGATTGGGTTTCATGGTTATAATCATGAATTCTATTGATAGTAAGTAAATTTTTTTGGATATATTACATTATTTTATAAATTCTAAAGTAACCCCATGGTACATTTATACATTTATAAATATTATATTAGGGAGTGTGAGTTATATTTCTTCTAATGTATGTGTCAATGTGTGAGAAGAGTCCAAGTGTCATGTAATAAAGTGTGCAAGTGTGCAAAGTGTCATGTAAGTCAAGAGTCATATGTGTAGGTATCAAATATATAAGTGAAGAGTCACATGATATGTGGAAAGATGTAAAGTCAAGAGACATGAGAGTTTTGTCATATGTGATGAATAGGAAAGGATGCATCTACCAGATATGATAGGAGAGCAATAGTCAAGTAATTTAGAGTCATATTGTAAGGATATATTATGGACATAAAGCTCCATGCATTGTATCATTAAGAGAACAAAGTATCAAATATCAAGAAGAAGCCAAGAGATTGTATATTTGATTATGAATAATTTTGTGAGATTTATTATTGAGAAATATTGTTATTATTTTATGAATGTGATTCATTGATATTGATATTATTTTGAGAGGGTATTTATGTGATTTATACTAGATCCTAGGAAATTTGACCTATGATTTAATCTGGATAAACAACCATCAATGGTATTATAGCTGCATTTTGACCATTTGATATTATAATGTAATAAGTGATAAGGAAGGGTTGATTCCACCCTAAGGAATTTTGGACGAAGAAGAAATTAAATTTGAAGTAATTGATTGATATCGAACCAAAAAATGAGAAAGTTTACATGTGAACTAGTTGATATTACACTAGGTAGGTGAAATTTGAGGATAGAAGAGATGGAAGATATGAGTTGAATACACCTTAAGAAATATTGTGTGAGTTGTCATTGTGAAGATGAAATCAATGAAAGAAGCTAGAAATATTGTGTGGAAGCATAATGCAAACATCAAAGGTATATATCATGGACTATGAGATTTACTAGTTGTGAGAAGAAGTAGAATTTTTAAGGTGAAAAGTGAAGCACTTGAAGTAGTTGAAGTGGATATCTAGAAGAAGTAAATCACCTATTTGAAAGAAGTAAAGTACCTAGTAATGAAGAACTAGTGAAGATGATAAAGATAATTCGTGTTCAAATACATGAAGTACCTAAGATAAAATGCATACTTAAAATTGAATTGTATGTGTCGGATAAAGAAAATTGCTTGAGCAAAGCATAAATTAGATTCAAAAGAGAAATTATAATAGTTAACTAGATAAGCTTGTGAAGAACTGGTCAAGTTTATGAGCACAAATATTCCAAAGGAGAAGTAGATAAGGTATGTGCTAGAGTGATAACACCTTTAAAAACCTTTAGATTTTATAATGTCCTAATGTCAAATTGTATAAGAGATATGGCACAAAGAAGAGGTGGTGAATAAGTGATGTGGAGTGAAGAAGACGTTGTATAAGGACATGACACAGATTGAGGTAAATTTGACTACATATTAAATAGTTGAGTGTCTAATTTATTTTTGGAGATATAAGGTTGAAAGTATTTGATTCTTTAAAGTTTGACTTTGAAGAAAAGAATAAATTGATGAATAGGAGTTATAAGGGAATAGTTTATTTTAAATTTGAATTTATTGGAATAAGGGTGAAATTATCATTTAAAGGAGAATTTGAATTAAATTGGGAGATAGAAGGAAAGATTAAAGATTGAAATTAAAAATTAAATTTGGGAGATATAAGAAAAATTGAAATTGAAATTTGAATTTGAATGATTGAATTTGAAAATTGATTGATTTGAAAGAATTTGTGGGAGTTATAAGAAGTTGATAAATTTAAAATTTGAATTATTGAATGAGTTCCATTATGGAAAATAGTAAAATTTTCCTTTCTAAATCACAACTTTTGAAAGGATCAAACTTTGCATAATGGAAAAATAAAATGAAATCAATTCTTATTATTGAGAAACATTGGGATATAGTTAATGGAAGAAAAACCATATTAGAATATTAATCAATAATGTTTTTTTTGTAGAAATTTATGTAGAAGCCCTTATTCTAATCACATTTTTTGGACATTTTGAGTCCTTAAGCTGAAATGTTGTCATTGATGTCAATAGAGCAATAAATTTTAAAAGGATCTATGAAGGGTTTTTGTGAAAACCAAGGTAGGGAAAATAAAAGGTTTTATTTAAAACCATGGACAGCAGACTTGATCTGGGTTTTTCTTAAAACCCACATTGGGCTTTCGTTTTGTCAAAAAATGTGCCCCGGTGATGGCGTTATTTGAGTTTTAATGTTTGGTTTAAATTTTAATTATTTAAAATTTAAATTCAAATTTAAATGGAAATTTTCCCGCCAACGTCATCATGCAAATACAATTTTAATATTTTTGCTGATGTCTTCAAAGTGTCATTAAATACTATATAAAGGGGTGGCAATTAAACCAAATAATCATCCTTGCTCTCGTGTGTTAATTGCCTTGGAATTCGAAAGAGCTCATGTGAATTGTTGAAAAGGAAGTAGAGAAGAAAGCGCAGCGATTTGGAAATCTCAAACGTGGTATGATATGTGGCACATTGGTGTATCGATTTTTCTAAGACTATGGGCAGCACAAATATCAGGGATCGAATTCCCTTGACGGCAGCGTGTGGGAAGCACTTTGGCGCTTTGTCCTTTGCGGCAGGCGGGGGAAGATTAAAGGCCCTTTTGGCCTTTGCTTTTCCAATGAGCGCTTTGGCTCATTTTGATCCTATCGTCGGCTAAGATGCTCGCAGTGTGTGACAGACGGGGGTTCGAATTCCCTTGAGAGGTATTTACGTTTTTGCCTTTAATAATTTTTATTAGCCCTAAAGTTTGGAGTTATAAGGTATTTAATGGGAATTAAATTTTATCATTAGGGCTGTCATTATTATTGCAAAAGCATAGTTGATTTATGCTTTATTTTGATGGAAATGGAGAATTGATTTTAGGAGAAATAAGGAGTTATTGTTAAAGTGATTTTGAGAGATTTATTGTGGGTTATTCTTAATAAGGGTTTTTATTAAAATAGAATTTGGTGGATGTGTTTATGAAGTTGGAGTGAAAAGGGTGTAAATTAAGTTATGATTTTATTATGATTATTTAAAATACCACTAACCCTTATTAATATTGAAAAGGAAAGTTGTGATTAAGTTGTGGACAAATTATTGGCATAAAAAAGGTATGGGCACATTCTCCTATTTATTTTTTGTGGTGGTTGATTTCTGAAATATCATTGGAGTGAAAAGGATTAATTGAAGTTTCCTTTGTGAATATGGTTGGTTGAATGCTTCAAGGTTTTCTGATTTGTGAGTTGTATTTAAACCTTATTTCATTAGCATTGTTGTTTAAGCCCATTGATGATGAAATGAACTTGAACATGATCTAGAAAAGAACATGAGTATCATTGTTATGTGAGACTTGATATAAAGCATTGTTGGAAACATTTTGAGTTGGTTGATACATGCTTGAACTAGGGTTTGTGATAAAGGGTTGTTCCTTGATGTGATTGGTTGAGTTGAGTTGGTTAAGCCTAGTCAAGTGAATGTGTGAAATGGTTGTTCAAGTTCCATAAAACAAACTATTCTATATTCTAATTTGAGTTGAGATTGAGATTTAAGAATAGGACATATTGAGTCTCTAACAATTCTCTTTATGCTTCTATTAATTTGAGATTGGGATTTGAGTATAGAACATATAGAGTATCTAAAAATTCTCTTTATTCTTCTATGATATTGAATTGAGATATTGATTGTACTTTGAGCTTAGAACATATTGATTCTCTAAAATTTCTCTTTATGATTCTATGATATTGAACAAATTCTATGTAAGCTTGTTAAGCAGATTTGAGATAAGTCTTTGAGAAGGCTTGTGGACTGTTTTGAGTTAAGCTTTTGTGAAAGCTTGCTTGAGAAGATTTGAGTAAGTCCAAGAGAGGACTTATTGAGCATATTTGAGCAAGTCCAAGAGAGGACTTATTGAGTATATTTGAGAAAGTCCAAGAGAGGACTTATTGAGCAGATTTGAGCAAGTCTAAGAGAGGACTTATTGACCAGATTTGAGAAAGTCCAAAAGAGGACATATTGAGCATATTTGAGCAAGTCCAAGAGATGACTTATTGAGCAAATTTGAGCAAGTCCTAGAGAGGATTTCTTGAGTAGATTTAGATAGGTTTTGTGTGAACCTATTGAGCAAACTTAGACAGGTTTTGTGTGAACCTATTGAGCAGATTTAGACATGTTTTGTGTAAACCTGTTGAGCATATCTGAATAGGTTCTGAGTGAACCTATTGACCATAATTGTACTAGGCCGACTATACTATGTTTAGTGTAAGAGATTAAGCAGAACTTTGCTAGACCGACTGAACTATGTTTGGTACAGTATTGAGATAGAGCTTTGGAGGTGACAAAAGAGGATAGAGTCTCAGTGGATAGAGATCTAGTAGCCAGGACAATTGAAGACAAGATCTGAGTGAGAAGTCTTCAAGTGGAGAGAGATCCACCAGTTAATGCAGCATAGAGACAGATTCTTCTAGAATATCACTAGCCAAAGCAAAATGGGAAAGAGTTCTCCTATGGAAGAGATCTATGAACTTGAGATTTAGGGATCAACATCTCCTTTGGACCGAGGTCCATAAACATTGTAATTTGGGAAGGATTCCCAAGAGATCATTTGAGAAATATTTAGAAGAAATATTTTCTCTATGGAGGTAGCCCACATTGGGTGAACCACGTTAAAATCTGTGTCTCTATTGTGTGTGGTGTTTTGTACATTGCTTTTATTACTACTATTGATACTTTTATCTATATACTGCATAATATTGATTTGAGAAGAAAAGTAAAAAGTGGTCTTATACTGTTCACCCCCCCTCTCAGTATAATCTTATGTTCTTCAATCGGTATCAGAGCCAGGTTCCTTTAGAAGAGTTTGACAGCTTGCAAAAAAAGCGGTCTAAGAACACAATGGATCAAAAATATCAAAATAATGAGGCCTTCAATAATACAGTACCGGTCTTTGATGGAAGCTACTTCCTATATTGGTGTGTGTTGATGAGATTTCACCTGATGGCACTTGGCAATGAAGTTTGGGATGCAATGGAATTTGGGTACAATTCAAAAATTAATCCTCTTACAAATAAAGAAGGTAGGTTTCTCATGCATGCAAATTCAAGAGCTATGAATGCAATTATAATAGGATTACGTAGATCAAAATCTATGAAGGTGATGGAATGCAAAATAGCAAAAGATATTTGGGAACTCTTGTAAACCATATATGAAGGAAATAAAAGTTTCAGGAAAGCAAAGATCAGAAATATCAAAGGAGAATTTGAGAATCTAAGAATGAGGGATGATGAAAGCATTCATGACTATCTCAACAAGGTTGATGAAATTATACATGAGATGAAAGGTATTGGAATGAAGGTTGATGAATCTGATGCTTGCAACAAGATCTTAAGGACTCTTCCAAAAAGGTATAGTGAAAAATTTTATGCCATAGAAACATCAATTGATAGTGATAATCTAACAAGAAATGATTTTCTTGGTATGCTTACAAATTTTGAGATAATAACAAAAAATCCTATTCCTCCAAAAGAAATTACATTCAAAGTGGACAGTAATAAAAAGGGTAAGAAGATAGAATCCAACAATAAATCTTCTAGTGATGAAGAAGCTAACTATGGTAGAAGATATAAAGGCTTCAAAAGACCAATAGATATGAGATCTATCAAATGCTTTAATTATGGAAATTTTGGACATTTTGCAATAGAATGCAAAGAGCCAAATATCAACAATGATGAAGAAAAATAGGATCATAGGTACAAGGAATCTAAAAATTATAGGTACCAAAAGAAAAATAGGGATGGATAAAACAAGCAAGGGAAGAAGTTATTCCAAAGGCAAAAGAGAAGCTACTATGCAGATCATCCAAGTAAGTACCAAATTGATAGTGATGCTAGCTTTTTAGACAATGATAGAGATGAAGTCTTGTTCATGGTTAAGGAAAAAGATCAAGTTAAGAAAAAAACTCCAGTTATTCTCAAGTGTTTTAGATGTGGTAAATTTGGACACCTTGAAGATTATTGCACAAGAGATGGTTATATTTTAAGTGATGATGATTTTGAATATGCACTTGATAGATCAAATGAGAATCTTCTAATGGCTTTAGAAGATAAAGAATTGAGTGATACTATAGAAAGCAAGTCAAAATAAATAAATGAAATGGAAAAAGGTAAAAAAATAGAGGACTACTCAATAGATAATGGTTATGATCTCAAAGGTGAACTGATATATGCTCTTGACATAGTGAAGAAGGTAAGAAAGCAACACTCTAAGCTTGAAATTCAGTTTCAATAATGTGATGAAGAAATATTATTTCTCATAGAGGACTTAGAGAAGTCAAAGGCCAAGGCAAATAAGTTCAGAGAAAATTTAGGAGCAAAAATCTTGGAATGTGAGAAGTTAGCACAATAAGTGGCTACTCTAAAGAAATATTTACAGGACTCCAAAATCAATATGAAGAGTTTCATAAATAGCTCTAATAACTTGGATAAGTTCATTCGTGGACAACAAAGAACATCATGTTCAATAGGTCTAGGTTTTGGAAAGAAACAGGAAAAGGCAAAGTCTACTTCAAGTCTTGAAGAAGAAGAAACAACATCAGAAGAAGATACTTTAGAAGAGGGATTCTCAGATGTGAGTGAAAGTGAAATTTCTAAGTATGAGTCAGATTGCAATGGGTCTAATAGGGACAATAGGCAAAGAAGATACATATGGAACAACAATCATAATAGGAGACCAATGAGGTCTAGGCAAGGAAGCTTCAATGGGATATGCTTCTCATATTACAAGTTTGGGCACATGGCTTCACAGTGTAGGACACATGAAAGATAGGTATATGGAAGAGAACAACTTTTCCAAGGATATTGTTATTCGTGTAATGAGTTTGGTCATAAGGCAATAAATTGCATGATTCATCATAGAAGAAGATATGGCTTCACCAGGAGAAATCCTAAGACCGTTGCACATCCAAGGAATAATAACATTAAGTTTTATAAGTGCAATAATGATGGTCACATAGCAAGATGGTGTAGAGAAAATATTCCAGAAATAGGTATGAACAGGAACAGGAATATGAACATGAACAGGAACAGGAATATGAACAGGAACATGAACAAGAACATGTTCAAAAACAAGAAGATGAAAAGGAATAAAGACTCCAAAAATAATGAGAACAAAAGCAGGTACAATAATAGGAACATGTATGAAAACAATAACAGGAATAAGAACATGTATGATGACTTGAAAAGAAACAGTGAGAGAATTCAACAGAAAGAAAAAGGAAAAGATAAAGGCAAAGAACAATGCTTTCAGGGAGTAGAAATACTCCCACCCCATAATTAATCACCTCATGTGGAGTTGGGGGAGGGGCTAAGCTAAGAGGCTCAATTCTTAGCCTCGAGCCACAAATGTGACCCTTTGAAATTTATGTCAAAGGGGGAGAGATTTGTGTATTATGGGGAGAGTTTTTGGATATGAGGAGAGATTTGATATCTAAGAGAGCATTGAGCCAGGGGGAGCAGAAAATAAGGTCAGTATTTAGTAAAAGGATTTGGATTGCCATCAATGACAAAGGGGGAGATTGTTGGACATTTTGAGTCCCTAATCTGAAATGTTATCATTGATGTCAATAGAGCAATAAATGTCAAAAGGATCTATAAAGGATTTTTGTGAAAACCAAGGTAGGGAAAATTAAAGGTTTTATTTAAAACCATGGATAGTATATTTGATCTGGTTTTTTCTTAAAACCCATTTTGGGCTTTCATTTCATCGAAAAAGGTGCCCCGATGATGGAGTTATTTGAGTTTTAATGTTTGGTTTAAATTTTAATTATTTAAAATTTAAATTTAAATTTAAATTCAAATTTAAATGGAAATTTTATCATTGACATCATCATGCAAATACAATTTTAATATTTTCATCGACGTCTTCAAAGTGTTATTAAACACTATATAAATGGGTGGCAATTAAACCAAATAATCATCCTTGCTCTCATGTGTTAATTGCCTTGGAATTCGAAAGAGCTCGTGCGAATTTTTGAAAAGGAAGCAGAGAAGAAAGTGCAACGATTTGGAAATCTCAAATGTGGTATGAGGTGTGGTGCATTAGCATATCAATTTTGCTAAGACCGTGGACAACACAAGTATTAGGGATTGAATTCCCTTGATGACAGCATGTGGGAAGCGCTTTGGTGTTTTGTCCTTTATGGCAGGTGGAGGAATATTAAAATCCCTTTTGGCCTTTGCTTTTCCAATGAGTGCTTTGGCTTGGTTGGTATCATAGCCATGGCTAAGACGCTCGCAGTGTGTGATGGATGGGGGTTTGAATCCCCTTGAGAGGTATTTACGTTTTTGCCTTTAATAATTTTTATTAGCCCTAAAGTTTGGAGTTATAAGGTATTTAATGGGAATTAAATTTTATCATTAGGGCTGTGATTATTATTGCAAAAACATGGTTGATTTATGTTTTATTTTGATGGAAATGGAGAATTGATATTAAGAGAAATAAGGAGTTGTTGTTAAAGTGATTTTGAGAGATTTATTGTGGGTTATTCTTAATAAGGGATTTTATTAAAATAGACTTTGGTGGATGTGTTTATGAAGTTGGAGTGAAAAGGGTGTAAATTAAATTATGCTTTTATTGTGATTTTATAAAATACCACTAATCCTTATTAATATTGAAAAGGAAAATTGTGATTAAGTGTGGCAGATTTTGTGGACAACTTATTGGCATAAAAAAGGTATGGGCACATTCTCCTATTGATTTTTTGTGGTGGTTGATTTCTGAAATATCATTGGAGTGAAAAGGATTAATTGAAGTTTCCTTTGTGAATATGGTTGGTTGAATGCTTCAAGGTTTTATGATTTGTGAGTTGTATTTAAACCTTGTTTCATTAGCATTATTGTTGAATCCCATTGATGATGAAATGAACTTGAACATGATCTAGAAAATAACATGAGTATCATTGTTATGTGAGACTTGATATAAAGCATTGTTGGAAACATTTTGAGTTGGTTGATACATGCTTGAACTAGGGTTTGTGAGAAAGGGTTGTTCCTTGATGTGATTGGTTGAGTTGAGTTGGTTAAGCCTAGTCAAGTGGATGTGTGAAATGGTTGTTCAAGTTCCATAAAACAAACTATTCTATATTTTGATTTGAGTTGAGATTGATATTTAATAATAGGACATATTGAGTCTCTAACAATTCTCTTTATGCTTCTATTAAGTTGAGATTGAGATTTGAGTATATAACATATAGAGTCTCTAACAATTCTCTTTCCGCATCTATGAGATTGAATTGAGATATTGATTGTACTTTGAGCTTAGAACATATTGAGTCTCTAAAAATTCTCTTTATGATTCTATGAGATTGAAAAAGTATTTGTAAGCTTGTTAAGCAGATTTGAGACAAGTCTGTGAGAAGGATATTGTACTATTTTGAGTTAAGCATTTGTGAAAGCTTGTTTGAGCAGATTTGAGAAATTCCAAGAGAGGACTTATTGAGAAGATTTTAGCAAGTCCAAGAGAGGACTTATGGAGCAGATTTGAGCAAGTCCAAGAGAAGACTTATTGAGAATATTTAAGCAAGTCCAAGAGAGGACTTATTGAGCAAATTTGAGCAAGTCCTAAAGAGGATTTCTTGAGCAGATTTAGACAGGTTTTGTGTGAACCTATTGAGAAAATTTAGACAGGTTTTGTGTGAACCTGTTGAGCATATTTAGATAGGTTTTGTGTGAACTTGTTAAGCATATTTGAGCAGGTTCTAAGTGAACCTATTGAGCATAATTGTACTATACTGACTGTATTGTTTTTAGTGCAAGAGATTGAGAAAAATTGTGCTAGACTGACTGAACTATGTTTGGTACAGTAATGAGATAGAGCTTTGGAGATGATAGAGTATAGAGGATAGAGTCTTAGTGGATAGAGATCCAGCAGCCAGGACAATTAAAGACAATATCTGAGTGATAAGTCTTCAAGTTGATAGAGATCCACCAGTCAGTGCAACATAGAGATAGAGTCTTCTAGAAGATCACTAGCCAGAGCAGAAGGGGAAATAGTTCTCCTATGGAAGAGATCCATGAACTTGAGATTAGGGGATCATCATCTCCTTTGAACCGAGGTCCATAAACATTGTAATTTGGGAAGGATTCCCAAGAGATCATTTGAGAAATATTTAGAAGAAATATTTTCTCTGTGGAGGTAGCCCACATTGGATGAACCATGTTAAAATATGTGTCTCTATTGTGTGTGGTGTTTTGTACATTACTTTGATTATTGCTATTGATAGTGCTATCTATACACTGCATAATATTGATTTGAGAAAAGTAAAAAGTGGTCTTATACTATTCACCCCCCCCTCTCAATATAAGCTTGTGTTCTTCAACATTTGAGATAATTGATGAAATTTAGTCATATGTAAGTGTGATATAAGTGAATAAAATACATCAAAATATGCTTTGAAAAAATTATGAAAAATATTTGAAGGGAAAAAACAAAGAAACTGTATTGCATTTACAAACACAATTGTATTAATTAAAGGTTAATAGTGAAGAAAGTATAGAACTCTTTCTTTGAAGGATAGTGAAATTAAAGGCTAAGATATTAAATTTCAAAGAGAAATTAGAAGATAAGCTTCTTGTCCAAGTTACATTAAGAGCACTTCCAGAGACATTAAAATATTTAGATATTTCATTTCAAGTGTTAAATGAGACAATAACCTTTGATGAATCAGTTAATTCTCTTTAAGAATATGAAGTGGAGAATTTAGTCGAAGATGAGATCACTAATAATGCTTTGATATCAAAATAATTGTATCAAGTAATATTGCAATATCATCACAATATCAACCTAAATGGAGATAGAGATATTGTCACATATGCAAAAATAAAGGTCATACTACAAATATTTGTAGATATAATTATTTGAATCAAAGAAATTAAATGAGTAGATGTTTTAAAAAATTTTAGCCAAGACAATATCATCCTTAGTATCAACATGTGCAACAACAATAATCAAAAGAAGACCATATAAATGGTTCAAGAAATTCAATAGGTTCAAGAGATAGAATCTGAAGAAGAAAATAAGATAAGATCTCTTATAGTAAATATTATAGGTACTGAATATGAATACCAAGTTGTAGATGATTGTGAAAAGGATGAAAATTAAAATCATCCATAAATTACTAAAGGCACTTATGTTTTAGTTGAAATAAAACTAATTGAAAAGAAGACAAAAAAAATAAACAAAAGGTAAAAATTAAAATCAAGATTATTTAGAGTTATAAAATTTGTGATAAAACCAAACAAAAAATAGATCACAAAAAAAATTGAAGTACACTATAAATGTATTAAAAAAATTAGATTGGAACAAGATCATGGATATGTTACAATTTTTTTATGGTCATAAAGGAAGTCTGATAAATACTGTAGGGAACAGGTTAACAAATCAATACCAAAACCTTAAGCAGTGCTAGATCCAAAACCAAAGGATAAAGACCAGAATCATAGATTGAATACTAAAGGTTTTCAAACCAAATAATGTAATACAAGGGGGTGTTGGAGATATTACATTATTTGATAAATGTTAAAGTACTCCCATGGTATATTTGTACATTTTTAAATATTATATTAGGGAGTGATTTATTAGATTAGGGAGTGTGAGTTATATTTCTCTAATGTATGTGTCAATGTGTGAGAAGAGTCTAAGTATCATGTAATAAAGTGTGCAAAGTGTCATGTAAGTCAAGATTCATATGTGTAGGTATCAAATAGACAAGTGAAGAGTCACATGATATGTGGTAAGAAGTACATTCAAGAGACATGAGAGTTTTATCATATGCAAGGAATAGGAAAGGATGCATCTCTCAGATATGAGAGGAGAGAAATAGTCAAATATTGAAGAGTCATATTCTAAGGTTATATCATGGAGACAAAACTATATGAATTGTATCATCAAAATAACAAAGTATCAAGTATCAAGAAGAATCCAAGAGATTGTATATTTTATTTATGACTAGTATTGTGAGATTTATTATTGAGAAATATTATTTTTATTTCATGAATGTGATTCATTTATATTGATATTAATTTGAGTGTGTCTTTATGTGATTTATACTAGATCATAAGAAAGTGAATCTATGATTTAATATAGCTAAATAACCATCAAAGTTTTACATTATTTTAAATATAAATTCATTGATATAACTTGTAGATTCCTACAAAATAGAAGGTTAAAAAATTAAATTTAGAAGTAGATTGGATTTGTTTAAAAAAAATTAAATTTAGAAGTAGATTGGATTTGTTTAAAAAAAATTATTTAGAACATGCTAGTTGAAAACTTAAAGTGTTTTGAGAATAGCAAGGATCATTGAAGTTATCATTAGCAATGAATGCAATAGTCAAAAAATGCTAGAGTAAAGACTTATTTTACTCTTTGGAACTGATTTGAATATTCACTTAGTAGCATGACATCATACCTGTACTCAACATTGACATCCTTTGTGATGGTAACAATCATACTAGACGTGATATCAAAGTTGATAGTGGATCCAAGTACCATCTTTAGATGTCATAACTTCACTTATAAAATCCCAAAGAATCTAAGTGTTAGAAGTATTTAGTTGTCATTGATGTCAAAGGCACTTGGAAGGGTTATTTAATTAATTATGCTTATGAGTTTGGGTAATATCAAAGGTTGAAATATTTAATTAAATATTTAAATATTTCACCCAGGTGTTGTAGGTGATTTGGAGAGGAGAGGGCAATCCTCCAAGGGAGGTCCCAGGTTCGAATCTCCACCCTACCAAAAATCTGAATTGGGTACCCAAAATCCAATTGATAATGTTGGTGTGGGCAGGGCTAGGTGCAACCTCGGGTGACTTTGACGGTGTAGAACCCCCTGTTCATGGTCTCTTAGACCAATGCAACCCCACAAGGGGTTTTTCACTTATATATATATATATATATATATATATATATATATATATATATATATATATATATATAAATAAATATTTCCGATATCAAAGGTTAAAATATTTAATTAAAGATTTAAATATATCAAATAGTATAGGTTGAATATTTTAATATTTGAAATATCAAAGGTTTGAATATCAATATGAAAATAGCCAACTTCTTAGAAATATTATCTTGAAATATTTGATATAAATACAAAGGAAAAAGTTAAATTTAAGACATGTTTTTTGAGAATACCTTCGATATATCCAAGCAATGGTTGCGAGGATGCATCAAAGAGTTGTGGAAAAATGGAGAAGATAGACACAATGCATGAAAGGTCTTCAAGATTTGTGAGGTGCAGCAGATAGGAGTTTTACGATTGTGGATATGGAGTAGAGTGTTGGATGCAAACTTGTGCAAGTTGAATAAGCAAAATATTTTATGTGGAGGTTGCGAACAAATGAAACGGGTGGAAAGTGGTATTTGATCTAACAACATAAACACAATGTATGCTAAACAAGAAAATTGTATTTCATTTATATTCAGTGATAACATAGGTTACAATAGGGACAAGTTTCCCTTTCATAATGTCTTTTTCAATAAACTTCACAACAGTCTTGATATAGCCTTCTATCGTCCCTCAATGTAGGTGGGCTTCTTTGTATGTGGGCCACCGTAGGGTTGTTTTTGTTTTATGATGTTCTTCCTCTTTAGATCTTCTAAATAACCTATGAATAACCTGTAAAAGAGGGTTAGTGTGATGGGGGGCTTGCCTTAGTCAGACCCCATGTTTAGAAAGACAAAACGACTGTGAAAGCATATTCAAAACTAAAATAAAGTATGCAAAAGTTGATAATATGGTAAAATAGAGCTTACCTCCCAAATTTGAGGTGATTTGGGACCTGTATACCCAATTCACCACCTAGGGGTAAACTAATGCTAGATTTGTGGGGTGGAGGGTGAATTCAGCTATGAGATTCCTTTAGGAAAATCCCTTCGATGGATCGATTCCTAGGCAGCTGGGATGCCTCTGTATGCTACAAAAATCTGTCTGTCTACTCTGAGAATTGATTGTTCAATATTCATTATCCAAATTTGCAGAGTTTCTATACTTTGTAAAAATAGGGAGAGAGTCAATTAGGGGTTTAGGACCCACTATTTATAGGAAATGGCATGGTGTAGGGGGGAGAGTTAAAGGAACTAACCCTAGGTTGAGTTCTAACCAATTTTAGGCTAGGTTTTGTGACATGGAAGTCTCCTATTCCATATAGAAAATATCCTATCCTCACACATTGTGAGGAAGGATTAAGTCTAATCAAGATTAGGAGACCTTAAGTCAAATTAGGGCTTGATTAGGGTTTCTTATGAAAATATCTTAGCTAACCCTAATTACACACATGTGGGAGGATGTAATTAGTTTTAATTAAGGATTCAAAGTTCTTTTAATCAATTTTTCCCTAAAAAGGTAACTTAAGTGAAGTCAACATTAAATTATATTTTAGGAATTGACTTGGTAATTGATTTTGTCAACTAATACCCCATGGGGGCCTCAATTGAGTACAAATAGGCTATCGAAGGATATCCCAATGCATGGGATGTAATTTTGAAGGCTTATGAGGGTTTATGACTTGAAAGCCAATGAAGTGGTATATGGAAGTCTATACGATGCTTTGATAATCTATGGTGATCTACGCATGACTACAACTGTCTACGCATAACTAAAGCAATCTACGCATGTCTAGGATGATCTACAATAGTCTATGTTGATCTACAATAGCCTAGGTACCTAGGATGACCTATGTAAACCTACAAGTGTCCAAAAGGATATACAAGTATGTAGGTATAGCAATGTGCAACTTTTGGGCCTCTACATTTTGTCCCTTTTTGTACTATATTATGTGTAACATAGTTTAATACAAAAATGTGAAGGATTTTTGCAAAAGGAAAAGGGATAGAAAGGGAATGGAGTCCAATAAAATGTATGTATCCACTCGAAGCGTGACCATACAACATTAACTAGATATCCAGGGAGAGAAGGGAAGAGAATGGAATTCAATCAAAGGTATGTAACCGATCGAAGTGTGACCATACAACATCAACTAAATTTCCAAAGGAAAGAAGAGAAACAATGGAATCTAATCGAAGGTATGTAGCCACTTGAAGCGTGACCATACAAAATCAACTGGATTTCTAGGGTAAAGAAGAGAAAGAATGGAATCTAATCGAAGGTATGTAGTCTCTTGAAGCATGACCATACAACATCAACTAGATGTCCCAGGGAAGAGAAGAGAAAGAATGGAATCTAATCGAAGGTATGTAGCCACTCGAAGCGTGACCATACAACATCAACTAGATGTCCTAGGGGAGAGAATAGAGGAAAGGAAAAAGACAAAGAGAAAAGAAACAAAAACAATACTGGTGAATAGAAATGAATGATTTTGGATGCAATGATGTGATTTTTTTGAGTTTGTATGACATTTATGATGCCATACCAGTTTCTTGAGAATGGTAAATTTTGACTGCTTTGCTTTTATGACCAGATCAACGTGGTCCAAAAGTATGATTAGGATAAAAGCCTAACTAAATATTTGTTGTTGATTGATTGATGAGAACATGGTGACAAGTGTCAAACCATTTGAACTAAAGGGACATTTAGCTTATTCAAACATGTCATTCATTGTGCTCCATGAATTCCAGATATAAATACTCTAAATGTTGTGCTAGGATTATGCCAAACATATCATTCGTCATGTACTCGATGTACAAGAATGCTAGATTGACTTCTCCATCGAAATGCATAGCTCTCGTGATGTAACCCATGTCTAATTGGGATTGATATTATTTCGTATGATAATCTTCAGCAAAAATTTTTATAGATAAATGTGCTAGTCGCACCTTTGGATTTTCGATATTGTGGTTGCATGTAAAGCTGACTTTGGATACGAATACCCCCTCAAACAAGGAATCAACAATGAGGTGAATGGAATGTGATGAGTTAATGATGCAACGATTGATAAGATACCAATGCATGATTATTATGATTGCAAATTAAGTTAGATGATAAATTTGGGAAGTTCCTAGGGTTTTGGGGGTAGTTTAGGTGATTTTGGGGTGTTTTTTCTAAGTTTGCCACTCGAGGGGTGATTTTGATCTTGTAGCACCCTAAAATTGGTGCAGTAAACCTTAGCAAATAATTAAAATTACCTTAGTAATAATTCAAAATTTAAATTTTAAACCCCGAACCGCCCGTTAACCGCCTGTTAAACCGCTTTCCTCATTTTCCATGCCATTTTTAGGATTTGTTGTGACCGTTGGACGATATCGTCGTCGATCAGACGATATCGCCTCAGATCGGACGAATTCGTCTGGAGCAGAACGTCCAGACGATTTCGTCCCAAAACTGATTTTTCATAATTAGCTTCTGTTTCAACGACGTCTCTAACCTGGGCAAAAGCGTGTCTGCACGGTTAGAGACTTCCCCGTTGGAGATCTCCCAAATTGGGATGATCTCCAACCTCCCAACCTCCTTCATATGCCTATTTAATCTTAGGCCCTCCCCTTGACATTCCCCTGGCTGAATTTTTTTGTACTTCGAGTTTTATTTGCCTTAGAATGTCTTAGACTACTGTTTGCCTTTGTCCCTTTTCAAATTTTCTTGTAGGAACTTTGTCATTCTTCAGCCGGAGCAAGCTCAGATCATCGCAGATGATCCTGTACGATCTCGGACGATCACGCCCCAATTCGAGATGATTTCGCACTCTACAGACGATTTCGACTGCAGTCAACATTGGGGGCAATTAGTGCCCAGAGTTTGCACTTTTCTCTTCTCGTCTGTTGTTTCATTCTGCATTTAGATCAGTTTATTGTTATTTTTTGCTATTCTCGCATTTTGGAGTTCACCCATATAGCTTAAGTGCATGATAAGATCATAATTTGTCATTAGAATACTATAATTTACTTGAATTTCTATTCGTAATTATCGTTTTAGTATCTATATTGTCATTTTACACCATTTTCCTCTGTTAGTATTGTTGCATTTTCTGTGTTCTGTGTCTATTTCTCTGATTGTAGGTCTCTACGAATTCGTCTGATGAATTCGTCAGATCTCAGATGATCCTGTCTGATTTCAGACGATCCTGTCAGATCAGAGGCGATCTTGACTGCTTCAAAAATTAGAACCTCCATCAAACATCCGGAATCAGGTTTAACTTGTCTTTATTTAGTATATTCTTTGTACTTGATATTCATTGTTGCTTTCTGTATTCATTTAAATCTGCATTTCATATAGAACAGTTTAGATTCATTTGGCCAAACCTAGGATTTGAATGATTAAAGATAAAATTGAACACATCAAACACATTCCCAACCTAGGCGTGGAGACTGCCACTAAACGTTTCCTGGTGAACCCCACCATCCATCAAAAAATCACCTTAATACCCCTCCCCCGAGAGGCGGGACCTTCAAAGGGCCTCTCAATCCGAGGTATTGTCCCATCCTTTTCACATCCCCCTTTCGGGCACGGATCCTATAGCCTGAAGGTAAGGGTGCAAAAAATTTGGAGCGATACATTTTGGTGAACCCGACGTGAAACTAAAACCTTTTGAAAACAAAAAAACAAAAAACATAGATTCATTTAAAATCATTAGAAAACTACTAAGTTGCATATCATGTTTAGATGGTAGTTCCTAAGAAAAGACTAGCTGTCACTATAAATGTTGAAAACCAATTAGCAGCCATAGAAATTAATTATGTGCTTAGTGTGCCTGAAATAGATAGAAACCAACTTTTGTGGGACGAACTTAATAGGAGACTAGGTATCATTTCATCTAGGTCAACAGAACTTAGACAAATCAAGAGGTTTGCCCTAGATAGAATCCTGGATCCTCATCAACTCATTTTTTATCATGAACTTCAGAGAGCTTGCCATAGGTGGTTAGCTGATAGGAGAGCTCTTGTGTCTTCAGAATTGTTCACCTTCGAGGAATACCTCGAGAATGCAACTGTTATACACCAATTCCTAGGTCGTGTAGAAGATCAAGAGGTCGTTCTTACGGATAGGGAAAGGTGGAGGAGAGTTCCTAGAGCTGTGTTATATCGAGAGTATTGCCACGAACTTTATTTCTACCAACCAGAGTCTGAGACAGATAATATCACTATAGCACTTTTTGTCAAATTCTTGAAAGAAAATTTTCAATTTGAAGAAGAACATTTCATGACTCCTGAAGAACTTGAGCCCGTTAATGATATTTATAAATTGTTTATAGAAAACTAGATCATTGCTTTCATTATTATTATTTCTTGCGTTTTGTGTGTTGTTTGTTATCTTTATAATATTGTTATAAAAAACAAGAAAAACCAAAAACATAACAAAACCAAAACATTTTATTTTAAATACTATAGTAGGTATATAATTAAAATATATACCTCTTAAGCTTGTTGCATATATATATATATATATATATATATATATATATATATAAAAAATATATATTTGCTGAAATCTAAGTTTAAGCACAATGACTAGACTTAGGAATGGTAAACAAACTGAAGAAGAAGAAGAAGAAGATTGGTTAGGAAAGAAAACAAAAAAATCAAATGCCCTTCCTGAGGATCCAATTCCAGAAGGAGAAACTCTAGAACAGCCAGAAGATGAGCTGGTTGAAGAAAATGAGCAACAAGAAAATGTTAGAGAGGAAGGATCCTCATCCCCTAGAATGGCTCCAGATGGAACTGTTACTTTTGATAACATAGATCATTTCTAGAAATTCTTCAATAATAATATTGGTGCTCTTAATATGGCAGTTCATCTTGATAGGGGACAAATTAGTGAAACTCAAGCAATCCTAGAAGAAGGATTTAACATGCACACTAATCCCTTGTCCTTCGTTGATCAAGAAAGTGATAAAGTTGGACCATCCAATATGGATATGGCCACTATGATTCAGAACATGCAAAAACAACAAGTTACCCAACCTCCTAAGGAACCTGTTATTGAGCCTAAAATCATTCCCACACAAAAGAGACCTTCATTCACTGCTTTATTTCGCCAAACTATGGATCAATATGCTTCAAATCGACAAAAACCTAAAATGAAGCCAAACACCAATTTTCAACAATCTGGGATACAACATAATACAACTTCAAAACTTCTTCATAACACCCTTCCTACCAACAATTTACACAATAGCAATATAGCATCTAATCTTCATGTCCCTCCATCATATGCTCACCAATCCCATATTAATACCCTACCGAACCAATATGGTGGGCAAACCAGTAATCTGGAAGCCATGGTGAAACAGTTAGCTTCCCGCATGGACCAGATAGATCCCTACCATCCCTCGTACAATTATCGAGAGATGTGTAGTCAGCCTTTGGATCCCATAGTTGTAGCACAACCATACCCTAAACACTTTCCCATGCCCGTCTTGCCTATATATAAAGGAACTGAAGATCCCATAGAGCATCTTCGCATGTTTAGGATAGCATGTCATGATATATCACATGATGACTTGTTATTACTAAAAATGTTCCCGAAAATTTTAGGAGGAATGGCATTAGAGTGGTACTATCAATTGCCCACTCATTCTTTGAGAAATTTTGAAGAGACCGCTGAATCTTTTGTGCATCAATTTAGTGCCTATATCGAAAGGCATGTAACCATTAAAGATTTGTACAACTTAAAACAAGACAAAGATGAATGTTTTGCTGATTTCTTAGCTAGATGGAGGCAGTTGATAGGAAAACTGCACTTTGTGCTACCTTATAGGGAAATGTTGGACATTTTTATTAATAATTTGCAAGAACAAATATCTTATGAGTTATCAATTGCTACCTTAACCACCTTCGATCAGGCTATAGACTTAGCTCGAAGAGTAGAAGATGCTCTCATTAGGAGAGGCCAGCTTAGGAAGAAAGATGATGAGAAAACATCCAGAAATCAATATAAAAACAAACAAGTTGTAGGTGACGGAGTCACTGACAATAGAAATGTTGCTAATATCAATACAATGAAGACAACAAAAAAATTTATATTGAAACCTCCTGATAAACCTCCTCGAGAGTTTACTAGATTGAATCAACCATTATCAACTATTCTACCCCAATTACTCGAAAGAGGTTTGATTCAATTACCTAATATCCGGGAACCTGATCCAACCATACCCGGATACAGAGCCGATTTACACTGTGATTTCCATAGAGGGCCTGGACACTCTACCAACTCTTGTAAAAGGTTAAAACATAAAATACAAGATCTGATTGATAATAATGAGATGGAGGTGCAAGCCTTCCAACCTAAACAAAATGCTCCTAATAATGCTCAAAAGAACATTCCCCAAAATCAAAATCAAAATGCTAATCAATCATTAGATATATTTCAACATCCTTTACCAAAACATGGTAAAGAGGTGGCCAATCAAATTGAGCATCATAATGTCCCTCCTCCTACCCGATATGTAGGAACTATTAGCGGACATTTACCTAATCATGATTTACAAAAATTTGACACAACTTTATCCATGGTCACGACCAGGCCCCTACATAATATTCAAACACCGGATCTCAGTGATGTAGAATCGGATACCGAAAGTGAAATAGACATCACCTCAAATCAATCGAATAGTTCTGAAAATGAATCAGATCCTATTCAACCTATCACAGATTCTATGGTTTCGGAAGAACCATTTCCTAGAAGAGTTACTACTCGACCCTCTTCTAATCAGTTCCTTCCTAATGAACAAGCCATAAATGCTAGACCGAGACCTATTCAGCATCCTCAATATAACATTGTAGGTACCATCGGAGTCGTTACCAGACAACAAGCTCAAAATTTTCAACAAGAACCAAATCAGAACGATGGATCAACTCCATTTGTTTTGAAAAATCCCAATAAAGGGAATCATGCTCCTAATGTTCAATCTAAACCTCCTTATAATATTAATGAGCAATTATCCAATACTACAGCCAGAATTTCCCTTTTGGATTTGTTAAGATCTTCTCCTACCCATAGAGATGAATTGATGCTCACATTAAGCCAAATGATGGTACCACAAGATATTCAACCCGAAGCCATGACCAATACTATAATAACTCGAGAAGTTGATTGTATTGACTTTCGAGATAAAGATATACCACAACATAGTTTACATAAGGATAACCCCTTATATATTACTGCCCTAATAGGAGATGTAGCAATCAAAAGGGTCTTGATTGATAATGGTTCATCTCTAAATATTTGCACTTTTGACTTCTACCAAAGATTTGGGTTTAGAAGTGATGAAATGAAGAAAACTGACATGATCATAAAAGCTTTCAATGACGAAACACAAGAAACGTGTGGAGTTATCACCATCCCATTGCAAGTTGGTCCGAGAACCTTAGATACGACCGTGTTTATTGTACATTGCCCCGCATCATACAATATACTCTTGGGTCATCCTTGGATCAATGCAATGCGGGCTGTCCCATCAACTTTACACCAATGTGTTAAATTCGAATTTAAAAATCAGTTGGTCACTATCCATGGTGATCCTAGACCCTTTGATATGTGTGCTTTGGCAGAACCTCTTGGAGTTCAATTTTGCCCTGCTCTGTCATCCACACATCCTAATTCTTATTTTTCATCTAAACCTATGAAACACACACCCATAACTTCATCTATTTCTCCTCCATTAATTTCACCCTCATATATAGCTCAACAATCTTCTAAACAAACCACACTAGAACCTCAAAAAGATCTTAAATCCACAACCAATCCTTCATGTTCCATCCCTATAATTTCAAAACCTATAGACCCATTTATTAACACCTCCACATTATCTACATCTATCATACCTTCCACATCTAAAGATATAGGGAATGATCCTTCTACATCTTATGCTCTTTTTGATGAACTCTTACCTGATTTATCTAAAATTCTTATATCAGAAAAAACAAATGCTTCTATGCAAAATTCCATTATCTTAAGTAATTTGCCACCATCTCCTCATACTTTGGGCCTCCCACAACCTATGGGAAGTACTTACCAAGTCGGGAGTTGTGCCTTCATTTATAAGGGATATGACTGGGGAAGAATACCCAGGAACATCAAAACTCATCATGAGGGATATGCTCGATGTTATTTTACTAATGAGTATATTAAAGCTAAACCTATAATGCTTAAAATGGGATATAAAGGGAAAGGCTTGGGACCTCTCCAAGATGGTATGAAAGAACCCTTTGAGGTAGAACCATGGCCCGCCCGATGTGGTGTGGGCCTATTTCCTAGTAAGGGTCAACCCTTCCCTTTTGAAGATGATGATCAACTCATATGTTATCAAGATTATTTGGATGGGCGTGATGATTTGCCTCTAAAAAATCAGCCATTTACATGCAATATGCTATCCATAGCTTATCCTGAAATGATTGTTGAATCCGATGATGAGTTGGAAGGAGATATTTTCCATGATGTCTCCATTGAAGAGTTGTTACACAATGGTTTTTATTTTGATGGTTCTATACCTACTATAGCCCAGCTTGAGGCCACGACTCCTCAAGATGAATTATCCAAGTTAACCTTAAAAGAATTACAAGAATTGGGCGTTTCACCCGCCCCACCTAATTTTGAAAGAGATCTACACATGGAAGTAGAAAACGTCATTAAAGTTAACATTGGAACTGAGGATAATCCCCACATAATCAATATTGGATCAGAATTAAGTCAAGAAAAACAAGAGCAATACATTGCATTCCTTAAAGAATATGAAGATGTCTTCGCTTGGACATATGAAGATATGCCAGGTTTAGACCCTTCAGTAGTCATGCATCACCTAGTAGTCCATCCGGATGCTAAACCTGTTAAACAGAAACTTAGAAAAATGCATCCCAAAGTGGCCTTGCTAGTCAAAGGGGAGTTAGAAAAACTCTTGAATGTTGTTTTTATACAAGCTATTGATTATGCTGAATGGATCTCGAATGTAGTTCCAGTCACCAAGAAAGAAGCTACCAAAGTTAGGGTTTGCACAGACTTTAGAGATATTAACGTTGCATGCCCTAAAGATGATTTTCCTCTTCCAAACATGGATCAAATCATTGATTTTACTGCTGGGAGTGGAATGATGTCCCTAATGGATGGATTTTCTGGTTATAATCAGATCAGGATAGCTCCTGAAGATCAGGCTAAAATAGCCTTTATTACCCCCTGGGGTACCTTTTGTTGGAAAGTGATGCCATTTGGCTTAAAGAACGCAGGTGCAACCTATCAACGAGCTATGACTTATATTTTTCATGACATGATGCATGATATCCTACATGATTACGTAGATGATATCATAGCTCGTTCCATCAAAGAAGATGATCATTTAAATGACTTAAGGATAGTGTTTGATCGGTTAAGGGAATATCTTATCCGACTAAATCTTGCTAAATGCATATTCGGAGTTAAGTCCGGTAAACTATTAGGGGTTATAGTTTCTTTACGTGGCATCAAAATCGACCCTCTCAAGATTGTGGCTATCACTGATATGCCCGCACCTACCAATATATCTGAGTTACGAAGTTTACAAGGTAAGCTTCAAGCTATCCGTCGCTTCATTGATAAGCCGGCGGACAAAACCGGTCCCTTTCTTAAGCTTCTTAAGAAGGATGTCCCTTTTAATTGGGACGACGAATGTAAGGAAGCTTTTGAACTTCTCAAACAATACCTCCTTAACCCACCCGTGCTTTCACCGCCTAGACCTGATCGCCCATTTATCCTGTATATTTTAGCTTCAGATTTTGCTTTAGGAGCTATGTTAGCTCAACTTGATGATGAGAAAAGAGAACGTGCTAATTATTATATTAGCCAAACTTTAATTAGTTATGAAACCCGCTACACAACATTAGAAAAACTATGTCTAGCAATCATATTTTCTACGCAAAAATTATGCCATTATATGCTCAGTTAGAAAACATATGTCATTGCTAAATATGATCCCTTGCGGTATCTCATGAGTCGACCTTATTTATCGGGTCGCACAACAAAGTGGGTTCTTGCTCTAAGCGAGTTTGAACTCACGTTTATAGGACAGAAGTCTGTTAAGGGTCAAATCATAGCAGATCAATTAGCTGCTGCACCCTTAGAGTCTACCCATCCCCTCATCATTGAGTTTCCTGATGAATGCCTTCAATTAGAGGCAGACCATGTTGAACAATGGTCCTTATACTTTGATGGAGCCCGATGCATGAGTGGGGCTGGTGCAGGTATTATTTTAATATCTCCACAAAAACACATTATACCTTTGTCCTTTAAATTAACATTTGCTTGCACCAATAATACTGTTGAATATGAAGCTCTAATCCTTGGATTACGAGCTGCCTTGGCGCTAAAAATTAAACATCTGGTAGTTTTTGGTGATTCTCAACTTGTTATAAACCAAATTAATGAAGTTTATCGGACCAGAGATGATAAATTGCGCCCATATAAAGCATATGTTTTACAATTAATATCTCTATTTGATCAAGTTACCTTGGAAGCTATTCCTCGAACTAGCAACCGTGCGGCTGACGCTATGGCCGCAATTGCATCTCTTCTGCCCTTGGAGTTAGATGACGAATATGCCACCATCATTATTCGTCGACTCCAGGAACCCGCTTCAAATAAGTCATGCTTAGAACCTTTGGATGTGTTTCTAATCAATGAAACTACTCCTGAACCTTGGTATACGGGTATATTTGATTTTCTTCACAATGGGACTTTCCCTGCCAGTTCTAATAGAAACCAGCGTCGGTTATTACGTAGACGAGCAAGTCGATTTGTAATAATTGGCAATACTTTATATAGGAGATCTTTTGAAGGTATCCTATTGAGATGTTTGAATTTAGAAGAATCCAGATCAGCTTTGAGTGAAGCCCACGATGGATCTTGTGGAGGACACTTCAGTGGTAGTGTCATTGCTAAAAAGCTCCTTAGGATAGGATACTTTTGGCCTACCATGGAGAATGATGCACATGATTATGTGCGCCATTGCGACAAGTGCCAGAAACATGCTGACCTTGTCCATGCCCCTGCACAAGAACTGTAGGCTATTTCATCTCCTTGGCCCTTTTCAAAATGGGGCTTAGACATTATTGGCAAAATTAATCCTGTGTCATCTGATGGACACAAATTCATCATAACCGCCACCGAGTATTTTACGAAGTGGGTTGAAGCTATGCCTTTAGCTTCCTGCACTGGAACACAAGTCTCTAAATTTATTTTTAATCAA
Organism: Wollemia nobilis; assembly: GCA_028583015.1. Taxonomy (NCBI): domain Eukaryota; kingdom Viridiplantae; phylum Streptophyta; class Pinopsida; order Araucariales; family Araucariaceae; genus Wollemia; species Wollemia nobilis. The sequence goes on from JAQPPZ010000159.1 coordinate 1,142,680, forward strand.
ATCATTTGTAGGTTCGGAATTCCTGCAAATCTCATCTCAGACAATGGAACTTGTTTCAAAAATAAAGATGTTAAGAAATTATGCCAAAAATATAAGATTCAACATCGTTGGTCCACTCCCTATTATCCTCAGGGTAATGGCCAAGCAGAAGCTTCTAACAAAACCTTAATCAAAATTCTCAAAAAATTGGTCAATAAATCTGGCCATGATTGGCACATTCAATTATATCCAGCTTTGTGGGCATATCGCACTAGCGTTCGTACTCCCACAGGTACTTCACCTTTTGTTTTGGTTTATGGTGTCGAAGCTATTTTTCCCTTTGAATTAGAAGTTCCTTCTTTGGCTCTACTACTTCAAGATACCGAAGTAGGAGATGAATATCGAGCTGGCAGACTCAGTCAGCTAGAACTCCTAGATGAAAAGTGCATCAATGCTTTGGAGCATCTTCGTGCCTACCAAAACAAGCTTAAAAGATCATATGCTAAGAAAGTTCGTCATCGATCCTTTGAGGTCGGCGACCTTGTTTTAAAAGAAAATCAAAAAAATACTAATGCAACTAAAGACCTTAAAGGTAAATTTGAACCCAACCGGCTTGGACCATATATTATCACTGCTAAATTTGAATCGGGAGCATACAAATTAGCTACCTTAGATGGTAAAGATTTAAAAGAACCTATGAATATTATGCATCTTAAGCGATATTACGCATAAAATTTGGTCATTTCATCATTTGTATATATTTTGCATGTTGTCTCATTTTAAAAATGTATAAAACTGTTTAAACAAAAACAAACAACAATATTATTGACTCTTTCGAAACCAAAAATAAAAAATAAAGAAGAAAGAGAGAGTCAAAATTATCAAACTCCTCAAAAATATTTGTTGTATATATTTATTCTTAAAGTATTGCAGTTATATTTTCAAATTATTTTGGATAAATTAGCATTTATTTGGAATCTCTCACTTTTGCAAACACAAAAATAAATATCTTGATTTTATCTGGCATGATTACTAATCTCTCTTATATCAAAGTCCACAAAATTCAATTAAATAAAGTTTGAGCACGGAGAATTGATCTTGTTATTTACTTAAACCAAGCATATCCTTTCACAATAAAATGATTATATTTGTAATGTCCATGCTATGCTACATAGTAGAAGTGGTTTCTTGAGCGAAAAGTTTCCCCTGCTATCCTATCATGCACATGGTCTAGAATCTTTGAGAATTGACAAAAGGACAAGCTCACCCCTACCCAGAATAAAAATCCCTTGCTCTACAGATAATCCGAGCAAGTATCCCTAGAATAGGAAGCAAAAGAAAAAGAAAAATCAAGCAAAATCATGAGAAAAAGAAGCATTATTTCAGAATCATTTTGTACTCTCTTAGCACTATTTCAGCATTATCTCAAATATCAAAGCAAAAGATACGAAAAAGAAAAATACAAAAAAAAAAGAGAAAAGAAAGAAAAAAGCAAAGAAAGCAAAACAAGCAAAAGCAAAAGCAATAAAATCCCTTTCCCTACCCATTGAAAAGAAAAGAAGGGTTGATGAGCTTGAATCCTTGGAATTCTCAATTATTCGAAAACTGTGAGGTAAGCCCCATAACAGGTGGTTTGTGCCCAACCCGCTTGGCCTTGGGTAACTCCTAGCGTGGTGATATGTCCGTCACATTAGCGACCTTCTTTTGTACAGACCTATGTCTCGCTTATGGATTAGCTAGCTCTTGATAACCCGACTTACATAGTAGTCCGGTACGGTTATATGCATCTAAATCATGGTTAATGAACACTTATTTGGTTAATTCAAATCACTTGTATCAAATTATCTTGCTCAAAACTGGTAAATGCACAAAGCAATTGCACACACATTTGTATTTGAGAGATTTTGTGTATCATTATGATAAATCAAGATCGGAAATGAACTCACATACGCACATGGGATTCCTTATAAATCTAACTTTTGTCTTTAAGATACTTTGAAATATTTTTGCAAATTGTCTGGAATAATTTCATTTTCTTCTCTGAGAACAGTTGTTTAGTATAAAGACAACTACATGCATTACCAAAAAAATCAAAATCATTTTTAAAAACATGCAATAAAGTTACATTTATATATAACTTTTGACTTTCGCGACGATGGTATAGTTCCAAAACCAAAATTGGAATTTTATGCCTAGCACAAGTCCTCATCTTCATATTTTCTGTTTATTTTCAAAAATTAAAAATCAACCATGCAATAAAACTATTATTTTCTTCTTTGGATTTCGTGATGATGGTATAAGTTTATATCTATAATTCTATGCCTAGCGCAAACCATCGAACTAATTTTATTTCCCATTTATTTCAAATCATAAAAAACATATGACTTAAATCATTATGTTACACAATTATGCTTTAAAAGAACGCACATTGTTACTATTTCATGTCATTATGTCAACATCCAATTTTGCAATGATGGTATAATTCCTAGGGAATTATTCAAAAAAAAATTTTATCACACTTAGGAATTTATGCCTAGCAAAAATCATTTTAAAATATTTCATGCATACTATTTTTATGAAAATCTGAAAACAAATCATCAAACCATCATTATCTCCATCATTACAACACAAAGTCTTAAGACAGTCTCTTAAGCACTCTTTTACTTTTAACAATATTTCTATACTAGGATTAGCTTGACGACCTAGCGAGCGGTGACTCCATGAAATGGTCTATAATAGCGACAATGTCCTTTGAAATTATTGTTAGAAGTCCCTTTTATTTTTATCAAATTATCCCACAAACAACCAATTTGTTTACATCAGATTATTTCATTTAAATTTTAAAAGCATGACATTCAAACCATAATATTTCCAAACGACATAATTACATGAATCATCAAATCAATCACACCAAAACATTAAAGCATCATACAAACACATAAGACAAGTCATATGATCAAAAATATCTCATCTATATATATATCAACAATATATACATCATCTCAAAACTGGATCGGTATGCCACAATCTGTACCTCGGCATACTCAATCCTCTATCAAAAATAATAAACACTATGTATCAATCGTGTAGTGCGATCTATAGCAGCTAGCCTCGAGAACCCCTCGAGCTCTCAGCCTCATCTCCTCCCCCACCCCGAGGTGGACGAGGTGGCCCCATCATAGTACGTGTGGTGCTATAAGTCCTGGACTCTGATCATGATGATGTCCTCGATGACCTCATCATGATAGGCTCCGCAATGGGGGCCGACAATGGTAACCTCTGCTCCTCTGGCACCATATGGTGGTATAGCATCTGATAGAATGTGATCTGGGCAATAGCCCATGCTAGGTCCCGAGTGCTCGCCCCTCCGCTCCGTGCTCTGAGGCGTGCGACCTCATCTCTGAGCTGTGTGGCCTCCTCTCGGTGTCGTGCAGCCTCATCCTGCAAGGACTGCACCTGAGCCTGGAGACGAACAGTCTCTGCCCGGAGAGTAGCCATCTCGCTACTCTCTCCTACCTCGACACCCTTGCCCTTATCGGGCGATGGTGGCCTCTCTCTCCATGGAGAAGGGGGTCTCTCCTCCCTCCTCTCCCACTGTTGGCCTCTGCTGAGCCTGTGGCCTCCTCTGCTCTCTCCCGTCATGACCCTGTGCCGCCTCAATGGCCGCCTGGCGCCGCCTCCCCATCCGATGCACAACTGCATGAATCGGACCCTGAGCCCTCGTCATCCGAGGAGGGCGGATGCCTGCGTACCAGGCATCATAGCCGTCAGCAACCCCAGCATCGTCACCATCCACTGGCTGGATGGGGGCATCATCCGCATCCTCACTCCAGAAGCGCTGCATATCTGGAGCCCCGCTGACTGTAGTGTTATCCCGACAGTCCAATGGGATCCCCTGCTGTAGACCGAACTGCCTCAAAACTCGGTCATAGCGGTGGAGCTCCACCTCTCTCCTCTCCATCCTCACCCAGTAGGTTCACCTAACATGAGCCAGCTCCTGTCCATCCTCGGCCCACCCTGGATGATCTGGTCGGAGACAAGGTCATCAAGTAGTCTCTGGGACATTGGCAGATCTATCCGTCATTGTGACCCTCTCTAGAGCCACCAGTAGAAAACTCGGGGCCTCTCCCCATCAATCCCTATCAGTGGGAGCCCTACCGGCCTCTGCACCATGATGTGCTCCCAGCACCAAACCTATAGCAGTGATGTCATGACCAGACATCGGCCGCCCTTGTATACGACCCCATGCAGGATCCTATACAATCGGCATAGTACAAAGCTCCCCCAAGCAAACCTGTACCCGTGGTCTCTCATGTCGTAGACCACATCTATCAGTAGCCATGGTAGTCTGCATCCACTTTGATGGCATAGCAATAGACCACCTACCACCCCAGCCAAAACCTGTGTCAGTCTAGATGCCCCAGGCATCTGGCGTAGCGACTCGATGTTCACTCCGCCCTTCTCCAGGGCGAAGCTCGGATCTCCGCACAGTCGCATCATCACGTGGCCCTGATTGGCCATGGGAGTTATTAGCCATCCTTGTATGGGGATCCTCAAAATCCTCCATACATCCTCCAATGTGGGAGTCATCTCCCCTATCGATAACCGAAAACAAGAACCCGGATACCACCTCTCTGCTAGGGCTGTCAATAGCCCCATATCTGTAGAAACCTGTGGCATATCTGCCACATGCTGCAAGTCGACTTGAGCCAACTGATCTCACTCTGCTCGAGATAGAGTGGCCAAGTCATCCTTCAGCCCACCGTATTTCCATTCTCGGCTCTTTAGTAATCCTCTCTGCAACATAAACAACAAAACAATAAAAATCATTAATAAAACAGTGATTAAAAATGCAAGTAAAACAAGTGCAATTTCATACAAATAATGATATCATCTACTGGACGATATCGTCCAAAATTTGAGCAAATTCATCTTCGATTTTGCAAGAGGGAATCGTCCCTTATTGTACGAAATCGTCCCCATATCGCCGATTTCGCCCTTTGACGAAATCGGCGATATCGAGACGATTTCGATGAAATTGAGACGATTTCGTCCCGACGACGTCGACGGCCCAAAAATGGCCGTGATGCTCAACAATCATTCAAAATTAATCTAAAAAGCATGAAATTCAAAATTAAAGCATTCTAAATTAAGTTTGGACCCTTACCCGTAGCCCGCATCGGACCTCTGTCGATCTGTGTGCTGTCTCGACCATCTTGTCTGTAGAGCTCTAGAAACCAGGAAAATGAACAGTAACAATGAATTAGGGTTTTACCCTATTTTTCTTAATTTTATTCAAAAACACTTAACAACATTTTAACATTTTGCTTTTCCGCATTTTTACCTCAAACGTTCGATTTGGGTAAAAACACGGAGGGGGCACCATAGTAAACTGTCGTACGATTCGACCTAGAATCGTCGCCTAAAAATGGGAATAATTTTTGCTTTCTCGTAGATCGAGAAGAACTCATATTTAACGCATTTTCTTCGAAAAATTTGCTAAAGAGGGGGCAAAATGTAGCACCCTAAAATTGGCGTAGTAAACCTTAGCAAATAATTAAAATTACCTTAGTAATAATTCAAAATTTAAATTTTAAACCCCGAACCACCCGTTAACCACCTGTTAAACCGCTTTCCTCATTTTCCATGCCATTTTTAGGATTTGTTGTGACCGTTGGACGATATCATCGTCGATCAGACGATATCGCCTCAGATCGGACGAATTCGTCTGGAGCAGAACGTCTAGACGATTTCGTCCCAAAACTGATTTTTCATAATTAGCTTCTGTTTCAACGGCGTCTCTAACCTGGGCAAAAGCGTGTCTGCGCGGTTAGAGACTTCCCCATTGGAGATCTCCCAAATTGGGATGATCTCCAACCTCCCAACCTCCTTCATATGCCTATTTAATCTTAGGCCCTCCCCTTGACATTCCCCTGGCTGAATTTTTTTGTACTTCGAGTTTTATTTGCCTTAGAATGTCTTAGACTACTGTTTGCCTTTGTCCCTTTTCAAATTTTCTTGCAGGAACTTTGTCATTCTTCAGCTAGAGCAAGCTCAGATCGTCGCAGATGATCCTGTACGATCTCGGACGATCACGCCCCAATTCGAGATGATTTCGCACTCTACAGACGATTTCGACTGCAGTCAACATTGGGGGCAATTAGTGCCCAGAGTTTGCACTTTTCTCTTCTCGTCTGCTATTTCATTCTCCATTTAGATCAGTTTATTGTTATTTTTTGCTATTCTGCATTTTGGAGTTCACCCATATAGCTTAAGTGCATGATAAGATCATAATTTGTCATTAGAATACTATAATTTACTTGAATTTCTATTCGTAATTATCGTTTTAGTATCTATATTGTCATTTTACACCATTTTCCTCTGTTAGTATTGCTGCATTTTCTGTGTTCTGTGTCTATTTCTCTGATTGCAGGTCTCTGACGAATTCGTCTGATGAATTCGTCAGATCTCAGATGATCCTGTCTGATTTCAGACGATCCTGTCAGATCAGAGGCGATCTTGACTGCTTCAAAAATTAGAACCTCCATCAAACATCCGGAATCAGGTTTAACTTGTCTTTATTTAGTATATTCTCTGTACTTGATATTCATTGCTGCTTTTTGTATTCATTTAAATCTGCATTTCATATAGAACAGTTTAGATTCATTTGGCCAAACCTAGGATTTGAATGATTAAAGATAAAATTGAACACATCAAACACATTCCCAACCTAGGCGTGGAGACTGCCACTAAACGTTTCCTGGTGAACCCCACCATCCATCAAAAAATCACCTTAATACCCCTCCCTCGAGAGGCGGGACCTTCAAAGGGCCTCTCAGTCCGAGGTATTGTCCCATCCTTTTCACATCCCCCTTCCGGGCACGGATCCTATAGCCTGAAGGTAAGGGTGCAAAAAATTTGGAGCGATACTGATCTAAATCACCACTTGGGGGTTGAATTGGGTTTGAGTTCACCCCTCGAGGGGCGAATCGGTGATTAAGGCCTATTTAAGCCCAAATTTCCTTAGAAGTGATTTATTTTGATGGCGCGAGGCATTGGAAAGTGACTTGTGGGAGTATTTGACGACACGAGGAGAACGCAGTTGATGACTTCGAGGATGACTATGATGAGGGGACGCAGGGTAGCTGGCAGCAAGCTCGGGGACCCATCGGTAAGTGTCCTTTGTCTTTGTTTTTAATTTTTTTTATTTTTCCTAGAGAAATGTGAATAAGGGGGGGAGGTTTTCATCCCATTTTAAAAATTTTGTAATTTTTAATTGAAATTTGAACACATAGTGTTAAACTAGCCAAATGGGTACCCAAAAATGTGATCTGTTTCTGGATTGGACTTGTTTTGGCACCAATTTGACCGGGTAATGGGTAGAGTAGGTGTGGAGTTTGACCATCTATTTTTGAAGTAACGGTGTACTGACATTGACATGTTATTGCATTTTATCCACAAAAGTGGGAAATGGGTATCCCATTATGTGACTGTTATATTTTTTGGCCTTTGTTTGGCATGATTTCAAAATATGTTGTTTTTGGGTGTAAAATAGTAAATTTTAATAGTTAGATCTACTATCTTAGAGGTAGCATTTTTGGAAACCAATGAAACTTTCACCTTAGAAGGGCAAAATGGGTATCCAAAAATGTTGTTTGTTTTTGTAGATGACTTCATTTGGCTCGCCTTTGATTTGCATGCCAAAGTGTAGGTAATGTTAAACTGAAAATGAGTTGTAGGGAGCCCGATTTAGACTATATTCAACATCTATTTGAACTTTTACCGCTAAGTGGGCAAATGGGTATTCAAAAATGTGACTGTTATTTTTGAATTATGTGTTTTGATGTGTGTTCGGTTTTGGTGTATGTATGGTAAAGTTGACTTTGAGATTTGTGTAGATTGGTATGTTGTTTTTGAATTTTGTCGACACATTTACCGCTAAGTGGGAAAATGGGTATCCAAAAACGTATTTTGTTTTTGTATGTTGAATGAACAAGTCGTGTTTTGAATTTCGTGCCACAGTGGATGTGTGGGTGATTTTGTTTTTGGCTGTTGGGAGTCAAATATGTATTGTTTATCACATCTGTTTGAACTTTTGCCATGAAATGACAAAATGGGTATCCAAATATGTGACTATTTTGTTGATGTGTTTTGCCATGTGATTTGTGCACTATTGTTGTCTCGAAGTGCATGTCAAATTAAATAGTTTTAATTTGTAAATTTGGATTGATGAAATTTAATTGGATTGCATTGTTATGTGGATTACTAATGTGTGTTTTGTTGTGGATGAACAAGTGAAAATGGTCGAACCTCGTCATCGCGTACGCCAAATGAAGGAGGGTTTTGATAAGTTGATGGATAAAGCTGATGAGCTTAAGTGGTTAGATGATATATGGTTTCGAGGTGTGTGGGAGTGTAAGAGTATACACACCAACAGGGCATATGTGTCTGCATTATGTGAGCGGTGGGACGCTGACAGGAACATGTTTCATTTTCCCACTAGGGAAATGACCGTTACTTTGGAGGATATATACCAGATTTATAGATTGCCAATTGAGGGTGTTTCGGTGAGGGTAGCAGCTGATGACAGCAAGGAGGTTATGTTGGAGAGGTTCTTTGGGGTAGATTGGAGAGCCATAGACACCTCAAAGATTGATTATGAGTGGTTGTGGTTGAAGGAGAAGATATCTTATCGATAGTGTGTAGCCATGATGATGATCTCTACCTATGTACTGCCTGATACTTCTGGGGTGTTGTTCACCTAGAACATGTTAGACGTGGTGAGTGATCTGGTGGAGCGTAGGGTTGTGTTTGCATGGGCCCCTGCACTATTGGCCCAGGTGTACCGGGAGCTGCATGATGTTGTTTGTGGTAGGAGGATAGGATTGAGTGTTGTTCCCTTATTGTAGGTATGGGCATGGGAACACATAGCGATCGAGAGGCCATATTTATTGCCTCACCCTATGCATGTGGAGGGCAAGGAGTATTTACCCTATGCTTTGAGGTGGAGTACAGAGGTAGAGCAAGGTATCAAGAGGCCACATGAGGGTGACCCGCTATTGTGGAGGGGTAAGTTTGGAGGCCTGACTCCTAGTGACATCAGATGGAGGCCTTGGTTGGGTGGTGTAAGGTGGGATGAGGATGATGAGTAGTTGCACACCATCCGATAGGGTAGATGGTTGGTGGGGTGCTATACTCGGTAGACTGAGTACTTTTAGTTTGATAGAGTGAGGCGACAGTTTGGCTTGCAATAGGATGTTCCAGGGGCTCCTATGACTTACTTTAGGTGGTGAGGTGATAGAGGGGAGTGTCCTATGGTGTTGCCTTGGATTGGGGAGAGGGACCCTCCTATGGATATCCTAGATGTAGGGGATGTTGGGATGACTCCAACATTTGATGCCTGGTGGGCACTATAGAGTTGGGAGCCTGGGAGGGGTGTGGTTGATCAATGGGTGGCACCTGCTATTGGGGCACCTCCACCAGAGGGGAGAGCTAGTAGGGGAGCTCGAGCTAGGGTAGAGGATGTGGCTAGTGGTGAGGAGGAGGTTCCTCTATGATGGTCATGATGTCACTTGGGTAGTATGGTGAGCACCCAGGGAGTGAGGGTGGAGGAGGTGCATGTGGATGTTGACATGGGTATGGGGTAGGCTATTGGAGTCGAGGAGGAGAGAGGTAGGGTGACCGCTATGGGTGGTATGGATGATACCATTGATATTGGTGCATTTGTTGGGATGGCATAGTAGATTCCTATCGATATCCCAGAGAGGCAGGATGCAGAGGAGGAGGCACAAGGGCTATGAGATAGAGTTAGGTAGTTGGAGGCTGAGGTAGAGTAGATGAGGGCTAGGATGGCTAGGTAGGAGTAGACCATTGAGAGGTTGGCTGGTTAGTTGGCTATGGAGATGACGAAGAAGATATTATGTGAGACTACTCTATCGATGCATGGGATTCCTCTTCTTGATTATGATTAGGTGGTGTCACAATTTGAGTCATGGTCATGAGTGCGAGCACCATCACATCAGAGCTAGCATAGTGTTGCTATGGTGGGCCAGATGGGTGCTAGGGCTGAGGTGTAGGATCAGCCTATTGTGGATCCAGTTTCAGAGTTTAGGGTAGAGTCGAGCAGGGCTACAAAGATGCGAGCGAGCCATGAGGGACACCGGGAGACTCATGGTGGGAGTTAGGATTTCTATTGATGATTGTAGCCTGTGGGCATTTTATATGCTAGATGATGATGGGCATGGTCCCATATTGTAGCCTTCAGGCATTTTGTATTGATGATATATATATACATTTTGATTTTGACTATGCTATATACATGTGTCATTTTGATGGTTTGAGATGTGTCCTTGTTTATGTTTGTATGGATTAGCGTAACATAGTTTGTAGGTATGTATGATAAGTAGATATACATGTGTGACATGGTTTAGATCTATTATCATTCTATGGTATGAATGGATTGTAGAGTAGTATGATGATTGTATTTCGAATGCAGTATGATGTAATATCAAATGTGGTTTTGTAGTGAATGCATGTAGAGTAAATGCAATAGGGTGATTCGATATGTAAATGCATGTAGGATGAATGCAATAATGTGATTTGATTTTAAAATATATGTAGGATGAATGCAATAATGTGATTCAATTTTGAAATGCATATAGGATGAATGCAATAATGTGATTTGATTTTAAAATGCATGTAGGATGAATGCATAACTATAATGTGTACTAAATGTATATGACATAGATGCATGGATGCATGTATGGACGTACTAAAATATGCCAAGGAAGCACTTGTATCATGGCATTTACCTGTATGGATGTGATCCATTCCATGATTTCAGGGATGGTGGATAATGTAAGGCATGTGTAATGGTTTTGACCAACATAGTTGTGACAATCAAATCTCAGACCCTTAGCTATACAAGTTTTTGTGGCAACTTATAATTAATCAGGCTAGTTCAAAATCTGTCATGGACCTATATGTGTGCATGTGTGAGGTTCATTTATCCATTTTTAGGGAGGTAGGATTAACCCATTGTAAATGTAACCGGACTAGCTAGCTCATCCATCTACAATAGTGATCTATACAAAAGTAGGGTGCTAATGTTACAGATATGTTGCCACTTGTAAGACTATCCCACTGGTAGGAAGGCTCTTGGAGCCTATTGCTAGTGATGGAAATCATCCCATGGTGTTATGTTGAACCTAAGGACCAAAGGCGATAAGCATAACATGGGTGATATCAAGAGGTATTTCCTTTTGTTTTTTGCCCCTCATCTAGTGTTGACCTATTTATTGTAGTGCTATTTTTATTTTCTTTTCTTTTTATTTTCTTCTATTTTTTTTGGTACTCTTTTGTATTCTTGTGGTGCTCTTTTGTATGGGCGATGACTTTTTTTTCTACCCAATCATTTATTTTTGCTTATGCTTGATCCCTTTGTTTATCCCTAGGTCGTATGTTGACCATGCAAGCGATAGGGTGAGCAGGGGATACCATTCACTAGATGGTGATATCTACTCAAGATGTCCTCTTTCCTATACTCAAAATTGTTTAATGTGTAACCTATTGTGAGTGGTCCATGAGAGAAGTTGAACCAGCCTAAAGATCCATAAGAAGAATGTACAAGACTCGGTAGCTATGGGTGACACTGGATTTCCTGAACTATAGAGTGGTCAAAATTGAACATGACACCTATGTATACCTTGATCCTAAAAAAGGGGAATGGACATCCAGGTGGTGATGCTAACAAGTGCATGTATTACTCCTGCTAAGGTGCATTTTGGGGGAGAATGTACAAACATGAATTAAAAGTTTAAATGAAAAACATATGGATATGTGCAATGGATGTAAATGTAAATGATGCAAGTGGGGGAATGCAATATCTACAAGAGGAAATTTATGATGTATAGAAGGAGAAGTTTAGAACACTTATTTACAAGTGAGTATATTGTATCATGATGATCAAAAAATGTGATGCTATAGTAATGGTTGCCCCAGTGTGTGGGGTGTGTGTGTAGTATATGTTGTCATATGTTAGATGTATGTAGTAATGTCAATCGAAGGAGAGGACTACAGATAGTATGTACATATAGAAGAAGTAGTAGAAGAACTAGTCTTTGGTAACCAAAAAGCAAAGGGGATTACCAAAGTCAAAAAGTGATAGAAGAAAGGTGGAGTAGATCAGCATAGGTATGTAGCCACTCGAAGCATGACCATACAACTATACAAGGAAATAAGAAGAAGGGGAAGAGAGAAGAAGAAGAAGAGGCAAGAACTACTAATGGGTGAAATGTCGTGATTCAGGTCGAGAATGAGATGGTGAAGTGATAGTACGACTTGGACTTTGATGACTGGTGTAATTGGAAATGTTGTGAATGTAGTGGGTTGGTGGTGTTAATGTTTCTCGTAGTGGCAAAGTTCTAGGGATAATGCGGCATGGAGGACTTAAGAGTCAGCTAAATGGAATGGAACATTCAGGCGATGGAGTTCTATTGCCATGCAACATATTGTGGACCAGGGTTTTGAATGTTCAACACTCTTCAATGTCATGACCTGGTTGGTGATGATAGATGTAATATTGATTCTCATGGTAGTTACATGGTTTAGGGTGTGAAGGGTCTATGGGTCAGATCTCAGGTAAGTCGATAAGGCCCTGATGCATGAGATGGTAGAACATTTTGGATAGGGGAGTGAATGGAACCGGCATGGGGTAGATGTATTGTTCCGTTGGAGGTGAGTGGGGCCTAGTTGAAGGGAAATTTGACAATGGAGGTATGGGTCGAGGATCCAATATGGGGTGAATCCAAGGTCGAGGGATGGATCTGCATGGTGGTGAAGATGCATGGGTTGTGGGAGACTGACGTGGATGAACATGACAATGGCAATGGCTCATTTGTAGCTTGAGAGCCTCGATACGAGAGAGGAGATGTTGTATCTCATGGTGTGGAGGTGATGGTATCGAGGAAGGTGGTGAGCGAGATTCCAGTGTGTGTGGAGTGGCTTGGTATGCACGAGAAAGTGGATGAGGTCATGATGAGGATGGGGTGGAGTGGAATGGCTATAGGGATTGTAGGATTTGTTGAGGGGGTAGGCCTCGCAATGGTGAAGGTGGCATCTGAAGGATGGGTGGCATAGGTGATGGCTTTGGGCAATGACATGAATGGGAAGGGGGCATGTTTGCATGGCCAGCTTGAGTAGCTTGTACCACATAGGCTTGCAAGGCTTGGGAGTAGGAAGATTCTCCACTAGGAAGTGGGGTTGGTAGGCATGAAGGATGGGCTAGATGGGGCATGTATCCTCTATTAGGAGGGTGGTAGGTTCCAAGAGGGTGATGTGGGGAATTAGTGGGTGAATAAAGATTCATAGTATCTTCATGCAACTGTGAAGGTGATTCTCATGGTTGGGGATGAGATGTTTTCGCTTTCTCATCAAAAGAGGATATGGTGACCTGGCTGTCTCCTGAATGGGGTGAGTAGGATGAACCTCGGTGGTGAGGTGAGAGGCATCAGGGTGAAGTGTTATGGTCTAAATGGGAGGAATGAGAAGGTCATCTAGTATGAAGAGTGGCTGGTGGTCGAGCTAGGTCAGCTGGCATGACCGGTACAGTCTATGGTGGTGGATGGACCTCCATGATGATGCACATAGATGATGTTGTATCATGTAGTTGATGGTGTATCTGTAAGTGATGTAGATCCTGCAAGAAGGAAAACAAATACCAACAACATAAAAATGACATAAAGGAGAAATTATATGTGAAACATGTAAATTAAAAGAAACACAAAGAGATGCATTTATCATGATGTGCCTAGTGAGTGATGTGTATGTGTGGGTCGGTATGTACCGCTTGTGATAGTGAATGCCTATTTGTGTTAGGTATTGAATGCATGAAGGTGCAAGATGTTAATAGGTTCAAGGTCATCGAGGCCTTCGAGATTAGCTAAATGATAGGCACCTAAACCATATTTGTGTGTGACAATGAATGGGCCCAACTAGTTTGGGGTGAACTTGTCTCGTTGTTGGCGAGGCTGACTTGTGATTTGTTGGTTTTCTTTGAGGACTAAGTCATCGATTGTAAACTCATGCTGATGTACCTTACTATTGTAGGCATGGTGAAGGTGATCTTGATAGACTCATGTGTGCTCGATGGCATGAATGTGACATTCATCGAGGAGTGTGAGTTGGTCAAAATATGCTTGACGGGCGGTGTCATCGTCTATGAATTCTTTCATGGATATCCGTAGGGAAGGTATCTCAAGCTCGAGGGGCATGATGGCTTCTACCCCATAGATGAGTGAAAAAGGTGTTGCCCCAGTAGGAGTATGGATGCTTGTACGATATGCCCACAAGGCTAGGGATATTTGGTTATGCTAGTCACGATGTGATTCGGACTAGAGCAAATTGTTTTATTTGTAGCTTCTACCTAGCCATTGCCTTGCGGGTAGTATGGGGTAGAGAAGCTATGATGAATGTGAAACTTGCTACAAAGTGCTCGGATGGTTTTGTTTTTGAAGGATTTCCCATTATCAAAAATTATTTGGGAAGGGATTCCAAAGTGACAAATGATATGATCTGTGATGAATGCTGCAATTTTAGCTCCTATAGTTTGGACCAGTGGGATGGCTTTGACCCACTTCGTGAAATATTCTATAGCAGTGATGATAAATTTATGATTGCTTGAGGAAGTTGGTGTAATCTATCCGATTAAGTCTAGGCCCCATTGGGAGAAAGGCCACATGGACTGGATAGGTTGGAGTTCTTGGGATGGTAGATGTGTTAGGTTGGCATGTTGTTGGCATTTGATGCAATGCTTCACATATTCACAACAATCCTGCTCCATCTTGGGCCAATAATAACCCATACAAAGGATGCGTTTAGTGATTGCCATACCACTAAAATGGCCACCACAAGTACCATCATGGGTTTCTTGTACAACCCATTGTGATTCTTATGGTTCTAGGCAATGCAGGAGCATGTCATCATAGCTATGGTGATAAAGGATGTCCCCCAACAAGGTGTAGTGGATCACTCTCTATTTGAAGGTTCGACATTGAGCATGGGGTAAATCACATGGTAGGAAACCTAACTTGATGTAATCTTTAATTTGTGAAAACCATGGGTCATGGGGTTTAGTATTTACCACATAGACACCACCATCATCTGTAGGAGGTGTGGGTGATATGGCAGATCTAGTGAGCATATGGATGGATACAGATGTTGTGTCGGATGTTGGGTTTTGTGGAATGAGGGATCCTAAGGAAGCCATGGTATCTGCAAAATGGTTTGATGATCGTGGAGTGGCTTTGAGGGCATACCACTCAAATTGAGATAAGAGCTATTATGCAATATTCTTATATTATTGGAGGACTGGGCAATTGCATAGCCAACATTCCTGCACTTGATTGACTATCAAGAGTGAATCACCTATGATGTGGAGGTGTTTGATGTGCATGGAATGTGCTTGTTTTAGTCCTAGGATTAGGGCTTCATATTCTACATTATTATTAGTACAAGGGAAATTGAGTTTGAATGAAAATGGGGAGTGGCTCTCCTTCAGGTGTGAAGAAGACAATGCCTACACCCCTAGCATGGAGACACCTGGATCCATCGAAGAATAGGGTGAGGTCCATTATGACTTCAGGTTCGACATATTCTTCCTCTTAGGTTATGTGGAAGATGGAATCATCGGGGAGTTGAATGAGGAGGGGTTGATTATCAATTAAAGGGGCTTCAACTAGTTGGTCGGTGATGACCTACCCTTTGATAGATTTTTGAGATACGAATTCTAGGTCAAATTTAGTTAAGAGCATGATCCACTTTGATGTGCATGAATTGTGATAACTCTTGTTCATCATGTACCTAAGGGGATTGTCTCAGGTGATGACAAAAGTTGTGTGATTTAACATGTAGTGGTGTAATTTTTGAGTGGTGAATATGATCGCTAAGCATAGTTTTTCCATGTATCCATATCTTGTCTCATAACTGACTAGTGTGTGACTGATGTAATAGATAGCCTGCTCTTTGTCGAGCACATTCTTTTGAGCTAGAAGTGTACCTAGTGCAAACTCTATGGCTGAGATGTATAGAATCAATGGTAATGTTGGATGCGGTGGTGACATAACCGATGATGATGTAAGGTAGGTTTTGATAGCATCAAATGCTCCTTGATAGTTGTCATCCCATTTGAAGTTTACTCCCTTTTGTAGGAGGTGATTGAATGGCTGACACTTGTTGGATAATTGTGCTATGAATCTACGAATGGAAGTGATCTTGCCCTGGAGGCTGCGTAATTGCTTCAATGTGGTGGGAGGGGGCATCTCGGTGATGGCTTTCACCTTACTAGGATCGACCTCAATGCCTCATTGGGAGATGATGAATCCTAGTATTTTTCTCGAGGTAACACCAAATACACACTTCTTTGGGTTCAAGCGCACATTGTGTTCTAATAATCGATCGAAGATCTGATAGAGATCTTCGAGATGGTCTACATATTTCTTGGATTTGGTGATGAGATCATCTACATAGTCTTCAATATTTTTGTGCATCAAGTCATGGAAGATATAGGTCATTGGCACGTTGGTAGGTTGCCCCCATTAGTTTAAGGAGGTAGCAAAAGGTCCCCCAAGGTGTTGTGAAGGAGGTTTTGTGTTGATCAGTTGGGTTGATCCTGATTTGATTGTATCATGAGAATCCATCCATGAGGGATATCATCTCATGACCTGCTATGGAGTCGACAAGGGAGTCAATGTTAGGTAGGGGAAAATTGTCTTTGGGACAAGCTTTGTTTAAATCATGAAAATATGTGTAGACACGAACTTCATCGGATGGCTTAGGAATGGGGACCATACTGGATACCCATTCGAGATAGTCGATGGGTACAATGAAATCGATGTCTAGGAGCTTTTGGAGCTTGGATTTCACTATTAATGTGATAGTTGGATGCATGCATCACAACTTTTGTCTCACCGATTTGGCATTAGGATCGAGTATAAGATTATGAACTACTATGGTAGGGTCAAGTCCCGGCATGTCCTTGTATGACCATGCAAAAACTTGGATATACTTGCGAAGGAAGTTTGTAAAGGCAATGCACTCCTCGGGTGAGAGGCTAGTGGCTAGTTTAAGGATGTGGGGATGTTTAGGATCATCACCAATGTCGACATCGATAGTGTCTTCAATGAGCATGTGAGATCCATCACATAACTATTCAAGGATAGGGATGAGGTTAAGGTCATCGATGGCTTCATTGAACTCATATTCATCATCTACGTAGATGTCCGTGTGATGTACCTAAGGGATTTGGGGTGGCATGGATGAAGAGGGAGCATTTACTACCCGCAATACATGAGGTGTGAGTAGGAAATCTCGAGGTGCTAGTATGGGTGAGATATGCATGAGATCTATAAATTTTGGGTTTGGGGTATCATCTCGAATTAGCTGGTGACTATAATGGAGGGGAGAACGTAAGTCTACCTCAACCATGTTGACCAATGTTATGGGTGAAGTAGGTGGGGAAGAATCTGGTGAGGAAGGTATGGATGTTTGTGTGCACCCTAAGAGACTCAAGGGAGGTCATAGAATGATTGGAGGTGAATGCGAATGAGTATCTTCTCTCTGTAGTTACCTATGTATAGGCGGGAATGTGGCTAGGCATGTCGATGATGGCTCAGGAGGGACTATGTCAGGCTCTATTGGTGGTGCAACTAGAGATAAGGTAGTGAAGTGTTCTACCAACCTATTCATATCATAGAATGAGGAGGTATCGAATGTAGGAGATTCCTAAAAGAAGTCGTAGGGGACTATGATGGTGGAATTGGGTGAAGGAGTGTCTTCTAGTATATCCATATCGATATACTCTTCCAAGGTGTGTGTTGGATGTGGAGGAGGATGTAGGGATAAATCTTGGATCTCATCTTCTAATGTATAGACGATGGTTGGGTGATAACCTAGGCCGAATTTGTTAGTGGGTGATCGGACATGAGGGTTAATGGGTGTACATAGCCCTTGCTCATAATGGCCTAGCCCAAACCCATGCCAATGAAAACATCATAGGTAGCACAAGGTAAAGTGAGGGTTGGCCAGGTGCGTAATTGCATCACAAGAGCTAGATTGTGGTGGTGGAGAAGTTGGTGGGGGGATCGAAGAGTCGACTCCCGCATACACAAAATTGGTATGGTTTTTGAGGCTTCCTAATTGTATGATGGTGCCAATGGTAAGGACCGAGGCTGAGGGGCGACCAAAATCATGGGTAGACTGGATAGGAGGGTCACATACATGGGCATCGCATACATTATAGTCTCTTGGGCTAGAATTTTTCATGAATATGGATATGCGTGGTGTGGTACGCTCTAGTGACTGAGGTGGAGTATCAAAATCAGATGAGGAAGGAGAAATTTGAGATTCCTTGATGGTAGCAGATGAAGGATGTGGGAGTTGTTCATCTGAATTGGGTGTCATTTGTTCCTATTCATGACATTTGGTTGTTGTAGCTTGGATAGGATGTTTGGTCTATGTGGGGGAAGGTATCGATACCGACACTAGGATACATGGAGACGTGAATGTCCTAGGCTTTGATCGAAAGGGAAGAGGAGGTGTTTGTGGTGTAGGAAGGATAGGGGCTTCCATATGCAAGGGTGGGGGAGGTAATGTGGTAGGTTGTGTAATGGGTGGCGATGGTGGTTGTGGCACCGTAGGTGGAAATTGGAATGGTAGAGGCTGGGATGATTGTGGAGGCCATAAGGATGGTAATGAGGATAACATGCTAGAGGTTTTGGACTCTACCGAATATGGTGCTAATGGTGTGGACATCGAGGCTTGTGCTCTTGATGAACACTAGGATGTTGAGGTGGAAGTTGGGGAGGATGTCGATGCTCCTACTAACTGATGGGAAGATACAGGGAACAGTTGGGAGGATGAAAATGATGGCATAGGGGGAAGGTCTACAACATTACAAAACTTAAAGGGGTCTCCATCAGCTGGGACACAGTGAACAAGTCCATTGTGGACATACTTGAGGCAATGGTGTAGTGTGGAAGGGACACACTACATGTCTCTAATCCAAGGGTGACCAAGGAGAATATTGTATTGCATTTCCCCTTGGATGATGTGAAAGAGGATAGAAATGGTATGAATGCCTACGCGGATAGGTAGAACTATGGATCCTATGGTAGGTCTCATGGAGCCATCGAATGCACGTAGGTCAAGGGAAGGTATGGCAAAATGGGTTGGTGGGATACGCAGGTGATGTAGAGCTACTATAGATATAATGCTAATGGATGAACCCGTATCAATGAGTACCCACTTGTAGGTGATATCATTGATTATGGCTTGGATGTGGAGAGGGGGATCTGCTCCTTCTCCAATGAGTTCCATTATCTCATGGTCATGGAAGCTAATTGAGGGCTAGAGGCATCATGGGATATTTCCTAAAAAATTGACAAAGGTATTTGTGTCATGTGTCTCTAAGTCAATAGAACGTAGGATGTCATTCAACGCCTCATGGTGGGGTTGAGACTGTTGTAGGAGATCAAATATGGATAGCCATGTGGGGGCATTACGTAACTGATGGGTTAGGCTACCATGGATGGTAATCACATTTTGAGGTGGTGGTGGTATGGTAGTAGGCATTTGAGGTACTTGTGGTGATGTGAACTGAGCTAGTGGAGAAATAATAGGTGTTGTCTAGCATGATGGGTACCATTGGTTTCTCATAGTAAGGTTGATCATACCTACTATGCCACATGATGGAGGATCACGCTGGACATTGTTCACTTGGTGAGGTGGTGCTGGGGGATTGTTTGGAGGTCTAGGAGGGTTGGGTCCTCTATGATCCGGTAGAGGGTTTTGGAAAATTCCTAAGTTTTGATTCTGCGGGGCTAGAGGGTTTGCTACCTGGATGATGCCCCTATCGATTAGGTCTTGAACTTGCCCATGGAAGGAGTGACACGAATCGATATCATGACCACATTGCCTATGGAAAGGGTAAAAGAGCTGCTCATTATGTCCATGAGGCTTGGGTATATTTGGATCCAGTGGGTGGATCTCGGGTAGGAGGAGATGGTTGCCCTCATACAATCTATGAAATAGAGCTGGTAGTGGTTCGGATAATGGTGTGAGGTTGCATGGTGGAACCTATGGATGCATACCTCGGTATTGTTGTGGTCTAGGTGGAGTAGGAGCATTAGTCTGGAATGCTTGTGGCTGCGGTGTATAGGGTGGGGGAGTCGATGCAGGTGCTAAGGTAGCAGCTGCAACTTGGTTGGTTTGTGGTGGCCGAGGATAAGGTTGATTTGGTGCGGTTCTATTGAAGCAAAAATTGGGGTTATAGTTGGATTTGGTTCTCAACTTAATTTTTCTGGATTGAACCTTGATGTCTTCAATGACTTTTTCTTGTGAAATGGCATCTTCAAAAGTGCGGCTTTGATGAAGCTAGAGGGATGTGGAGATGTGTTTGTGGCAACTCTTGGAAAAGAGTGTCATGAGCTCCATAGTGGGGAGGCTATGGGTGAGGTCATGGATAATCGCTCTCCATATGGAAATAAACTCGATGATGGGTTCGTCATCAACCTGTCATAAGGCATACACATCAAAAAATATGGTCTTTTTCTTGATGTTGATGGAAAAGTGTTCTAGGAAGGAATTGGCTAGCTGCTCAAAAGTATATAGGCTATGGCATGGGAGCATGTTGTACCAATCCAATGTGGGCCCAATGAGCGAGAGGGAAAAGGTACGTAGCATGAGGGGGTTACTACTATGGAGTTGATAGCAGGATGAGCGGTAATTGCTCACATGCTCTCTAGGGTCTTCCTTACCTCTATACTTGTTGAAATTTGGTATTTCGAAGTGATAGGGGTAGGGAGGAATGGGAACTAATGGGTGAACTGGCTCGTTGCATAGTTCATCATAACAGGGCTTTTGTGGCCCATAGCTAGAGGTGCGTAGGTTAAGCATTTTGACTTCATCTCGTAGGAGTTGAAGTTTGGGTGCCATAGGAGTTGAGGGTTGGGCTATGGTAGGCTGACCCTATGGATGTGGAAGATACTGGTATTGTTGTTCTTCCTAATACTATGGAGAATATTGTTGTGCCTGATCCTGATAAGGTGGGTACTGGGCAACATGTGCTATCATATCTATGGGCACACTAGGTTGTGGGGTAGGTGCCTATTGTGGGTAATAGTACTATGACTGTGAGGCATGTGGTTGTGGTGCAGGTACTTGTTGGGTTGGAGCCTACTGTAATGGTTGGGCCGTGGGTGGTGATGACCAAGCTGGAGGAGGTGTAAAGAAGTTGGGTGCAGTTGGTAATGGTGTAGGTATCGGGGCTACCGATACTAGGGGTGGTCGAGACAAGGTATCAAAGGATGGGATCTATCTCTATCCTGGAGGGTAGGAAGTAGGGAAGCTAAACTATGTGGAATAGCTTGGCGTGGTGGGTGGATAAGCTATTGGTCTCGATCCATAGGTGGGAGAGATATTGGTTGTAGGAGCTTGGATAGGAGGAGGTGACGGTATCCTAAAAGTCATCATAGATGAAGGTGGTGCTAAAGGTTGGGTATCGTACACTCCGGATACCTAGGATATTGGTGGAAAAGGTTATCGAGAAGGTGGGGTAAGCTACCAAAGTAGGAGCTTGGTCTGAGGGGAAGGTGTATGTGTACACCCCCACTTGGGTTTGTGCATCTTGTGTCTAAAGGGGTTGTTGGGAGATGCCTTCAGATATGGTGAAAAATGGTTCTTGGGATGACAATGGTTGAGACTCCTATGAGGAGTACGGGTGTGAGGTTTGAGGAAATACTTGCGGTTCCTGCTAGGGATGGAGTTGTTGTGCAGTTTGGAAGGATGGCTTCTGGCTTCCTATAGTATAGGAGGATGGGTCAGACACCATTCCTATGGTAGGGGTGAATGATGTGACCTCTGGATGGGTACGGTTTAGGAGGGAAGAATCACTCTCAAAAAGGGATTGAGATAGATTCTAGAAAAAGGGGTGTGCAAAGGTGGGAGAAGTGGGTATGACCTCCTCATCTATGGTAAATAATGGATGAGGTTGTCCTGGCACTATGTAGATCACATGGTCATAGAACGTGGTCGGTGGATTACGTGCAGATGGGGATGACAGGAGCGGGTAGTCCTCTACGAGTGAAGTAGCGAGGGCTTCACTCAAGGTTGACATCTCATCATGAGGCATCATGTGTGTGAGATGTACATCAGATTCTATGCATGAATCAGATGTGTCTATGGTCTTCCCCTTCATGATCGAAGGAGTAAGAGTGGACTGACTAGAGGAAGTGGAAGGCCATTCCTCTATAGGGTGTGCTTGCTCACGTGCTCTACTACGGGTGACCACAAGCATAGTGGCATGTGTAGAAAGGGTTTTAGAAATAAACCCTATGTGATATAGACTCAACTATGTCTAATGTAAATGTAAAGCAAGTGACATGTTGTGTATGGTAAAACAATATATAGTGTAATGTGATGAGACCGGTCCGTGATCATGCAAACAATGGTAGACCGAAATCAATTCTAAATGCTAAAAAATAAAAGTGTTTTGTTCATTTTTGTGTGTTGTGATGTTGATACTCCCTATGTAGAATCACGGGTAATGGAGTGAATACTCTAGAAAATTAGGAATGTTGTCAATATCAAACCTCCTGCAACACCCAAAGATGCACATAATAGAATGGTATCACAACGTGCAAATGGTGACCTGTATGGAAGGTGCAGTAAAATGATATCCTAAAAGGGGGGAACCCACTATACTGAAGCGAGTTCACAAATTCCTCTCACGAAGAGAGGTGGCACTATCTAAGACCTGCTACCAGCATACCCATGCTTTCGCTTCACCCTCGGGTGGGCTTAGTCAAGAATGACAGTTACCAATTCCACAAATTATACTAGCCTTGTGGATGAAGGCACTAATCCTATCCCACTCCGTAGGTAACCACTAGTGATGAAATCCAGGGCCCAATCACAAAAGTGGGGGATTTTCTAGTGATGAAATCCAGAAAACCACTCTTGTGGGGCTGCTAGGTGTCTAGGGGGTGAGATCTGGTGGAGGGTAAAACTCCTCCAACACCAATCTCGAGTGATTAAATACCATGTGAATGGGTTTGTGTTTTGCTAACGGTGTATGCAATGTAAGAAACTAATTAATTGCCTTTTCAAAAGAGAAACTACCCTAATGCCTTTTTGAAAGCAAATTAATCTAGTTTGCAAAGTGTGGAAACATGCAATCCAAGTGTATGGAGTAAAGGGGATTAGGAAACCCTAATTTTCAACTTTAGAATGCAAAATTCTTTTCAAAAATTAAATGACATGGGAAAGGGGATTAGGAAACCCTCACTTAAATTTTAGAATGTGCACTTCTTTTAGCAAGAGATGCTATGAACAAAAGGGGAAACAATGTAGGCTTATACTACATGTGAAACAAAGAGGAGAAATGTAAATTTATTTGAAAAATAAATTAAGTGAAGTTTCTAGAAAGTTGCAGGTTCTGTAACTTCAAAAAAATTTAAAGATTCTACAAGCTCGAAATGAAGGCAAGTCTACGCCTAGACATTGTCATTTGACTAGTGAACTCTTTATGCTTCCAAAATTTAAACAACAGAGGGGTAAAAATGGGAAATACCTACACTATGATGCTATGGATAGTCTTCTTAGGTCATATACTGCTCACCCCTACAATTTTGGGGGGTTTTGAGGCTATCTGGTTGACTTCGCCACCCGGGGGCGAATTGAGATCTGATTCATGGGGCAAGGGGTGAATTGGGTCTAGAGACCCCAAATATCTATTCTAAGGGCCTGAGAGGGTTCTCAAGGCTTTGAAAATCTCTGTGGGAGTCAGATTTAGTACCTGCAACACACAAAAATATAGGATAATATCATATTTATCAAAAAAGTTAGCTTGACACTATCCCTTGTGGGGGTCCCACCGGCGTGCTAGAATGAAATGGGTAGAAATTGATATTTGATCCATTAATACAAACACACATTATGTACTAAATGAAAAGGTTGTATTTCATTAATATTGAAAGAAAATGTGTTACAATAGGGACATGATGCCCTTTAGCCATTTCTTCTTCTAATAATGTTACAACAAGTTCGATGTCATCTTCAATCGTCCCTCAATGTAGGTGGGCTTCTTTGTATGTGGGCCACTATAGGGTTGTTGTTTGATGATGTTCTTCCTCTTCATATCTACCAAATAACCTATGAAGAACCTACAAAAGGGGGTTAGTGTGATGGGGGGCTTGCCTTAGTCAGGCCCCATGTTTAGAAAGACAAAATGACTGTGAAAGCATATTAAAAACTGAAATAAAGTATGCAGAAGCTGATAATATGGTAAAACAGAGCTTACCTCCCAAATTTGAGGTGATTTGGGACCTGTAGACCCAATTCACCACCCGAGGGGTGAACTGATGCCAGATTCATGGGGCGGGGGGTGAATTCAGCTGTGAGGTTCCTTTTGCAAAATCCCTTTGGTGGATCGATTCCTAGGCAGTTGGGGTGCCTCTGTATGCTATGGAAATATGACTATCTACTCCGAGAACTAGTTGTTCAATATTCATTGTCCATTTTTGTAGAGTTTCTGTGCTTTGTTGAAATAGGGAGAGAGAGTTAATTAGGGGTTTAGGACCCACTATTTATAGGAAATGGCAAGGTGTAGGGGGGAGATTTAAAGAAACTAACCCTAGGCTGAGTTCTAACCAAATTTAGGTTAGGGTTTGGGACATGGAAGTCTCCTATTCCTCATAGAAAATATCCTATCCTCACACATGTGTGAGGAAGGATTAAGTCTAATCAGGATTAGGAGGTCTTAAGTCAAATTAGGGCTTGATTAGGGTTTCTTAGGAAAATATCTTAGCTAACCCTAATTACACACATGTGGGAGGATGCAATTAGTGTTAATTAAGGATTAAGAGTTCTTTTAATCAATTTTGCCCTAAAAAGGTGACTTAAGTGAAGTCAACATTAAATTAGATTTTAGGAATTGACTTGGTAATTATTTTTGTCAACTAATACCCCATGGGGGCCTCAATTGAGTACAAATAGGCTGTCGAAGGATATCCCAATGCATGGGATGTGATTTTGAAGGCTTATGAGGGTTTAGGACCTGAAAGTCGATGAAGTGGTATATGGAAGTCTACACGATGCTATGATAATCTATGGTGATCTACGCATGACTACGGTCATCTACGCATGACTATGCATGACTAAAACAATCTACGCATGTCTAGGAGGATCTACAATAGTCTACACTGGTCTACAATAGCCTAGGGGTACCTAGGACGGCCTATGTAAACCTACAAGTGTCCAAAAGGATCTACAAGTACGTAGGTATAGCAATGTGCAACTTTTGGGTGTCTACACGTCTCTAAAATGATGTAGTGAAGTATGATAAACCTGTGAATATAGAAAGTGAGAGTGCTGACCTTTTGGGCACCAATAAAGGAGTGAATGATAATGGAGGAAACTCAGTAATGGTGAGCATTGTGTTTTGAGGAGCCAAAGATATGGAGATGCATGATCCGAAGGAGATTACCATCGTAATATAATATGTGGAGGACAAGACCAGGCAGAGTTCATTTCAAAGAATTTTGAGTGATTTTTTCTATTCACACAAGTAGTGCTAGATATAAAAACAAGTGCTATCACACTGGAAGCAATTGAGTTTCAGTGGTAGCAAAAGTGTTGTCATAGTAAAACTATGAGTTTCATCTAAAGAGTGAATGAGCAAAGGGATTAATAGTGATTCAGGTATAGGAAGTGTGATATTTGATTTAAAACATCTTAGATATATGATGTGGCACAAGTGGTTGGTTGTAGCTACAAAAGATTTGAAATCTGGAGGAGTTTTAAATTAATATTGAGCGTTGAATAATCTAGCATCACTGCGAGCAAATAGATCTCATGAGATATTTGATTGGGCTTGTGAATTTATGTTTTCCAATATCCAAATAGAAGCATAGCGAACAATATTGGAGAGGTAAACTCAAGGATCTTAAAATATGTTGGACCTCATCGATAGTTGACATGCTCATCAAAGTAGCAGATCAATATAGGAAAAAATTCATTTTTCTCAAGCCATCATAGATCATTGTAGAAGATAATAGAGGACCGTAGTGCAAGATAAGCCAGTGACAAGAAGCCAAAAGATAAGTATGAAAGTAAATTAAGTGTTTATTAAAATTAAATATCTTTACATTGTTTTGGAGAGATAAGGTGATTTTAATTATTTGAGGTAAATATTTGGCTTTATAAAGTGATGAGGAATAAGGAGCATTGATATTTATTTTAAAGGGTTTGATTTAATTAATATAAAGTTTTATGGATTAATTAATATCAACAAAGCATGGATATTTTTCATGCATCTTTTGGTAAGGACTTGGAAAGCATAGAAGGTTAAAATTCAGAATTTGAAGATCTTGAGAAATGCTTCATACCATAGAAATATAAATAAGTGAAAGCAAGATTTAGAGCATATTTGAGCAGTGTTTGTAAGCAGATTTGAGAGCATATTTGAGTAGCGTTTGTGAGAAGATTTAAGAGCAGATTTGAGTAGTGTTTGTGATTAGTTTTAGAGTAGAAATTTCTAAGGGTATTTGTGTCTCCTGTGGGTTTGTGCCCACAAATGTACTAAGGGGATTTGTGTCTCTTGTGGGTTTATGCCTATGAACTTGCTGAGGGTATTGGTGTCTCCTATGGGTTGGTGCCCACAATTTTATACTAGGGTATTGGTGTCTCCTATGGGTTTGTACCCATAAATATTGTTGAAGAATATATAAGCAATATTTTGCTGGGGTTTTCTCCCAAAAGGATGTTTCCACGTAAAAATATTTGTCTCTTATGTGTGTGGTGATTTGTGCATTATTTAATTATTGCATTAATATTTGAAGTTTTTGCTTTGGAAATAAAAGAGAAACTTTTTCTCTTATACTGTTCACCTCCCTCTCGATGTACGTTTGCGTTCTTCAATTGGTGTCAAAGAAATTTCCTTAAATAAAGCCTAACCACTTGAAGGAAGATCTTAAATTAACACACATGGACATGGAAGTGAAATAAGATTCTCCTATTGTTGAAATCAAGGAAATAAATATAGAAAATTAAGAGGAAGCCATAGTTGACATAGAAAGAGAAATTGTTGTTGCTCTTGAATAATTGAAGAGGGTGAGAAAGAAGAATTTAAGATTGAAGGCTCAAGTACAAAAGGATGAGAAGATAAAGGTAAATATTTTACAAGATCTCATCAACTTAAAAGTGAAATATGAAGAGGTAAAGCAGATTGATGAAGTTTTAACTAAGCAGTTAAAGGCAAAAGGTTTGGAATATGAAAAAATAAAACATGAGGTTGTTTCTCTAAGTAAAGAAGTAGAAAAATAAAATAATAAGGTACAACAAAATATCAATATTGATAAAAGCACTGAAATATTTGATGATATTATCAAAGCATAGAGACCTTTGGTTATAAATATTGGACTTGGTTTTAAATAAGGTCAATAAATAGAATGGGGAATCAAGCTCAAAAGGAACAAAGGTATAAAAAAATAAGTAAATAAGAGCCTAAGACCTATGCTAATGTATTTAAAAGTGAAAGCATCAAGGAGGAAGAAAACAAAGAATCATCATGGATCTAATCCAATCATAGAAACAACAATGATAGAACTATGCAACCATATCCTCCAAGGGAATAAAATAGGTTTTAATATTTCTTCCATGGTTATTTTTTTCATGTAACAAAATTTTTCATAAAGCTATACATTGCATGGTCCATGCTAAAAATGATGTAGGCTTCATTAACAAATTCTTAATTATTTTGCACCTCTCATGGATTACAATATCATTTGTTACAAATGTGATAATTTTGGGCATAAAGCTAAATGGTGTAGAACAGTTTTCCCCAAAATTTTGAAGTCAATCAAGGAGGAAGGTCAAACTATTTAGAAGGATATGTCCTCAAAAATTTAGAAAAATAAAAAGGAATAATAAAAGGAGAAGTCTATGTTGGTACAACGACTCTTCATGTGCAAAATGAAGGAAATAATTGGTGCATTGATAGTGGTTGTTTAAGCCATATGATAGGTGATAAAAGCAAATTTCTCTCTCTAATGGAAGTAAATTGAGGCACAGTGAAATTTGGTGATAATGCTTCTGCTAAATTGTTGTAAAGGGAACCTTGAGCATGGATAATGGAAGATCAAGGATAGCGAATATGTTATAGAGAAAGTGTAATTCAACTATGTTATCAATGGAACACACTCACATTTCACCCAAATGGATGTGATATTAGAAAATCCAAGAAAGGAAAGCTTATTGTAGATACCAGTAGAACTGTAAACAATATCTACATGTTGAGAAAAATAAAAGGAGAAAAATGATTTTTTATCCCAAGAAGGTGAGAGCTGGTTATGGAATAGGAGAATGGGCCACCTGAATGTTGAAAACATAGTAAAAATAAGCAAAAAACAAGTAGTCAGAGATTTACCCAAGATAGCAAAACCCCCAAGCATGATTTACACACAATTCCAACATGGTAAGAAAACAAGATCAAGCTTCAAATAAAAGAAATTATCTTCATCTAAGACTATGTAGCTAATTCACACTGATCTATGTAGTCATACAAGGACAAAGAGTTTACAAGGTGAGAAATATTTCATGTTGTTTATTGATGATTATTCTAGAATGACTTGGATAACATTTTTGAGAGAAAAATAAAAATCTTTTGAAATGTTCAAGGCATTCAAGGCACTTATAGAAAATAAAAAATGTAAAAATATAAAGTATCTAAGATCATACAAAGGAGGTGAATTCACTTCATATGAATTTATAGAATTCTGTGAACAATATGGAATCAAGAGACAATACTCAGTAGCAAGAACTCCACAATAGAATGGAGTAGTTGAAAGGAAGAACATAAATGTTCAAGGTGTGTCTAGGGCCATGATAAATGAGTCCAAGCTTTCTAATTATTTTTGGAGAGAGGCGATTCATACAACTATTTATATCATCAATAAGATTAAATCACCATAAAACTCCGTATGAGATTTGGAAGGGAAGAAAAGCTATTGAAGTACTTCAAAATATTTGGAAGCAAATGCTACATTAGATGAGAAGAAAAATATTTGAGTAAGTTTGTTTCCAGGTGTGATGAGGGTATCTTCGTTGTATATTATTCAAAGAGCAAAGCCTATAGATGCTACAATAAAATATCACATAAAATTTTGGAAAGTTTAAATGTAAGAGTTGATGAAGAAATAGATCTAAGAGAACTAGCTCAAGAGATTATGTATCAAGAAGGATAAAGTTGCAAATGTGAAGAAACTAAAGAATATGAGAATCAGAGGACACCCTCAAGAACACCCCCAAATATACCATCTAAAACACCATCCATATATGTAAAAATGAACCATCTAAAATATTTGATTATTGGGAATCTAGATAAAAGACAAACAAGGACAAAAATAATAGGTACAAGTGAACATGCCAAATTCTCTTTACTATCTAAATTTAAGCCAAAGAATTTCAATGAAGGAAGTGAAGATAAATATTGGATTAAGGCAATGGAAGAGGAGTTAGATAAAATAGAGAAAAGTGAGACTTGGGAACTTGTCCCACATCCAAAATACAAGAATGTAATTGGCACCAAATGGGTCTATAGAAATAATTTGAACGAAGATGGTCAAGTTGTCAAAAACAAAGCAAGACTTGTATGCAAATGTTATGCACAAGTTGAGGAAATTGATTTTGAAGAGACATTTGCTCCTGTTGCTCGTCTTGAGACCATAAGAATATTCTTGAACTTTTTTTAAGTTTCAAAAACTTCAAAGTTTACCAAATGGATGTAAAATCAGCATTTCTTAATGGTTGCTTAGAGGAAGAGGTCTACATTGAGCAAGCATATGGTTTTAGCTTGATAGAAAAGCTAGGCTATGTATGAAAATTGAAAAAGACTCTCTATGGACTAAAGCAAGCCCCTAGGGATTGGTACTAAAGG
Source organism: Wollemia nobilis (assembly GCA_028583015.1). Lineage (NCBI taxonomy): Eukaryota > Viridiplantae > Streptophyta > Pinopsida > Araucariales > Araucariaceae > Wollemia > Wollemia nobilis. The sequence continues at coordinate 1,172,645 of JAQPPZ010000159.1, forward strand.
TTGGATAAATATCTTCGAGAATAGGGTTTCATAAAATTTATAGTTCATAGCAACCTATACATCAAGAATGAAGGAAATGACTTGTTAATTATAGTAGTCTATGTGGACGACATAATTTTCGAAGGTAGTAATGACAATATGTGTTAGAAATTTGTAAAATGTATGCAAAGTGAATTTGAGATGTCAATGCTTGGTGAGTTGTCCTTATTTCTTGGTTTGCAAATTTCACAGTTAGATAAAGGTATATTTCTCTCTCAAACCAAGTATTTAAAAGAAATATTGAAAAAATTTAGGATGGAGGATTGCAATATTGTGAGTACCCCCATGATTACAAGATGTAAGTTAAGTAAATATGATGAGTCTTCTAAGACTAATCAAACTCTGTATAGATCCATGATTGGAATTTTACTATGTGTCACAACTACAAGGTTGAATATAATGTAGGCAGTGAGATTGGTGGTAAGATTTCATGTTGCACCAAAGGAAACACATGTACAGACAATAAAGATAATATTTAAGTATTTAAAGGAACTATGGAGTTTATATTATGGTATCCCAAATGTGATAATTTCACTCTCACTACATATACAGGTGCGGATTGGGCAGGCAATGTTGATGACAGAAAAAGCACAAGTGGAGGAGCAATTTTTCTTGGAGATGTTTTGGTCTCTTGTCTAAGTAAGAAACAAGCATCATAATCCTTATCTACTATAGAGGCAAAGTATATTGCAGCAATTTCTTGTTGCACACAAGTTTTATGGATGAAATAAACTTTAAGTGATTTCAAAATAGAGCATGATCATTCTATATCCATACTTTGTGATAATACAAGTGTCATGAATATTTTGAATAATCCAATGATGCATTCCAAGACCAAGCATATTCTGATCAAGTATCATTTTTTTAGATAACAAGTAATTTATTAGCAAGTTAAGTTGGAATATGTTGCTACAAAGGAACAAATTATTGACATCTTTACCAAGCCACTTCCAAAGGAGACTTTTGAGTATCTCAGAGAAAATTTGGGAGTAGTTTCACTCCCATATCATCATTGAAGTCTCAAGAAAAGTAGGTATAAAGTATATGTTATCAAGTGTATTATATTTGATCCCTGAGAAACCTTTGCCATTTATGTCAAAGAGGGAGAATTTTAGTAAGGGGAGTATCTTGTCAGGGGAGTAGTTTGTGATCCTATTGCAGTAAATGATATTTTATTTGCATTGTAGCCATAATGAGAAAGGGAGAGATTTTTAGAAGTATTGAGTTGTCATTGATGTCAAAGGTAGACTTGGAAGGGTGATTTAATTAAGTATTCTTATGAGTTTGGGTGATATCAAAGGTTGAAATATTTAATTAAATATTTAAATATTTTCAATATCAAAGGTTGAAATATTTAAATAAAGATTTAAATATTTCCAATATCAAAGGTTGAAATATTTAATTAAAGATTTAAATATTTCAAATATCAAAGGTTTGAATATCAATATGAAAAAATCCAACTTCTTGGGCATATATTATCTTGAAATATTTGATATAAATACAAAGGTAAAAGCTAAATTGAAGACATGTTTTTTGAGAATACCTTTGATATATCCGAGCAACGATAGTGAGGAGGCATCAAAGAGTGGTGGCAAAATTGAGAAGATCAAACATAGTGGATGAAAGGTCTTCAATATTTGTGAGGCACAACAGATAGGAGTTTTACAACTATGGAGATGGAGTAGAGCACCGGATAGGAACTTGTGCAAGGTGAATAAGTAGAAAATTTCTTGTAGAGGTTGCAAACATCTTTGAAACAATATAGAGAAGTATGATAAACCTGCGTATGTAGAAAGTGAGAGCACTTACCTTTTGGGCACCAAGCAAGAAGGAGTGAACGATGATGGAGGAGACCCAATAATGGTAAACATTATGTTTTGAGGAGCCGAATAGACATAGATGCACGAGCCAAAGAATATTACCATTGCAATATAATATATGGAGGATAAGACCATGCATAATTAATTTTGAATAACATTGAGTGATTGGTTTTGATTCACACAAGAAGCTCTAGATACAAAAAATAAGTGTTATCATGTTGGGAGCAATTGAGTTTTAGTGGCATCAAAATTTTTGTCATAGTCAAACTATGAGTTTCCTCTAAAGAGAGAATGAGCAAAGGGATTAATAGTGAGTCAGAAATAAGTGTGAGATATAATTTAAAATATCTTAGATATAAGGTGTGACACAAGTGGTTGGTTGTAGCTATGAAATATTTGAAATCTGGAGGAGTTTCAAATTAATATCGAGCATTGAATAATCCAACATCACTATGAGCAAATAAATCTCATGAGATCTTTGATTGGGCTTGTGAATTTATGTTGTCCAATATCCAAACAAAAGTAGCATGAACAATATTGGGGAGGTAGAATCAAGGATCTTAAAATACGTTGGTCCTAACTAATAGTTGACACGATCATTGAAGCAGTATATTAGGATGGGATAAAATTCATTTTGCTAGAGCCATCATCGATCACTGTAGAAGATAATAGAGGACTACAATGCCAGATAAGCTAGTGACATTAATACAAAATATAAGTATGAAAGTAAATTAAGTGTTTATTAAAAGTAAATATATTTACATTATTTTGGAGAGATAAGGTGATTTTAATTATTTGAGGTAAATATTTGGTTTTATAAAGTGAGGAGGAATAAGGAGCATTGATATTTATTTTAAAGGGTTTGATTTAATTAATCTAAAGTTTTATAGATTAATTAATATCAACAAAGCTTGGATATTTTCATGCATCTTTTGGCAAGGCCCTGACAAGCATAGAAGGTTGAAATTCAGAATTTGAAGAGCTTGAGAAGTGCTTCATACCGTGGAAATATAAATAAGTAAAAGAAAAATTTGGAGCATATTTTAGCAGTGTTTATGAGCAGATTTGAGAGCAAATTTGAGCAGTGTTTGTGAGTAGATTTGAGAGCAGATTTGAGTAGTGTTTGTGATCAGTTTTTCAGAAAAAATTTCTTATGGGATTGGTGTCTCCTATGGTTTGGAACCCAAAAATATTGATGAAGAATATATAGGCAATATTTTTTCATGGTTTTCTCCCGAAAGGGTGTTTCCACATAAAAATCTTTGTCTCTTACGTGTGATGATTTGTGCATTGTTTCATTATTACATTAATATTTGAAGTTGTTGCTTTGGAAAGAAAAGAGAAAAAAATTATCTTATATTTTCACCTCCCTCTCAGTATAAGTCAGTGTTCTTCACTAAGCATCAATAATTGTTCAACTCTAGTAGATTAAGCTGTCAAATTACTTATACCACTTGATATCACAAAAGTACATGTAAATCCTTCTTCCTTTATTTTCAAAACTATGTGTAACTATATGAAAAAAATCCTTTTTATTTTCCCTATAAATTCTTCTAATTATATGTAAATTATATTCCATTATATCTGTATTTCTTTATTATATATATTTTTCCTTCACTTTATAAACTAAATCAAAATATAAATCAAATACATTAATATCTACCATGACTTGCATTACTTACACCACTATAAATACATAAATGTTTTATGTAAAATTTTTAAAATATTATCAATAATACTATATAAATGGTTTCCATTATATATTTGTTTACATTTACATTTTATATATAAATGAAAAAAACTTTTAGAGTTTAATTTATTAGTTTAATTTATTATGTTGTATATATATATATATATATATATATATATATATTGGTTTAATTTTTCTTATGGGACAATGTAATGGTTAGGATTTTGGGCTCTCTAAACTACAACTGGGTATGTGCATGTATAATAAGCCCATGACCATTTTTTTTAATCAACATCCCTCTAGTATCATTCTTTTACATCCATATAAAAATAATAGATTTTTTTTATAGGGAAATAACCCCTGCTCCACCTCTTTAAATATTTACTTTGAATAAGGACCTAAAAGAGCATGAGTTATTAAAAAATATTAGTTGTTCCATGTTTTAATACATGACATTAAAACATCCTCAAGACCAATTTTGTAAACATTAATTTTTTTTTTTACATTTAATTTTATTAATCCCTCCAATGCTTGTTTTAAAAAATAATAATAATCCCTCCAATACTTTTTTTAAATAACTAATAATAATCCCTCCAATCATATAGAGTTATTATTAAAAATTTATTTGGAATCATTGCAGTCCATGAACTTATTCACTCTGTTGATAAGAGTGGGAGGCCTGGGATCTTCCTAAAATTAGATATGAATAAATCTTACGATAAATTTTCCTTGGACTTCCTCTTAAAAGTTATGGGTAAATTTAGATTTAATCCTAATTGGTTAAGGTCGACAAAAGCTTGTATTTCTATGATTTTTTTTTTGGTTATTATTAATGTTTCCTCGACTAGGTATTTTTGAAGTTGCTAAGGTATACATCAAGGGGACCCTCTCTCCCTGTATTTGTTCATCCTGATGGCATAAGTTATGGGAACGTCTTTTAAGGTTGAATCAATGATCGAGGGAATAAAACTAACTCTAACATTAGATCCAATTTTGCATCACTAGTTCATGGATGATACCCTTTTGTCCTTCTTGGCATCAGTTCCCTAGGCCTTAGTTGTGAAAGATATCTTAATTTATTTGGAAAAGGTGGTAGGGTAGAAAGTTAGCTTCTTTAAGAGCAAGATATTTTTCTTCAACACTCTCCTAGTGCACTAGAGAAGAATAACCAATATTTTGGGTTGTGATATTGTTGTGCTTCCTTAAGTATACCTAGGAATACCACTATTCAAAGGTGGTATTAAGGTGAAACTTTGGTATCCTACATGGAAAGAGTCCAGAGGAAGTTAGCTAGTTGGAAAGGGGCTCTTATGAGTCAATCTAGAAAAACTATGCTAGTTAAATCCATCCTATAGAGTGTGTCGGTATATTTCATGTCCCTCTTCAAGTTGCCTAGAAAGGTCCTTCAAAAAATTAAATAAATTTAGAAAACTTTTCTCTAGATGGGATCAAAAGAAAAGAAAAGGTTTTTTTTGGTCGTCTAGGAGCAATTTTGTAGTAGGAAATAATATGGGGTTTTGGGTCTCAAAAAGCTCAATCAAATGAATAAAGCTTGAATTTCTAAACAAGGTTGGAGGGTAGCTTAGAAAGATAATGTGGGATGGGTCCAAATTTTTATGGTAAAATATTTAATCAACAATGATTAGCTCCTTTCGATCCTGATTACCCCATTGTTTTGCATTCTAGCTCAACATAATAAAGACTCAATCCACTATACTAAAGGGAGGAATATGGAATATTGGAAATTGGTAGAATATTGAATATTGAAAGGTTTCTCATTGGTATCTTACCCAAACCTACTAGCGATGGAACCATTTACTAGACAGATCTTTGGTTCAAAGGTGAGTAAATTTATGGAGGCCACCAACAATTAGAAGTAGTGGAAATATCTTTCTTTCCTTGGTCTTTACCATGCTAAGAAGGAAGCCTTTAAGCATATGTCTCATTTTATTAAGTTACAGGTTATCATGAATAATGAGAATGTGGATAAACATCTTTGGGAAAAGGAAAATAGTGGTATTTTTCTATAAAATTTATGTATTTTATGTTGGGTGGTGTTTCTAATCCTTGGTTAACTTTTCATAAGATTTGGATCAAAGACCTTACTCCAAAATTAATATGTTTCTCTGGCTTGCCATTTGTAGGTAGGAAATCCACCTCCTAGAAGAAGAAGAAATGATTTTTGGATTTGCACAATTTTGTTCAGTTTTGTTAATTTTTGATTAAAATATACAAGTGTCAAAACATACAAGTAGGTGTAAAACGTACAAGGTTTGCAAATGTACAATGTGAAATATTAATGAAATTAGGAGAAATGTGCATTTGGGATGAATTTGATAAAAACAAAATTGGACTTAGTAAAACCTTATACTGAATTGTTTTGAGTTTATTTAGTATGGCAGTTGTACGTAATGCAATGTCTTAAGAACCACTTTGTAATAGCCTAGGCATGCATTATATAGCCCCCCATTCTATTTTTTAGGTGGTTCATTCATTCATGAAGTTGATGTCCATTCTTGTGGTCAATGATGATGGATTTATTGTACAAGAATAATCATAATATGAATATGATAGCAAATCTCTTTGATTCCATGTCCCTGTGAATTTCATTGTACATTTTTGTTATTGCAAGTTGTGTGAATGGTGTTGAATGCATAACTTGTTATGTAAATCGAATGGAATTGCACTAGGACTGAATTTGATTATCCTACGAACCTGTTGTGAGAGTAATAAATTATTTCACAATGATTTATGGCTGTAAAAATATATTTCTAGATAGTTGTATGATTTTTGGAATAATCTATGATGATTATAATTCATTGCTAGTGAATTAGGATTTGCATGTTGAAGGAAAAGCAAGTAATTGTCATAGGAAAGCATTCCAAAACTTGTATTGAAGATAATGGTTGTATAGATTGGTAAATTTAACTACAATTTATAGTAAGGGTTTGTAAAATCTATACACAAGCTATACCAAATCGTACAAGTGGTCATTTAATCGATTTGGTAATAAAATTGTAAGATAAAACCTACCAAATAAGTAAATTTTGGTGTTTTGGAAAAATTGATTACAAAAATGATTGATTTGAGTTACAAAACCTATTCCAGTGGATTGGATGAGTGGAAAATCATATAAGAAATAGTGTTTTATTATTTGTATCATATAACTGTATGATTTGTAATCCGTACAAGCTGTTTTGCAAGATTGATAAGTTGCATAAGAAAATTTGTACAAGCTGTATGATTATTGGTAAAATTGCTTTTGAGGTTCTGGATATTGAAGAAGTGAAATTCACGATATCGCCTTAAGGGCATTTACTTGCAATGTATATCAATTATAAAGCATTAAAAGGGAAATATGGCATAAGCATGTAATCTACTGAAATGAGACAACATAGACAATAAATATAATCAAATTCTCTATCTATTCATTCATTTATAGCTTTAAAACCAGATTACAAGATGTCCCCTTGAGGGCTTCACAAATTTGATACATTTCATTACAAATCTTCAAGGGATCTAGTCCCTTGGAAAGAGGCCTTTAAGGCGATAAATAGTGGTTTTGTGAATTCTTGCTTCCCACACTTGAGAGCTATTGTTGGGCTGATAATATTATGCCTCCTTAGCTCCTCCTCTTGCCTAGAATTCCTATTCCTGAAGACAAGGGATTGAAAGGGGATTAAAAGCATCTGTGTTATAGAATAAAGCCATTAAACCATGAAAAAGGAGCATATTCTACAACCATAAAAAGTGATCTACATGCATGAAAACTGATCTACATTAAGCATAAACATATTTTAAGATAATATAAATGCAAAAAAGGAATTTGGAAGCAATATCAAAGGTGAAATAATGCAAAAATGGTGACCATTCCTGGGTGAGCCAGATAAACCTGCAACATTGGGGACCTCAAATCCTGCATCAAAACTCCTCCAAATTACCTCAAATTTGGACCAGAGGTTCCTCTAGACATTCCTAAGGGGTCTATGGAGGAATTTATCTAAAATTCCAATCTATTTTGTGGTCATCCCTAGGTGTGACATGGACATACTGTTCACCATCCCCAGGTGGGACGGTTACAAAACTACCTTAGTTTTGTCACCTATGGCTATGGAAATTGGTCCAAAACTTGGGTAGGGGTGTTGTCGATAGATGGGGCCAAAGAATACTTCAATTTGGCTAGTTTGGGTTTGATGGTTCGAGCCTATTTCCCCTAAAATCACCTTCTAAGAGAAGAGGGTTTCAAGGCCAAGGTAAAGCGGGTTTTGGTTTACAAAAGGTGGGGTTCAATTTGGGCAGCACTTCATTGCATTATTCTCCAAATTCTCCTCTTTGAAATTGGGAGTTTGAAGCTCTTTTTATAGCCCAAAAGGGCATCTAGGGAAAAATGGCATCTTTGGCCATGCGAGGCAGGTGATGCCACATGTCCTAATCACGTCATTGATTGATTGGGAGAAGGTTGCCCCTTTGGGTGCTCCCAATCTACTACCTCACTGTCCATTAGTAGGTCCCCAATCAATTTGGGGTGATTGGATGTGCTAATGGTAGTCTTTGATTACCATTTAGTGCATCCTTTGAATTTTTCAAGGGTCTAGTTAGGGGTCATCCCACCCAGGGATGGTTATGGATGGTCATCCCTAGGTGGGATGGTCACCAACTGTGACCATCCCTTGGTGGGACGGTCACCAAGAGGTGCCCCAAAACTACCCTAAACTACTAGGAACCCTCCAAACTAAGTTTTGGAGCCTTTTGGAAGCCTTTTTCTAGCCTAGAGGGGTGCCCAATAGGGCCATATGTTGTCGATAAGAGGGCATATGTAATGCACTGATAGTCTTATCCGATTTACGTGATTTAGGTGTCTACAGATACCCCATTTTTGGGATGCATGATGTGAAACAAAGCGTTGAGCAAAAATAGATCACTAAATCATCGAATGATCAAGGTTGTTCATTAACCTAATCAACTTTGGATGCCTCCATTGTGGAAAGAGCATACATTCTTGGAATCCTTTCTATTGACATAGTCGAAGGATCGATTTTAGGTATACCTTTCAACCGTGTTGTAATGATAGTCTTATGGGGCTTAGGGCATACTAGGTCTTGGTGCCTTGTATTCTTGTAAACCTTTACATGGGTCAATTCCTAAGGTTTCAAGGAGGTCAAGCCTATTTAATTTGCTTCTTATGCTAATTCTTTGCCCCAACATGGGCTTGAAAATTTATCTTTAGCCAAGATTCTTTTGAATGCATGGAATTTACACTTTTGAGTGTTTTAATGTTGATTCGATTTATGAATTCATTATGATGACTACCCCCTCAAGCGATGAGTCGATGAGGGCATGAAAAATGCTAAAGTGATGAGTCACTTGACACATATGACTTAATTGGGGTAACTCTCTATTTTGCCCATGGTACTAAATACCTATTTGGAGGTGATTTTTGACTATTTTGATGAATAGTTTTGGAAGCAAAAGGCCAAATATCTCATTCCCTTGGAGTGGTCCAGCCATGGAGGCCTTCTTGGGGACTAAAATAGAGTCTTATGATGCATCCAAAATTATTATAGGTTCAGTCTTGATCCCTCCAATTTTCTTGCCCATTCTGCCTTGTTTTTGGTGGGTTTTTGGCCCATTTTTTGATATTTTTGAGTTTTTTAATGTTTTTGAATTTTTATTTTTGGAGTGTGAGGTCTAAGGACCCACTTTATTGTAGCCCATAGGCAGTTTTTGGATTATGATGTATCTTTTGGTCCCATACATATATATATATATGAGTTTTCTATTATCATCATGTGTTTCCTTATTGCTTTATGAGATGTATGCAATGCTTATATTTGCTTTATGATGTTATGATGGATGTCTAACATGGATGCATGTATTTATCATATGATTTGATTTGATGATATGTAGATGTGGATGATTTATTTATATGCTTTTGTAAATTAAAATATATGCATAAAATAGTCAATGGTCATCTAAATATTATTGCTAATATTTAACCGATATCTATCCTAGATCATGAACATCACTTAATAAACAAAAGTTTAAATATGTATGATTGGAAGTAATGATTGATTGGATTTAATTTTGTATGATGGATATATGATGACTATTTGATGCATTATATGCTAGCACCATAGACTATACAAAATGTATCTTTATTATTTTCATGTTATTATAACACTTTATGTAATGGATTTTGTAATTTTGACAAACATGTGACAACATGATGTAAAATGAAATGGATAATGTAATATGATATGATATTATTTGATAGTTTTGAAGAGACTCAAACACTCTAGTTACCTAATCAAAAGTCATATACTAACTATACAAGATCTTTTGACAAAGTATGCACCTACTAAGATAACCAAGATAATCAATATCCCTGTGTGTGCATGTGAGTTCATTACCATGATAACACATAAGATTACCCTAGTGCAAATGGGATTCACTCAGCCCATCGACATTAGAGATCATTCTACGAGTCTCATTATCCTGAGTTTTGTACTTAGTTGGATTAGACTACTAGGTAATCTAGGTTACAACAAGCTAGCTCATCCACATTCAAACATTGGTCTATACCTAAGCAAGTTGCTTAAGTGATAGACATATCATCATGTGGGAGGCTACCACCATTGACAAGTAGGCTATCCACCAAACCTATAATGAGGATCACCTTATGGTTCTCTAATGCTGAGAATTCTAGGGATTCAAGTTCAAGACTCCCTTATTTTCTTTTAACTTTGACTTTCTCAAGGGAGTTGCTCATTTTGATTTGGTGAGCAAGGGATTTTAGTAGTGGTGAGAACCACTATTTCTTTGTGCTTTTCCTAGTGATAATAATCATTATTTCTTTTGCATATTTTGAAGTGATAATAATCACTATTTCTTGTTGGAGTACTTTGAAGGGATAATAATCACTATTGATTTTTCTCTTTGGGATACTTGCCCTAGTGTAGGGCAAGGGATTTTTGGGTAAGGAGGAACTTGTCCTTTTGTCAATTCTCAACATATTTGAACCATTCACACAAGGGGATGAGCAAGATAACCTTTTCGCTTAAAGTAACCTAGACCACTTCATAGTTTTCATATTTCCTTGTGCTAGACTTGGATTTATTAATGTGAAAATTGTGTTGGGATTTTGATGTATACCAAGCATTATCCAAGCAGGATTCTACCTTCTAAATATCATGATAGCTTTCTACAAATTTGAGAAGACAACTAGATATGGTTGAGTGACCAAAAACTTTAACTATGTTTTGCTAACAATGGCTAAGTGACGGGAAACATACATATAATGTAAATGGTATATGTAATATAAACAGGTGGTATAACTGACATATGATAACAATGAATTTTTACTAGATGCCTAATGTACAGACCTGGTGCTAGACATATATGATCAATTTGGAATGATGCATAATGCAATGATGAGTATGCCTAATGCAATATGATTATAATTCAAGTGATGAGAAATGCAATGCAATGCAATATTTTTGTATTTTGATGATTTTAATGATTTTTTTGTTATTTTTGAGATATGTATATATATATACAGGTTGACCAATGGGCTTAATGAATGCCATTGGGGATTTTTGGGTGACCAAAGGGCTTATAGATGCCTTTGGAGCATTTAGGTTTGACCTAGATAGTCGTAGACTGCCTAGGAACATTTTAGCTTGACCTAGACGGTCATAGACCACATAGGGGCATTTTGGGTTGACCTAGATGATCATGGACCATCTAGGAGTATTTTAAGGTGACCAAAGGGCTTATAGATGCCTTTGGAGATTTTAGGATTGACCTAGATGATCGTAGATAGTCTAGGATTTTTTATTTGACCTAGACGATCAAAGACCGCTAGGAGCATTTTGGGTGACCTAGCAAACACTTAAGTGTCTACGACTACCTAGGGATATTTGTTGTGACCAAAGGCTTATGAGATGCCTTTGGAGCATTTAAGGTTGACCTAGATGATCGTAGATAGTCTAGGGATTTTTTATTTGACCTAGATGGTCAAAACCACTAGGAGCATTTTAGGGTGACCTAGACGGTCAACGACACTTAGAAAGTGTCTACGACTACCTAGGGGAATTTATTGTGACCAAAGGGCTTATAGATGCCTTTGGAGCATTTAAGGTTGACCTAGATGATCGTAGATAGTCTAGGAGCTTTTATTTATTTGACCTAGATGGTCAAAACTAGGAGCATTTAGGGTGACCTAGACACTAAAAGTGTCAACTGCCTAGGGGTATTTTGACCAAAGGGCTTATGGATCCTTGGAGCATTAAGGTTGACCTAGATGATCATAGATAGTCTAGGGATTTTTATTGTGACCTAGATGGTCAAAACACGCTAGGAGCTTTAGGGTGACCTAGACGGTCAACGACACTTAGAAAGTGTCTACGACTACCTAGGGGTATTTGTTTGTGACCAAAGGACTTATAGATGCCTTTGGAGAATTTAAGGTTGACCTAGATGATCGTAGATAGTCTAGGAGATTTTTTATTTGACCTAGATGGTCATAAGCACCTAGGAGCATTTTGGGTGACCTAGACAATCGACACTTAGAAAGTGTCTATGACTACCTAGGGATATTTGATTGTGACCAAAGGGCTTATAGATGCCTTTGGAGAATTTAAGGTTGACCTAGATGATCGTAGATAGTCTAGGAGCTTTTTTATTTGACCTAGATGGTCAAAGACCACTAGGAGCATTTAGGGTGACCTAGATGAGCAACGACACTTAGAAAGTGTCTACGACTACCTAGGGATATTTGATTGTGACAAAAGGGCTTATAGATGCCTTTGGAGAATTTAAGGTTGACCTAGATGATCGTAGATAGTCTAGGATCTTTTTTATTTGACCTAGATGGTCAAAGACCGCTAGGAGCATTTTAGGGTGACCTAGATGGTCAACGACACTTAGAAAGTGTCTACGACTACCTAGGGGTATTTGATTGTGACCAAAGGGCTTATAGATGCCTTTGGAGCATTTAAGGTTGACCTAGATGATCATAGATAGTCTAGGGGATTTTTATTTGACCTAGATGGTCAAAGACCACTAGGAGCATTTTGGGTGACCTAGATGGTCAACGACACTTAGAAAGTGTCTACGACTACCTAGGGGCATTTGATTGTGACCAAAGGGCTTATAGATGCCTTTGGAGCTTTTTTGTAACTTTGATTACTTTGTGATTCTAGGAGGAAGGTGCAATACCTTGTGTACCCCCAACATTTGTGGTGATCAAAGGAAGCGAGGAAGGTGCAATACCTTTAGGATCCTCAATTTGCTTCATTTTTTGTGATGTAAATAGTGGGGAAGGTGTGACACCTTGGATACCCCTAGTATGTACTATGTTTGATGCATTATTATTGGCTTGGCTAGGAGGAGTGATAGATACTGACTCCCCCTATTGTGGCAAGGGATTATGGGTAATACCACTATCTTGATGGGGTAACATGAGTGACCCGCTTGTGGATACAACTTCCCTATCAATAAGATCTTGGACCACATGTCTAAAATTATGACAATTACTAATGTCATGCCCTCTTATTCGATGATAGAGGTAAGAATGATCCTCCCTGTATCATCTAGATCTAGACCTATTTTGGTTGACTAGGGGTATAGCTGGCAAGATGATTGCCTTTGCTTCTTGCAAGTTGTGAAGGATGGTTGACATGGGCTCAGATAATGGAGTCCAGGTATGATGTTGATGCTTTAAATGAGGTGAACATGGTCACCACATTTTATGAGGTGATGGGGTTGTATGCATCTTAGTCACCTATTTAGGTTGCTCTTCTTGAATCTTCTTTATAGGTAACATATTTTGAACTATGTCAATTTGTTGATTGTTGATTTGAAGATCATTCTTGTCAAGCATATCTTGTACCTTATTCTTGAAGGTGATACATGACTTAATGTTATGACCATTCACTTGATGATAAGGATAGTGTTGACTCTCTCGATACCACATTGGTTTGTGTCTATTAGGATCCAAAGGGTGGATATCTAGCAATGTGATAACCTTAGCCTCGCATAATCGATTAAAGAGTGACACCAAAGATTCAAGCAATGGTGTATACATGCGAGGTTGATGGTGTTGTTGCCTTTGCCCTAGCTTCTATTGAGACTTAACATTGGATTGCATAGGAGGAGGTTGGTCCTGACAATCAAGGGGTTGAGATTTTGAATGACTCAATTGTAACTCAATGCTTGTGAGTCGATTCAAGATCTGTTGTGAGTCATTATGTTGTTGACTCACTTGTAACTCAACATTGGCTAGCCTATCCAAAATCATCTGAGTAAATGCATATGGTTCATGATGATTGTGGGTAGTGAGTATATCCACATGCTCTTGTTCTTGATTTAACTCATGCTCTTGTTCCACCTCATAGTGTTCAATTGTGGTAGCTAGATTATCTCCACTTTGTTGTAGTGGGTACACTTGTTCTTGATTTTGTTGAGATGTTGAATGAGATGGAGTAGGTGTGCCTGAATCCATCAATGATATCTCTTGTGTTATGGATGGAATGTTGGATGGAGTCGCAAGTGGTCTAGATGAATTAAGAGGACTTTGGTTCTCTATCATCACATTGATCATTCCCACAAACTCATGAGAAGATGCATTGGCACTTGGACCAGTCATAGCTACCTCATCAACTTGTTCAAGGTGATCTACTTGGCCCCCATGCTCAGGGGGTGCATCAAAAATGCTATCAATGGGTGGTGACTCGATAGGAGGACAACCTAGATCCTTGATCAATTCAATGATATGCATGAATTTAACATCAGGTTCTATGCATTCATCAAGTTCAGGATTGGTCAAGTGACTTGTGTCCTCAAGTATGGTGGATGAAGATGGTATGATATGATCTAATTCATCTGTATCCACCATGGGTTCCTCCTTGTTGGTAGGAGTGGGAAGGTCTTCTTCTAATGTGTCAAAAATGTCTAAGAGAGCTTTTGCGGTTAGCCTTTTTGACTCTCCCTCATTTGAAGAAACAGGGGATGGTACTGGTGATGGTGGTGAAGGTAACTTCACAACTAACCACGGGGTTGAATCTAGACTTTGGATAAGGTCATTGAGTTTAGTATCCAAAGGTGTGGATGGGTGAGTAGACTCTTGTGGATGATCATCCTTATTGTAATACTTGAAGGGGTCTGGGTCGGCATCAACCACATGGACCTGACCTTCATGAATGTATTTAAGGCATTGATGTACAAGAGAGGGGATGCACTCCATGTCTCTTATCCAAGGTACTCCTAACAATATGTTGTATATTCTTTCACCTTCCAAGATATAGAATAATGTAGGCATAGTCTTTTGTCCAACTTGAACAGGTAGGATTATCATGCCCACAGTGGAGGATAAAGCATCATTAAATGCTTTCAAGGTGAAATTGGATCTTGCAATGTGCGAAGATGGGATTTTGAGATGCTTTAGTGTGGTTGTGGTAATGATGTTTATTGTGGAACCTGTATCAACCAACACTCGCTTATAGGGGATCCTATTGATGCACGCGATGATGTGCAAAGGAGAGTCTGGTAAATTGGCAGACCTAGGTTTGATATCCTGATTCTGAAAGGATATAACAGGATCTTTGTGCATTTGTATGTATCCCACAAAGTTGGTGAAAGCATCAGAATCATGAGGTTGTACCTCGATGGAATCTAAAACCTTCATGAGAGTTTCCCGATACTTGGGGGATCCTTGTATTAACTCTCCCATGGTCATGTTGGTTGATGACGTATGCGAACTTCGCATAGGCCTCTTCTGACTTGCTACCACTTGTTGTATGGGAGGTTTAGGTAGTGTAGAGGGAGTGTAGACTTCCCTACTAGGCCTCTTGGTAGGCATATTATCTCTAGTTTGGGCTTGGACTCGGTGTTGGCTAACCGAATAGTCCACTTGATCACATGAATAACCCATTGGTGTTCTCTTGGCAGAGGTACCTCATGGTTGCATGGAATAATGTGATCGAGGATAATTAGGATCTTCCTCAGGTCTTATTTTATAAGTGAGGAATGGTTGGGCAGAATTGACTTGCCCACTATGACGAGTATCATACTCATCTAGGTTTTGGTACCCTAGGGAAGGGTTCCTTGGAAGCTTAAGATGATCATTTAACCCTACCTTAGGTATATAGTCTTGTTCCCTACATGGGGGGAGATCCTCATACTTATAACTATGATGCTCATGGCCTCTCCTATAGTTTTCAACTTCATAGGCTCATGATTGAGCTCGGCTATGCATAGTTGTCATGATGCATTGACTAGGCAAACCCTACAGGCAACCCTCACTAAAGAAAATTTTGACTTCCAAAAAAGGTTATAAGTGTTATATATCAAAAAGATCAGTGCGACGAGATGATAACAATGGACTAGGTCTCCAAAAACTGATTTTTGGGTCAAAATTTTGTATTTTTGGAATATTTGGCCAACCAGGGCCTGTGGGGAAATGCCCACTTTTGGGATTTTTGGGAAATTTTGAACGTAAGAGTTAAGACTCAAAATTTCTATGGGATGTACAAAAGGATATAACTAAGAAAAAAAACAAATTTGGCAAGTTTTGGAGTTGTCTAGACCATTTTATGACTATTTTAGTGTGGATTTTCTCAAATTTTGGGGTCAAAAATAGAGTAAAAATAAAACCAAAATAACTTTTTGTTATAGCTCCATTTTGCACGATTCTCAATCCATTGGATGCAGAATAAAAAATAAATTTTATTATTAGGATTTGACCCCTAGATCGAGGATCTTGGGTTGATTACCCAAACAATAAAGAAATACCTAAAGTAGACAACATGATTATCTCTTTTTAAGTTTTATAGATTCAAATACACAATCAATAGAAACACACAAGAATACAAATGATTATCTCTTTTAAATATTTAAATGTGAATCCCTAAACTTGTTTGATGTGTTTCAAGATGTGTTGCTTTGTAAAGAGAATACTTTTCTCGTGTTTGATATTTCGTTGGATGATATTCTCAAATGTTTAAAGGATTTCACCTATATACTCGCACAAGTTAAATATGGGGATGAAATCCATATCCAACGAGGTAGCATAGGTACTACCAACCCTCACCCAACACCCCGTGCGTAGTGATACACTCCTCCGAAGAGGAATGCATGCTATTTTGCATGGTTAGGATAGATCTTGGGTCGGCCTTGGCCACAGACGGGTCCCGATAGTACTCTTTCTCACGAGCCAATCGAGTGGTAATTACATCCATTGTTGGTCTCGATCAATGGGTTGGATGTGAGAGCCCAATGCCATTGATGTTAAAATGAAACTTGGTGTGTGGGGTTCCTTTTAAAATTTGAAATAAAGCAAAATAGCACTCAATGATTATTTACTAAATGCATGAAGGTGCGTTTTTCTTTCAGACTCATTAGTAGCATAAAAGGAAAGCCAAAAAAATGCAAAACCTATATGACCTTAACCTTCATGGGCAAGGTTCCAACAGGCAAACCAGAAAAATGCAATGACTTCTACTATATTTTCCTCTATTTTTCTGAACTAATTAATGCACAATTTTGGAAAGAGAAATTCTAACCTTTCTATGCAAAGAAGAAGCGAGAAAAACATGAAAATTGAGCAATTTTAAGCAGTAAAAAGTCAAATTTATAGTGCAAAAAGGTGTAAAATGGAACCTAAAAGTTGTTGTTTCTGCAAATTTTTGTAGAAACCCTCTAGTTTTGTGGCCATCCCTAGGTAGGGACGGTCACATATTGGGGGTCGTCCCACCCAGTGCCATGTAGCTGGTCGTCTCACCCAGTGCCACCTAGCAGCAAAGGGGTCGTTTTTGCTCAGAACGGTCAGTACCTGCAACAAAGAAAACCAAAAATAGAGGTCCAAATTAGCACAATCCAAGGGGATATTGAAAAAAACTTAGATACCATGATCACCACTGAAGAAGTGAAATTCACGATATCGCCTTAAGGGCATTTACTTGCAATGTATATCAATTATAAAGCATTCAAAGGGAAATATGGCATAAGCATGTAATCTACTGAAATGAAGCAAATAGGCAATAAAGATGATGAAATTCTCTCTCTATTCATTTATCCATAGCTTCAAAACATGATTACAAGATATCCCCTTGAGGGCTTTACAAATTTGATACATTTCCATTACAAATCTTCAAGGGATCTAGTCCCTTGGAAGGAGGCCTTTAAGGCGATAAATAATGGTTTTGTGAATTCTCGCTTCCCACACTTGAGAGCTATTGTTGGGCTGATAATATTGTGCCTCCTTAGCTCCTCCTCTTGCCTAGAATTCCTATTCCTAAAGACAAGGGATTGAAAAGGGATTAAAAGCACCTATGTTATAGAATAAAAACCATTAAACCATGAAAAAGGAGCATATTCTACAACCAAAAAAAGTGATCTACATGCATGAAAACTGATCTACATTAAGCATAAACATATTTTAATATAATATAAATGCAAATAAAGAAATTTGGAAGCAATATCAAAGGTGAAACAATGCAAAAATGGTGACCATTCCTGGGTGAGCCAGATAAACCTGCAACATTGGGGATCACAAATCCTGCATCAAAACTCCTCCAAATTACCTCAAATTTGGACCAGAGGTTCCTCTAGACATTCCCAAGGGGTCTATGGAGGAATTTCTCTAAAATTCCAATCTATTTTGTGGCCATCCCTAGGTGTGCCATGGACATACTGCTGACCGTCCCTAGGTGGGGTGGTTACAAAACTGCCTTAGTTTTGTCACCTATGGCTATGGAAATTGGTCCAAAACTTGGGTAGGGGTGTTGTCGATATATGGGGCCAAAGAATACTTCAATTTGGCTGGTTTGGAATTGGTGGATCGAGCCTATTTCCCCTAAAATCACCTTCAAGTGAAGAGGGTTTCAAGGCCAAAGGTGAGGAAAGTTTTGGTTTGCAAAAGGTGGGGTTCAATTTGGGCAGCACTTCATGGCATTATTATCCAAATTCTCCTCTTTGAAATTGGGATTTTGGACCTCCTTTTATAGCCCAAAAGGGCATCTAGGGCAAAATGGCATCTTTGGCCATGCGAGGCAGGTGATGCCACATGTCCTAATCGTGTCATTGATTGATTGGGAGAAGGTTTCCCCTTTGGTGCTCCCAATATACTACCTCGCAGTCCATTAGTAGGTCCCCAATCAATTTGGGGTGATTGGATGCACTAATGGTAGTCTTTGATTGCCATTTAGCACATCCTTTGACTTTTTCAAGGGTCTAGTTAGGGGCCATCCCACCCAGGGATGGTTATGGATGGTCATCCCTGGGTGGGATGGTCACCAACTATGACCATCCCTTGGTGGGACGGTCACTAGTAGGAGCCCCAAAACTACCCTAAACTGCTAGGAACCCTCCAAACTAAGTTTTGGAGCCTTTTTTTGCTAGCCTAGAGGGGTGCCCAATAGGGCCATATGTTGTCGATAAGAGGGCATATGTAATGCACTGATAGTCTTATCCGATTTACATGATTTAGGTGTCTACGAGATACCATTTCTAGACCTTCTAAATCACCTCCCTATATAGGAATACTACACCTATGTGCTACATTTGGCACCATTGCTTATTACAATTGATTCAAATCGATGTAATTGAGTGAACCCATTGTCATTTTGGAAGATCATTGAGGATCTAAAATGGTGCTATATTTGGCATCAATGTCATAGTTGAAAGGACCCATTGATCTATTAGGTAGCACCAAAGTTTACTAAATTTGGCACCATTGCCTTATCAAACTTTGGCATTTTTGTTAAAAATTGATCAAAATTGTTACAATTGAGAAGATCTTGCAAAGTGATAAATTGTGAGTACTATTAAATTGGAGGTGAATGACAAACACAAGTGTGCAAATGTGTAGAATACAATATCAAAGAGAAGATATTATAGTTAGGAGGAGCATGAGAATTTATTAAATGGTGAACGTGAATAGTTCTAAATATAATATGCATGAACCAATGATAGAATAAGTATGGACATCTGACAAAGGAGATATTGAGAGGTTGGATACATTATTGATAAAAACAGAAGAAGAGGATCAAGAAGCACCTAGAGTCAAAGAAAATGTTGGTGTAATTGAAGATGTGAATGAAATAACTATGTGAGATCAAGGTGAGTGGATGGTGACACCTAATAAAGTGGTAGATAGGTTACAAAGGAGTGTTGTGGATGGGATACAGGCATTCAAGCAACAATGCACAAGGTCTTAAGAGCAAGGACCAAGTCTACAACCTACACATTAGTAAATGAGGTTGCAAAGTAAAGACACACAGGAGGTTGGTAGATGACTATTTGGTGAGTATAAGATACCCTAAGTAGATACTTCTGATGAGGACTAGTAGAGTGAGTCACCTACAAGAAGGAACCAATCAAGGATTCTAGGAGATACTTCATCAAGTGAAGAAGAAGAACCACTAGTAATGGTAAACTCAAGCAATCGAGCAGGGAAGCAAAGATACCCAACCTTTATGGGAGAAGGAAGTAAAGACTCAATAAGGCACATAAAGACATTCATAAAAATTTGGAAAGCCAATGGTGTATACCAACCATATGTATGGTTGTGACTATTCCCTACCATGCTACGAGGACTCACCATATATTAGTATTTCAAATGAAAAATACACCAAATTTCTAGACCCGTAACACAATGAAAGATGAATTTATTGAGGATTTTCATGCTCTGAAGGATGATGTGGATATTGTTACTAAACTTTCTACCACTAAGCAAAGAGTTGATGAAGATGTTAATTCCTATATTTGTCAATTAAAGTAGTTGGTGCACAAGATGTAAATGCATTTAGCAAATGTACTGGTGAAAATATGGTTTGTAGATGGGTTTGTATCTATATATAAGAAAAATATGAAGGCAATTTTATCGTCCACATATGAAGAAGCTTTGGAGAGTGTGAAGAATTTGAAATTGAGGCAAAATAAAAATCGTAGGAATGATATCACATACTAAGTGAGACAATTCAAATAGTGACAAATATAACACAATACAACAAACTATACAATATAATTCTAGAAGGAATTTTATAAGATAATAAAAAATACAAACGAAAAATTTAAGCAAGATAGGAAGGATATTTGGTGTATTGAATGCAATTAAAAAGGCCATATGAACATGACTTATCCTTAGAATTATTATTATCACATTTGTAGTATACTTGGACATGAAGTGGTACAATATTTAATTAATACAAAGGTGTATCCATAGGTTCTATCAATCCAAGAGCAGGAGGAGAAACTAAAACCTCAAGGGAGTGGCCAACAAGCTACCAGTGGTAGTTATATGAATAACCAAAGAGGGGGAAGATAATACCAAGGCAATAGGTAGGGAGGACAAAGTCACCTATAGTATAATTTTAAAGGGATACGAATCATACAATATCACAATTACAAGGAATGGGGGAATATTATGAAGAATTTTTCTTCACCCTATAAATAAGAAGTACATTAGACCAATTTTACACACATGTGTAGATGGTGTGGTCCAGGGAACCACAAAGAAATGAATTTTCTAAAGCAGGTGAGTTCTAGTAACTTACACAATGTGAACTTTTTGGACATTGAGGTACCTCCAATTAGAGAGGAAACCAAACAAGTCTTAGCTGTGACAAGGAATCAAGCTAAGAAATACAAGTACCCCAAACCTACCAAAGAAAAATAAATTATGGTAAGTGGAAAAAAGGGTACTTGAGGAGGAAGCACAAAAGGTAAAATTGAGACTAGTAGAAGAAAAAGAGTTAAAGAAACCATAAGAAGATAAAGTAGTTGTCCAAAATATGGTAGCACAAGTGCTGAATACAACTATCAAAATTAAGAGGACAAGTTTTTTAGAAGCCATACCATCATTGCACAAATTAATAGTGAAAGAAACACAACCTCATAAGGTGATGGAAGTTTAGAGCCAGTCGATCAAGGACACATAGCAAAAGAACTATTTTATGGATCCAACCATATTGATGATTGATGTTGGAAATAAATTTACATTATTCCATATGGAAATATTGGGGCACAAGTTGACACAAGTCATTGTGGATGGGGGATCCATTGTTAATGTGTTAACCTAAAATACTTGGCAAGCGATTGGTGCTCCATAATTATGGCCACCTAGCTTTCAATTATATGGTGATGACCAGTATGGTATAGAGACAAAGGATATCTTGATAGCACAACAAGTTATAATAGTTGACCAAGAATTTATCTTGAATTTCATTGTGATTACTATGCAAAAATTGGTATATGATACTTTACTAGGAAGAGGATGGTTACGAATAGCCAAATTCAATCACAATTGGGAAAAGTATTAGATCAACTTAAAGAAAGGACAACACAAATACATGTTTAAATTGAATAACCAGAGGATCAGTGAGGATGTGACCATGATCAATGAGCCAGGAGGTTCTTCTAGCAAAGAAGAATATGAGTCGAATGAAGAAGGGATGTTGTATCTGGATGACTGTAGTGAAGATGAAGCTTGATATGATAGTTGAATATTTCATTGGTAGATGGAGTACAAGGATTTTTAATCCACCTACCTCTATATTAATGTAGAGGAGACCACAAAAAAACAATATGATATGAAGGTTAGCTTGGAACCAAAGAATGAAGAAAAGGAGAAATGGTTGTTTCCTAAAAGTTTTGTAGAATACACTATGGGAGATGCTAAAATCGATGCAAGACCAATAAATTCAATGAATGTGGAAAATAAATTAATAGATCCTAGGAATATTAAGTATGAAGGACCACTAATAGTGGATGTAAATCTAGGAACAAAGGAAGAACCTAGAATGATCCACTATGGTGATGATTGGAACCCAGTATTGAAAGCAACAACCTTCAATATATTCTTGGAGTACAAGAATATCTTTTCTTGGATGTACAAGGATCTAAAAGGGGTACCATTATATTTATGTGTCCATAATATCACACTAATACCTGGGGCACAACTAGTGATAAGAAGACCTTATATGATGAACCCTAAGTATGACGCATTGGTAAATACAAAAATTGAAAAGATTCTAGATGCATGCATTATTTTTAGAGTTACTACTAGTGACAAGGTTTCACCTATTATGGTCATATAAATAAGTATGTGGATATGATTTGAATATGCATAGATTTCAAGAGTTTGAACGCAGTGAAAATAAAATATCCCTTCCCTATCCCTTTTCCAAAATCTATTCTGGAAGAGGTCGCTTGACATAAAATTTATTCATTTCTAGATGAATTTTATGGGTATAATAAGATAAGTATAGTCTATGAAGATAAGTTGAAGACCACATTCATTGTGGAAAATGGTATTTATGCATACAATCGAATGTCATTTGGGCTATGTAATGCCCCAACCACATTTCAACACATTATTTTGTACATATTTGATCAATTGGCCACCAAAAATTTCAAGGTATTTCTAGATGATTGGTCCATTTATGGTAAGATCAAGGACCATCTACCTAGTCTCACTAAATCTATGAGAAGGTATAGGAATGCATAAATCTCCATAAATTTGAGAAAGTATTTTTTGATGGTACCTTATGGAAAACTTTTGGGACATATAGTGTGTAGTGAAGGGTTGAAAATTGATCCTGATAAGATTCATGTTATATTAATAATGGAAGAGCCATATAATGTGAGCTCATTAAAAATATTTCTTGGATCCAGAGGATACTATTGGAGGTTCATCAAGAATTATGCACACATATACTACCCATTGGATTATTTAAATAAGAATAATATCCTTTTCAGATGGATGGAGGGGCACCAAGGAGCTTTTGAAGAATTAAAATCTAAACTTGTTAGTAGTCCTATTTTGGTGTTCCCTAATCAGGATAATAAATTCCATGTCCATATCGATACCTCAAACTTTGTTATTGAATGTGCATTGTCCCAAGAGGGATAGTTTAGGCTAGATAAGCCTGTTTTTTTACAAGTCACCTATTTTCATGAGAAAAAATAAATTATAGTACAATAGAGTGAGAAGCCTTAGGGATGGTATATGTAGTACAAAAATTTAGGCATTACCTATTGGAAAACCCTTTTGCTTTCTACGTGGATCATCAGGATCTGTTGTACTTCATAAATAAGCTAGTTATACAAGGGCTTTGTCGCTTATCACTTTACACGAATTCATATTTCAAATAGTAGTTAGACCTGGTAAGAAGCATGTGATTGCAGACCAAATATCTCAAATACGATCAGGAGAGCCTATAGAGACATGTATTCTAGATGAATTCCTTGATGTCCAGTTATTTGCAATTAACATCATTCCATATTGGTACAAGTTAATTGGACAATACTTATCCATAGTAGAGTTTCCACAAAGATATTACAAAAAAAAAATAAAAGGTAATCATGAAGTCAACACCTTTTCATTTGATAGTGGTATTGCTATACAAAATGGGTATTTATGGTATCCTACGTAGATGTGTGATGGACGAGGAAGTTAAAACAACATTGCAAGAAGCTCATGAAGGATTTGTAGGAGGACACATGGGGCTTGATTCCACTACTCATAAAGTACTATTAGTAGGGTTATGGTGGCCCACACTATATAATTATGCAAATAAATATGTATGAGCATGTGATACTTTCCAAAGAGTAAGGAAACCAACACAATAATTTATGCCCTTACACCCATCACAACCCCAAGAGCTATTTGAGATATGGAGGTTGAAATTTGTCAAACTATTAAAATTACTCATAGGTGGAAGTGTCGATACATCATGGTAGCTACTACATATCTAACAAAGTGGATCAGAGAAAGAGCATGACCAAATAACATGATAAAGAGTACAACTCAATTCTTGTATGAGCAAGTAATTACAAGATTTTGTATTCCACTATAAATAACAAGTGATCAAGGAGGTCACTTTGTGAATGAGATTATAAAATATTTAATGATCAATTTCAAGATTTTATATTCATTTTCTAGCTCGTACTACCCTAGAGCCAATGGGCAGGTGAAAGCAACAAAAAAATTCCTAGTGTCAACTTTGTACAAAACCTATGGGATAGAAGGATAAGGTTACCATATGTTCTTTGGGCATATTGGAATACCTTTAAACCAATGATAAACCATATTCCATTTTAGCAAATTTATGATCAAGAGGCAATAGTGCTAGTGGAGTTCTTGGTACCAAGTTTGCAGGTAGCTATGGAGCATTGCTTAGGTGACCAAGAAAGTCTAGAGGAAACACTCGTGAAACTATTCAAGCTAGATGAAAAAATAATCATGGCATAGTGGGTGATCGAAGTGGACTAGAAGAGAAGGAAGCTATGGCATGATAAGCACTTTGAAAGTTAGAACTTAAGCAAGGCTACTTAGATCTAAAATTTAAAGGGAAATGGAAAATAAAGCCAAGACATTTAAAAATATTGTGACTTGTTCCCTTTCAAGCTATGAAAGTGATGGATAATGGGGCAGTCAAACTGTAAAACTTAATGGAATTGAAGTGCTAGACACTCTGAATGGTTTAAATTTGAATCTATATAAAGTGTAGTGCCTATTTATTTTTTAAATAAATTGAATAAATATGAATGGAGGAAACTCAGTCTGATGAATCATAGAGAAGAATTCAAGGTCCATTATGAGAATACCTTGACATGGGATTTGCATGACTATTTGTAGAAAAGGGAGGAGATAAGGCCAATCATCGAACAACTAGAATTGGTACCTTAAACTGGTGAGGGAAGAAGAATGTGAGTACATGTAAGGTTTAAAGATGGGACTGAATGGATCAAAGAAGAAGATGAATAAGGGATTCCTCAAAATGAAATAAGGAATCCAGAATAATAGGGAACTATGTACCTATAATTTGAGTATAGAGAATTACCTCAACCAACATAATATCAATGAAGAATGCAACTAACAATACGGTACACAAGTAGGATAGATACCTTTGAGATAGAAGCTTTATTAAGGAATAAAAGTGAAACCACGGATGAAGAGCTCATCGAACTTACTTTGTTAGCTCAGATAGGATTATTGGAGCAAAGGATGTGACACTAGATCCAACAATTACAAGAGGATTATGAAACATTGCAAGGTCATACTACAAGAATCTGTGAATAAACTATCCATGATTTAGATGAGATGATGCAAAGGTTGGATGAGTAAAGTATAGTCAAGTTACAAAAATTAGAAGTTAGAGGAGAAGAACATGAGGTGACACCACAAATGAGTGGTACACACCATGAGGGTGTAATCTCTAGTAGGGGATAAAGGCCATAGATAGCACCCCATGGCATGATAAATGACCCATAAATGATAGAAGAAGATGCAAATATAGCTTGGAAATACATTGAAGAAGACATTACATCAGTTGAACCAAAAGGTAATGTATATGATGACTCAAGCGAATCCAGTGATGGAGAGTTGCCTTGGTGATGACCTCTTAAGGAAACCATAGGTACCTCATGCTCATATTGATCCTAAGACATGCAATAGCCTATCAAAAACTGAGATAACAAAGAAAAGAAGTGTAGATACTTCAAAGGTTAATTAATTTACCAGCAAAATTATTAGAACAAAGGGATGAACACAATAATTCTAGTTCTAAGTCTAAATTTTTAGAAACATATAGGGAAAACTTGGTAATATTATCTCCATAGTGATGCTTTTATGAAATATGATGGACACATTGGATATTACGTGTAGATCGTCAAATGCAAGAACTATGATAGTTGTCACCTAGAAAACAAATAAATTAAGGTCACTTGACCACCATAGAATTGGTGGATATAACCCTTAGTACTCAATAAAGGAAAGGATAAAACCAACAAGGGTCCCCTAGACAACAACAAGGTCATAGAGGAGGAGTACACCCAATAAATATTAGGATTCATGGGGATGTCTCACCTAGAGGAGGTAGAGGACGAGGGAGGATTCGACCCCCTACTCCTAGATGGATGAGAGATACACCATTAACCTATTTGAATTGGACCAAAATATTACAAGGTATCCCCTAGTTGAGAGGGTATGTACCAAACCTTACTTGAGGACACCTAATTGGATGACCTCCATCTATCCAACAAGGACCAAGAATAATTGAATTAGTAATAGGATTGCTTTAGGGTAGAGAAATCCCATTTAATATTCAAAGAGATCCTATGTCAACATGACTAGGTCATGGAAGACATATTCAAGGAAGAGGACTTTCTAGTAGGGGAAGAGTACACTTTGAAGATGAAAGAATCCAAAGATCACAAAGGACTCATTCACCAAGTTTGGAAGTTGATTTGATTCAATGAGATAGGAGGATGAGTCAATAAAATGATAGTAGACCAGTAAGGGCACCCCTATATTTTGATCAATCATTAGAATGATGTAATGGAGTATTAAAAATAGGAATTCGTACAATTTTTAATTGTACGATTCCAAATTGTACACATGGCAATGATAGGATAGTAAATTATATGACCCTGCAAATAGGAAGGGATCATTCAAATGATCGGTTTACACCTAAGGAAGCAATTACTAAAAATGTAGAAGTGGGGCCCCCAACCTATGAGTCTACAAAGGGGATTGTACAAGTGAATGTCACTATACGATTCCCACAATGGTAAGTTGCTAGGATATTGAAAAAGAATAGAAAAATATCTTAATTATGAAAATCCTTTAGGATGCAATTGAGACAAAAGGTGGTTGAAAATAAAAAATGGTGGCCTATTTTGAAAATATATATATATATATATCTTAATTATGAAAATATCTCGAGATGCAATTAAGATAGAGGGTGGTTGAAAACCGAAAACGATGGCCCCTTCTAAAAAAATTATAAAAAAAAAAGAAAAGG